>OX336393.1:309431236-310631236 GCA_946902985.2 Meconema thalassinum | reverse complement strand
ATGTGCATACTATAAAGGATATACATATATGTAAATTCAATCAATAAATATGGAACTGTTATTTGGCGATGTTCAAAACAACGATCAAAAAAGTGTTGAGGAATGATAAAGACAAAAGACTCCAACGTACTTACTTCAAATGAGCATCATTGTAGAGCTTGGGATGATGCTCATTTAAAAGAACAAAATACTCTACCCAAAGCGAAAACACAATCCCGAAAAAAGATACTGCTGCTCAAGATAGTGCCTTGTTTGTTGAGCAACATATAACCCCTCATCTAAAAACTGTGTTTAAACAATCACCTCCATTCAAAAAGCCTTCAACACTATCAAAGTCAACATAAACTATGCAAGAGGTAGCATTGCATAAGGAACAAAAAGGACTATATAGTAATAGTGATAGTGATGATGATTATGATGATGATGAAGATGATGATGATGATGAGCATCATCATGATGATGATGAAAAAGAAGAGGATGTGAGTTTTTGGCCTATTCCTCGCCGTGGAAAGAAGATCTACCATTAGCTTTGTGTTTAAGAACTATATCAAGCAATAGTAAAGAAAAAGAGTTGAATTCTGTGGATACATATTGTAAAAATTAAATTAATAAAATTATTACATCTGTATCATCTGTTTTACTTATTTGTTACCCGCCTCCTAATGCAATCGTTAGCCTTCAGAGATCTTCGATAATGTTCGTAGGGGGTGGCCTTAAATAATGTACTGTATCTGCGGTTTTGTGTACTCGCTGCCATAATAATACTGTGCTGGCAACCAATGTTGAGGTAATAGTTATGTCGTGTAAGGGGTTTGAACCCCTTGCTTCCGTATACAGAAAATGTTAAATTAAGTCAAACGCCTTAGACCGCTCGGCCAACACGTAAATTAATAATTTAGTATATAAAATGAAAAATAAAAACAAGTTAAGTAGAATATAAAAAGTAAAAACGTTAGAGCGTTAAATATTCCCTAAGAATGGTAATATGGCTAAAATACTCAGCTCACCTGACTTAACCTAACCTAACTTCACCTAACTTAATCTAACGTCAGCTCACCTAACCTCACCTAACCTAACCTAACCTAACCTCAGCCCATCTAAACTAAATCTTATTTGTGATATTATTATTATGTTATTGTTATTTTTATTTTTCATTTACCTTTTTAAAAGTTAACCATAATGTAACTACTTACATAAAACCTAAGACAACACTACAATCATGCGTACTATGCAATGTTCAATATCCTAACTTTGTATGAAGTAAAACAGCATTGTAACATCATTTATATTTATTTACAAATTTTATATACATTTTTATGGTAATATTTTCTGAAAGACAATACTAAAAACTAAAGTATTACTGTTTTATACACCAAGATTTTTTTTACAATCTCTACTCATCACTTTTGTATATTTTCATTATCATTCGACATTAGTGTTTTTTTATTTCATTGAAACGTACAATACACCTATTGATTTTTACACCTTCATAAATTAGGTGTAGAGAACGTATACCATTATTCACATCCTCAAGAACTTCTCTCCGACATATCATTAAACCGTGTAGGAAGAAGTGTCTCAAAATTATCACATACACTGAGTACACATTCACCATACCCCATTTTCAATTTCTGGATCTTGATAATGCGGAATGGAATATTCGTTGGTAATTCACTCAACGTCTTTCTCTCTAAACCACATGCCTGCCCCATAGCATTCAGAACATTCATTGTAGTAGTCTATATACAAAGGAAAAGCATATATATTACAGTCTAGAACAGCTTGTAATAATAATGGGGTGTATATATTATTCATTGCACCTTTTATTGTTGATTAATTATACTATTTAGGCAAGAAACTTTCTAACTAAAGCAGACACTACTTTTCGGCATACAGCACAAGTGTTGAGTGCTAATGTATCCACGAGGCAAAAATACAACACCTAGTTCTTCTTGATAAAAAATTACTTAATTGCTGGTCACACTTTTGCATCTGTTGGTGAGACAATGTGCTGACAAAATGCGCACAGGCCAAGATTCAAATATCAACCAACGATCGTTTTCCGATTTTAAATTCAGCCCAGGTGATAAACTCACTTGCTCGCTTCTTGTATTTGGTAGCCATGTGTCATAATAAAACTCTTTATTGTAAGTTATTAACGTTGCTCAAGAGCATAGAATACTTTCAAGCGTAACATATGCGTGTTCACAAATCTGCTCACTACGTTAGTGTCGCTTTACCTCACGTAAAACAAAACAAAATAAACAATTAATCAATAAATAAATACTAACTTGTAAATAAAACTTTAACGTTAATTAACATTAAAATACCAAAAACCATTAATAAACTTCAAACAAGAAAAAACTGAACAGTATTCCGCCACTAACAGCGACCAATCTACATAATTTTTAATAAGGCAATAGTGATACACATATCTTACAGAAAAAAATGAAATGCAGATTAAAGTTGAAGAAACTGAAGAAAAGTCAAAAGCCAAAAAGGTGGGCAATAGACAGACTGAAAGAGAAGGATGTAAACGAAAGATTCAAGCAGAGTATAAAGGAAGTACTAATGAAAAACCCTAAACAAACTTCAATTACAGACGAATGGGCACTTTTGAAGAATGAAATAACAAAATCCGCAGAAGAAAACATTGGTAGGAAAGAAAGAATAGGTAGAAAACCATGGATCACTCAGGATATACTAGAATTGATGGATGAAAGGCGGAAACACAAGAATCTAAGAGATGAAAAGGGGAAAGCAGAATACAGACGTCTGAGAAATGAGGTTAACAAGAAGTGCAAGGAAGTGAAAGAAGAATGGTTGAAATAGAAATGTGCAGGTATAGAAAATTGTCTGAAATTAGGAAAAGTAGACACAGCTTATCGAAAGATTAAGAATACTTTTGGGGAAAAGAAGACTAAGTGCTGTAATATTAAGGACACAAATGGAAAGCCTCTAACAGATAGGGAAGAAAAGGTTGAGAGATGGAAAGCTTACATAGAGAGTTTGTATAAGGGAAAGGAGATTGAGAATCATGTAATGGAAAGGGAGGAGGAAATTTATGAGGATGCGAAAGGAGATTTAATATTGAGATCAGAATTTGATAGAGCTTTGGAAGACTTAAGCAGGAACAAAGCACCAGGCATAGCTCATATACCGATTGAGTTGCTACGCTGCATAGGAGATGAAGGTCTGATCAGGTTATTTCAGTTGGTGTGTAGGATTTATGAGACAGGTGAGGTACCCCCTGATTTCAAGAAGAATGTAATCATCCCTATACCAAAGAAAGTGGGAGGTGACAGATGTGAAGATTACCGTACAATCAGCTTGATTACTCATGCTTCAAAGATCCTGTCTAGAATAATTTACAAGAGGATTGAAAGCCAGATAGAAACGGAGTTGGGTGAAGACCAGTTTGGTTTCAGGAGAAATGTAGGAACAAGGGAAGCTGTACTAAGTCTTAGGCTGATTTTGGAAGGTAGAATAAGGAAAGATAAGAGAACGTTCATGGCTTTTGTAGACTTAGAAAAGGCTTTTGATAACGTTGATTGGACTAAATTGTTTGACATTTTGAAATCGATTGGAATAAAGTACAGGGATAGGAGGGTGATATACAATCTGTACAGAAACCAGACAGCAGTCATTCGAGTTGAAGGACATGAGAGAGAAGCTGGTATTCAGAAAGGTGTAAGGCAAGGCTGCAACTTATCACCCATACTTTTCAATCTTTACATTGAACAAGCAATGAAGGAAATTAGAGAAAAATTTAAAGTGGGAGTGAAGATTCAAGGAGAAATAATTTCAACTCTGAGATTTGCTGATGACATCGTCATCTTGGCCGACAAGCCTGAGGATTTGAATGAGTTTTTGAATGGTATGGACTCCGTCTTACGGAAAGAATTCATGATGAAAATAAATAAATAAATGTAAAACAAAAATACTGGAATGCAGCCGAAATAAATCAGAAACCTCTATGGAGATCAAATTGGCAGGTGAAAAGCTGAAGGAAGTAGGAGACTTCTGTTACTTAGGAAACAGAATAACCAGTGATGGACGAAGCAAAGAGGAGATTAAAAGTAGGTTGGCTCAGGGAAAGAAAGCATTTCTACAAAAAAGGAATCTGCTGACATCGAATATAGATTTAGGTATTAGGAAGTCATTTTTGAAAGCCTTTGTCTGGAGCGTGGCGCTCTATGGAAGTGAAACTTGGACTATTGGTGCAGCAGAAAAGAGGAGAATTGAAGCATTTGAAATGTGGTGTTACAGGAGAATGATGAAGATCAGATGGGTAGATAGGGTTACAAACAAAGAGGTATTAAGACGAGTGGGAGAGGAGAGATGCTTCTGGAGACTGCTAATGAAGAGAAGAGATAGGTTGGTAGGACACATACTAAGACACCCAGGAATAGCAAGCTTAGTTATGGAAGGAAGGGTCGAGGACAAAAACTGTAGGGGTAGACCAAGGTTAGAATATGTTAAACAGATTGCCTCGGATGTAGGGTGTCGGAGCTATGTAGAGATGAAACGATTAGCTCAGGACAGGGAGGCATGGACAGTTGCATCAAACCAGTCAAAAGACTGAAGACTCAAACAACAACAACAACAGAAAAATATAAAAGATGAATATGGTGTCGTTTCTGCTCTTTCGTGGCATAAAGAGGACCCATAATATTTCATCACCGTCAAGGCCATAAACCATAAAAGAATAATTAGGATTATTCTATTCAAACCAGTGTATCTTGAATTCCATAGAAATCGATAGGCAAGTTAAATTTAATTATTTTTCTAAAGAATCAAACATGACCTTGTACTTTCCCGGCCGACATCCAATACGGTTTGGTGTCGGCTGGAAATAGGCAGCCATCGACCAAAACAAAAACAGTCAGCACCCGGTTTCAAACGTTCACCACGGCTTTTTTTTAAAGCTATCGCTCATGGTGTAGTGACATAGCTAGACCCGCCATTGAAAGGGTTAAATTTACAAATATTAATTTTCAGGTAATGAATTTTGTCTATGGCAAGGCCACTGGGTCCTTCTTGCAATTTATCAAATTTAGCAAGCAAGGCATTCACACCATGTGTCTTGTACCACTCTTCCAAATTATGGGAAAGAAAGAGCTCTTGCATTCTGCCACAAAGATAAAATTTCTCTGTCATCTCAATATCATTCTTCTTGTATACGAAATCAGAGACCAGTTCCATATTACCCATATTACAACCTTAGGGCTAAACAAATTTAAAATCGGGAAACATGACTCTAAAAATGTCTGTGGGAATGACACTTTCCATGACATTTGCCACGCGAACTGAGCAAACACGGGATTTAAAACAAGAGACCATGGGCTCCCAATTTAAACTATTATCGGTAGTAGTGGTAGAATATGCCATAATTGCAGTTAGTCTTACCTGAGTTTTCAACAATCAGCTGCACATCAATAGTTTGAAGTAGGGGTTTCAAAACTAACGCCTCTCGGGTTTTCAGCGACAACAAAGGTAAAGCTTTTCCAAATATCAAAAAAGAAATAAAATAAACCATAATAAATACATACATTCAAATTAATACATGCATTCCTTAAATCAATATTACAGAAAACAAATTCAAACAGTTTATTAAAAAAGAATGCTCACTTTAGCTAGTAAAGCCTGCTTATTCCTTTCTCGTAAACTCAAGGGTAATAGTCTCTCTCTCTCTCTCTCTCTCTCTCTCTCTCTCTCTCTCAAACACGATAAGTGTACAGGTTATCTGGAAATAAAATAATACTACCAATCAATAAATATCAATCAATAACTTAAACAACAATTACCATTAAAGCATCAAACACCATTAATAATAAACTTACCTCGAAAAATAAACAGTATCACGCCACTGATTGTGCCAACAATATCTGCAAACAAATAAATAAAATCAATCAAAGGTTAATTAGCATTACATAATTAAAATAACTATTAATAAGTACTTACCGTAAAAATCCAAAGTTCACTTCACCACACAGCACAGAGTTCTGCAGTATATGTCTATTCGCTAGACCGGTAAGTGTGTTACTATTTAAAACGAGTCTTTATAAGTCATTCTACATGTTTATCAATAATTTCCCACGACTGTGTTAGTTACGTCCGGCATGGTTCACCTTCACAGTTCCCACTACTCCATGCATGATGCATCATTTTTCGCTGGGTTCGGGGATTATGTCACGTGTAATCTCTCGCTGCTCAGCGAATTCCTTTTGATAACGGTTATCAGGTTGTGCTGGGAGACTGGCCAGCAAAGTTAGTCGGAGAGGCCGCTGGCTACTGGGCGGAATATATAAATCTTACGTTCATTTAAATATTCAAAGCCGTGTTTCATCCTAAATCTGCTCATTACAAATATTCCTCTCACCATTCTTCCCGCCTAGGGAAACTATCTGTGTCAACATAGCTATTGCAATCCTTACCTAATAATAAGCTGGTGGTCGTGTCTTTCAACAAATCCGAAAAAATGACAAATCTGCGGTAAAGAGAACAATTCACCGTTTAAAATGAGCACGCCTTTCTAACAGTACAGGTTCGCGAGATATCGGGGGAAACAAAAGTCGATGACCTTACAGTTTTGGGTTATTTGGAGGAATATTTAATCCATGGGAAATGGGGAGGGGGATCAAACAGAGTCATATGACAACTCACACGCCCAAATCCAATAAATAGCACTGGAAATATCAGCAAATTTAAAAACTGCTGACGCTATGGCTTTAGACCCGTAGTAAGGCACTACTAAATGTTAGCTCTAGGGACGTTAGACTTGTTTTGGGGAGTAGAGGGGATAGAGACCTTTCGTGTAAGTCAACCATACAACTTTCTGTGATTAATAGTTTTAAAAATATAGCCTACTCTCCAATTTAAACTTTTTTGGAAAAATCTAAAAAATGTAAGGTTTTGTTCTAACGATAAAGGGTATAGATACCTTTCGTTTAAGACTACATACAACTTTCTAAAATTCCATGTTTTGAAAATATAGCCTACTCCAAATACTTACTTTCCTTTTTGTGAAGGGACAGATGACCTCGTAGTTCCGCCCCTTAAAACAACAATAACTAATTCCTTTTTGCGAAAATCTAACACTTAAATGGTTCACGGTAAACATGATCAAAAATCCCATTAAAACGAGTTGTCACACAGGTCTGTATGTTTTTGGGTTCGCGAGATATCAACTAAAGTCGGGCGGCAACATGCAGTCGCGGTGCGTGCTTTAACGCTCATTTGCTACACTACTGAGAGCCTATCGCCTGTGAAGAGGAAAATACTTGCGCAAGCCAGGACCATCTGGAGGGAGAAGCAATACCAGTTTCTCTGGCTGTTGTTGTTTGAGTCTTCAGTCTCTTGAATGGTTTGATGCAGCCCTCCATTTCTCCCTGTCCTGAACTAATCGTTCCATCTCTACGTAGCTACCACACCCTACATCCGAGGCCATCTGTTGAAATGTTCTAACCTTGGTCCACCCCTACAGTTCTTGACCTCGACCTTCCTTCCATAACTAGGCTTGCTATTCCCGGGTGTCTTAGTATGTGTCCTACCAATCTATCTCTTCTCTTCATTGGCAGTCGCCAGAAACATCTCTCCTTGTTCACTCGTCCTAATACCTTTTCATTTGTAACCCTATCTGCCCATCTGATCTTCCTATTCTCCTCTAACACCACATTTCAAACGCTTCAATTCTCCTCTTTTTTCCTTCACCAACAGCCCTAGTTTCACTTCCATTGAGTACCACGCTCTAGACAACGGCTTTCAAAAATCACTCCCTAATACCGAAATCTATATTCGATGTCAACAGATTCCTTTTCTGTAGAAATGCTTTCCTTGCCTTAGCCAACCTACTTTGATATCTTGTTTGCTTCGACGATCACTGGTTATTTTGCTTCCTGAATAACAGAAGTCTCCTACTTATTTAGCCTTCCATCTGCCAATTTGTCGTCCATAGGGGTTTCTGATTTCTTTTGGCTGCATTCCAATAGTATTGTCTTACATTTATTAATTTTCATCATGTATTCTTTCCTCAATACAGACCGAGTCCATACCATTTAAAAACTCATTCAAATTCTCTGATGTGTCAGCTAATAATGTTATCAGCAAATCTCAAAGTTGAAATTATTTCTCCTTGAATCTTTACTCCTACTTTGTATTTTTCTCCAATTTCCTTCATTGCTTGTTCAATGTATGGATTGAAAAGTATGGGGGATAAGTTGCAGTCTTGCCTTACACCTTTGTGGGAAATTGATATGATTGTGATTTGAGTCTGCATCACCGATTGGTTCCCATTGATGCTACACACGTCTTCATGACAAGGCAAAACTCCGTCCTCCTAGGGTTGTCAATGTAGCCTTTTCCCCGCTAAATAGAGCTTTCTACAAGCTGAGCCTAGCCCTAGATAATTTTGAATCCCGCCTTGTGGGACAATTAGCTGTCTTTCTTTCTTATCTTATCTTAGCTGGAGGTAAGTTGTATATAAATTAATCTAGCTTAGAAACAAAATGTTTTAATACGGACCTAAAAATTCTGTGGGTACATTAACACTAATTTCGAGATCAAAATAGTAATATGAAGAAACTCGGCTAAGTCCTGTAATTCCCCGAATTACGGTTCTTTCCCAGTTGCCATAAACCCTCCCTTTGATCGATCTTGGATACGCTACTGGATGAGACCCAAGAGGACAGCAGGGTCTAACAATATTCCTCGATATTTGATGAAAGGCTGTGGGGAAATATTAGCTTACCCTCTAGCAATTATATTTAATGTATCGCTTAAAACAGGGATATTTCCAGAGAAAAAAACTTACTAAACTCAGTCCTGTTTACAAGTTGGGTAAGAAATCAATAATTCCTAACCAACGACCGGTAGCTATTGTCTTTAACCCAGCCAAACGTTATGAACAAATACTACATGGACACATATTCAGACATATACGTCACACGATTCATATCACGGGTTTATTCCCCGAAGTTCAACAATAACCAATCTAACGACTTTCTCGCATCAGGTGCTTCAAATATAGGATATTGGAGGTATATTTAATATGAATTACGATAATGTATACGTATTACCAATCGCAAATCGTTGACACTTCAACTCGGTAAATAACATTCTGGCACAAGACAACGTGCCTCCATTCGTCTCTCGCCCACAAGACCACCTGCGCACTCTGTGAGACACTTCAGGAACCTCAAAGCCACGCCACAAGTAAAGTCGTCCATTGTCTAAAATTTTGGGTAAAACATCACACCGAATTAGTTGATTGAAACATGCAAAGAAGTCGTCGTGAGGAAATTAGAACATTATGGAGATTACTACACACAAGGGACACGATAGGTCTACTACGTTGCCATTTAACCTACTTAACATTCGCTTTTATCGTTTGGAAAAAATGTACGATGGAAACAGTTGATTTAGTAAAGTAGGTAGGCAAGCACCATCTCCCTCTTACGGAATTATCGCCGCACACCAGCCCTCAATATAAGTACATAATTTCCAAGGTATTCATAACACTTTATTATACACATCATAATAAAAAATAACTTGGAAGCTGTAAGTATCACAAAAGTATAAATTCTGACGGAACACAATATTGAGTTCACTGCTTGGCACAGGGGAAACATCTTCCTTAACCATTAAAACATAAGTTCACTGTATTATTTGACATGTATACAAGGCAGTGTAGATCATCTGCCAGACTGGTAAGGATTTACGGAGGCACATGTTGCTGAGCGTTCAACGTTCAACGTCAACGGTTTGGTCTAGCCGTAGATGCTCATTGCGTTTTCCCTTTACGTACCGTACCGATATTTAAGTTCGACACTACTGAAGTGTACGAAGCTATTATTATATAATTGTCACTAACTAGCAAATCATTGCGGTGTATATTCTTGAGACACTCTATTAAAGCTTTAGTCTTAGATACTTCAACACCTGCAGTAGGCCTAAATGACACAATGCCATCGGGCGACTGAACAATCATCACACAAACGAACTAGTCCTTAATAAGCGTATTATCACATATTTACATAAGATTGCAGTACATTAACGCGAACTGGACTTCACAGACATACTGAAGACACTACAAATTACAAATGAGCGATAGTTTATCCCAACTTTCATCAAACGAAGCTAATCAAAGCTTATATTGTATCCCAGCAACGAATGTAAACAAACAATATGTCGGCCTTCGGCATACGCCATTTCACACTTTCGATACCTGCATTAAGGTCTGAGTATAGTAGTTGTAAGAGATAAGAATATTTTATAACTAATCAATGCACGGAAGTTGAGGGAAATAACAGAATGGGAAAGACGAGGGAACTTTACAAGAAAATTAGGGATATCAAAGGAAAATTTCAGGCAAAATTTGGGATGGTAAAAGATAAAAATGGCAAAGATCTAACAGAAGCAGAGGACATTAAGGAAAGATGGATGGAATATGTAGAAGATCTGTATAAGAAAGAACCATGTATTACGGATAATGAAGTTAATGTGCCCTTCGAACCAGAACCAGATATTTTGGAAACTGAAGTCAAATGGGCCCTAGAGAATATTGCTAAAAACAAAGCAAGTGGACATGATGGAATTCCAATAGAAATATTCAAAGAAGTTGGAGATAGTGCAGCGAAAATTTTACATTCCATATGTCAGCAACTATGGAAAACCCAACAATGGCCAAAAGACTGGAAAAGTTCAGTATTCATCCCAATTCCTAAGAAGGGAAATTCTAAAGAATGCACGAATCACCGAACAATAGCACTTATCTCACATGCTAGCAAAGTCATGCTTAAAATCCTACAAAATAGACTACGCCAGTATGTAGACCGCGAGCTACCTGAAGAACAAGCTGGATTTCGTATAGGAAGAAGGACCAGAGATCAAATCGC
This sequence comes from Meconema thalassinum, assembly GCA_946902985.2. Classification (NCBI taxonomy): domain Eukaryota; kingdom Metazoa; phylum Arthropoda; class Insecta; order Orthoptera; family Tettigoniidae; genus Meconema; species Meconema thalassinum. The sequence continues at coordinate 310,620,341 of OX336393.1, read as the reverse complement.
CAACGTACGATGGATAATGGAGAAGGCAAGAGAATTCCAGAAAGATGTATATTTTGTTGATTATGCTAAAGCTTTTGACTGTGTTGATCATAATGAGTTATGGAAAGAACTAAAATACATGGGAGTACCAGAATATATCACTAACCTCATCCAGAACTTATACTCTGATCAAGAAGCTACAGTGAGAACCATCTAAATGGGTTAAGATTCAAAAAGGAGTACGGCAAGGCTGTATATTGTCACCTTACCTTTTCAATCTGTATGCAGAACACATTATGAGGAATGTGGGGTTAGATGAAGAAGAAACAGGAATCAAAATAGCTGGGTTAAATATAAACAACCTGAGATATGCAGATGATACAATCCTGATGGCTGAAACTGAAGAAGATTTAAAAAATCTCTTACTGAAAGTGAAAGAGGAAAGTTCAAAGGCTAGACTAATGTTGAATGTCAAGAAAACAAAAATTATGACAACTACAACTGTCAATTCATGGCAAGTAGGAGGAGAAAAAATGGAGATAGTCTCTGTTTTTTGACTATCTTGGCTCACAGATTTCTGCCGATGGTGACTGCAGTCATGAGATCAAAAGACGATTGCTACTTGGTAGACAGGGATTTTCAAATCTGGACAATATCTTAAGGAGTAGAGACCTAACCTTAACAACAAAGATCCGTATAGTAAGGGCTATGGTTTTTCCAGTTGTGATGTACGGATGTGAGACCTGGACCATAAGAAAAGTTGAACGCCGTAGAATAGATTCCTTCGAATTATGGTGTTGGAGAAAAATTCTTAGAGTTCCATGGACTGCGAAGAGAACCAATAAGTCAGTTTTACAGCAAATTAAACCAGTGTGTTCCGTGGAGGGCTTAATCCTGAAACAAAAACTGGGATACTTTGGACACATCATGAGAAGACATAATTCATTAGAGAAGACCATAATGCTGGGGAAGATAGAAGGCACAAGAAGAAGAGGGAGGCAAAGAATGAGATGGATGGATGGCATCACAGAAGCACTAAATTCCAGCTTGGAAAATCTTCGAGAGGCAGTGCAGGACAGAAGAAATTGGCGTAGTTTAGTACATGGGGTCACGGAGAGTCGGAATCGGCTAAACGAATAGAGAGAGAGAGATTGTAGTTGGTCTTGGGATAAGCTATAACAACAATCTTTATTTGAATAGCGCGCCATCTATGTATGTGGTTGACACTTGAAACTTTTTGATCACGCCTCATTGGTTAGGTTAGGTTAGCATAGGTTAAGTTAAGCTATGACCGCCATCTTAAAAATTTCTGATCACACCTCGTAGGTTAGGTTAGGTTAGGTTAGGTTAAGTTAAGCTACAACCGCCATCTTGTTAGGCTAGAATAGGAGGTTAGGTTAGGCTATGTTAAGTTGAGCTATGACCGCCATCTTTTTAGGTTAGGTTAGGTTAGGCTAAGTTAAGCTATGACCGCCATCTTGTTAGTTTAGGCTAGGTTAAGTTAAGCTATGGCCGTCAGTAGAAAGAGGAAAGAGATTAGGTTAGGTTAGGTTAGGTTAGGCTATGTTAATTTAAGCTACGGTCACCATCTTGTTAGGTTAAGTTAAGCTAGAGCGTTTTGATCACACCTCGTAGGTAAGGTTAGGTTAAGTTAAGGTATGACCGACATCTTGTTAGGCTAAAATAGGTTAATTTAAGCTACGGCTGCCATCTTGTTTGGTTAGGCTAGGTTAGGTTAAGCTTTAGCCGCCACCTTGAAATTCTTTAAGTCTTTTTGATCACACCTCGTAGGATAGGTTAGGTTAAGTTAAGCTATAGCCACCATCTTGTTAGGTTAGGCTAGGTTAGTTTAAACTACGGGTGCCATCTTTTTAGGTTAGGCTAGGTTAAGTTAAGCTACGGCGGCCATCTTGTGAGGAGGATGAGGAGTGAGGAGGATGCGAAACAGCCACACCACTACTTCTGTTGAAAGTACACTATTGTTAAAAGTGCATATTGATTTTGCATTGACATAAATGGGGATGTTAGTCACCATAGAGAGTATCCTAGAGATTTTATTATTATTATTATTATTATTATTATTATTATTATTATTATTATTATTACTATTATTACTATTATTATATTAGGAATCTATTCACGGTTTCTAATATATTGTTTAACTTAGGCTGCCGGCGAAGAAGGGAAGGCTGATGAAAAGTCCATCCAGTTGTCGACCGAGAAATGCCCGAGTCCTGCGGTGCCAGTTGCATCTCAGCAGGATAATATATCCCCTACGTTCGACGCCATGATGGAGAGAGACTCAAGCAGTGTTTACGCGTCCTCCCAGACCGGCCGTCAGAAAGCCGCCATGCGCTCTAGTGAGGAGGCACTGGGCATGAAACTCCCAGAAAGCGTCAAGTCTGCCGTGACACCCCTCGGTAAGTATGAAAGGAACTAACTCGAGTGCCTGAAGAAAGTTTCCATTATTAATTGGTTGAATATGGGTTAATTTCCGTCGGTGCGGACCGTTTCATGCAAAACTGGAGCAGATCCACTTATTAGCTTTCTTAAATTTCGACTCCAGACTAGGTAGTACTAACAGCTGCGCGATGGAAATAACTTTGTATTCAAAATGTATTAAAACTGATGGTAGAACATATGTTATGATGATCAATATAGTATATTGTGCATCCAACGTGTAAGGAGCACTCAACAAGGTTCGTTTAAATTTGGTTCCATAAAACAATTAAAGTTTAACGTATTAGAGGAGGATATGATTTCTGCATTTATGATGGTTTCACGAAATTTAGCAATACGCTGAAGATTACGCTACATAATTTGTTATCAGTTTCATCCCGAGCTCTTGATCCATTATAAAACTTGAAATCCCTCTCTAAAGAAAAGAGATAACAGCAAAAGATAAGGCTATTATATTTAATGACGAATTTAAATAACACGACCTAAATCAAAATGCCGGTGATTTGAATTGCAATATTATTAGGAAAGTAAAACGAAGAATTTTTCTTTTCTTTTCCCTTAGCTTTGTTTAAAGGATATAAGGGAATTTCATTTCATCAATAATTTTTCAAAATTTTCTGGGAAGCCCTCCGGGGGTGTTCCTCAACCACTAGAATCCCCGGTGCTTCAGAGCTTCGGTACTTCTTTCTACGTTTAGATATTAAGTCCTGGAGTTGGAGAGTGAGTTAAAGGCCGAGTTGGAAGTAAACACGCTTATTTCACCAGTGTGCAGTGAGTAATTGCTAAAGAAGTTCCATATTCATAATAACCATTAACTAATAGACTAGATTTTAAAAAAATATGAGAGTAGTGCTGCTTTTATGCCAACTGTATCTTACTATGATTTTTTGAGATTACTCGGTATCACTGTCTTACATTGTATTCTGTCAGCTTCAAGGCGCACTTGATTAAAAATTGGCCTTCAATATCTAACTTTCAGGTTGTAAACCGGGTCAGTTCGATGGCAGGATGTTTAAATGTTACAGCCTAGTGTCGGGGCATTCTCTAGCATCTCCGTGGCAAAATTCGGATGTTCCGGCATCTCTTAGGTCACAGCACTAAAGAAGGATGTTCCCGTATTTTCTATTCTTCCTCGAAAGATTTCTTTTATATTTTGAGTCGTTCAATTATATTTTTATCCAAAGTGAACTTCACAGAGATGGTCCCACTCTGAAATGTTTGTAGCTTGCATTACTAAATTCCTTCGAAACGTTGACTCCAATGACAGATTAGGTACGTTTGGGGGTGGGGATAATGGCTATATTTATGATATTCTGTGTATCTAGTGAACCCATGTACCATTGGTTCAAGGGGTCGAATCCATGTATTTTGGTAAAAGGAAGGAAGGAAATATACAGTCTTCAGAGGAACATAGAAAGATTTTGTACAAGAGGGCGAGCATAACGTTGTGTAATAAATTGGAGCCCAGATGGCCAGGAAATGAGATCATGCATGACGCATAGATAAGGAGCCGGTCACAAATATAAATAGAACGAGTGGAATTTTCCGTCGAAGTGACTGAGAGCATGTTTCGGAAATTGCCCTTACGTTGCAGGAAAATAGCAACCGCACAGCTGTGCCAGAAGAATAATAATTAGATTTAACCCATTTGCAAGAATAAAATTAACTAAAGAAATACAGCATTGTGAATCATTTCGGAATAGAGATTTTTGTGTAGAGAAAAAAGGTTTTAATAATTGCCTAGGAGAGAAGTGCCGACGTGGCCATACGTCATTGGGAGTTCCCCGAGACCCGAGGAGGGGGGAATTAAAAATCAACTGTAACACCCACACAGCTGAAGACCAAATTTTATTTAATATCTCAGAACTGCACGATCGTCTTTCATGTGCAAAGAAATCAGTTCACGTTTAGAAAACAAGCTTTCCAGAGATATAAATTTTAAAAGTATGCGACCATTACTTCAAAAGTTGGTTATGGAAAAGACAAGGATTTTATCGTTTTGTCGCCGATTTGTATAAAAGCCCTGGCTGTGCCAGGCTAATAATGCAGTACCTACTAGACCTCGAGAGATCGTGATACGCTGTATCGACAAACAACGTGCACCCGTAAGGAGTGGCCGAGAAGTATCATCATAGTATCGCCGTGTGAAGACTTAGGAAAATCCTAATACAGGATTTAGTTCCGCCAGCATCAGTCTTACAGTGAAAAGTTCAGTATTACAGTCAAAGTAGGCTGCGAACTTAAAGAACAGGCGATAGGTCTTCAAATAACAGTTCATTTAAACGACCGAAAGTATCGTAACGTTTTGAAGTACCATAACAGCGAAATAAACATTCTATCAACCTTAAAGAACCCGATCAGGGTCGGACAAAATAAGGTCCGCATAGTATTCTGAAAAGATAGGAACTAGAGAACGGAATAATCAGAAGGGAGAATTAAATTCAAGACGTTGTTTCAAGGAAACAAACGAACTATAAAAAGCACTAAGTTACGAGGAGTATTAGATGCTAGAAAATAATAGGTCACCGATAGAGTATTTGGGAGACCGTGAACAAGACAGACTTTCGCTAGACAACTAATAAGGTCTAGAAAGAAGCAAGTTCGAGCTAATAATAATAATAGCCGATCATCAGGAAACCGGATTTGAAGAATTACCATTCCAGGGAGGAGTAGAGTGTTCGAGACTTTCATATTCTGGTCAGATAGGAAGCCGACATCTACTAGTTTCACCCTTGGAGACGGGGAATCAAGAAATCACGTGTGCAAGGCCTAATCAAAGCCTCAGTGATTAAAATCAGTGTAGTGTAAATATATAAAATTTTTGTTAGAATAGAAATTTTTCAGTGATTTTATTGTGTATAATAGAAAAATACAGAAGTGTATTTTAAAATGCTACCAGTGTTTAAAATATATAAGTTATATGTGTGTCAAGATATGTCGGTGTATGAAATGAATTTGAGCAAGATGGCTTAATCACAAATAGTGGGCGAAATGAAACATCGTTGGAAAGTACGGTCGGGGGACCGTCAGAGCATGTAAGTAACCATTTTCATTATGTTATGTGTTGGGAAATATTTGTGTGCAATCCACCTGAGAATAAGAAGTAGGGATGTTTTTTGAATAACAAATAACAGAATAAGAGCGCGATCTGAACAAATAAAAATTGAGAAATTATAAAATGATTATGTGAAATGAATAAATCCCTTAGAGGAAATGTATGAAATAAAATATCAGTGTATTTGATAAATGTTATGAAAGCAAGCGTAATAATAATAATAATAAAAATTATATAAATGAAGATTAAGTTGAATTATATGAAAGTAGTAGCTTTTGAGATCCTGTAAAAGAATAAATACATGGTGTGAATGCATGTTCTTAAAGTATAGCGATTATTGTCACGGGAGAGGATTAATATAAAAATTGAGATGTAGATCAAATGTTGATTTTGAATTTATCAGTTCTTTGGAAGAAGCTAGGCCTTAAAGTAATGTATAGCGCATTGTCGCGCATTAAAGTAAATTGTCACGCTAGGAAGCCGTTGAATCTAAATATACTTGGTAAATTAATTGTGAGGGACAGTTGATTGCGGTAATTGATGATAAGTCCTCCATATAGTGATGTAGATCACGAGGCCATGTGTGTTATGTTGTGTTATAATAGGGTGCAAATTTATTGTATTATGAGCGCAGGTTATAAGGCCGAGGCCGCCCTAAGTCGCATTTATATAAGTCCTCCAGTATGGGATTGGTTCCCGAGGCAGTTGAGAGAGTCAAACCCAGACTCGTCTAGTTGTTGAAGCCCCTAAATATTGTTGTTGTATTGAATTATTCTTACCCATCAATGATGACACTTCATAATTAATAAATGCCAAGGTTACGAAAGTGGTCTATGAACCGTCCCGTGTGGACGAGACTTAGGGTCTCCCTCCTGGACCATAAATCACGTTGAGTGTTACGGCCTGACCCCTCGCTATTGAAAGCATGGTAGGTCGGGGGACCGTCTTGTTTGAAGTAATAATACACCATGAGTGTTTAGAGTTTGTTAATGACCCGGGATTCGAACCGAGGTTCTTGTAGATAAAAGTTACCGCTTGCAAGTTCAGATCGTTTGCTTTCTTATGAGATGATGGTCTTTTAAGACAAATAATAATAAATATAAATCCCTAATGTAATGGTATAGTAATGTAGGATTTCACGAGTTCAGTGAAGACAATTAGATTTCGGGAGTAATCATAATTTTTGACTTTGTTCAAGTAGTCTTCTATAACTCGGGAGTACTCAAGTATTTTTCCCAGTCACTGTAGTGAAATTGTTAACTTGAGAGAGGTGGTAACATGAGAACATTGTGAAATGCCCAAAAATTTAAGTAAAGGAGTAACATTTACTTTAAATCAGATTATATATTGTTTTGAGTATAAGAAACTCATAAAATAGATATTGAAATTTGTAAAGAATAACACAGTTTATATTGGAAAGTATCGAACCATTGGAGCTCGTGATTGTATTGAACTTGAAAAGGGATACTTTATGGAAGTGAAAAGAATTATAAGTTTGTTGGTTTGTAGGAAACCATGTATTTTAATATAACATTTGTTTGATTTTATGTATTCCTTGTTCACTTTGAACAAGTTAGAAGGATTGGTCAGTAGTTTATTTGTTTTTTTGTTTGTGGCGCCATATATTTGGTTAATTAAATGTTTTATAATAGGAGTTGATTTTGTTTTTAATTTTGGAAGTGTATCCTCTATTTAATCCAAAATGTGTAAGTCACAAAGTGGGAGAACATACCATAACCCCGAAAATCCCGATTTGAGCATTGCTGGCATACTGTGATTTGCATATTTCTTGCTAAAAGGGCACAGGGGGGCATATAAGTACTGTGCTTGGATTAATAATTAGAGGAACACTTAAGACGGTCATATCATGTAAATGCAAAGTAATGATAGAAGTAGCTACAATGTATAATGTTAACTGACCGCATGGGTCCCTGGAGACTCACACCGAGCAGCCCAAAATAAATATATAAATTAAAAAAAACTAAACACAGATAATCATGGCGCCCAGTACGTAGGGATGAGTTTTCCTAGGAAAAACCCGAGTTTTCTTGAAAAACCAAAATTTTCATTTTTTTTAAATGGTTTTTCGAATTTTGAATTTTTAAATACTTCCATAAAGGTTTTGACATTGAATAAGTATATCAAAAGGGTACGTTTTAGTAAACACCCGTACCAAGGTAAAATTTTGAAAAATTGGGACACAATGGATCGGAGTACCATCTCTCAAGCATGTACCAGCGATGTGGCATGATAGCCCACTGTATTCTAATAAGATGACATTGAGTGAGGAAATGCAGAAGCTTGCGGACGTCTTGAAGGCGATTATGCAAACAGAGAATAGGGAAGAGAGGCAGGGACTTTTGGACGCTTTAAAAGCTGAGAGTAATGAAAAGTTGGAAGCCATAAATGAGAATTTAAGAGCTCTTAAAACTGACAGTGTTAAGATAGAGAATAAATTGGACAGCCAACTGGATGAAAATAACAAAAAGTTAGGATCCATAAATCAAAGTTTAGAATCACTAAAAACTAATAGTGATAACATGGGAACTAAATTAGAAACTATCGAGGCCGACTGTGTAAGAATGAACAGTGAATTGAAGGCTGAAATTGAGGGAATAAAAAAGGGGTCAAATGAACTCTGAGAGAGTATAGAAGAAACAATGAATACCAAATTTCAAGGTTTTGATACGGGGTTGGAGATTAAGTTAACTGAGTTAAAAGGGGAAGTCACAAGTAAAATTGAAAAGGAAAATAATGTACTCAAGTTAGAATTGCAAGTCAAAATAAAGACCTTAGAAGAAAGTATGGTAAATTCCCAAGCTAAATGTCAAGAAAATTTAAAAAATTTAGAAGATAATTTTGGTTCTATAAAAACTAAATTAAGTAACATGGAAAAAACGTGTAAAGAGAATGTAGACGGATGTAAAAATGAACTTGTAACCCAGATCCAAGGGGTGCGAACAGAGTTATGGGATCAAATAGAGTCAAATATGAAGATTTGTAAAACATCCCGGGAGGAGATAAAAGAAAGTTTCAATGCGTTAGGAGAAAGATTCGAAGGGGTTGAGTAAAATAGGAGAACTCGAGGGAAAATTTGAGGGAATTCAGGCCAAAGTTAATGATATGGAAAATCAGAATCAGGAAGACGCGAAGAATAGGAAAGAGCAATTTGATCATTTTACCGGGCAGGTAGATGAGAACTCAAGGAAGCACGAGGAGGGAATAAATAAAAAATTAGGTACATACGAAGAACATCTCCAGGGAGAAAGAAAGCAACGAGATAAAGAAAATAAGGATTATACTCAGAAAATAGATGAGATAAGCAAGGGTATTAATGAGGTTCAGGAGACCATGGAAACATTAAAGGTACAAGTAGGAAAAACCAATACAGAAGTAAACCAGGTCCAAGACGAATTGACGAAATTATATAAGAGTCAAGGGAGAACTGAGGAAAAGCTTGAAGGAATTAAGGGAGATATGGTCAAAGGACAAAAGGAGATGGAGAAAAAATTAAAGGAGATACGAGAAGACTTAGATTCCAAAGGTGACATTAAGCCGGAAATTATAGAAGAACAGGTCATGGTCATCAAGAAAGAGGTAGAAAAACACTTAGCTGAAATGAGGGATAGTTTCAGGGAAGAGAAATTCCAACTCGAACAAGCAGTGGAAAACAGTAAAAAGAATCAAGAAAGAATTCAGAATGAATTAGGATCCCGGTTGGAAAGGACTGAACACAAGAACAGTCAAATGGAAATTCAACTCATGGCTAATGAGGAAAGTGCCCGAAGAGAAAGGAAATTAGAATTTGAAAGTCAGGATGAATTTCAAAAGACAGGATGGGTAGATCCCCATGAACGAGGCACAAATCAACATAGGGACTTAGGAGGGGAGAGCCCTTATAAGAACCCAGGATATCCGATGGCGATGTCAACCCCTTATATGAACCAAACAAATGGTCAAATAATAAATATCATCAAGTCAAATGAAGACAGACCGGTGAAGTTTACGGGTAATAATATGTCAATTACTCCTAAATACTGGTTGAAGGAGGTCGCAGAGTACTTGAATGAAATGAAAGTTCCTCAGGATCGGAGACTGAGAGCAATTGAGAAGCTGTTGGCAGGTGATTGTCTCACCTGGTTCAGGAGTTTCAGGTATACATCTGACACGGTGGAAGGTTTCAGAGAAGCTTTTCTGAAATGATATTGGGCAGCAGATGTCCAAGAGAATCTGAGGCTAGATCTGTACTCTAGGAAGTACAGCACAAATGCCCCAACTAAATACTCAGAATTTTTCACCGCTCAGCTGTGTAAATTCCGGGAACTTGACATTGCTCCTGCTGAGAACGACCTGTGTGCCGCCATTGCAAGACAACTTCCATATGAGATCCAAAGGTTGTTAATCTCATCTAAAGCCAGAAGTGCTGTGGAAGTGGAGAGCGTCTTATGACAATTAGATATGACGACTTCACACGTTACTCCCAGGCATTCAAGACAGACTGAACAGGTACATATGGCCAGCAGTCAAGAAAACAGAGAGAAACCATCGACCAGAAATCAGTCCACTAGAACTGATACTCAGGGACTGGGTCGAGAATATGGACATCAAGAGCCTAGGGGAATACAGCCATACTATAGAGGAGGATATCGAGGAAGGAATCCTAGAAATACGGGTTATAGGCAACAAGAGAACCGACCCTATAACAATAATAATCAGAGGCAGGATAACAGAAAGAGATGGGAAAATTATCCCAGAAGGAATGTGAGGCCGGAAGACAGAAATGATGAATATCGGGCCGAAATAGAAGAAAGATATCAGGAAAGTCTTCGTTACATGAATGAACGAACAGACGAACCAGAAACGCAAAGAGTCCGTTGGAGTGAGGCAATAAAGAACCGAAAATCACCCGACCGACTAGAAGGAGCTCAAAGCTTGCAGTTACAAGCTCAATTGAAGAATGAGGGGAAAGAAAGCCCTCAGGATAAAAACACTTCAAAATTAAATCATCAAAAGTGGAAACATACCAGGAGCTGGGAGGAGGTAGAGATTGTGAATTGGATAGCAAGACCAGATGAACTAATTAAAGAGGATGTGGAAGGAATCCCACCTATTAGAAGAGAACTACCTATCATCATGCTAAGGATAGAAGGATTACTGGTCAGGGCATTAATTGATACTGGATCAACCATAAGTTTAATTACGCAAACCCTCCTAAATGAATTGGAAACAAGAGGCCGCGTATTGAAAATTCCCACCTCAAGTGTGAAGATTAAGGGAATTATTCCTGAAAAATCTTTGACATGTAAATTTCAGGTATACATTGATTTGATCATGGGTAACGCTGAAATTTCGCAATGCTTTTTGCTGGTAAATCAATTGCCATATATTGTCATATTAGGTATTGATTTATCCGTGAGAACAAGGTCATCATAGACCTAGTGCAAAATTGCATTAGGATTCAAAGAGAGGATGTAGACGAACAAAACATTAATTTACAGGAACAGGATGCGAAAATAGGAGAACAGGTATGGCATGTGGAAGAAATGAACGAGGAAGGTTGTAAGGACATAGAAAAGATATTTGAAGTCCTAAACATAGAACTTGAAGATAGTTTGGAAACTGAGTTCGAAACCAACCTGTCAGGAAAAATAGAGGAAGCTAAATTTGACCTTGAATATAAGGAAAAATTAAAGGAATTACTATTAAATTTCAGGGACGTTTTTGATTCCAAGCCAGGAAAGATTGAAAATTTTAAATACGCTTTTCAAGTAAATGATTGGGCACCGTTCAGACAAAAACCATACCCGGTTGCAGAAAAACATTACCTACAAACGAAGAAAACACTGCAGGAGATGAGTGATGCAGGTGTTATAGAAAAGATGGTGACACCATATGTTAGTCCATTAGTAATTGTGAGTAAACCGGATGGCTCAGTAAGGGTGTGTTTGGATGCCAGGAATTTGAACGCGAAAATCATTCCAGAAAATGATTCAGCACCACCCATAAAAGAAATACTGAGGAAATTTAAAGGCAAGAAGATATTCACAAATATCGACATGACGTCTTCATATCATCATCTCGAACTGGAAGAGAAAACCAGTCTCTTAACTGGATTTCAGTTCGATCAACAAACATACTGCTTCAAGAGATGTCCGTTTGGCTTGAAGACCGCGGGATCCGCCTTCATAAGAGCGCTTGATCGAAACCTGTCAGAGGAAGTGAAAGATTGCACTATCCGTTATGTGGATGACATATTGCTTACCTCGGAAAACATTGAGGAACATTTGGAAAAGTTAAAGAAATTATTGGAAGATTTAAGAAGGGCTAACTTTAAGATTAATTTGAAGAAATCGAATTTTTGTCAGAGACAAGTTACGTTTTTGGGGCATGTGATTGACAAGGATGGTGTTAAACCAAATCCATATAAATTAGAATCGATAAGAGATTTTCTCAGGCCTTTGAAGGTGAAAAACGTTCGCCAGTTTTTGGGATTGATTGGATTTTTCTCAGTACATTGTCCGTCATACACCAAAACTGTTGCACCACTACAGGACCTTCTGAAGAAGGGGGGGGCAAGTGGAAATGGACGGAGGAAACAGAAAAAGCATTTATAGAAGCCAAGGAAATGCTCTTAAATTATGTGAAGCAAGGATATCCTGATTTTAATCAGAGATTTGTGATACAAACAGATGCATCCCAGATTGGAATAGGGGCAATGCTATATCAGGAAAATCCGGATAACCCTGAGAGGAAAAATTGTCTAGCTTTCACAAGTCGGAGACTGAAACCACACGAGAAAAATTATACAATCAGCGAAATCGAGCTGTTAGCGATATTGCACGCGTTGCAATATTGGCGAAAGATCGTATATGGGTTTCAAGTCACATTAAGGACGGATCATAAAGCCTTAACCTTTTTGATGAAGACTGATTTATCCAGTCAAAGGTTGATGCGTTGGGCTTTATATATTCAACAGTTCGACGTAAATATAGAGTATTTCCCAGGGAAAGAAAATGTAGTTCCAGATTATTTAAGTAGACAGCCAGAGTCCACAGAAGAGGAAGTAATGGCTATTGATTTGGAGGACAGGGATCAGCGTACTCTGAATGAATTAAGAAGCAATGGTCAACGACAACGCGAGGATCCATGGATGAACATGCTCATATCTTTCTTGGAAGGGAGTTTGATAAGGGGAACACGGGCGTATTCTGAAGCTAAAAAGATAGCTCAGGATTACACGTTCTTTAATGGATTGTTGTATAAGTTTGTGGACTCTGACCATACACGATTAAGGATCGTAGTACCTGCAATTTTGCAGAGGAAAATGGTATGGTTAGCCCATAGATCGTTTGGACATATGGGAGTCGACAAAACAGTCTCGATGCTGAAAGACGCATTTGTATGGCCGAGACTGAGACAGACTGTAAGGGATACGCTCAAGACATGTGATCTATGTCAAAGGATTAAGCCAAATGCGTTTTGATGAGACAAAAGCCAATACCATTGTTGCCCGAGAGGCCAGGTCAAATTATTTCTATTGACAATTTCGGATCTTTGCCAAAGGCTAGGAGAGGAAATAGACATATAATGGTGGCTATGGTTGTTTTCACAAAAATGGTTGTCCTTGCTCCCATACAGAAGACTAGTACCAAACAGGTGTTAAAACGACTCAAAGAAAAAGTGATACCTATTCTGGGAAAACCCGAGAATTTGTTGTCGGATCACGGTAGTTGTTTTACAAGTGTAGAATTCAGACAGGAATTAGAGAGTCTTGGAATACGTCAAATACTGTCTTGTATTCGCCATCCTGAGGCAAATCCTGTGGAAAGAGTGATGAGGGAAACGGCCAAGTATTGTAGGATATACTGTGCCGAAGAAAATTTGAAATGGATAGATATCCTGGATATTATCGAATTATGTATAAATAATACAATCCATGAATTTACGGGAGAGATACCAATAACGTTACATAGGAACGAGCAACCAGAGAGACCTTGGAGTCTGGTAATTCCTAGGCCAGCAGACGCTCAGCCTGGAAGAGATGTACGTATTAGAAGAGCCTTTGAGCATCTAAAAGCTCGAGCTGATAGAAGGCAAAGAAGAAACAGGCACAAGAGGTATCATCGACCACTATTAGCTGGAGAAATGGTGTTAGTGAAAAGACCAGCCATTTCGGATCCAGGGAACCGCGTGCACAAGAAGTTCCAGAAAATGTACCACTGACCGTATCAAATAATAAGAGATTTAAGAAATAATGCCTATAGAATTCGGCACTGTGAAACGAATCACGAAGTGACCATGAACTCAGCGAATTTAAAAGTATATTACCCTCCCGAAGACTTCGATGAAGCAAATGTACAAGCCCTGGTTATGGAAAAATTTAGAGATGATGAATCCAGTTTTGATAGAAACAAGAGTAAGGTAGAACAAGGAAACAGAGCTCAACCATTCGAGTGCGAATGAGAATTAGAGAAAATGTATTGTGAGATAAGAGAAATAATTGATTTTGTGAAAAGGAAAATTTCAATTTAAGAAGAGAGAATGATGAAATAAAGAAACGGGTATGGATAGACCACACCCGTAACGAAGAATTATGTTCTGGAAACTTGTAGTCCAGACAAATAAGAAAGAAAGAAAGAAAGAAAGAAAGAAAGAAAGAAAGAAAGAAAGGGTAGGGACAGAGCGTACCCAACCTACACTATTACCGGATATGACTTAAAAGGTGGAAACCCCTAATTATCGTGCGATTTTAAAGGAATAAAGATCAGAAGGTACTGAGAAATGTTAGGATGGCTTCGACAATGAAGAAAAATAAGATTTTTATGAAGATTATTGAAATAAATTTCCTCAAATTTTTTCGATTTTTTTTTTACCTAAGGAGGGGAGAGATGAACCCATGTACCATTGGTTCAAGGGGTCGAATCCATGTATTTTGGTAAAAGGAAGGAAGGAAATATACAGTCTTCAGAGGAACATAGAAAGATTTTGTACAAGAGGGCGAGCATAACGTTGTGTAACAAATTGGAGCCCAGGTGGCCAGGAAATGAGATCATGCATGACGCATAGATAAGGAGCCGGTCACAAATATAAATAGAACGAGTGGAATTTTCCGTCGAATTGACTGAGAGCGTGTTTCGGAAATTGCCCTTACGTTGCAGGAAAATGGCAACCGCGCAGCTGTGCCAGAAGAAGAAGAAGAATTAGATTTAACCCATTTGCAACAATAAAATTAACTAAAGAAATACAGCATTGTGAATCATTTCGGAATAGAGATTTTTGTGTGGAGAAAAAGGTTTTAATAATTGCCTAGGAGAGAAGTGCCGACGTGGCCATACGTCATTGGGAGTTCCCCGAGACCCGAGGAGGGGGGAATTAAAAATCAACTGTAACACCCACACGGCTGAAGACCAAATTTTATTTAATATCTCAGAACTGCACGATCGATTTTCATGTGCAAAGAAGTCAGTTTACGTTTAGAAAACAAGCTATCCAGAGATATAAATTTTAAAAGTATGCGACCATAACTTCAAAAGTTGGTTATGGAAAAGACAAGGATTTTATCGTTTTGTCGCCGATTTGTATAAAAGCCCTGGCTGTGCCAGGCTAATCATGTAGTACGTACTAGACCTCGAGAGGTCGTGATACGCTGTATCGACAAACAACGTGCACCCGTAAGAAGTGGCCGAGAGGTATCATCATAGTATCGCCGTGTGAAGACTTAGGAAAATCCTAATACAGGATTTAGTTCCGCCAGCATCAGTCTTACAGTGAAAAGTTCAGTATTACAGTCAAAGTAGGCTGCGAACTTAAAGAACAGGCGATAGGTCTTCAAATAACAGTTCATTTAAACGACCGAAAGTATCGTAACGTTTTGAAGTACCATAACAGCGAAATAAACATTCTATCAACCTTAAAGAACCCGATCAGGGTCGGACAAAATAAGGTCCGCATAGTATTCTGAAAAGATAGGAACTAGAGAACGGAATAATCAGAAGGGAGAATTAAATTCAAGACGTTGTTTCAAGGAAACAAACAAACTATAAAAAGCACTAAGTTACGAGGAGTATTAGATGCTAGAAAATAATAGGTCACCGATAGAGTATTTGGGAGACCGTGAACAAGACAGACTTTCGCTAGACAACTAATAGGGTCTAGAAAGAAGCAAGTTCGAGCTAATAATAATAATAGCCGATCATCAGGAAACCGGATTTGAAGAAATACCATTCCAGGGAGGGGTAGAGTGTTCGAGACTTTCATATTCTGGTCAGATAGGAAGCCGACATCTACTAGTTTCACCCTTGGAGACGGGGAATCAAGAAATCACGTGTGCAAGGCCTAATCAAAGCCTCAGTGATTAAAATCAGTGTAGTGTAAATATATAAAATTTTTGTTAGAATAGAAATTTTTCAGTGATTTTATTGTGTATAATAGAAAAATACAGAAGTGTATTTTAAAATGCTACCAGTGTTTAAAATATATAAGTTATATGTGTGTCAAGATATGTCAGTGTATGAAATGAATTTGAGCAAGATGGCTTAACCACAAATAGTGGGCGAAATGAAACATCGTTGGAAAGTACGGTCGGGGGACCGTCAGAGCATGTAAGTAACCATTTTCATTATGTTATGTGTTGGGAAATATTTGTGTGCAATCCACATGAGAATAAGAAGTAGGGATGTTTTTTGAATAACAAATAACAGAATAAGAGCGCGATCTGAACAAATAAAAATTGAGAAATTATAAAATGATTATGTGAAATGAATAAATCCCTTAGAGGAAATGTATGAAATAAAATATCAGTGTATTTGATAAATGTCATGAAAGCAAGCGTAATAATAATAATAATAAAAATTATATTAATGAAGATTAAGTTGAATTATATGAAAGTAGTAGCTTTTGAGATCCTGTAAAAGAATAAATACATGGTGTGAATACATGTTCTTATAGTATAGCGATTATTGTCACGGGAGAGGATTAATATAAAAATTGAGATGTAAATCAAATGTTGATTTTGAATTTATCAGTTCTTTGGAAGACGCTAGGCCTTAATGTAATGTATAGCGCATTGTCGCGCATTATAGTAAATTGTCACGCTAGGAAGGCGTTGAATCTAAATATACTTGGTAAATTAATTGTGAGGGACAGTTGATTGCGGTAATTGATGATAAGTCCTCCATATAGTGATGTAGATCACGAGGCCATGTGTGTTATGTTGTGTTATAATAGGGTGCAAATTTATTGTATTATGAGCGCAGGTTATAAGGCCGAGGCAGCCCTAAGTCGCAATTATATAAGTCCTCCGTATGGGATTGGTTCCCGAGGCAGTTGAGAGAGTCGAACCCAGACTCGTCTAGTTGTTGAAGCCCCTAAATATTGTTGTTGTATTGAATTATTCTTACCCATCAATGATGACACTTCATAATTAATAAATGCCAAGGTTACGAAAGTGGTCTATGAACCTAAATAATGTTGTTAAAATGAATGAAAGAAACGCCAGGTCTGTTCAGAGAACTGTGTATAAGAAATAGCTGTTTTAAAGCATGAGTGTAGCCGTCCCGTGTGGACGAGACTTAGGGTCTCCCTCCTGGACCATAAATCACGTTGAGTGTTACGGCCCGAACCCTCGCTATTGAAAGCATGGTAGGTCGGGGGACCGTCTTGTTTGAAGTAATAATACACCATGAGTGTTTAGAGTTTGTTAATGACCCGGGATTCGAACCGAGGTTCTTGTAGATGAAAGTTACCGCTTGCAAGTTCAGATCGTTTGCTTTCTTATGAGATGGTGGTCTTTTAAGAAAAATAATAATAAATATAAATCCCTAATGTAATGGTATAGTAATGTAGGATTTCACGAGTTCAGTGAAGACAATTAGATTTCGGGAGTAATCATAATTTTTGACTTTGTTCAAGTAGTCTTCTATAACTCGGGAGTACACAGGTATTTTTCCCAGTCACTGTAGTGAAATTGTTAACTTGAGAGAGGTGGTAACATGAGAACATTGTGAAATGCCCAAAAATTTAAGTAAAGGAGTAACATTTACTTTAAATCAGATTATATATTGTTTTGAGTATAAGAAACTCATAAAATAGATATTGAGATGTGTAAAGAATAACTCAGTTTATATTGGAAAGTATCGAGCCATTGGAGCTCGTGATTGTATTGAACTTTAAAAGGGATACTTTATGGAAGTGAAAAGAATTATAAGTTTGTTGGTTTGTAGGAAACCATGTATTTTAATATAACATTTGTTTGATTTTATGTATTCCTTGTTCACTTTGAACAAGTTAGAAGGATTGGTCAGTAGTTTATTTGTTTAATTTGTTTGTAGCGCCATATATTTGGTTAATTAAATGTTTTATAATAGGAGTTGATTTTGTTTTTAATTTTGGAAGTGTATCCTCTATTTAATCCAAAATGTGTAAGTCACAGAGTGGGAGAACATACCATAACCCCGAAAATCCCGATTTGAGCATTGCTGGCATACTGTGATTTGCATATTTCTTGCTAAAAGGGCACACTAGTGAGAAGGGTACTGAAGTTTGAAACTAACTAGTAACAGGTTGATAATAATGTTATGTGTTAAACGTTAATTTAATTTAATTTTAGAAACACTGGGGGTACCCTAGATGGGATTCTTAACGTGCCAGTAAATCTATAATATTTCTTAATGCACATATAGCATTAACAGTTTTATTTATTTTGTTCTGAAAATGATCTGCAGTGGTCAGTATCCAACCTCCAGAAAGTGGCATCAAAATTCCTCATGTGCATTTCTACTGAAAAGACTAAAGTAATGGCCTTTAAGGGTAAGGACCCTATCCCCAGTAAAATTTGTCTGGATAGTAAACTTTTAGAAAGAGTTAACGAATTCAAGTACGGTATTTAGGATCTTATTTATCATTTCAAGAAGAACGAGACATAACTGCAAAAATAACTAATTATACCAGAACAACAGGAATCATCAATCACGTCATGAAGCCATATCTCGTCCAAAGGCATACACGCTTGCGTTTGTATAACACATTAGCCAGACCACCCCTATGCTATGGAAGCGAGGCATGGACAATAAGATCTCAGGACATCTCCAGACTCACAGCACGCGAAATGGCCATTATGCGCCGAACAGCAGGCTATACTAAATGGGATCTTAAGAGAAACGAGGATGTGCTGAAGGAACTAAAAGTGAAACCAATAACTACATACATTTGTGACTACCAAGAGAACTGGAAGCATCATGTCCAAAGGATGGAACCTGGACGATTACCATGGGAGAACCTT
This sequence comes from Meconema thalassinum, assembly GCA_946902985.2. Classification (NCBI taxonomy): domain Eukaryota; kingdom Metazoa; phylum Arthropoda; class Insecta; order Orthoptera; family Tettigoniidae; genus Meconema; species Meconema thalassinum. Next base: position 310,601,568 of record OX336393.1, on the reverse strand, counting down.
CGCTACCAGCCACGGGGAAATAGATCGATAGGACGTCCGATGAAGAGATGGAGGGAAAGTGCAAGACCGCAACAGGATATTTGGCCCAATACTTGGAAGGAAGATGATTAATAAATGGGATCTTAAGAGAAACGAGGATGTGCTGAAGGAACTAAAAGTGAAACCAATAACTACATACATTTTTGACTACCAAGAGAACTGGAAGCATCATGTCCAAAGGATGGAACCTGGACGATTACCATAAGAAACCTTCGCTACCAGCCACGGGGAAATAGATCGATAGGACGTCCGATGAAGAGATGGAGGGAAAATGCAAGACTGTAACAGGATATTTGGCCCAATACTTGGAAGGAAGGTGATGATGATGATGATTAATTAATAATTGTTTATTCTATTCATTTCATTGCAATTAATATTTATATAGAGCGCAGCACAGTTCAATTGTATTGTTTTAGCGCCAAGATTTGGCGGACACGGGGACTTGTGCGACAGACATGATGTCTGTGGGGTGTTGTATGTTCTGGGACACAGCCTACTTTCCTGGTGTCGTCACGTACTAACCTGCCATACATTCAGGGGCAAAGCCGATATCTCTCGAACGCATGGTCGGATTTTAACGAATGAGGTGTCGTTGGACTCGAGCTTTGCTATGGACCACTCATTTCAACCCTAAAATAAAACCTACCTATACTAGGGGGTGGAATTGTAATTTGTTAGTAAAAGTCGCTTTTCGTTTGATACATATAAGCATGTCAATGCTAATATGAAATTAAACGTTTTTGCACATGAACAACATACAAACGGGTCAACGCCATAATGATTTTAATTTTTAATTTTTTCGCATGCACACTTGGGGATTTTGTAAGAGGGTGGGCTTTTTAAATAATTATTTATAGATGAGTATTTTTAATATTTATTAAGAACCAAAAAAACTAATAGGTCATCCACTTTTTAAAATCTCGCTAACCAATAATCGGATTTAAACATATGGGGTGTCGTAGGACTCGTGGTGAACTCCCATTTTCTATGGATATGCACCACCAAATAAAAACTACCCTTACCTGGGGGTGAAATAGTATTCTTTTGTATGCATGCACACTTGAAGTGGGCTTTTGTAAGAGAGCGGGCTTTATAAATGATTATTTATACATGAGGTTTTTTTTATATTTATTAAGAACCAAAAAACTAATAGGTCATCCGCTTTTTAGTATCTCGCTAACCAATAATCGGATTTAAACATATGGGGTGTCGTAGGACTCATGGTCAACTCCCCTTTTCTATGGACGGGGTTTATGCACTCCCCAAAAAACTACCCTTACCCGGGAGGGGGGCGGGATAGTAATGTTTTGTATGCATGCGCACTTGGAGTGGGCTTTTGTAAGAGAGCGGGCTTTATAAATTATTATTTATAGATGAGATTTTTTATAATATTTATCAAGAACCAAAAAACTAATAGGTCATCCGCTTTTTTAGTATCTCGCTAACCTAATAATAAGATTTAAACATATGGGGTGTCGTAGGACTCGTGGTGAACTCCCCTTTTTTATGGACGAGGCATATCCACCCCAAAATAAAAACTACCCTTACCCAGGGGTAAATACTAATTTTTGTATGTATGCACACCGACGGCTTTTGTCAAAAGGGCCTAACTAAAGTTTTTTTAATATTTTCTGAACCCCTGATGGGATTTCGCCATAGGCAGCATCCTAGACCTTGGGGTGACGGCCCGTTTTTTGAATGTATGATTCATTTTTGTCAAAAGAGCCTAACTACACTTTTGTTAATATCTCGCAAACCAATCATGCTAGGGTCTTGTATGAGGGGTCCTAGCACTTGGGACGACGTCCCCCATTTGAGGGTGAAACTACCCCCCAAAATTGAAAATTCAATATCCTTGAAACTAAGACCCCTAAAATTAGGTGTGATAGCTTTAAATATATTTGATGATATAGGCTTTTACCTAGATTGGTCATTTCACCCCTAAAACAGTAAATAATCATGTTATGGGAAAACGTGTAAAACACTTAAAAATGATAAATGAACCAAAGATCTTTTGTTTTTTGATGAAAATAGCAGGGGGGTAAAAACTACCCCCAAATTGAAAAAATCAATACCTTTGAAACTAAGAACCGTAAAATTAGGTGTGATGGCTTAAAAAATTGGTCATGACATACGCTTTTGCCTGGATAGATCATTTCACCCCTAAAATAGTAAATAGTGAGTTTACAGGGGAAAAGGTGTTAAACATGTAAAAATGATAATTGAACCTAAGATCTTTTATTTTCATGAAAAATAGTAGGGCGATGAAAACTACCCCAAATTGAAAAAATCGATATTTTGCAAACGAAGAACCCTAAAAAACATTAGGTGTGATAGTAAAAAAAAAATAGATGATGGCATATGCTTTTACCTTGATAGGTTATTTTGACGTATAAAACAGGAAATAGTAATGCTACACGGCAAAAGGTATTAAACACACCACAAAAGCATATGCGTTATGTGAAACCATGCTTTAATGGACATGTGTATCGAGGATGAAAGCTTGCTAATTATTATTATTATTATTATTATTAGGTAATTATGGATTAATGTGTGTATAGATAACTAACCAGTGGGGAACGTGATGGCGCAGTAGCTTAGCTGCTCGTCTTTACCCTGACGGCTGGGGTTTAATCCCGGTGACAGCGGGGTGGAATTTTCACCTGAAAAACAACGTGGTGTCAGAAAGGGCATTCGGCCTTAAATACCCGGCCAAAACCAAAATGAATCTGGTTGGCTCCGGCGACCTCAATTAATTGGGAAAAGCCAAAGAAAGAAAAAAAAGAAAGAAAAAATGTAACTAACCAGTAATATTAAACTTTTGTTTAAGGGGTTGAAAAAGTCAGGATGGCCAACCCGTTGTCATGATCCATGAATTGACTCCCAAATTTTTACCTGTCAAGACTCAGTGTACCCTGTTGCAGCCTTTAGAAAATTAAACCCGGACCTCTGTGGTGATAGCAGAGTGATAAAGTTGCATTTTAAACAAACACATGTTTGAATGCATTTGCTCTAATTGTTGTGTGTGGTCGGGCAAGGTGGACAGAACTTGTGACACTTGCTGATAAGAATAGTGCACTGTTGTTAGAAAGTATTAGGTTTCTTGTCTGACTGAGAGCACATGTGGAGTTGAAGCAGTCTGCACTTCACAAAGCCTATCTGTATTACAAATACCTTAGGCTTATTTTTTATTTACACTTAGACAAACACTTACTTACTTACTTACTTACTTACTTACTTACTTACTTACTTACTTACTTATTGCTCGGCGCTACTGTCCCTGAAGAACCTTGGCCTCCTTTATCACCTGCCAGGACGCAGGGATAGTTGTAATTCATAAAGCAACGGTCGCCCTCTTTCCAATTCTACACTGTACACCGTAGTTAAAATCAAAAAAAAAATCATGATCCGGTCAGGAATTGAAGCTGGTGTTGTTTCGAAGAAAAGACAAGCGTTTTATAAACTTAACTACTTAACCTCTAATGGTTTGGGTGATGGTAAAGATGAAAATTAAAACTAAACTTTAACTAAAACTAACTACACACTTATATACTAGAAGGTCATGAGGAATAAAAAAAAGGCTCTCAAACCTCAAGAATATGTATTGAAGGAGTTGGAAGGAAGGAGAGCCATGAAAGGCAGATAGAAAAGTAAAAGAGGAGAGGCTCTGCCCCAGAGGTAATGGATAAAGAGGAGGAAAACTGGACTCAGCTCAGAAATAACTTAGGGTCGCCAACATCCAAACTGATCAGCCGTAAGCCCCTGAGGGTGTAGCCATATGTAGGGTGCACCACAAGTTGTGGGGGTATATACACCCTACCTTCTGGAGGGGCTTCAGCAAATGGCAGGAACTAACATGAAAATAAAAACAAGTCTGCCTCCTCACACAAGTAGGATATCACAAAAAAATAAACAAGGGCCAATTAAATCGGAAAAGAAAGAGACTCCCTAGGCCTTGGATACCCTAATAATGTTGGGGTCAGTATAGAACAAGAGTTGAGCAAGTGTGGTCGACAGGAATGAAGACAGAGATGAGCCTAGCACAAGTTGGTGGAAGCAATGACGGACTCGCTGGGGCTCCGTGTTCGTCAACCTACATCCCACTAGATGTGACTCCTAGGGTTGGAATTAAAGACATCTTTTGTTTTATATCACTGGCTTTAAGGATAATAACACATCACATCTGTAAAGTGCGATACTGGTCCTAGGGGTATGCAAATTTGTATTAGATACGTAGCTAATAATAGTGTACATGACCCCTTATTATTTTCACTAAGTATACAGTACATGGGACTGATGACCATGATTTTGTAAATTCCACTAAATTTACTGCAAATTTAGCAAATTCCACCAAATTGCAGTAAAAATCCAACAAATGACTACCAGATTTATTGAAATGCCATTGATTTATCAAAGAATAGTTTAAACTATCTCAAATTATTATAAAATTACTCGAATATAGATGAAAATTCACTAAAATTTACCAAACCTACCCATGTGGTCAACAATCCATGAAATTCAACCAATTTGTTTTTAAATTCACTACTAATATTTCATAATATTCCCTTTACATGTATTTTTTGTTTCTTTCGTTTACCGCACTGTCTGGCAAATACCTCAACATGACTTTGTCCTAGGCTAGGACCTATACATTCAACATCATAGTTTAGTTTCATCTCCCCTAAACTGCTATGTTAAGACTAATTTTCTTAGGTCTTGACTGGCTTTGCAATAAGAATTGACTAACCACGGTGGGTGAGTGGATAGCGTGTCGGTCTACTAACCCCAAGATTGCAGGTTCGCCCCTGACCATGGTAAGTGATTTTTGAAAGGCGGCAAAAATACGATACGCATGTCATACGATGTTGGCATGTCAAAGAACCCATTTGAATTCAGTAGGCCGAGTTCATAATGGCAAAATTAATCTCGGGAGTTTCCGCCAGCACGAAGTTCCTCATTTCTCTACTAGAAAGCCTATAGTGTTCAAGCAGATTAGATATCTAACATCTAACCTCCTTGACTTTCATAGTCAAGGAACTACGAAATTCGACATGCAAGCTACCCTCTGGGTGTCAAATAGCAAAAGCTTGCACCAGGCACCCGAGGCCATACGATATTATTATTACCAAACATGAGTTACCTATCAGGGAAACATTTTGCCCACTATGTTGGTTATTGACCAGTGAGTACAGTTGTAGAATGCTGTTTATCATTTTTTGAAATCATTTACAACAGAGGCTTAAACTTATAAACAAACCGTATGAGCATGTTTGTTAAACAAGACATTATTTCAGAGACAATTAGGATACTTATGAAAAGCTTACCAAAAATAATGTTGTGTAACAGTAAATGCTAGTCAACAAAGAGTTATGCAGTACTAAAAATATCGTCATACAATACCTCTGAGCTGTTGTAAAATTATTGATGTGTAACATGTTTACACTCGCTTGCTATATATATATTGTGACCGTTTGACCGAAGGCCCACGTGCACACGAGTATGAATTTCAACATCCGCCGAGCCTAAGACTCGAAAAACAATCTCGGGGTCAAACTGAGTATAGCAAAACAAATTTTTTAATAAAAAATCAGCCGGACGGATATCGAAATTCACACTCCATAAAGGATGGAAGCAGTGGCCTAGCCAAGGGGGGGGGGAGGGGTAAGGGGGGGGGGGGGGTTAGAGCCCCTCCCATTGGAAAATCGGCAGGTTGTGATTTGTGTCTGTGGTGATGCACTGTTGTTGCCTTTCGGCCCGGGTCCCTATTTGTGGCTACACACGTTTTCATGGCAACGTATAGCCACAGTCTACCTACAGATCGCGAAGCTTGGCTCATATTTTTCTACCGCGAGACAATAATGCTCTCATGCAGCCAGCAAGAATGTGTCGACTGCGCTATGTTGGTGTATGTTATTGTTGCTGTATTTACTGTATGTGAGCATTTTGTAAAGGTTATATCTTTAATTTAACATGTGCCTTACAAGAGGAGATGTGCAGTTCCATAAACAGATCTAATATTAGGAGCAATATTTCAGTGTTGCTAAGTAAACTATATGATCGCTTTTCAGTCGGTCAACACGAATGTACGGTACCTAATTAGATTAGGTGGGAAGTGACAATTTATCTCCTAATGCCTAAAATAAAAAATACATGAATCGTTTATACACCTAGTAAAACACTTCTCACATAAAGGGGGGAGGGTATGAGAAGCGTCTGATTAAATGTATAAATAATTATTTTATTATGCATTACACAAGGAAATTAATTGTTACTCCTCGCCCAATCTAATTGGGTGTATTCGTGTTGACCGACTTGGAAGTCAGACTGTTCAAATAGCAAGACGACACCCGAGTTTCCAAAGGACCCTAAAAGGTAAGATTTGAGCTTTGGATTTTAGGCTAGTATTATAAAGCTTTTCAAGGGGAGCGTGATGGTGCAATGGCTTAGCTGCTCGTCAATCCCCCGGATGGCTGGAGTCCCTATCCCGGTGACAGTGGGGTGGAATTTTCACCTGAAAAATTACGTGGCGTCAGGAAGGGCATCCGGCCTTAAATCCCCGGCCAAAACCAAAATGAGCCCGATTGGCTCCGGCGACCCCAATTAATTGGGATACACAGTAGAAAGTATTATAAAGCTTTTCAATCAAACAACGGAACTAGGTCTTTAACCTAGAACACAAACCCTCGTAATTTTTACGACGTACCGGTATACTTGGTAACACGGCTCTATCTGCTAGGCTTTTCTCGCCACGTTGCTGTCCTACTCAGTAGCTTCCTACAATACCGCGAGCTTCGTCAGTGTGTGTGCATTGCCAGAGTGAGTCTGTTGATTTCAAATTGAAGACTTTTGCGTCATAAAATTTACGACGATTTGTGACTACGTATACTAAACTTTGCAAGGTAAGTTCTGTAACAAAGTTAAATTACAGCACTATTCTGAATGAAATAAGTATTTAGAACCGCAGAACTTGTCATATACATACTGGTAAGTAATGTGTGCTGTTATTGTTATTGCAGGTGAGTATTGTACGAGGAGATGATCCGCGCATATTGCAAGGAACATAGAGCAAATCTTTGCACCAACTGCTGTAAATGAGACACCAGGGACTTGAAAACCTCGGAGTTAACACTCTGTAAAATAACTTACATGTTAATAGGTGCTTCTTATATTTTATTTTGAGTGTAATTACATTTTATTAATCATGGAAATAAATAGTCGTAAATTTTACGAGGGTTTGTGTTTATGTACTACCAAATTAGGGTTTGTGTTCTAGGGTTAACTGGTTTTAGGTCCCCTTTAACTACTGTGGCTTTTAGAGACACCAGGGTGCCAGAATTTTGCCCTGAAGGGGATTTTTAACGTGCCAGTAAATCTACAGACACAGTTCCCTCGCATTTATGCACCCTTAAAAGCCAGCTGATTGTGCCAGGATTAGATCCTGCAATCATGGGCACAGCAGGCGAGCCACGGAGCCAGTCGGTAATAAATCGGAAGCATGTCTCGGTAGGATATCTATGCATGGCTTTGGTGGCGTAGTCGGTAGTATGCTGAACTGCTATGCCCAAGTTCACGGGTTCAAACTCAGGGAGTCGTCGGGCCCATGTCATAGATTTATGGCACGTAAAAGAACTTACAGCTACAATTGGTAGTGTGTAGCCAAAATTGTAGGCTATTGGGTTAGACACGCTCTATCAAGTTCAAACGTTCGCCGTTGGGTTTCAGTGACAGTGGCGTCTGGTAGCTTAAGTTTGAACTACTTGACATTGAAATTGGGGAACCTACGGGCGTTCATGTGAAATGCCCTGCTATGGCCATTGGCTGCAAATCAAATATAAATATCTATGCATTTTGAAAATTAAGACATACGGTAGGCTAAGTAAACGTAAAAGATGCCATATCAAACGCGTGCCGACATTTTAATTTTCAGATGTAGAAAATAGCTTTTTAATAGTCAGAGAGCTGATTTAATGAATAAATATTTTGTACAATAATATAAACTTATTCTCGAATCCTTTGGAAGCAAGCCAATTTATGTCGTCAGGATAATTCTCACAAACTTAGATGTGGTACACTGTTTGTTAATTCTCTTATGAAATACCTGGTCTCCCACATGGCTGCTGTGAAGGTACGGTTAGTGGTGAGGGACGGGTAAATACCCATTGGGAAGGTAAATATAAATTGGGTATTTACCCGGATATTTACCCAGTGGTCTTTTAAATACCCAAAATGAGGGTATTTTCAGTTTTTGAGCTTTGTACAACACTTTTTGATGTGTTGATGAAGTGTTGGACAAACAAGGACTGAAACACAGGTATTTGATGCCTTAAATTGAAATCAGGAACAATAGGCTATTGATCCTGCAAAAAAAATGGATGTCCAGGAATTTTTGGGTATTTATATGTTATGTTTTAACACTGTAACCTTGTCTTTAATTAGTTTTGTTTTCTTTAAACTAAAGTAAAATATTGAATAAAACCTTTTGGCTGTTTTGTGTTTTAAATTTTTAATAAATTCCAAGATATTGAGAAGGTCGAGTTTTATTACGATACTGGAAATGAGCAACAAAGATGTGGGAGGGAAAAGCTACCTTTGTAGTAATAAGAGTAAGCTATTTGCATATTAATTGAAAGTGTATGCCAAAACTCAAAAGATAATAAACTATATTCAATAGAAAGGACATTTTAAAAATAAATGCTTGGTAAAAGTGCTTTTAAGTTATTTTTCATTCAATTTTAAATATTAAAGAAATATTAATTTTTTAAATCATACTCTAAATAACACAAATGCATGTCAGGAAGTTTTTGTAGTATGTGGGCTCTATAATGGGTGAAGATGTACTGTATGCCAGCAAGCATATGGGTTGGCAACACTGCTTAGCTCATCCTACCCAGAATTCAAATTGACACTGTACTTCCCTCTCATTTACTATTCTTTATTTGATTTTCTATTTACTATTTACTAGCCTTTTAGGTTATTTGATTATTTATTGTATATATGAACTTGCAACCCACTCCGGCTTCGCCCAGGAACAGTTATGAATGCAAGGTGATAGGCTACTTCTAACGGAGGTCTTATAATATATCCTTGTATACGACATTAGTCGTTTTCCCTCCAGCAGTGAACACGAAAAGATTTCGGTTTGATGTAACAAGCGATAGAGCCACGTAAAACTGTCCATAAGAAAAACATTCTCCATTAAGATCAACTCCAGTCACGCTAAGTGTCTGATCCTGTGCTTTGTTTATAGTCATGCCAAAGCAGACTCTTACTGGAAATTGTACTCGTTTGAAACGATAAGGCAAATCTGAAGGAATCATAGGGATTCTGTGTACTAAGACCGTTTCTCCTGTACCACAGCTAGTTAAGATAGTTGATGCAATGAAACAGTTTTTCAAAGTTTTCACTACCAATCGTGTCCCATTGCATAACTTTGGTGGTTGTAAATTACGTAGCAATATAATAGGCACTCCTACTTTTAAAATAAACTTGTGTGGTGGCAAGCCAGAAGGAAATAAAGAATTTAGGAATTCTGTAGGGTAATGAACAGCTTCTTCACTATCGACTACTGCGTCTAGCCTACTGAGTAATATACTAGAGCCTGGGCAGTGAATTTGGAGAACACCAAGTCATTAGTTTTCACAACTTGTTCGTTTGTCGGCGATAATATTGCTCTTTCTTTAAACCATGAATGAGACTTGTTAGATAGGCCATGGATTTGAGGATAAACGCTATCAATCAATTCTTGAATACTGCTTACTAAAGCACAGAAATCGTCACTGAGGGTAATTTTCCCGTCAATGACCGGTAAATCTCCATTTACGACTCCAAGTAACAAATTAGCAAACGAACTATTATCTTCTGAAGATAAGAGTAGCCTACTCTCATGTTAGTTTTGAGTGCCAATTTGTTATATCTGGCCTGATGTAAGATATTTTTAATGAAGCGTTCACTTCGTCGGCTCTCGTTCCTCTGGTAACAACTGGTAAGATTTGACGAAAATCTCCGGCGAACAAAACTGTGCAGCCACCCATAGGTGTGTTCCGATTCCTTAGATCACGCAAGGTCCTGTCTACAGCTTCAACGGAAGTTTTGTGCGACATTGTAGCCTCATCCCATACAACTAAAGAACAATTTTGGATTAAACTGGCAGCGTTACTTTGTTTTGAAATATTACATACATTTCCATTATTACTGCTGACTTTCAAAGGAAGTTTAAATGTTGCATGTGCTGTTCTTCCTCCTTCCATAAGAGTGGCTGCAATTCCAGATGATGCGACGGCAAGAGCAATATTACCACCAGATCTCACTTTGGCGAGCAACACTTAAATCAAGAATGTTTTGTCTGTGCCTACAGGGGCATCGAGAAAAAATATCTTACCTTCCTTCTTAGCGTTATAAGCTTGTTTCTGATCGTGGTTCAGACGGTGTTCTTCTTGAGCAACGGTTTGAAGGTGCCGAGAACGAAGTCTTTCTTTCTCTTGTGGCAATCTAGAAATTATTTGTTGCTCTGTTTCATTGTTACGTGATAAGCACATTTTTATTTTGCGATGTCAATGAACTATGACCTATATCCGTTTTACATCTGGGCATAATGGCTTAACATCACTGATTGGACTATTAATTATAACGAATTCTTGTCAGACGTAATTTAAGAATGGCGAGGTGCATGAAACACAAATCCCCCTTCAGTCCAATCTTAAATTGACTGTGTATTTTGCGGAACGGAAAGTTCACAGGCGAAATGAAGAAAACCAGAGTTAAACTTCCAGGGAAACTCCAAACACAACCAGCCTTCTCTGAAGTCTTAACTCAACACGACTCGACGGTTTGCTGCTGGCTGTATCTGGGGTAATAGGTTCGCCCGCTAGTTAGGCTGTAACAGGGGTGATAAGACTCGCCCTTAGCTAGCTCGTAAACTGTCGCCTCAATATTAGAATGGACATGGTTGGAAGAAATGAAAACGTAAAAATACTTATCGTGGGCGATGTATTGAAGATCGAGATATGCTCTCCTGGATTTTATGTAGAACTTTTCATGCTGAACTTAATGTGCATGAGATAAGCGTCAGCCGAGTTGATTCACATTACGTAAATATACGTCCATCAATTCTTCGAATTACGGTTATCTCCCAGTTACGAATGAGTGGAATTTGTCGCCTGAGTAGTGTAAGCAATTAAACATTTTTCCGGCTGCATGTAGCATTTGTAAGGTATGAAGGACCTTGGTAGGTGACACAAATCTTCGAAAATGATACTTCCGGCATTCAGGGCTAATTGCAATATAAAGCACAGATCTTGTGGGAAAAACTGAATAAACATAAAAATGAGTACCGGTATTGAATTACTCATAAATCAACATGATCCATCGTGCGAGGACATGCCCACTTTGCTGAGACCTCTGTAAATAATTTCTCTTGTTGAGAGATACGCAGTCTTCATGTTGGTAGCACAGATATATATGAGTTTATTTTGTTCCTGTCAGGCGAACAGGAATGTTCTAGATTTACCTTCGAGGTGAGACATTTTAGCCAAAAATTAACTTAATTTTTTAAAGAAGTGATTTGTTTTTGTCTTTTGAGCATATTGTATTGTTCGAAAAATTCGCGATCAAAATACATTAAACTTTTCTTGTATAATAATATCTCATAGGGAAATGGAAATACTTGTAGAGATATCGTTAATTCATTTGAGGGGCTTGATACACCTTGGTCATCAGCCCTGTGTAGTTGGGAGTGTGTTTAAGCTGTCTGGCAACCTTTATTGCTGTGATGATTGTAGTTGTGTGTGGAACAGGGATGGAGGAGACGCTCCGGGACTTGAGCAAGGCACTATCCCGGCAATTTCCTGTAGGGAGTGTGGCAAAACCCGGGGGAAAAACACACTCAGGATAACCACTGTCAGCACCGGGATTCGAACCTATGATATCCGTATTTACCACAGCTGCCCTCGTGACCATGGTGCACGTTTGACGAGCGCGGATATGCCGCAGCATGAAATGCTTGTAGAATTTGGCTTGAGTACCTATAACCCCTCCCATTGGTCGATCCTAGCTACGCTACTGGATGGAAGGCAGTGCAAATAATTTGTGAATAACACCAATTTCTTAAAATACCTCAGTTTAATTTAACTGTCTGCTGGTCCTTTGAGAATACAATGATCCCCCAGGGAGAAATCTAAAATTCCAGTCCTGAAAAATAAAGACATCCTACGCTCCCCCTTGGGTCCCTTATCTACATACAAATTTTAGAACGCATCAAATAATGTATTTCCAGCCTCTAACCAAAAGTAAATTCACTATTTTCAAAATATTAACTTGATGTCTGAGAAAATCATTAGTCCATCTCAGCATCTGTTTCAATTAATTGTTTAAACTGTACAATTATTCACTGATGTGCAGGAAAATATCAGTCCATCCTGAAACCATGATTTTAATATTTACAAAAGTATCACTTGAATCAAATTTTCCAGAATTGTTTCAACCTCTGCGGGGAATTTCACACGTCTTAAACTTATATCAGGGAAGACACATTCCCAAAACGGTGTGAAATCAAAATCATAAACCCCACGACGGCATTTATCAAATTTAAACTTTGACTGAACTTCCGACATTTTTCCACAATGTAACCATAAATGAACTTTATTCACCATTTCACATATAATTTAAATCCTCTGATTTAATCGCTTCGATTTAACTTCTTTGATAATATTCATATAATTCAATTTATTTATGTTCATCCTTTCAATTTAATTCATTGTAAAAAATATATATTATTTACAATAATCTAAACTGGTATTTTATGAAGATTAATGGATCCACAAATTCAACCAGCTATCAGCTTAAAATTTTTAATACATCAACCAATCTCTAGACAAAATGCCTCTCATGCTGTCAATACGTTAAATAGGACACGGTAAGGCTTTCAGCAAAAACTAGGACGAGACATCAACTTATTCATATATAAACGACTACACCATGTGGGCGACTATACAACAGTCTAGGAATGTAGAATTTCACAGACGATCGGCCACTAACTTCCCATATGAGCGACTATATTGTCCTCATTTTTAATCATATTTGAGCATGGAGCAATTATTTGACCCTCAAAAATCAACTTTATAAACATCCATTATTAATTCATATTTTATTTTCTCTTAACATTTGACCATTATATTCTTATTTTATAATGACCCCTCAGCTACGCAGGCTGGGTTCAATGGCTTCTAAGCAACCAACACATGGGATCATGCTTTCCCTCACAAAATTTAAATATCTCGGCCTTTCGCATAGGTGTAATAAACGTTTAATGTCTGCCTCAACACACTCCTGTTAAACTGTCGCATAATTCCAATACAGAGTTCCTCATTTTATACAAAATTCGTATATGAATGACCTTCCGCTACCAATAACAAAGATCACGCTTTCGGCATGTCCCTCTATTCAAAATCAACTCCCATATTATCAACTACGATCCATTATTCCTCCGATTATTAACCGCTATTATTACCAAGAATTATTATTATTGGAAAATGTTCCAAACAATATAATCATTTACATATTATTATTATTATCATTATGACTTGACTATCAGTCATACAGCCTTCCGATATCATTTTTCAACTTCATTTACAACGAAAAAATATTTTACATTTATTTTAAATTCCAATATGAAAATTTATAAATTCACAGAAAATTTCGAACTATTATTCCCAAAGAATAATATTTAAACGTAATGTGGCTATCCACATTCCACATCTATCAACATATTCAAAAGAGAAACTACTAACAAAGTCGAGAAAATATTATAAACAAATTAATTTAATTATAAACCATTTAATTTTGAACAAATCCAAATATTATTTCAAAGTTCCCTAACATAAGGTTTAGGCGTGGGATGGTGTAAAATATCTTCCACACAATAGTCTACTGCTATATCGAAGCTTATCAGGTTGACATCCCAAACGCTCTAGATTCCCATCAAAGAGATCTATTCGAAATAAATTGGCTGATAAATCTTCAAATGTAATATAACGTCTTGAAATAAATATCTAGAATCAGAAACCCACTTAGCAGACAGTATAGTCGAAATTGAGAATGCAATACACTAGCTATTTAATAATAAAGTTGGCTTACATCGTGAAGATTTTGTATGAAGAGTCCGTCTGACGTAGATTCCATGTAGGCCGGCTGGCACACGTTCTTTCCAGTGAACAGATGTTCCGAGTCCCTACTCGCCTATACTCCATTATTCCGGAAGATGTTCCCAAAAATCCAATGACATCTCACCTCCAGTTCTTTTAATACTTCATGGTGACGGTCCGATCTACCATTTTCAAACCACTATGATGCATGTCTGGCAACATAATGTTATAAATATTCGAGTCCTAAACTAACACTTGCAGCTTTGTGCCACAGAAATGCTTCCTAACTCGACTGGTTCACTTCCCGTTCTAGAATATCAACACCGAGTCCGAAATCATTTTTCAACCATAACTGGTTTTTTTTCGATCCTCGCGTACTGTATTTGCTTATGGCCTTGATGTTTGAATCGATACACTGATAATCTTAAGAGTGGTTTACGTAGCATGCTAGTACCATTTCCAGTTTCTAGGCTAGATTCCCTAGATGAGTAAGGAATTCCCCAAAACTTTGCACACACCAAAGCAATGGCTTGCCCATCTAGCCTATTTATATATATATACACCGCGGACAGGCCAACAAGGACCACGCAAATATCACTTCTTTATAGGTCTAGTTTCCTTCTTTCTCTTCCAGAAGTCTTTCATCCTGGTCGACTGTGCAGCTCTTCTTTCAGCAGTCCATTCTCCTCTGTTGAGATTTTTCTTCTCCCCGACAAGAATTTTGAGACCAAAAATTTTTTTTCTGTACTCTATTCGATTTAGACAATCTTCTTCAGTAATTTTGAATTTTTGAAGTTCTTCTTTCATTTGTTTTACATAGCCTCCTTGTCCTTTATAGTTCCAGATTTTATCAAAAATTTGTTTGTTTAACCTTGAGCAATCCATGCGGACCATATGTCCGTAGAACTGAAGTCGCCGTTTTCTGATCATCACTTCAAGGTTGTCGATTTTACTATAAATTTCTGCATTCGATCTCAGTCTATAACCTTCCTGTGTTTTCCTAGGACCATAAATCCTTCTTAAAATTATTCTTTCTATCTTGAGCAAATTCTCCATTCCGGTTATATTTGTAGTTTCCATGCCGTACAAGATGACTGGTCTAACAACAGTATTAAAATGTCGTAATTTTGCATTGATAGACAGGTTCTTTTTATTGTATATATTTTTTGTACAAAAATTTAATCTTTCCAATTTCCCTTTTTTGTTCTCGATTGCCAATTTATCCGTCCCATTGCTACTAATTATTTCTCCAAGATATTTAAATCGGTCAGTGACCCTGGTGCTCCCATAATTTGTTTTTATCATTTTCTTAGTGTATTTCTGATCACTTGTCATCATCTCTGTTTTTACCAACGAAATCTGTAAGCCCGCTTTTTCCGCCGTTTCTTTTAACTGATCAATTTGGTTAATAGCTTCTTGTTCTGATTCAGCAAACAACGCTACGTCGTCAGCAAATGCTAAACCTTTGACTCTGAGGTTCTTATTCTTTGTACCAATTTTAGCACTTGAATCGTTCTTCTCCCAAAACGTCCTCATGACTTTATCCAAGACCAAATTGAAAAGCAGTGGTGATAGACTGTCCCCTTGTCTTAGCCCAGTTTTTACCTCGAAGGGCTCGCTAACTTCATTTAAAAATTTGACTCTGGAAATCGTATTAGTTAATGTAAGTTT
Organism: Meconema thalassinum; assembly: GCA_946902985.2. NCBI lineage: Eukaryota > Metazoa > Arthropoda > Insecta > Orthoptera > Tettigoniidae > Meconema > Meconema thalassinum. The sequence continues at coordinate 310,585,720 of OX336393.1, read as the reverse complement.
TATTAAATTTATGGTTTTTTGATCAACTTGGTATTCCTTCAATGTGTCAAAAACAGTATCCCTATCCACTGAATCATACGCTTTCTGAAAATCAACGAATGAGATAAAGATATTCTTTGGCCTGTTGTTGTAATATTTTAATATCAATTTTAAACTAAGAATTTGTTCTGCCCACGATCTATTCCTTCTGAAACCTCCTTGGAACTCGCCAAGCTGTGGTTCGATCTGTGGTTCAAGTCTGTTTAAAAGTAATTTGGCAAATATTTTATATGTGACAGACAACAATGAGATCCCCCTATAACTATTGACATCAATTTTTGAGCCTTTTTTATGTAGTGGATGAATTAAGGCGATTAACCAGTCTTCTGGAATTGCTTCCTCAATCCAAATTTTCTGGAATAGATTTGTCGTCGCTATTAAAAATTCATCATCTACAAGCTTCCACATTTCTGCAATTATTCCATCCTTGCCTGAGGCTTTATTGTTTTTAAGTGAGTTGATAATACATTTAACTTCATTTACATCTGGGGGCGTAGAGTCAAAATTTTGTGTTGTAAATTTGAAACTCAACTTGTCTGTCGGTTTTGGACAATTTAACAACTTCTCAAAATACGCAGCCAAGATATCACAATTTTCCTTGTTGTTTAATGCTAGCGTACCATCTTCCCTTTTGAAATTTAAACTCGGCGCTGAATATCCAGTGATTTCATTCTTAAATGCTCTATAAAACAATCGGGTGTCATTTTTCTTAAAATTGTCGTCCATTTCCATTATTTGGTCCTTCATATATTTTCTTCGAATCGTTCTTAAAGTCTGGTGGGCCATTTTCCTTAATCTTTGTACTTCCTCTAAATTTTCTGGAGTCTTGTTCCCGTTCCACTTGTGCCAAGCACAATGTCTTTCTTTGATCACTCTTTCACATTGTTCATTCCACCAAGCATGTTTCCTATAAAAGTTCAACGGTGCAATTTCCTGAGCTGGTTCAAGAAGGTTATTAGTAACATCATTCCAATTGGTTGGTATTTTAAGTTTTCCTTGAAATTCTATCCTTTTTTCATTTGTAAGAACCTCTCTATTAATTTTCGGAATTTTAATTCTAGTTGTATTTTGTTTGCGTGTAAAAGGTATGAAATTCATCTTGATTTGAGAAAGGTAATGATCTGAAGTTACATTAATGGATTTTCTGACCTTGACATTTTGAATTTCTTTGAAACAATTTCGAGAGATAGCTACATGATCTAGTTGAAACTCACCCAGCAACGCATTTGGGGAGACCCATGTTTTCTTTTTACTTGGTTTTGCTTTAAAATGTGTGGACATAATCTTTAAGTTTAGATGTTCACAGAGTTTAACCAATCTCTCACCATTCCTGTTGGTTCTATTGTGAGCGGGATATTTACCTATTATATCAGAAAATTTTCTCTCAGATCCAAGCTGAGCATTGAAATCTCCAAGTAAAATTTTTACATGATTAGAAGGAATTTTGAGAATTTCGGCTTCTAACTCGTCCCAAAATTCATCAACTTTCTCTGGATTCGTTTTATTATCCTTATTTATAGGAGCATGGGCGTTGATTAGCGTGTATCTCTTATTGAGAGATTTTATAGTTAGAAAAGATAGTCTGGCATTCACACTTCTAAAAGTGATAACTGCGTCCAAAAATTTCTTGTTGACCATAAAAGCTGTTCCAAGATGTGGCATGTTCTTCATCACTCTCTTCCCAACTTTTCCTTTGAAAATTCGGAAGTTGTCAGATTCAAAGGTGTCCTCATCCAAGAACCTGGTCTCTTGAAGGGCTAATATTGTAATGTGATGTCTATGAAGTTCTGTTGTTAGTTGTTTTAATTTTCCAACCTGAATTAAGGAATTCACATTGTATGTTCCAAAAAAATATTTTCTCATTTTCTTGAATCTTGAACTGTTCTTGTGGTGCTCCGATTCACCATAATGTAACCCTAAACTGCTAGGCACCCTGGAATCCGATTTACGCCTAGCATTGTCTTCAGGGTAATCATGACCAATAGAAGCTAAATCCATGATATTAAAGTAAATGTGGGTTGGACAAAGTCCAACGTTATACAACTAAGATTGTGAGTCCTAGAGGTTGCCTCAAGATGTGTTCTGGCTCTTATTTTACGGCTTAAGCCAACCCTCCTCCTTTCTCCGGGCTTGGGACCGGCAACAGAAACTACTGAGCTACTCAATCCACCCAGTAGATCCTGCAGGCGGAGTTTCTAGCCTATTTATGATATATGGATTTTAAGGCCCACATCATATACGTTGATTGCCTTCCAACTCTTTTTAGACTGGTGTCTTCAAACACTATATCTGCCAAGCACATAGACCTTGAGTGCGCGGTGTTAGTAGTCATACAGTCAAGCCTACTCGCCTCACCTGTTGCGTGCAGCCTACTTCCGTCAGCCACTCCGATGCGAAACATAAACCTTGCGCCTTGGCTTCTTCAACTCCAATATCTTCTGATCCAAACGACAGATTCTCTTGATCTCTTCGGTATTTTTCCCAGTAATGAGTACTGCATGTTCCCCCGAGGTTTTGGTGGTTCAACCTCTTCACATAGAAACTCGTAAATATACCATATGAGATCTCTCTTATTGAAGCTCTCTCCATCTAGTGTAATCTTGATGAAACGAAATACCTCAGCTCCGCGCGTTCTTCAAACAGGTGGTTCCTCTAAGAAAAACAATCTGTGGCCCTCATCTAAATGGTCACATCTACCCCTCACGCAGATAAAAAAAATACAAATGAACACATTTTTATTTTTCCTTCCAATCATTGTTTTTCTGACTACATACTCTAGCTCTTGAATGAAAACTCTGTTACAATTCTGGAAATATGTCAGTGATACTCTATCCTTCTGATTGTTTTTGTCTATAATCGGCATTCTACTTTCTTTCTTTCCCTCGGCGTTATTCATCTTATGTCAGCTTATAATCGAACAAGCGAAATGTGTCAACTTCTTCGTGTTGTTGTGTTTCCGCCAGTTCTCTAAGGCCCTATCTTCTCTTCTTCTGTTCGACTCTATTTTCTCTTCCTTTATAACAGTGATAGGTGTAGAAGTATAAACATTAGAAACTTCCCCCGTTTTTTCCTATCTCCGGCGATTTGTCCTGAATTCTCATGGTATCGTCTATCACTTCAACTGACCTTTTCTCTGTTATTGACTTATATTTCTCAAATTCTTGTCCTAAATCTTCAACGACCTTCTTCATGTTCTCTACTTCACTCTTACTGGCACTTTCAGTCCCTTCTTTACCATTTTCCCTTAATTCTTCCATCAGCGTTTCATGATGTTTATTGGAATTAGTTAATTGACTCTGTAATTTATTGATATTATCTTGTACTGATTTGATATCCCCAGTAATCACTTTGATTTCTGATGAAAAGGCAGTCCTCACATCCTGAACTTCCTGATGAGTGTCCTGTATAAATTGTTCCTTAATTTCTTTAACTACAGTTTCCTTCACGCTATCCTGCAAATCCTTAACCACCCCTTCTTTTAACTCACCCACGAGGATGTCATGAAAATCCTTCTTAACTCTTTCAATGACGTGAGCAGCATTTGTATTGCATTCCTTCAAACCATTTATTTCAAGTGTTGCAAGATCATCTGCGGTCTTCCTAGCATTAGTCTCTAATTTATCCTCTAGTGATGGCACAGCCTTCTGCAACTCGTTTTTATGTGTTTCTAAATCATCCTTCATTAACTTGCGACTATCCTGAAGACTTTCTCTCATATACCCATAGTTCGTAAACAAATTGTCTTTTATATTCTTTCCGTTTTAAATTATCCGTGCTTCCAAACTCAGAAAATTTTCTTGCGTTTTCCTAGCATTATCCTTAATCTTCGTTTCAAGACCAACGACTCTATCTTCTATCTTAGCATCTATCGATAGTGACATTCTAGACTCTAATGCTTCGATACTCTGCACCATTCTTTCCTCTAACGACCCTTTTTTCTTAGACATATCGGACTTAAGCAAACTCGAATTTTCTGTGATTTTATTTGACATTTCAGTTTTGAGAGAATCAGAATTCTCTTTAATTTGATTAAAAATTTCAATTTTAAGAGAAGCAGAATTCTCTTCAATTTGATTAGAAATTTCGATTTTAAGAGAAGCAGAATTCTCTTCCATTTGATCAGAAATTTCAGTTTTAAGAGAAACAGAATTCTCTTTCATTTGATTAGAAATTTCAGTTTTAAGAGAGACAGAATTCTCTGCCATTTTCCTTCCCAAGTCCTCCAACATCTTCTTCAAGTCCTATAACACAACACAAATAATTCAAATGGGGTAAGATGCCATTCGACGCCCAGGAACATACATCTAAATCACTAGTGTACTGATTCTGCAATTTCAACCTTAAACTGAGATTTACTCTAATCAAAATACTAAGCTTTAAATTTACAGTTACATTTACTCAAAAGAAACAACAAAAAATCAACAACTTCAAAGGCAAAACTATGAAATTGTGTATTCACCCATTATTGCATCTTATCATCAACTCCAACTTCCGATCCTGATCCAAATTCAAAATCCAAATCAAGAATGAAAATCGAAATCGAACAACCACCAAACTTCAAAACTCGAAAGCCCCATGTTGCTTGCGCCATATTTCCTTTCCTCTATGTGACCGTTTAACCGAAGTCCCACTTGCACACGAGTATGAATTTCAACATCCGCCGAGCCTAAGACTCGAAAAACAATATCGGGGTCAAACTGAGTATAGCAAAACAAAATTTTTAATCAAAAATCAGCCGGACGGATATCGAAATTCACAATCCATAAAGGATAGAAGGCAGTGCAAATAATTTGTGAATAACACCAATTTCTTAAAATACCACAGTTTAATTTAACTGTCTGCTGGTCCTATGAGAATACAATGATCCCCCAGGGAGAAATCTAAAATTCCAGTCCTGAAAAATAAAGACATCCTACGCTCCCCCTTGGGTCCCTTATCTACATACAAATTTTAGAACGCATCAAATAAAGTATTTCCAGCCTCTAACCAAAAGTAAATTCACTATTTTCAAAATATTAACTTGATGTCTGAGAAAATCATTAGTCCATCTCAGCATCTGTTTCAATTAATTGTTTAAACTGTACAATTATCACTGATGTGCAGGAACATATCAGTCCATCCTGAAACCATGATTTTAATATTTACAAAAGTATCACTTGCATCAAATTTTCCAGAATTGTTTCAACCTCTGCGGGGAATTTCACACGTCTTAAACTTATATCAGGGAAGTCACATTCCCAAAACGGTGTGAAATCAAAATCATAAACCCCATGACGGCATTTATCAAATTTAAACTTTGACTGAACTTCCGACATTTTTCCACAATATCACCATAAATAAATTTTATTCACCATTTCACATATAATTTAAATCCTCTGATTTAATCGCTTCGATTTAACTTCTTTGATAATATTCATATAATTCAATTTATTTATGTTCATCCTTTCAATTTAATTCATTGTAAAAAATATATATTATTTACAATAATCTAAACTGGTATTTTATGAAGATTAATGGATCCACAAATTCAACCAGCTATCAGCTTAAAATTTTTAATACATCAACCAATCCCTAGACAAAATGCCTCTCATGCTGTCAATACGTTAAATAGGACACGGTAAGGCCTTCAGCAAACACTAGGACGAGACATCAACTTATTCATATATAAACGACTACACCATGTGGGCGACTATACAACAGTCTAGGAATGTAGAATTTCACAGACGATCGGCCACTAACTTCCCATATGAGCGACTATATTGTCCTCATTTTTAATCATATTTGAGCATGGAGCAATTATTTGACCCTCAAAAATCAACTTTATAAACATCCATTATTAATTCATATTTTATTTTCTCTTAACATTTGACCATTATATTCTTATTTTATAATGACCCCTCAGCTACGCAGGCTGGGTTCAATGGCTTCTAAGCAACCAACACATGGGATCATGCTTTCCCTCACAAAATTTAAATATCTCGGCCTTTCGCATAGGTGTAATAAACGTTTAATGTCTGCCTCAACACACTCCTGTTAAACTGTCGCATAATTCCAATACAGAGTTCCTCATTTTATACAAAATTCGTATATGAATGACCTTCCGCTACCAATAACAAAGATCACGCTTTCGGCATGTCCCTCTATTCAAAATCAACTCCCATATTATCAACTACGATCCATTATTCCTCCGATTATTAACCGCTATTATTACCAAGAATTATTATTATTGGAAAATGTTCCAAACAATATAATCATTTACATATTATTATTATCATTATGACTTGACTATCAGTCATACAGCCTTCCGATATCATATTTCAACTACATTTACAACGAAAAAATATTTTACATTTATTTTAAATTCCAATATGAAAATTTATAAATTCACAGAAAATTTCGAACTATTATTCCCAAAGAATAATATTTAAACGTAATGTGTCTATCCACATTCCTCATCTAGCAACATATTCAAAAGAGAAACTACTAACAAAGTCGAGAAAATATTATGAAATGGTAATCCACAGCCTGCTTCCAGTCTCCGACCGGGTCAGGAATGGAATGAATGAAGCCCCCATATAGCGGCGAGGATATGAACTGTGCCGGCTGCCGAGGCCTGACGCACTCCTCTGGAGCAATGATTAAATGAATGACAGATGAAATGAAATGATAGTGGAGAGTGTTGCTGGAATGAAATTTTGACAGGGTAAACCGGAGTACCCGGAGAAAAACCTGTCTGCCTCCGTTTTGTCCAGCACAGATCTCACATGGAGTGACCGGGATTTGAACCACGGACCCAGCGGTGAGAGGCCGGCGTGCTGCCGCCTAAGCCACGGAGGCTCCGAGAAAATATTATAAACAAATTAATTTAATTATAAACCATTTAGTTTTGAACAAATCCAAATATTATTTCCAAGTTCCCTAACATAAGGTTTAGGCGTGGGATGGTGTAAAATATCTTCCACACAATAGTCTACTGCTATATCGAAGCTTATCAGGTTGACATCCCAAACGCACTAGATTTCCATCAAAGAGATCTATTCGAAATAAATTGGCTGATAAATCTTCAAATGTACTATAACGTCTTGAAATAAATATCCAGAAGCAGAAACCTACTTAGCAGACAGTATAGTCGAAATTGAGAATGCCATACACTAGCTACTTAATAATAAAGTTGGCTTACATCGTGAAGATCTTGTATGAAAAGTCCTTCTGACGTAGATTCCATGTAGGCCGGCTGGCACACGTTCTTTCCAGTGAACAGATGTTCCGAGTCCCTACTCGCCTATACTCCATTATTCCGGAAGATGTTCCCAAACATCCCATGACATCTCACCTCCAGTTCTTTTAATACTTCATGGTGACGGTCCGATCTACCATTTTCAAACCACTATGATGCATGTCTGGCAACATAATGTTATAAATATTCGAGTCCCAAACTAACACTTGCAGCTTTGTGCCACAGAAATCTTCCTAACTCGACTGGTTCACTTCCCGTTCTAGAATATCAACACCGGGTCCGAAATCATTTTTCAACCATAACTGTTTTTTTTTTCGATCCTCGCGTACTGTATTTGCTTATGGTCTTGATGTTTGAATCGATACACTGATAATCTTAAGAGTGGTTTACGTAGCATGCTAGTACCATTTCTAGTTTCTAGGCTAGATTCCCTAGATGAGTAAGGAATTCCCCAAAACTTTGCACACACCAAAGCAATGGCTTGCCCATCTAGCCTATTTATGGTATATGGATTTTAAGGCCCACATCATATACGTTGATTGCCTTCCAACTCTTTTTAGACTGGTATCTTCAAACACAATATCTACCAAGCACGTAGACCTTGAGCGCGCGGTGTTAGTAGTCATACAGTCAAGCCTACTCGCCTCACCTGTTGCGTGCAGCCTACTTCCGTCAGCCACTCCGATGCGAAACATAAACCTTGCGCCTTGGCTTCGTCAACTCCAATATCTTCTGATCCAAACGACGGATTCTCTCGATCTCTTCGGTATTTTTCCCAGTAATGAGTACTGCATGTTCCCCCTATGTTTTGGTGGTTCAACCTCTTCACATAGAAACTCGTAAATATACCATATGAGATCTCGCATATCGAAGCTCTCTCCATCTAGTGTAATCTTGATGAAACGAAATATCTCAGCTCCGCGCGTTCTTCAAACAGGTGGTTCCTCTAAGAAAAACAATCAGTGGCCCTCATCTAAATGGTCACAATATATATTTTTTGGCGTGGAGGTGATTGTCAACAAATGAAATGCAAATGGAATTGAAATGCAACACAAACAATGCTCGCGCTCGGTGGCTCAGATTGATACTACGACGTACTGTCGGTTATGTAGCTATGTGGAATGTATATCACATATGGTTTACTTGAAGGTTTGGAGATCCCACTAAATATATTCCTACAATAAATTAACTTGGAATGGACATTCTTTGGTGTGAAAATATTTATTATATGACTGGAGGCACTATCGACCAAAATACAACACTATGTGGAAATGTATATCACATATATGAAGGTTTGGTGGCCCCCATTAAAGCTATTCCTACAATGAATGTTTTCGATGTTGTTGTTTTTAGCCTACTTTTCACATTTTGCAAAAATGGGGAAAAAGTAGACTTATGAGATCGATCCGGGAAAATGTGTGTCTGTCTGTCCTTCTGTCTGTCTGTCTGTCCTTCTGTCTGTCCTTCTGTCTGTCTGTCTGTCTGGCTGTGTGTATGTCCCCCCCCCCCCTATCAACTCCTAAACGGCTGCAGCAATCGGAACCAAATTTAGTATGAGTCAAGATGTATACAGAGTTGGGCAAAATACTCCCAAAATGTATTTTCGATACAAAATACAAAGTACTCACAAAAAAGTATTTTAGATACAAAATACTAAATACACTTATAAAATTCCTGAAAATACAGAATACAAAATAGTACTTTAAAATACAATTCAAAATACAAAATACTTTTAGTAAAATATGCTTCTCTTCCATTCAAACTTTTCAAAATATTATTATTAGTATTATTATTATTATTATCGGTGGTCTAGACGGGTGCGTGCATTAACGTGCAAGGCCAAAGGGTTGAAATCCCACCGTCATCCTCCATGAAATGGTACTTCCTGATGGGCCTTGGTCGCTTTCTTCCAAACCCCTGCCCTGTTGTCATTTCGTTTCCCATCCAGTTCTGTGTTGAGGATGGCGTCAGAAGGGTCATCCAGCCGTGAAAACCACTGCCACATAGAAATTTACCTCACTTTGTCCACGAATCCACAAAATGGGAAATATATACGGTATAGAAATTATTATTATTATTATTATTATTATTATTATCGTATGACCTAAGCTACCTCGTGGAGATCTTTTGAGCTGGTACCGTCATCAGACTGCATCGGGCATGAATCAAACTACCATTAATCGACCAGAGTGGTACTATACTATTTTGTATAAATTTGTGGCTTTCTTTTTATATACGGTATGTAGATTAATTAAGAGGCTTTGCGACAACGTGGACACGTAGCCCATGTGCTTGGGTGTGTGTGGAATTTGTCTGATAACCTGTGTTACTGCAATAGCTATATTAGTGTGTGTATTTGTAATTCAGATGCCATCCCGGCATTCATTGGAGTATTAGTGGGAAACCACGGAAAACCACTTCCAGGATGGCTGAGATGGAATTCGAACCCGACTCTTCTCGGTTTTGCCTCACGAGGCTGAGTTTATCCCCTTCCAGCCCTCAAACCAGAATTAAATTCCTTGCCAGAGTCGGGAATCGAACCCGGGCCTCTGTGGTGACAGCCAAGAGCGCTAGCCACTACGCAACACGTCGGACTTATATATATATAGTGTATATGTGTACTGTTGACACTGGATGAAACTATTGAGAAAACTCTATATTTCAAAGATTATCTAACAAAGACCGCTGACAACCGTAAGACGTGGAATGACATTTTGTGGAAGCTTTGTGGTTCCAGCTTAGGCTTTCACGGCCGGCGTTCATAATTAAGTACAAGCCCGAAAAACTCGTACTTAAATATTTGTGGTTCCATTTAGGGTCCAACAGCAATACTCTCTGTTGTTCAGCTGTTGACTTCGTATAATCTGTCACTGAATACTCTGCACCAGTGTGGATAAAGAGTTAGTTGTTGTTGCGATATTGTGTTTATGTAGCCCCGTGTACTTGGGCGTGTGTGGAATTTGTCTGATGAATTGCGTTATTGTGAGGCTATGTTAGTGTGTGTAGCCTATTTGTATTTCAGATGAGGATTGGAAAGGAGGCGGCCATGCCCTAATTTATGTACCATCCCGGCATTTGCCTGAAGTAGAAGTGGGAAACCACTTGCAGGATAATTGAGTTGCCTCAGACCAGAATTATATTTCTTGACAGATTCGTGAATAGAAACCGGACCTCAGGAGTGACAGCCAAGAATAATAGCCACTGCACCACGAAGTAGTTGGATAAATAGCTCTCGTGCCAAGATAATAGATGTACAGCTTAATAACTAAGGCCCGGAAGATCATGCAAAATCATATTTTTGCATATTTATGCATATTTTGGCACAATGCATCATATTTTTCTCCTTTGCCTGTTTAGGCCTAAGTGCATAACTATGCTGGAGAATGGCGTATATTCTAATTTCCTATTGTTTTGAAGCGTTTTTTGTTCCTTCATGTTCAGTCGTATATTTCTATTCGGACTCCAAGAGTCTCGTGGTTGATTAGTCAAACCTGAACATTTCCTGATAAAGTTGCTTTCACCTCCCTTAAATCACCCCGAGTATTTGTAGCCTATCATCTGATAATTAGTAGTTGGCACTGCCTGTAAGGAAAATCGGATTCTCCAACAACTGAAATACCTTCGTTCCTTTCACTTTATCACCAGTTCACAATAGGGGTTCAGCTTATGAATGACCAGGAATTTCCACAAATATCACCTAGACCTATTATCTCAAATTCCTTAATTCCAACCTTCAGTGAAATACCAAGCTGCTTACTGTCAAGCACAGCAAGCACGGAGTTATGACTCTAATAAAAGCTAACGTCGTTGTTAAGTTGCGAAATTTTGTGAAAACATTTGGAAGTGAATTATTTTCTACCGACGATAGTGCCCTTTATTGTAAAATTTGTGAAACAAATGTGGGGAGTTTCTAGAAAGTTTTCTGTGGCTCAACATTTGGAAACCGCCAAACATAAGCGAAATGTCGTTAAAAAAGAAAAAAAGCAAGAAAAATACATCAATTCAGCCCTTATTAGCAAGAAGAAATTTGAGGAGACTATCATAGGATAATACTGAAATAATTTTATTACCTAGTAAGTTCCAGTCCCTTTTGCAAGTTTAATATCAATATTTTTTATTCTGAATTCACTATGTAAATATTGTAAAATTATTTTCATTTTTTAAATCAATGGCTATTAAAATTGTATACGAGTTATACTTAAAAATTAACATAATAAAATTATTATTGATGGTCAACACTGCTTGAGGATCCATAAAATAACATTTCCTACTATTTAGAACTCTTTCTTAGTTGAGATGTTGAAAAAAAGGTGTAGTTTTATGTCCGTCTGTTCATATTTTCTTTATAGCGCTGTCAGGCAAACAGTGAGGCATTTCATTCAGACTACTCTCTGAAATCCTAAAATGGTGATGTAAGAAATCAGCACCACGGGACACTACAGTCAATTGACTCCACATGTTTAATTTGTACATTCGGCTATAAATTCTCCTTTGTAAGTAATGCCATACCAGTATGCCACAAAGGACGAAAAACATAATTAATGAATAAAGTTGGGTCATTTATAATTATTACCTCCAACCAACAACGGTAGCTGATGCCCAGATATCTGTGGTCTCGGTAGACGTGGGTCGAACCTCACCGCCGGTCGTCCGTGAAATAGTTTTCCGTGGTTTCCCATTTTCAACTACAGACAAATGCTGCGACGGCACCTTCGAATGTGCCACGGCCGCTCCCTTCCAAGTCCGTGCATAGTTTCATTCACCTTCATTCATATCATCTGTCATTAACTCCTCTCATGAGGTTGGCGACAGGAATGGCATCCGACTGTATAAACTATCCACCATACCGCGAAAAAATATGTTATCTCATTTCCGTCCCAGTTGAAACGGGAATCATACGCATTATAGTTATTGTTACCGAATTACTTTGATCATCTTATCACTACCGACAGCGGTAGCTACACTCGCTAACGCACAGCGCTAGGCACTGTGGCCATGCTCCATGCGGACTTGGTAGACGTGGGTTTGAACCCCACCGTCGGCCGTCTTGGAAATGGTTTACCGTGGTTTCCCCACTTTCAATTCTAGGCAAATGTTGGGACGGTGCCTTCTGACAGGCCACGGCCGCTTCCTTCAACATCCTTGCCCAGCTTCATTCTTCTAGAAATCTCATTAACTCCTCTCATGTTGGTGTCAGGAAGGGAATCAGATCGTAAAAACATCCCCCACATAGCGTTTCATCGCATCTCATCCCCGATCCCGTTAAATCGGTAAACGTAAGGGGTAGACATACATACATACATCATCATCGTCTTTCATCCTTAACGTAGAGGGCGTGGTGGAGCAGAAGTCAAGCTGTTGGCCTCTCACCACGGCGGAGTGGGTTCGATTCCCGGTCAAGGCATGTGAAATGCCATGTCCAATGACTCGGATTCCATGTAAAAAGGAGGTCCCGTGGCTCATGATCTCGAGATTAACGGTCACGTAAAACTACTATCTTCTTTCTTCCTTCCATCCTTAACGTATGCAACTACTGTATCCAAGACAAATACAGAGATCCCAGTTTCTTTTTCTGGCACTGACAGGGCATCTGCTAAATCCTTGACCATAATAAATACAGCCAAGCATACTACTACAAAAACCACACAAACACAGGTTATCAGACATATCTAACACACCCAAATACATCGGGCTGATGATCAAGATTTACTAACAACAACCATCATATTTATTTTCGTCTGCCTCGTGGTGCAGTGGCTAGCAAACCTGCGAAGAGCGGAAGTGGTTTTTCTCTTTTACTTCAGGGAAATGCCGGGATGGTTCCTAACTTAAGACCACGGCCGTCTCCTTCCACAAATTAAATTTAAACACACTATGGTACTACTACGACATTGACCCACAATAACACGGTTATGAATGATATATATATAATATATACTGAGACCGTTAGTCGAGTCAACAACCACGATGACTTTCCTAACAGCCCATAAGTCGAATAAAATTACCGTGAGGATCAGGTGAACTTCCTAATAGGCTAAGCGGCACGAGACACGGTAGTCCACGGGGATCGTGGTACATGGTGACGATGGTCATGGACTGCCTAAGGAAAGGTTCACCTTAAAACTAGACTGAGAAATTAAACATCCAGACTTAAGTAAAACACCGTGAAAATTTATTAAAATTCACAAGCCCCTAGCCTAGTTCAGAGGGTTATGATCGGCTAGTCCGCAAACTAATAAACAAAAGAAAATAAAGAGCAGGTCCCTACCTGAGAAGTTACAGAAAACCCTCGCGAAGGATCTATCTCACAATAATAAAGCAACAACAGCAACACTAGGAAAATGGTACGACGCAAGTCCCTAGTTCAAGTTACAAGATTAAGCTAATATCAGAATTTACATTTAACAGGGTAGCAAAACAAATCTAAGTTAGGATGATACCATTTCCACATTTACATTTAACGGTAATCATCTAGCTAAGTCCTAACAGTTAATAACAAAATTTACGGCGATGACGTCCGTAACAGAAAACAATTACAACAAATCTAAGTGTACAGCCATGAAAAACATTTAATTATTCTTAATAACTACGTGCTATCAGCACACAATAAGGTAACATGTAGGATTTACACACTTGTACATCATAAATAAGTAATGAAATAGACACAAATCTTTATTAAATTCCTGCCTACACCTTGGTTTACGCTTTGTAAGCCATAGTCATCTAATATGTGTAATTACGGTGACGAATGCGTAGTTGAGACCACGTCTGACATCGCATGGCCTGAGCTCCACAAGCTACGAACTCTAGGTTCGCGCATGCTTCAGGTCGCTACAAAAGTGTCAACTGTCCTAGTCATTTCCACACAAGGAAATTACCTTCAACTGCACGGCTATGTCAACAGTTCCAAAATGCAACAGAACAAAGTTAGATAGAATTCATTAGTTAGCTTTTGTTTTACCAAAGTTACGCGTTTTATTATTAAGATGTCGGTTTAGGTTTATCGTTGGTTTATGGCGAATAATACTGACAATAGCTCGGGCACGGAGTGTCTACACTGAGATCATTCTCCACCAAAAAGCCTCGACTCAACAGTCGGAATAAGATCAACGAGCAATAACAACTCGGACACACAATAACACGGGTTACCAGCGGCGCAAAGCTCGCATTCAATAACTCTGGGATAGGCCTGTCCAAAACAGTTACCTTCCAATAACATCTAGTCAACGGGAACCCTCCCGGACACGGTAATCACAAGTACCTTCATACAATAAATTCCTGCATTTAACAGGGTTGCCTGCAACTCACTATAGAAAACCTGACCTAATTGTACACGTCAAGACGGTACAAGCAAGAAGTGCGCTCAACTAACAAAAAGCAATCAATAAAACATGTTTGAAAACTGGGTTACATAAGCTAAGTTGCAATGAAAGAAAGAGCGAATACAATTGAATTCTGTCTCTTGTCAAAGTAGTCCTGTCTCACAAACAAATGAAGCGTGCTCTCAAGGGCACTGGATTACAAAACCAGTTTATGTCACCAGCAGGCTACCATATTCCTGCGTTCGGTCGACACAAAACACACATTATTCAAGGCCGGCGATTTAATCAATATAAAACTATACATCTGGCCTGTTCATAAAAACTTTACCATGGGTTATGAACCTCTAAAGAATCCGTGTATAAAAAACACGCAATAAATCTGAATAGAATAATATAATTCCGTCTTACTACCAAAGACGTCTAAATGATAGTAATCTTACAATTACTGGAGCTCTTTGGTCTCAAAATACAATTCACTAGTTGCTAGTACAACATCAAATAAAAACGTGTCTTACATGACACAAGCAAAATGATAATTGTGGCGCAGATTCACACAAGGATCTGCTTAATGATACGTTGGGAACTGAGTTCGATGCTAGGCAACGAAACATTCCTTCTAATTGTTAGGTTCAAACTTGACCAAGAATAGCTTCTGAGCTTATTCAAAATGAAAATATAATGCATTTACAAAACTGGCAATTACAGTCGATTGCCTAACTGATACGACTGTTCTAACGAAAGTCAGGGGTGTATCAAAACTGGCTGCAAAGAATGCAGTTAAAGAAATAACCATGACACCTGATTGTCATAACTAAAGTCAGCAAAGACTTGAAAAATCACCCCAAACAGGGTTGGACAAAATAGCCTCGAATGACTACGGTCACATTTAGCAAAAGATTGGCTTTGACGTTCTACGACGTTCATCAAGCTGCACCAGGGTTAACCAAAATGTCAGACCCAAGGGTGTCTCACTATACTGAAATAAATGACATTAAATTAAACTAGATACAATCCCTACCTAGAAAAATGGCTGACACAGAGTGTGGTTGATTCACAAACTACATTAAATCTAATATACCACCAGAACTAGAACAAGAGAAGGGATGTCCAAAAACTCACGACATGGAGAAGCTATCACCCAGCCCTCTATTCAATAACCAGGGTTGTACAAATTCCTCTCTGGATCTCTGGAACGGTATTATCCTCATCAGGATTCCCATCTGGACTCCTCCAAAGACCAGGGTTCGATTCGTCCCTGTCAACAACTCCGTGGATATGCTGGATATGCCTAAAAATGGCATCTTGGATTCCTTCCTTCTCGTCCTCGGTTCTGCAAACTTCACCATCATGCTAGTTCTCGTAGAAACATCACCCTCAAACCAGGATGGTATTAGCCCATGATGACTGATTCCAGCATGGTGTGGAATAGGAAGGAAGGAAGATTGTAGTTTTACGTGGCCGTGAATCTTGTGAAAGTGTGGAATAGTCTGGTCACGTTGACGGTGATATAAATTACGAAATTCATTCTTTCACTTTCCAAAAATATAATGTTCGTCGTAAATGTTGTAGGCTTTGATAGTAATTGATAACACAGCCTTAATTTCGTGGATGTGAACAGATATATGAGCTAGCACTGCTCTATGATCCTGCACGTGCTAATGACGCTACTTTTCTATCATACAGCATCGGTAAAATGTACGTCGTTTTGGAAATAAAAACTTCACTCTGGCAATCCAAATATGTTACACTATCGTAATCACACTTATTTGAAGTAGTTGCAACACATTTACCTGTATATTTTCCACAAGGCATTTGGCCCTCCACAAACACGTGGGTACTAAAATGTGGTGTTCCGGTAAAATTATATAATTCACTAATACTTGCCAATAATTATCTTCAATATGTTTCTGTGGCTCACTGTGCATAAATACCAGTATTTTACAATATGCCAGTGCACGATAGCACCTGATAACCAATTCAACGCTAACAAGCGGATATTCTTCTATGTCTTACAGGACAAATACACTTACACGCCTATACTGGGCGGATTCTCCAGACGTAGTGCAAGTAACTCACTATAATTCTTACTTATAACTTGTATCGTTGTTTATTCGTGCTCGATGGCAACTAATTGTAATTTCCTCGCTAAACAGCGGATATTTCCTACGTCGTACAAGACGGATATGATTCCACGCCTACACAGGGCGGATTCTCCAGACGTAGTGCAAGGCACTGAGTGTCTCAAGGAAGTAGGTCGTCAAACCGAAGTCGTTGAGCGACTACTTACGTTCCTATTTGCGTATCTGAAAGGGTATTACCTTACCTTAAGCTAAAATAACATTCTCAAAAATGTTTTAATAATGCAGCATGACGAAATGGAATATTCTGAGTCTTGAGAAAGAATAAAATTAATTAATAAGACATCAGATAAATAATTAGCAGTTCTCACCAAAGTCAAAAGTGCGATTCAACGCTACTTCAAAGAGTATCGCGTGAGCTCTCAGCTCCACGTGGCTTCCTGGGTGTGTTCAAAGGGACAACATCCCTTCATAAATGTTCTGTCATACAAATATCACATGAACCATAGCTCAGCGGGTTCAATACATACACACATATACACACCCAAGTACACGGGACAAAATGATCACGATGTACAAGCCCGTCAAATGAAAGAACAGCAACCTATTTTTCAATTCAAAGTTTTATACGACTGTTACACTACTCTTACGGGAGACAATTGCCGCATTTTGTACAGCCCTTATGTGAGCACTTCCAGGAATTTTCGAACAATACTAGTTAACAGGTTCAGACAACCCCTTGCGTTTGGGAATTTCATACTACGTAGCATGAGGCTAGCCTACTGCTTGTGGAAATGTTTTCAAGATTAACCACACTGATAACACAACATCCGGGAGACATCCTTCGGAGATTTTGTTCTAAATGCATCCTAAATAAAATATAACATTGCATATGGTCTTACTAGGTTGCTTTATTGCTGGCAGAGTTGTATTGATCTCAAACTTAATGTCTACCAATTTACTTAAATTATGAAAAGGGAAGATAATGGAAGGTAAAACTGAAAATTACCTAACGCAGTGATTGTATTTGGATAGTATTTTATGTATTTTGAAAATGCAAAATACTCATGAAAAGTATTTTCGATTCAGATACAAAATACATGTTCAAAAATGTATTTTCGATACAAAATACAAGATACAAAAGTATTGAAAATACGTATTTTAAATACATGTATTTTCGATACTGCCCAACACTGGATGTATACCGGAATATCTCAAGCCCATATCTGAAAATGATGTCAGTGCTACCAACTGCTGAAAAATTGCACTAGAAATTTGAGCTCCATGTTGGATATCAGGGAAGGTATGAGCTATTCCAAAATTGGCACACATATAGATAATACTATTTCAGTTTAATTTCCAGGAGGTCATACATGACAGTGTTGCCAAAATAATTGTAAGCCTTCTGATAGGTCCAATTTTTAATGCATATAACTCCTTCACTATCCATTGGATTTCAACCAAATTTTGTATGTACTATGTGTACGTAAACAGATATGACTGAGCGTATTCTTAAGAGCCACCAGGACTGCCAACTGTTAATAATTGCCCTCTATTTTTTATCTAAATAGCAATATATCAGAAAGTATGCAAGCCGACATCTTTAAACTATGCACACGTATAGCACCTGACATTCTAGATTAGTTTGGAGTAATTAATATAAGTCAGTGTTGCAAATGATTATATGCCTGCTGATATGTCCAATTTTAAAATACACGCAACTTCTATACTAACAAATGGATTTCATCCAAAATTGGCACAACAAGATATCATAATATTTCAGATTATTACTGACCAGCACACGCATGACATTGTTGCCAACATGCTTTTACGCGTGCTGGTAGATCCAAAGTCTAACTGAATGTAACGGCCATTGGACTTCAAACAAATTCTTTATTCTGTACCTTAAGAGATGGAACTAAGAATATATTCAGGCACCAAGGCTGCCAACTGTAGTGCTCTATTAGGCTACATTATACCAGGTATATTTCTAACTACTTAAACATTTCGATATTACCAACTTAATTTCGTCATTATTCTAGATAGGTTCATATACTAGATTAATCATTGGCATGAATCTTAATTTTAAGAAAAGTAGGCTCTTTAGTTCGTCACGGAACTTCTTGTTCTATGGTGTGATAATATTTAATATATGCTATTTGCTAGTAGGATTTGGTACTGGAATTATTTTACAAGTAGTTATTTTAATGACCAACAGAGTTTAATGTTAACAAGGCACAGCTCTATTTGAAAATTTGAATAATATGTTACATGTTATACATCATATGCAACTACTGTAAGGCTCGTGATTTTTTAATGCCTTTAACCCTATATTAAACACCCAGTTTATAATACTAATAACTGCAATGTTACGGAAAAAAATTGAAACAAAACAAAAATCTGCATTGAAAAAACAAAAGGTTGTTGAGCAAATATACACTGGGGATTTTTTTTTGTAAACACTGATATCCAACAAGACTAATTAAATCAGTAACTGTCAGGGTGGCCGATTGGTTAAGGAGTTTGACTTACGATCAAATTTCCAAATATATAAGGAAGCAAGCGTTCGAACCCCTTCCCTGACATAACTATTGCTTGAACATGCAAGAAAACAATAAATATACACAAACTATGTTGATTAATTTAATCAAAATATTTTTTACACACAGAATACAGCTCTTTTTGTTTATCATTTCTATTAAACATAACACTTGTTGAAAATTATTTTTAGGGAATGGGACGTGTTGCTACGTTGACCCATCACACAATAATAGCAGCCTTACGAAGTTCATCTTCTATATTTAATAGCTCTTCCTCATAACCAATATGACCAACCTGTTTACATGCATGCAAGAGCTGTAGACGTTCGACTAATATATTAGGATCGTTCCACTTGCTATTTATTATGAATTGTTTCAAAAACTCGGGAAGCAGTTCATCATTATCACCATCATCATGATTATCATCCTCATCATTATAATCATCTTCATAATGATGATGATCATCATCGATATCATTACCATCATAATTTCCACCTGTGTCCACAGTCTGTTCAATGGTTTGAGTTGCCTTCGATAGTGTTGAAAGCTTCTTTTGAGATGTGCTAGAGTGCTTTAACATTGTTATGTTATTATTATCACCATCACCTTCCCCCCACCAACTTCTTGATTGGGTATATTGTCTCTGAGAGAGTTGAGGGCTTTTGAGATGTGGATGTGTGTCTGAACATGGCTTTCACAGGAGGTGTTAAAGGTTTCTCATACAACTCGCGAACAGCATGAGTGCGTTGTAGTGTATTAAACTTGAGGTTAATATTATCTTGAGCAGCAATATTTTTTCTTGGACATGGTTTTTTGGTTTGGTTTGAGTTTTCCTTACATTTAGACTAGCGTGATTGTTAAGTTTACAATCATGATTGTTTGAAGACAGTATAAAAAATTCTTTTGTCTTAAGCATTCCTCGACACTGTTTCGTTCGTTGCTTTGAACAGCGCCAAATAGCAGTTCCATTTGTATTGCTTCGTTTCACAATATATGAATATCCTTTATAGTATGCATAAGGCTTACTATACCTAGTCACTGATACTTCCATATCAACTGTCAAGCATAAACTAATCTGTAGTAAAGACAACTTGGTAATAACAACAATAGTTTAATGTGGGAGCATATATACATGCAAAAAGTGGGAGCAAAGTTGGGGGTAAAAAATGTCAGCAAAAGTGGGAGCAAATGTGGGAGCAAAAAAACTGTGAGCAAAAATGTGGGAGCAAAAATTGGGAGCAAATATGCAATCAAATGTGGGAGCAAAGCAAATGTAAAAAGTGGGAGCAAATATGCTAACAAATATGTCAACAAATATGCCAGCAAAAGTAAATACACAAGTCAAGATAGTTTGAAGTGCAAAGAAAATATGGAAGCAAATATGAGAGCAAAAGTGGTGCTTTTCTAAAACAACTAGACATAATAAACTTTGTCATAACCTAACCTAACCGAACCTAACCTAACCTAACCTAACCTACCCTAACCTAACCTCACCTAACCTACCCTAACCTAACCTAACCTAACCTAACCTCACCTAACCTAACTTCACGTAACCTAACCTAACCCAACTTCACCTAACCTAACCTAACTTCACCTAATCTAACCTAACTTCACCTATGATAAACGTGACCTAACCAAACTTTACCTAACCTAACCTTCCAACTCTGAGATCAAAATTAAATTCTGGGCATAGTTGAGTTGGAACCCAAGACCTCAGGGATAACACCCAAGTATAATAGCCACTACACCGCGAGATGGACAAATTATCATGCAACACAACGCAAAAAATAAAAGTTTCCTGTAGTGTAACTCATTGGCTGACAACCCATAGTTCGGAATTCACACCCAAGACCTCAGGACCTTTGTTTTGAACATTATAAGAAATATTATTCCATTTACATTTTGCTGCTGCTAATAGTTATAAGAGTTGACATTAATAAGGGAGCAAAAAGTGGGAGCAAGAAAAAGTGGGAGCCAATATGGGAGCCAATATGGGAGCAAAAGTGGGAGCAAATATGGGAGCAAATATGGGAGCCAATATGGGAGCCAATATGGGAGCAAAAGTGGGAACAAATATGGGAGCAAATGTGTGAGCAAATCAACTCACCTCGGATATCACCAGTGAGTGTTCTTATCCACCGCTAGGTAGCGGAAACATACTTTGCGTGTTGTATGTTACTATCTTACAAAGTTTGAATGCATGCAAAACGTGCTTTTATAAGCTGTGCATATAATTTTAATATACAATTAACACTAAGTGTTCAGAACTAACATGTATAGCCTTGTCTAGGGTATATAGAGGATCCTTAGCAAGAAAGACTGAGTAACCCAGGAGTGTAAAGCCTTGCCATATGCAGTAAGCACCTGTTGGCAGAAAATGGTTCCTGATAATAACAGACTTAATGAATATGAAACGTGTTTTGAGTGTCGTTTTAAATCCTATTGTATACGTTGTGATACGTGTAAGGATTTAAGACGACACTCAAAAGACGTTTGTGTCGTCTTAAATCCTTACACGTATCAGAACGTATAAAATAGGATTTAATACGACACTCAAAACACGTTTCATATTCATTAAGTCCGTTATTATCAGGAACCATTTTCTGCCAACAGGTGCTTACTGCATATGGCAAGGCTTTACACTCCTGGGTTACTCAGTCTTTCTTGCTAAGGATCCTCTATATACCCTAGACAAGGCTATACATGTTAGTTCTGAACACTTAGTGTTAATTGTATATTAAAATTATATGCACAACTTATACAAGCACGTTTTGCATGCAGTCAAACTTTGTAAGATAGTAACATACAACACGCAATGTATGTTTCCGCTACCTAGCGGTGGATAAGAACACTCACTGGTGATATCCGACGTGAGCTGATTTGCTCACACATTTGCTCCCATATTTGTTCCCACTTTTGCTCCCGTATTGGCTCCCATAATGGCTCCCATATTTGCTCCCATTTTTGCTCCCACTTTTGCTCCCATATTGACTCCCACTTTTTTTTGCTCCCACTTTTTGCTACCTTATTAATGTCAACTCTTATAACTATAAGCAGCAGCAAAATGTAAATGGAATAATATTTCTCATAATGTTCAAAACAAAAGTCCTGAGGTCTTGGGTTTGAATTCCTAACTATGGTTTGTCAGCCAATGAGTTACACTACAGGAAACTTTTATTTTTTGCGTTGTGTTGCATGATAATTTGTCCATCTAGTGGTGTAGTGGCTACTATACTTGGGTGTTATCCCTGAGGTCTTGGGTTCCAACTCAACTATGCCCAGAAATAATTTTGATCTCAGAGTTGGAAGGTTGGAAGTAAGGTTAGGTAAAGTTAGGTTAGGTCACGTTTATCATAGGTTAGCTTAGGTTAGGTTAGGTTAGGTAAAGTTGAGTCAAGTTAGGTTAGGTGAAGTTAGGTTAGGTTAGGTGAAGTTGGCTTAGGTTAGGTTAGGTTACGTGAAGTTAGGTTAGGTGAGGTTAGGTTAGGTGAGGTGAGGTTAGGTTAGGTTAGATTAGGTGAAGTTAGGTTAGGTTAGGTTAGGTGAGGTTAGGTTCGGTTAGGTTAGGTTATGACTAAGTTTGTTATGTCCAGTTGTTTTAGAAAAACACCACTTTTGCTCTCATATTTGCTTCCATATTTTCTTTGCACTTTAAACTATCTTGACTTGTGTATTTACTTTTGCTGGCATAATTGTTGGCATATTTGCTCCCACTTTTTACTTTTGCTTTGCTCCCACATTTAATTCCATATTTGCTCCAACTTTTTGCTCCCACATTTTTGCTCACACTTTTTGCATTTATATATGCTCCCACATTAAACTATTGTTTTTATTACCAAGTTGTCTTTACTACAGATTAGTTTATGCTTGACAGTTGATATGGAAGTATCAGTGACTAGATATGGTAAGCCTTATGCATGCATACTATAAAGATATTCATCTATTGAGAAACGAAGCAATAAAAATGGAACTGTTATTTGGCGCTGTTCAAAGCAACGATCGAAACAATGTCGAGGAATGCTTAAGACAAAATAATTGGACATACTTTCTTCAAACAATCATGATTGTAAACTTAATAATCACCCTAGTCTAATGTAAGGAAAACTCAAACCAAACCAAAAAACCAAGTCCAAGAAAAAAATAGTGCTGCTCAAGATAATATTAACCTCAAGTTTAATACACTACAACGCACTCATGCTGTTAGCGAGTTGTTTAATGAGAAGCCTTTAACACCACCTGTGAAACCCATGTTCAGATACACACCCACATCTCAAAAGCCCTCAACTCTATCAGAGACAATATAACCCATCAAGAAGTTGGTGGGGGAAGGTAATGGTGATAATAATAACATAACAATGTTAAGGGGATACGGAATGGGTAATTTTTCAAAAATTAGTCATTTTTATTTTTTATTTATTTATTAATATTTAATATGTCCTCTTTAAAATGCTGTATGAATTAAGATGATATTATAACTACAAGTGTGTTTTTTTAATAGTTTAGATCATGATGTACACTTGATTTCTGCTGGAAGTACACATGGCCAGCACTTAAGGAATCTTCTCTGGCTAAATTTTCAAATATACCGCCTTTAGGGAATAAGTTTGTACTTTGGCCACCTGTGTAGTGTGCATCATGTGCATATTGAGATTCATTTGTTTCTTTCTTTGTTTATAGTCTGGATGGTTTCCATGTAAACAGTGCATCTAGCCTTGTATAATTATCAGTGATTAGTCTGTGGTTTTGTATTTACGAGTCCCTCTAAAATACCTAGGCATACTGTTAAAGTATTCAAGAGACGTACTAATTGGCTGAAGAAACGTACAATTAATTTGAACTTGTTAGAAGATACACCATCTCCATCAACAATACCTCCACATGTTCCTGTAACAAATAACCTCAACATAGGCCTACAATCAATACCTGTACAAAATACTATTTGCAAGCCTGAAAGTGCCTCACAGAAGAAACTCAGTGGTGAGGAGCAAAAATATGAAGACCTATCAAAAGGGAATGAGAGTTGTGAAATTGTAGATATGTGTATATTATTAGAAGTGATTCAAAATAATACCATTTGTAAAAAGTGTGCTGGGGCGTGTCTCTGAGGGTGAATACACATGTTGGTCTTGCAGCAAAGTTTGAATTAGTTTGTAAATATTGTGCACACAGTGTGAAGTTCTTCAATTCTTCATCAGTTAGCCTACTGTAAGTACCAAAGCAAAAGACACTGAATGGTATAGTGTAAATATTAGGTTAGTGTATGGCCTCCGTGCAGTTGGGTGTCGAATAGCTGATGCTATGTTGCGTATTGACATACAAAGACTAAGAGCTGCTGAAAATGCTATTAAAATACTAGTTCAGAAGGCCATAAAGGAAAAGAGAGGTGCCGAGAAGAGATTACAAGAGAAATTTGAAGAAGATCCAGGGAGTCCAAGCTACGGGCCTGGCATGCATTAGGGTTAAAACTTTGAAGCCTGTTTCCCGTAAATCTATTTTTTTCTTACTTATGGAACATTTTTTCAGCCAATTTTGAATGTAGAAACTTCAAATTTGCATCACTTCTTTATACATACCTATTACAACTACTGAAACAACAGTTTTTAATTTGCATGGTTTTTTCTACTTTTTGGGGGCCAAAATATATCTTAAAAATACCATAAAAACATGTTCCATTAAAAAAATGTTTTCTCCTTAAGTATGTACTCATAAAAATTTTGCTTGTTTCAGTAGAAATCAAACACACCAAGCCTTAACTTGTAAAAATTTCAAGTGTCTAAGTTCAGTAGTATCAGAGAAAATGTTCCTTATATACAGCACATTTTATTATTGTAAGCATAGGGCATTCCGTATCCCCTTATAGCACTCTAGCACATCTAAAAAGAAGCTTTCAACACTATCAAAGGCAACTCAAACCATTGAACAGACTGTGGACAAAGGTGGAATTTATGATGGTAATGATATCGATGATGATGATGATGATCATCATTATGAAGATGATTATAATGATGAGGATGATAATCATGATGATGGTGATAATCATGATGATGGTGATAATGATGATCTGCTTCCCAAGTTTTTGAAACCAATCACAAAAAATAGCAAGTGGAAGGATCCTAATATATTAGTCGAACGTCTACGGCTCTTGCATGCGTGTAAACAGTTTGGTCATATTGGTTATGAGGAAGAGCTGTTAAATATGGAAGATGAACTTCGTAAAGCTGCTATTATTGTGTGTAAAAAATATTTTGATTAAATTAATAAACATAGTTTGTGTATATTTCTTGTTTTCTTGCATGTTCAAGCAATAGTTATGCCAGGGAAGGGGTTCGAACCGTTGCTTCGTTATATATTTGGAAATTTGATCTTAAGTCAAACGCCTTAACCACTCGGCCACCCTGACAGTTACTGATTTAATTAGTCTTGTTGGACATCAGTGTTTACAAAACTTTTCTCCAGTATATATTTCCTCAACCACTTTTTGGTTTTTCAATGCAGATTTTTGTTTCAATGTAATATGTTATTCAAATTTTCAAATAGAGCTATGCCTTGTTAACATTAAACTCTGTTGGTCATTAAAATAACTACTTGTAAAATAATTCCAGTGCCAAATCCTATTAGCAAAGAGCATATATTAAATATTATCACACCATAGAACAACAACAACAACATCGAAATCATTCATTGTAGGAATAGCTTTAATGGGGGCCACCAGTATGTGATATACATTTCCACATAGTGATGTATTTTGGTTGATAGTGCCTCCAGTGCTTACATTAAATAAGAATACAGTAACCGTATAAAAATTTTATAAATCATAATTGTTTACATAAAATATTATATAATAAATATTTTCACACCAAAGAATGACCATTTCAAGATCATTTATTGTAGGAATATATTTACTGGGATCTCCAAACCTTCAAGTAAACCCTATGTGATATACATTCCACATAGCTACATAACCGACAGTACGTCGTAGTATCAACCTGAGCCACCGCGCGCGCGCATTGTCTGTGCTGCATTTCAGTTCCATTTGCATTTTATTTGTTGACAATCACCCCCACGCCAAAAAATATATATATAACAAGCGAGTGGAAACATGTTACACATCAATAATTTTACAACAGCTCAGAAGTATTGAATGATGATTTTTTTAGTACTGCATAACTGTTTGTTGACTAGCATTTACTGTTACACAACATTATTTTTGGTAAGCTTTAAATAAGTATCCTAATTGTCTCTGATATAATGTCTTGTTTAACAAACATGCTCATACGGTTTGTTTATAGGTTTAAGCCTCTGCTGTATATGATTTCAAAAAATGATAAACAGCATTCTACAACTGTACTCACTGGTCAATAACCAACATAGTGGGCAAAATGTTTCCCTGATAGGTAAGTCATGTTTGGTTAGTAAATTCTTATTGCAAGGCCAGTCAAGACCTAAGAAAATTAGTCCTAACATAGCAGTTTATGGGAGATGAAACTAAACTATGATGTTGAATGTATAGGTCCTAGCCTGGGACAAAATCATGTTGAGCTATTTGCCAGACAGTGCGGTAACGAAACAAACAAAAAACATACATGTAAAGGGAATATTATGAAATTTTTGAGTACATGTAGTGAATTTAAAAACAAATTGGTTAAATTTCATGGTTTGTTGACCACTTGGGTAAGTTTGGTAAATTTTAGTGAATTTTCATCTATATTCGAGTAATTTTATATTAATTTGAGATAGTTTAAACCATTCTTTGATAAATCAATGGCATTTCAATAAATCTGGTAGTCATTTGTTGTATTTTTGCTGCAATTTGGTGGAATTTGCTAAATTTGCAGTAAATTTAGTGGATTTCACAAAAACATGGTCATCAGTCCCATGTACTGTACTTGGTGAAAATAATAAGGGGTCATGTACACTATTATTAGCTACGTACCTAATACAAATTTGCATACCCCTAGGACCAGTATCGCATTATACAGGCATGCTATGTGTTATCATCCTTAAAGACAGTGATGTAAAACAAAAGAGGTCTTTAATTCCACCCATGGGAGTCACATCTAGTGAGATGTAGGTTGACGACCACGGAGCGCCAGCTGAGTCCGTCATTGCTTCCACCAACGTGTGCTAGGCTCATCCCTGTCTTCTTTCCTGTCCACCACACTTGCTCAACTCCTGTTCTCTACCGACTCCAACATTATTAGGGTATCCAAGGCCTAGGGTGTCTCTTTCTATTCCGAGTTAATTGGCCCTTGTTTATTTTTTGTGATATCCTACTTGTGTGAGGAGGCAGCCTTGTTTTTGAGGTGTAACATCTTTCCGCTCGGTTGCTGGATAGTTTTGTGGGAGTGATTTTGAAAATTGGGGATGGAAGTGGATCGGAACGATCGAGCTGGCAGTGCTGGATCAAACGGAAGTATGCACTGACCGCTCGATCGATCAAACGGAAGTGTACTAGCTGGCAGTGGTGGACAACGGAACTATTCACTGCCCGTTCGATCGATCAAACGGAAGTGTACTAGCTGGCAGTGGTGGACAACGGAAGTATGCATTGCCCGCTCGATCGATCGATCGAATGGAATGTGCCCTAGCTGGCAGTGGTGGATCGAATGGAAGTATAAGACGCACTGCCAACTCGATCGATCGATCCAGCTGACGCTGGTAAGAGAAACAATCAGTGCACGGTGTCGAAAATTGATACCATGACGCACTCTCGGCCATGTGGAATGTATATGACATACTGAACTGAAGACGCTCATGCGAACTCTGTTGTCAAGTGATTTAAACAAATGACATGGTACATGTTCGAAGTCTTCGTATCAGTATTTTAAATGGTAAAATGCCTTAATATCAAACATTGTAAGTAGTCGGCATTACATTGGCATAAAGCATTTAAACTCAATGTCACTCAGGAACATTATCGAAACAAGCAAAATATAAATGAAACTTAATTCCGTAATGCAGTATTATTGGAACGTGGAAATAAGTCACCATCTTGTGCACAATATATGCGTAGTCGAAATAGTCGTGGTGTTATTGCGTATGACTGTGAATCTAGAGATCTTGGGTTCGATTCCTGGGCGGGGTAGATATTTTTGCTCCCTGATTATCATTTTAAACGATATTTATCATATCAATATGACTCATTTTAACAGAATCCATATGCAATTACGTGTTGGTCTGTGAATCAAGAGGCCTGTTTATAAGGAATTTAAGGTTATGAGCGGTGTTGCGTCTATTAATCTAGTTGATCCATATCGTATTCTTTATTTAGGCTAGTGCTGGTGGAAGCTACAAATCATCTAATAAAATGAGTTCCGTATTATAAACTACAATATCTGTAAAACACTCCCTTTTACAATAGATTAATATTTGTGCCAATAATACTATAAAAAACCGGTGTATCAACAATTTCACGTGAGGTTTCTTCTATGTCAGATGTTACACATCATATGCGAATACTGTAAGGCTCGAAATTTGTATTTTCATGTTACTTCCAGCCTTTTGCTGAAGCCCCTCAAGAAGGTAGGGTGTATATACCCCCACCAATTGTGGTGCACTCTACTTATGGCTACAACCTCAGGGGGCTTACGGCTGATCAGTTTGGAAGTTGGCGACCCCTAGGGATTTCTGAGCTGTGTACAGTTTTCCTCCTCTTTATCCATTACCTCTGGGGCAGAGCCTCTCCTCTTTTACTTTTCTATCTGCCTTTCATGGCTCTCCTTCCTTCCAAATCCCTCAATACATATTCTTGAGGGTTGAGAGCCTTTTTTTATTATTCATGACCTTCTAGTATATAAGTGTGTAGTTAGTTTTAGTTAAAGTTTAGTTTTAATTTTCATCTTTACCATCACCCAAACCATTAGGGGTTAAGTGGTTAAGTTTATAAAACTCTTGTATTTCCTTCGAAACATCACCAGCTTCAATTCCTGACCGGATCAAGATTTTTATTTTTTATTTTTTGATTTTAACTACGGTCTACAGTGTAGAATTGGAAAGAGGGCGACCGTTGCTTTATGAATTACAACTATCCCTGCGTCCAGGCAGGTGATAAAGGAGGCCAAGGTTCTTCAGGGACTGTAGCGCCGAGCAATAAGTAAGTAAGTAAGTAAGTAAGGTAGTAAGTAAGTAAGTAAGTAATTAAGTAATTAAGTAATTGTTTGTCTAAGTGTAAATAAAAAATAAGCCTAAGGTATTTGTAATACAGATAGGCTTTGTGAAGTGCAGACTGCTTCAACTCCACATGTGCTCTCAGTCAGACAAGAAACCTAATACTTTCTAACAACAGTGCAATATTCTTATCAGCAAGTGTCACAAGTTCTGTCCACCTTGCCCGACCACACACAACAACTAGAGCAAATGCATTCAAACATGTGTTTGTTTAAAATGCAACTTTATCACTCTGCTATCACCACAGAGGTCCGGGTTTAATTTTCTAAAGGCTGCAACAGGGTACACTGAGTCTTGACAGGTAAAATTTTTGGGGGTCAATTCATGAATCATGACAAAGGGTTGGCCATCCTGACTTTTTCAACTCCTTAAACAAATGTTTACTATTACTGGTTAGTTACCTTTTGTTTTTCTTTTTTTCTTTCCTTGGCTTTTCCCAATTAATTGAGGTCCCCGGAGCCAACCAGACTCATTTTGGTTTTGGCCGGGGATTTAAGGCCGAATGCCCTTTCTGACACCACGTAATTTTTCAGGTGAAAATTCCACCCCGCTGTCACCGGGATTTAAACCCCAGCCGTCAGGGAAAAGACGAGCAGCTAAGCCACTGCGCCATCACGTTTCCCACTGGTTAGTTATCTATACACACATTAATCCATAATTACCTAATAATAATACTAATAATAATAATAATTTGCAAGCTTTCATCCTCGATACACACGTCCATTAAAGCATGGTTTCACATAACGCATATGCTTTTGAGGTGTATTTAATACCTTTTCCCTTGTAACATTACTATTTCCTGTTTTATACGTCAAAATAACCTATCAAGGTAAAAGCATATGTCATCATCTATTTTTTTAAACTATCACACCTAATTTTTCTAGGGTTCTTCGTTTGCAAAATATCGATTTTTTTCAATTTGGGGTAGTTTTCATCCCCCTACTATTTTTCATGAAAATAAAAGATCTTAGGTTCAATTATCATTTTTACATGTTTAACACCTTTTCCCCCTGTAAAATCACTATTTACTATTTTAGGGGTGAAATGATCTATCCAGGCAAAATGTTTTAAGCCATCACACCTAATTTTACGGTTCTTAGTTTCAAAGGTATCGATTTTTTCAATTTGGGGGTAGTTTTTACCCCCCCCCCCCTGCTATTTCCATTAAAAAAAACAAAAGATCTTTGGTTCATTTCTCATTTTTAAGTGTTTAACACATTTTTCCCCTAACATGACTATTTACTGTTTTAGGGGTGAAATGACCAATCTAGGTAAAAGCCTATATCATCAAATATGTTTAAAGCTATCACGCCTAATTTTAGGGTTCTTAGTTTCAAAGATATTGAATTTTCAATTTTGGGGGGTAGTTTCACCCCCCAATGGGGGACGTCGTCCCAAGTGCTAGGACCCCTCATACAAGACCCTAGCATGATTGGTTTGCGAGATATTAACAAAAGTGTAGTTAGGCTCTTTTGACAAAAATGAATCATACATTCAAAAAACGGGCCGTCACCCCAAGATCTAGGATGCTGCCTATGGCAAAATCCCATCAGGGGTTCAGAAAATATTAACAAAACTGTAGTTAGGCCCTTTTGACAAAAGCCGTCGGTGTGCATACATACAAAATTTATTTTTTACCCCTTGGTAAGGGTAGTTTATATTTTGGGGTGGATATACCTCGTCCATAAAAAGGGGAGATCACCACGAGTCCTACGACACCCCATATGTTTAAATCTAATTATTGGTTAGCGAGATACTAAAAAAGCGGATGTCCTATTAGTTTTTTGGTTATTGATAAATATTTTAAAAAAACTCATCTATAAATAATAATTTATAAAGCCTGCTCTCTTACAAAAGCCCACTCCAAGTGCGCATGCATACAAAAAATTACTATTCCCCCCGGGTAAGGGTAGTTTTTATTTGGGAGTGCATAAACCCCGTCCATAGAAAAGGGGGGTTGACCATGAGTCCTACGACACCCCATATGTTTAAATCCGATTATTGGTTAGCGAGATACTAAAAAGCGGATGACCTATTAGTTTTTTGGTTCTTAATAAATATTAAAAAAACCCTCATCTATAAATAATCATTTATAAAGCCCGCTCTCTTACAAAAGCCCACTTCAAGTGTGCATGCATACCAAAAAAATACTATTTCACCCCCTAGGTAAGGGTAGTTTTTATTTGGTGGTGCATATACCCCGTCCATAGAAAAGGGGAGTTCACCACGAGTCCTACGACACTCCATATGTTTAAATTCGATTATTGGTTAGCGAGATACTAAAAAGTGAATGACCTATTAGTTTTTTGGTTTTTAATAAATATTAAAAAAACTCATCTATAAATAATCATTTATAAAGCCCGCTCTCTTACAAAAGCCCACTCCAAGTGCGCATGCATACAAAAAATAATACTATTTCACCCCCGGGTAAGGGTAGTTTTATTTGGGGGTGCATAAACCCCGTCCATAGAAAAGGGGAGTTCACCATGAATCCTACGACACCCCATATGTTTAAATCCGATTATTGGTTAGCGAGATACTAAAAAGCGGATGACCTATTAGTTTTTTGTTCTTAATAAATATTTTAAAAAAACTCATCTATAAATAATCATTTATAAAGCCTCTCTCTTACAAAAGCCCACTCCAAGTGCGCATGCATACAAAAGAAACTATTTCACCCCCGGGCAAGGGTAGTTTTATTTGGGGGTGCATATACCCCGTCCATAGAAAAGGGGAGTTCATCACGAGTCCTACGACACTCCATATGTTTAAATCCGATTATTGGTTAGCGAGATACTAAAAAGCGAATGACCTATAAGTTTTTCTGGTTCTTAAATATTTAAAAAAAATCTAATATAAAAATAATCATTTATTAAGTCCGCTCTCTTACAAAAACCCACTACAAGTGCGCATGCATACAAAAAATTACTATTTCACCCCCCCCCCCCCCCGGTAAGGGTAGTTTTTATTTGGGGGTGCATATACTCCGTCCATAGAAAAGGGGAGTTCACCACGAGTCTTACGACACCCCATTTTTTAAATCCGATTATTGGATAGAGAGATATTAAAAAGCGGATGACCTATTAGTTTTTTTGGTTCTTAATAAATATTTTTAAAAAACCTCATCTATAAACAATTATTTAAAAAGCCCACCCTCTTACAAAATCCCCAAGTGCGCATGCGTAAAAAAACACTATGGCGTTGACCCGTTTGTTGTTCATGTGCAAAAACGTTTAATTTCATATTAGCATTGACATGCTTTATGTATCAAACGGAAAGCGACTTTTACTAACAAATTACAATTTCACCCCCTAGTAGGGGTAGGTTTTTTCTTAGGGTTGAAATGAGTGGTCCATAGCAAAGCCCCCCTTCATCTCGAGTCCAACGACACCTCATTCGTTAAAATTCGACCTTGCGTTCGAGAGATATCGCCTTTGCCCCTGAATGTATGGCAGGTTAGTATGTGACGTCACCAGGAAAGTAGGCTGTTTCCCAGTACATACAACACCCCACTACTCGAGTAACCTGTGGAGACAAAAGTCTCATGTGATGCACAGCAGTGCAAAAATTTTCAAGTTCAGACAAACCATTGGCATAATAATTGATTA
This sequence comes from Meconema thalassinum, assembly GCA_946902985.2. NCBI lineage: Eukaryota > Metazoa > Arthropoda > Insecta > Orthoptera > Tettigoniidae > Meconema > Meconema thalassinum. Next base: position 310,552,729 of record OX336393.1, on the reverse strand, counting down.
CGTTTTCAAGTGTATGATAACATTTTCAGTGTCATCCAAGTGTAATCTATATCTTCTATCTTCTATCTATCTATCTATATAAAGCCCAAAGTCTGTCTGTCTGTCTGTCTGTCTGTCTGTCTGTCTGTTATGTATACAAATCTACACCGTTTCACCGATCTGAACCAAAATTTGTATACTTACCCTTTGGAACCCTGCGGGTAACCCTGTCAACATTAAAATTCGGACAGACCACCCCATGCCCTGCATTTAGGCCCTTTTGCACAAATCTACACCGTTTCACCTATCTGAACCAAAAGTTGTATATTTAACCTTTGGAACCCTGCGAGTAACACTGTCCACTTGACATTTCGGACAGACCACCCCATTCCCTGCATTTAGGCCCTTTGGTCCAAATCCACACCGTTTCACCGATCTCAACCAAAATTTGTATATTTACCCTTTGGAACCCTGAGAGTAACACTGACCACTTAAAATTTCGGACAGACCACCCCATTCCCTGCATTTAGGCCCTTTGGTCCAAATCTACACCGTTTAACCGATCAGAACCAAAATTCGTATTCTTACCCTTTGGTGCCCTGCGAGTAACACTGTCTGCATGAAATTGCGGACAGATCACTCCAATCCCTGCATTTAGGCCCTTTGGCCCAAATCTACACCGTTTCACCGATCTCAACCAAAATTTGTATATTTACCCTATGGAACACTGCGACTAACACTGTCTGCTTGAAATTTCGGACAGACCACGCCATTCCCTGCATTTAGGTCCTTTTTGCACAAATCTACACCGTTTCACCGATCTGAACCAAAATGTGTATACTTACCCTTTGGAATCCTGCGAGTAACACTGTCTGCTTGAAATTGCGGACAGACCACTCCATTCCCTGCATTTAGGCCCTTTGTCCCAAATCTACACCGTTTCACCGATCTCAACCAAAATTTGTATATTTACCCTTTGGAACACTGCGACTAACACTGTCTGCTTGAAATTGCGGCGAGGCCACTCCATCCCTTGCATTTAGGCTGTTTGGCACAAATCTACACCGTTTCACCGATCTGACCCCAATTTTATATACTTACCCGTAGAAACCGACAAGTAACACTGTTCACTTTAAATTTCGGACAGACCACACTATTCCCTGCTTTTTGACCTTTTGGCAGAAAACTACACCGTTTCACCGATCTCAGCCAGAGTTTACATAATTACCCTTTGGAACTCGACGAGTAACACTGTCCACTCGAAATTTCGGACAGACCACTCCATTCCACGCTTTTAGGCCCTTTGGCACAAATCTACATCGTTCACCGATCGGAAACAAAATGTGTATACTTACCCTTTGGAACCCGATGAGTAACACTGTCCACTTTATAATTTGGACAGGCCACTCCATTTCCTGCATTTTGGCCCTTGGCACAGAACTACACCGTTTCACCGATCTCAACCAGATTTTACATAATTACCGTTTGGAACTCGACGAGTAACACTGTCCACTCGAAATTTCGGACAGACCACTCCATTTCCCGCATTAAGGCCCTTTGGTACAAATCTACATCGTTCACCGATCGAAAACAAAGTGTGTATACTTACCCTTTGGAACCCGATGCGTAACACTGTCCACTTGAAATTTCTGACATACCACTCCATTCCCTGCATGTAGCTCAGGAATTCCTCGGGGTTGCCAGCTTCCTAACTCACCAGTCATGAGCCCTGCCTCTTTGAGGGCCTTGAGCAGAAGACAGGAGATATTATGAAAAGGAAAAGAAGGCAGACCCCTCGAAGAATGAGGGTATCAGGAAAGATGAGACAAAGCCAATTAAGGCGGGAAATTGAAAGACTCCCTAGCCCTCGGATACCCTAATACAGTCTGGGTCGGAAGAGAACAAGAGTTGACCAAGGGAGGCCGACAGGAAAGAGAACTGAAATGAGCCCGGCACCAGGAAGTAGAAGCGATGTCAGACTCAGCTGGGGTTCCGTGGTCGCCAACCGACGTCCCACAAGTTGTGAGACCCTGGGGGGATGGGTCAGTTGTGAGAATAGCTTGCTGATTCATCGCGAGGTGACTTGAGAGTTCTTTCCAGAGCCCGCCGTGTTATCTCCTGCTGTCTATGCTGATGCCAGCACAGGGCCGTTGCGAAACAGTGAGTGATTCCCGGTCAATCTGTATAGGACGGGGAACCCCGAACGTGTGTCATCATATTTCGTCATCATCTGCGATCATCTCAGGTTCGTGCAGCTTGGACCTATATTCTTTGTCTTTGCCGAGCAGTACGCTCTTTCACTAGACGCATCCAGTACAGGCCTAAGCCAGAAAATAAGGTTGAGACTTTGGAAGACATCGAAGCTAGACACCTGAATTACCTATATCAGTTTTAAAATAACACCATGTTCGTTTAGTAGTCATTTTTTCATTGCCTTATTATTATCATCATAAGTGCAAATGACCTAGATGTTACGCGCATCATACCAATAATCACCGCCGCATAAAGTCTTTCTCGACTGTGATTTTTAAAATATTTATTTTTGGTTGGTTGGTTCTTAAGTTTAGGGGCCGCGACAACTCGGTCATGTAGCCCCGTGTACTTTGGGTGTGTGTAGAATCTGTCTGAAAACCGGTGTAAATTGTGATGACTGCATTAGTGTGTGTTATCTGTTTTTTAATTTAAGTACAAACTGCAACTTAGAATTCTTCAAATAGTTCGTACTTTTGCCGCCAAGCGCCACCGTCAACGACTACTAGGCCAAGTTCGGAACTTAGCTACTAGACGCCACTGCAGTCGGCTCTTGGCAACGGACGTAGACATCTATGAGCGTTGTTTACCTATCCAATTTAGCTTCACACAGGTGTAATTAGTGGAAGGTTCTTTAACATGCCATAAATCTGACATGGGACCGCCCGCTTTACTTCCCCTCCGAAGAAAGGCATACTGACGGATTTTTAACGCTCTTAAAATATTCGACGGCTTCGGCCAGGTTTGAACCCGCTATCTTGGGCATAGAAGCTCAGCATGCTACCAAATACGCCACGAAGCCGCCATATAGTTATTTTTATTACAGTACATTGTGTACATTATACGTTGAAGTGTCAATTCAATACCGGTAGTAGTTTCCCTTATCATCCTCATCATAAGAGCAAATGACCTACAGTAGATGTTACGCCCATTACACCACCATTAATCACCACACACAATAAGTCTTCCTCGCCTGTGAATTTTGAAATATGTATTTCTATTACGGTAGTTTGTAAGTTTGACGTGTCAATTCAACAGTAGTTTTTATTATCATCCTTATCAAAAGGGCAAATGACCTAGATATTACTCCCTCATTGTCTTTGGGGGCAAATGACTTAGATTTTAAGTCCATTATATTTCTAAGGAGACATTAAAACATTATCATCATTCCACCGGGCGAAGCCGGGTACTACTGCTAGTACATATATAAAGCACAAAGTTTGTCTGTTTGTCTGTTATGTATACAAATCTACACCGTTTCACCGATCTGAACAAAAATTTGTATACTTACCCTTTGGAGCCCTGCGGGTAACCCTGTCAACTTTAAATTTCGGACAGACCACCCCATTCCCTGCATTTAGGCCCTTTTGCACAAATCTACACCGTTTCACCGATCTGAACCAAAATTTGTATACTTACCCTTTGGAACCCTGTGAGTAACACTGCCCACTTAAAATTTCGGACAGACCACCCCATTCCCTGCATTTAGGCCCTTTGGTCCAAATCTACATCGTCTCACAGATCAGAACCAAAATTCGTATTCTTACACTTTGGTACCCTGCGAGTAACACTGTCTGCTTGAAATTGCGGACAGACCACTCCATTCCCTGCATTTAGGCCCTTTGGCCCAAATCTACACCGTTTCACCGAACTCAGCCAAAATTTGTATATTTACCCTTTGGAACACTGCGACTAACACTGTCTGCTTGAAATTGCGGACAGACCACTCCATTCCCTGCATTAAGGCCCTTTGTCCCAAATCTACACCGTTTCACCGATCTCAACCAAAATTTGAATATTTACCCTTTGGATCACTGCGACTAACACTGTCTGCTTGAAATTGCGGAGAGGCCACTCCATCCCCTGCATTTAGGCCGTTTGGCACAAATCTACACCGTTTCACCGATCTGACCCTAATTTTAAATACTTACCCTTTGGAACCCGACAAATAACACTGTTCACTTTAAATTTCGGACAGACCACCCCATCCCCTGCATTTAGGCCCTTTGTCCCAAATCTACACCGTTTCACCGATCTGAACCAAAAAGTGTGTACTTACACTTTGGAACCCTGCGAGTAACACTGTCCACTTAAAATTTCGGACAGACCACCCCATTCCCTGCATTTAGGCCCTTTGGCACAAATCTACACCGTTTCACCGATCAGAACCACCATTCGGATACTTACCCTTTGGTACCCTGCGAGTACCACTATCTGCTTGAAATTGCGGACAAACCATTCCCTGCATTTAGGCCCTTTGTCCCAAATCTACACCGTTTCACCGATCTCAACCAAAATTTGTATATTTACCCTTTGGATCACTGCGACTAACACTGTCTGCTTGAAATTGCGGAGAGGCCACTCCATCCCCTGTATTTAGGCCGTTTGGCACAAATCTACACCGTTTCACCGATCTGACCCAAATTGTATATACTTACCCTTTGGAACCCGACAAGTAACACTGTTCACTTCAAATTTCGGACAGACCACACTATTCCCTGCTTTTGGCCATTTGGCACAAAACTACACCGTTTCACCGATCTCAACCAGATTTTACATAATTACCCTTTGGAACTCGACGAGTAACACTGTCCACTCGTAATTTCGGATAGACCACTCCATTCCCCGCATTTAGGCCGTTTGACACAAACCTACATCGTTCACCGATCGAAAACAAAATGTGTATGCTTACCCTTTGGAACCCGATGAGTAACACTGTCCACTTGAAATTTCGGACAGACCACTACATTCCCTGCATTTAGGCCCTTTGGCACATATCTACATCGTTTCACCGATCTGAACCTACATTTGTATACTTACCCTTTGGAACCCGACGAGTAACACTGTCCACTTAAAACTTTGGACAGACCACTCCATTCCCTGCATTTGGGTCCTTTGGCCAAAAAAAAAAACTACCGTGTTTCACCGATCTGAACCAAATTTTACATACTTACCCTTTGGAACCCGACGCGTAACACTGTCTAAATGTAATTTCGGATAGACCATTCCATTTACTGCATTTAGGCTCTTTGGCAAAAATATACATTGTTTCACCCATCTCAACCAATCTTTATGTAAGTTACTTACCCTTTGGTATCCGACGAGTAACACTGTCTGCTTGAACTTTCGGACAGAGCACTCCATTCCCTGTATTTAGACCCTTTGGTACAAATCTACATAGTTTCACCAATCTGGACCAAAATTTGTATAATTACTCTTTGGAAGCTAACGAGTATCACTGTCCACTTTAAATTTCGGACAGACCACCCCTTTCCCTGTATTTAGGCCCTTGGGGAAAATCTGCACCGTTTCACTGATCTGAACCAAATTGTTTATACTTACCCTTTGGAACCCGACGAGTAGCACTGTCGACATGAAATTTCGGACAGACCAACCTATTCCCTACATTTAGGCCCTTTGGCACATATCTACACGGTTTCTCCGATGTGAACCAAATTTTACATACTTACCCTTTGGAACCCGATGAGTAACACTGTCCACTTGAAATTTCTGACATACCACTCAATTCCCTGCATTTAGCTCAGGAATTCCTCGGGGTTGCCAGCTTCCTAACTCACCAGCCATGAGCCCTTGAGGGTGTACCAGAAGTGGTGGGGCTACACACACCCTGCCTCTTTGAGGGCCTTGAGCAGAAGACAGGAGATATTATGAAAAGGAAAAGAAGGCAGACCCCTCGAAGAATGAGGGTATAAGGAAAGATGAGACAACGGCCGATTAAGGCGGGAAATTGGAAGACTCCCTAGCCCTCGGATACCCTTATATAGTCGGGGTCGGGGAGAACAAGAGTTGACCAGGGGAGGCTGACAGGAAAGAGAACTGAAAGGAACCCGGCACCAGGAAGTAGAGGCGATGCCATACTCAGCTGGGGTCCCGTGGTCGCCAACCTACGTCGCACAAGTTGTGAGACCCTGGGGGGGGGTCAGTTGTGAGAATAGCTTGCTGACTCATCGCGAGGTGACATGACAGGTCTTTCCAGAGACCGCCGTGTTATTTGCTGTCTATGCTGATGCCAGCACAGGGCTGTTGCGAAAGAGTAAGTGATCCCCGGCCAATCTAAATAAGACGGGGAACCCCGAACGTGTGTCATCATATTTCGTCATCATCTGTGATCATCTCAGGTTCGTGCAGCTTGGACCCATATTCTTTGCCGAGCAGTACGCCATAAGCTCTTCCAATAGATGCATCGAGTACAGGCCTAAGCCATAAAATAAGGTTGAGACTTTGGAAGACATCGAAGCTAGACATCTGAATTACCTATATCAGTTTTAAAATAACACCATGTTCGTTTAGTAGTCTTTTTTTCGTTACCTTATAATTATCATCATAAGTGCAAATGACCACTAATCGTCGCCGCATAAAGTCTTTCTCGACTGTGATTTTTAAGATATTTATTTTTATTACAGTACATTGTGTACATTATAAGTTGAAGTGTCAATTCAATACCGGTAGTAGTTTCCCTTATCATCCTCATCATAAGATTAAATGACCTAGATGTAACGCCCATTACACCATTAATCACCACACACAATAAGTTTTCCTCGCCTGTGAATTTTGAAATATGAATTTCTATTACGGTAGTTTGTAAGTTTGACGTGTCAATTCAACAGTAGTTTTTATTATCATCCTTATCAAAAGGGCAAATGACCTAGATATTACGCCCTCATTGTTTTGGGGGGCAAATGACCTAGATTGTAAGTCCATTATATTTCTAAGGAGACTTTAAGACATTATCATCATTCCACCGGGCGAAGCCGGGTACTACTGCTAGTATTTTATATATATGAATGTACAGTATGTGAAGGCTACAATCAGTTCATAGTGTTGTTTCTCGAGTGGTGCAATAAACCAGTGACCAGTGTGCTGTTATATGATCACTAGTACATTAAATTTCTTTTTCTCAATAACATTTAAGTCATTCATTCATTTCCGTGTCCGATCATTTCCAGAATGTAGCAACTCCGATGGCCTTGTTGTTTGCCTTGATCAGGTCCTGGGTAGTGCAGGGTTGTTCTAGTAGTGGACAAATGAGCAGGTGGGCTGGGTCTTGTGTTGCTCCACACTCGCAGGACGTGTCTCCATCAGCTGGAAGGATACCCCATTTCTGCATATTGGTCTTGCAACGAGGGACGCCCACCCTGAGACGATTAAGTGATTTCCAAACAGGGTAAGGCAGGTCATTTCCTGGGGCTAGCTCTTCCTTAACAGGGATATCCGGCGGCAGCTTGCTCTTCCACCTGGAGATGCGGTTAGATTCCGATATAACATTTAAGTGGTCCTCCGCAAAGTACATTTTAATTAACGTGGTGTTGATGTGCGACCACCAGAGGTAAGGCTCTATCGCGATCAAACAATAGGCCTACTAACACGGGTATCCCGCACTTACCAGCTGATTGGGATGGGATTCGTACCCTCATTCAGTGTGTTGATAACATGACTTTTGTTGGCCTTCAGTAATGCTTATGATTCTGCATGAAGCTCGCGGCTGCAGTGCGGAAGACATACAACCAGATAAGTAACCTGTACTATCAAAATTGACCATTTACAACCATATAGTCACTCCAAACAGACAAATTTCCGGAGTTATATCATCATTTTAGCATTTCACCATAGATTACAACTAATATATTACGACAAGTTGTATCACCAATACTGCAACTAAATAAGTGTAAACCTACATATTGTAAATATTTTCACCCGTATTTTCAAACATAGATTTTATAGCCTAAGTGTAATGGATCTGATGATGATCGCTTGACGATCGAAACTGGTCATCCTATTGTATTTATTAACCTCATGTAATTTTTTTCAGGATTAGGGTATAACCCAACTCGTTTGGGTACATTCGTGTTGACCGACTGAAAAGCACCAAACTTTTGTTTACTAAGGCAACACTGGAAATGGCTTCAAACCCCATAATGTTGAACTGTTGGCTTGATATTAAAAGCTAAAATGAACCATGGAGCTGTCAGACCCATGTGCGATAACGGAGGTTTTAGAAGATATCTCTACACGGGGACTGAGAATATTAATAAATACTTTTTGACAGTATTATTCATAAGTCTAAACAAACAATTTGATGTAATCAGCGTAACCACGGCCTTCGTAAACAGGATTACGTAGGCTGCGGCGTATTCCATTTTGGAACAGCCGACTATGTCGTGTTGGGGGTCTGCGCCGCTAGCGCTGGCCAAGTGCGGGGTGTGCATGAACTCGATCAGTGATAACACTATGTATTCTATTCGTCATATTACGTTGTTACGAAAAAATACTGCATTTTATTTCTTCGGCCTACAAATATTTATTTGTTCGTGTACGTACCTCAGTATAGTAACAAATACCTGTATTTGGCCGTGACAGAAAATTTTATAAGGTTTCTCATGAAGAATAATATGGGCACTATATCGTATATAGCCTATTTTCTTTCTCTCAGGTGCATCCTAACTAGGTACACAAAGTGTTTCTCTCATTTGTCTTCCATTCCTCCCACTGTGTATTCATATATTCAGTCCTGTTTGCAAATATAAGAAGCAGTATCACGTATGAATACAGCATAGGAGCTGATATTATTGAGATGGGGCAAGATTGCAAATATCTAGGAATAAATGTGGGTGGAGGAAATTTCCACTGGAGGAACCATGTAGAAGAAATCGTAAGAAAGGCATACAGATCACTGCATATGGTAATGAGGGTACTAAAGGGAACAAGTAAGAAGGTGAGAAAGAGGGCATACCTGTCTCTGGTAAGACCTCAGTTGAAGTATGCCGCGGCAGTATGGGACCCACATCAGTCCTATCTAATAAAGAAACTGGAAAGTGTCCAAAGGAAGGCTGCCAGATATGTGATGTAGTGTAAGCAGTATGATTAACATACTAGGGTGGGAAATCTTAGAAGTCAGACGAACACGAATAAGACTAAGGGGCATGTTTCATGCATATAATGGAGAGCAAGCGTGGCAGGATATCAGAGATAGGTTCAAGCTAGAAGGTGTGTTTAAGGGGAAGAATGATCATTGTTGCAACGTACAGCCGAGCCAGTGGGACAGTAACTGGGGAAAATGTTATTTTGTAGGGAGGGGAGAACGGGAACGGAACAGTTTGCCGGGGGACATTTTCTGCCCTCTGACAACAAAATGTACACAAATTTGGTGATTTAGTTTAGTTTAGTTTGTACAAATGTTCTAGATTTTTGCCACCTGGGTAAAAAACACTATTTGAAAATAATGAATTGATTGATTGATTGATTGATTGATTGATTGATTGATATTCACTCCAGTTACACATATTATTTTAGCCATGACTGTGTGTGTTGAAATTCTTGTAATTATGATGCTATGCGATATCAGCAAGGATGCCACCACCCACTCAGAATACGCTGTCACTAAATTCTGTACTTAACTGTGATAAGAATCGCACCAACCCCTTATCAATTGTTCTTATGAGGTTCATTGTATGATATTCCAGAGCTCAGAACCAAATTTATTGACAGAGCTTGGAATCAAACAATCTCAGTATATACCGTAGGCTACAGTACCTCTAGACCACAACAATGGAAATAAATTCAAAAAGAAGGGTAGGTGGAAATAATTCCAGGATAAACAGAGCACCATCGTAGCCCTCTTATGTTCCCACAGTTGTAATGCATAGGGATGGGATTTTGATTTTGCACACTACTTTGTACATTTCATTAATGTATGGAGAGTAAATGTTTGTAAGAATGTTAAAAATAAAGCAAACAGTAGCCTATAGTTGTTAGTTAGGTCACAATCGGAGTAGGTCTACTTAGTTTGTAGGCTATGTACAGTATTAACTCATGCACCAACTGGAATGAACAAGGAGAAGTTTGGGTCCAATAGGTTTGTGGGAACGTGCAAGCTGTCATAAAAAGAGATATTTTAGAACATAAAGGCTGGATATGGCTGGAATCTTAAACACAAGAAAAAGTTAATGAGCAAGGAATAGATGGATTCATTTTCCTATCTGAATCGGAATGTGATTACACGTTGAGAGATTCCCATGCTATGATCCTTGCTCTAAATGCGGTGAGAGCTATGAACATCCTGATTACGAATTGCAAATTATTTAAGGAAAATAAGGAGTAATAGAAGATTACCGGTATCTGATTAACAAAACATCATTTTAATGATAGGTAATGGTCACAGTAATACCATTTAAAGTCAGAATATGACTATTAATGAAAAATAAGATTGGTTGTTATTTGCCTGCATAACAAGGTGCAGCGATTCTCATTCAGGATTCACATGGATTCAAAACATAAGATTTTTAGTTGTACATGGTCCTTGAACGATGGTACAAAGTTTTTTGTAAGTTGTGCTCTATGCCTTGTACAAAGCATTGAAAGCACAGAAGCTGAATGTTTATATCATGTAACTTCTTTAATGTAGACTTCCACGTGAAAATGTATCACTTTGTAGGCTCCTAAATTTCTTTGTTCAGTATTTCATGTTATTAACAGGATCTGGTAATGTCATTGTGGAATTGTCAAAGGTAGAAATATGGGGTTCTACTGTAAGTGATCTCTGCTCTTACGCTCCTCGCAGAATTTATAGTAGTTGGAGACTCACGTGCAACAAGGTAGGCTAAAATTATTGTGTTGCTCTCAGCAGTACCAATAACTCATGACTTGGTAAAAGAGTTTCATGTTTAATTTTCTTATGTACAAGCACATGAGACAATCACAAATACAATAGTAGGAGATATTAAAAATGAAAACTTTGTTATAAACAATTACACAAAGTCCTTATTTATTTTGCTCATCTTGTGTGTACCAAGTTTCTTTTTATGATAAATTTCATATAGGTTAATAAGACCTAACCTACATATAATATTTCCAACATTGGGTGCTACAAAGTACTTTACATGAACTAGTAGACTAATGTATGTTGTAAGAGAGAACTAGTTGATTATGACCTACAGTATATTGGTTTATCAGTGATTTGGTTCTTCTAGTCCAATTTCTTCAATTGACACATTCTGCCACCATAAAGGCAAAAATAGGTCTACACTATGTCCAACACGGTAAATTATATTTACTTCTCAGTTTTACTCTTATGTTTCCTGCACCACTAGATCGTATAATTAGAGCGAAATAATTGTTCGAATAATCTGGGAATGAGGGAAAATTGGATAGGAAAAATGAAAGTTGAATTCTGGCACAAGTATTAGCACAACTAGGCTCAGTTAAGAGTCCCTTGGCCATCACCCATGTCTCACTGGTTGCGAGGGGCAAAAGTTTAATAACAACTTACATAATTTGGATAGGTGGTGGGGATCAATGTTTTTAGGAGTGTTACATCGAGGTCATCTTCACCGGTTGACATACAGTTTTGCCATAGAAGGAGAATTTCAACTCCTCAAAAAATATGGTAGTAGGTAAAGAAAAAGGCCATGAAAGACACCCTAAGCTAGAACAAGAGTTGACCAAGAGAGTTCTAATTATTGTTGTTTAAAGGGGTGGAACTGCGAGTTCATCTGCCCCATTGACCAAGGGAGATTGACAGGAAGATGAAAGAGTAGCCTGGCACAAGTAAGACGACGTACTGCATAAGTCAGAAGAGGCTCCATGTTTTTCAGACTGTGTCCCTTAAGTTGAGTGCCTTGAGGAGATCATGACGCATGAATCTTCTTTCTTTTTCAGGTGTAGTGAAGTCAAAAACTGACCTCATGGAATATCTTAATAAGTGGAGAGAAGAACAGATGGACAACATCAAGCAGGAATTGAGGAAGTTGCACAGCGTTGAGAAGTAAGTAGTAGAACAACTGGATATTCAACAAGCAATGTGAAGTCAAATTATTTTTGATGTGTCAAACCAAGCATGTCGAATATTGCTTAAGGGTTTTTACTTGTGAAATGCCATAATTTTGTTGTTATTTAATTATTACGATTTAGAGAATGCCTGAAATCAAGTCACGTGATATAAGTAAATGAGTTAAAATGCAAGTAATCGTTCGCTATCAACAGTTTCTAATAAACAATACATATCATTGACATGTGCATGTGTCATCTGATGTGAATCACATTCCTTTTACTCTGGGGTTACCACACGTCCTGGAATCCAATTTCGAATCTTGTGTCCAGTTTAGTGTTTAACAAAATGTTCAGTAATAGCCTACGTTCTCCTAAATGAATGGGTGTAGTTATAACTCTTTGTCCTTATCAAGGAGTATAATTGAATGTTCTTGTGATGAACATTGTAATATGTTGTTGTTGTGATGGTGGTGTTAATTCATTTTAGGGGTTTAGGACATCTTGGTCATCAGCCCCGTGTAGTTTGGTGTGTGTTGAACTCATCTGACATCCTGTATTTATGTGATGACTGTAGTAGTGTAATTGACAAAAAGGGTGAGGTAGGTGCCCCGGTACCTACTTAAAATAAGCTACTATCCCGGCATTTGCCTGTAGAGACTGAAAAAATCCGTGGAGAACCACACTCAGGATAGCCACAGTCAGGGCCGGAATTCGAACCTGCCCTCTCGACCGTGGTGCACGATTTAACGAGCATGGCTACACCGCGGGACACGTTTATGTTGACAAGTGTGTGCGTTGCTAATGGAAGTTCAGTATTTCATAAGCGGACCCTAGATGCACAATATTATTTTACAATATCAATGGTTGTGCAATAATATTAACAGTCTGTAGGTAGTATTCAATGGTTGTGCAATATATTGTGCGAATCAACGAAGGGTTGATATTTATTGCACAATGCGGGAAAGATTGTGTCGTGTGTGGACAGTATTGTGCAATACCTGAACAGCTGCTTTTGAGTATTATTACAAGTGATTGTTTTTCCTTACCTGTATACTGAATTCTCATTCAGGCTGTATATCAAAGCTGTACAGATCTTCAAAGGTATTTCCTGTTGCAAGGTAACTTAAAGCTATTGATAAAGCTGGTTTGGAGGAATAGATTCTCACATTAAGGTATCTTTTTTTGAATTCGTGGAGTAACCATTGCAAGAAGTTCATCAAATGAATTACCATCCAAAAGCAAAATGTTTCGAAAATCAGTTGGCTCACTCAATCTCAGTTCGTTTAATATGTTTTGATAAGTGTATTCATTTCACTTCTGAAACCAATCTTTCGCCCATTTGCGCTTCTTTTATTTTTTATTTTTCACACAATACAAGCAATACAAAGTGCCGCTTCCGACAACATGTTCACCTCACACGATATAAACAGCAACTAAATTATTACACAATTACATTGCACCGTCTAGGGACGTTCCCTAATTCTATTGCACAAAAGTTTGCACAATAATATTGAGCGTCTAGGGTCCGCTTTATTCTCTGTCAACGATATGTGTGATACAATGCTGGGTTGTGCCATGTATGATTGCAACAACCAACAGAATGGATTGTTAAATGAATACAATTTTAAAGGTTGTTGTTTCATTTGAGGGGCTTGGATAGGTAGCCACTTGAACTTGGGTGAGTGTGTAATTTTGTCTAACTACCTCTGTTATTGTGATGGCTGTATTAGTGTGTGTATTGTGCCCGTTCGCGGCCCTGGGACTCACATAGATCGACTCCAGTCTCAATGATCCGTCCCAGGCCCAGTAACTGACCACAGGAGGGATGCACCCCGGAACCAGTCATCTCGCACGAGACGCCAATAAAATCTCAGGGTGGATGAATTTGGTTCGAGACAACCGGCTCCTGAGCACAATCGGGAATGTGGATAAAGATCCAAGGCCAATATTTAAAGCTGTATCCCAAATTTTTATTATCCACAAAAATGTAACACCAATAACATAAATATCCAATTGAAATATGTACAAGGGTAACCAATGCATAACTTCTATAGTGCCGAAACACTACAAATACTCTGTAAATATTGCACTGATATATGGAAGAATTGTTTATAATATTCATTAGCATGATTAATGTTGTTATGCATATAACAAATGCTTTGTAAATATTGCACTGATATGTGGCAGAATTATTTATAATAATGATTAGCATGGCTAAATATTGTTAAAGCATATAACAAATGTTTTGTAAATATTGCACTGATATGTGGCAGAATTGTTTATAATAATAATTATCAGCAAGACTAATGTTGTTAAGCATATAACAAATGCTTTGTAAATATTGCACTGATATGTGGCAGAATTATTTATAATAATAATTATCAGCATGACTAATGTTGTTAAGCATATAACAAATGCTTTGTAAATATTGCACTGATATGTGGCAGAATTATTTATAATAATACTGGTCATAGATTTCATTACAATTAGCAAATCGAATTTTTATATGATGGGACAGCTTTTATGCTAGGCAGCATGACGTCCAATGGACATGTATTTGACGCCATAAGAAAGCGCTTACATGGGGAAAACTACTATGCACCGTACGTGCATAATTAACAATACACTTTGTGGCAATCATATGCTCACAAACAAAAATGCAAATGACATCTCCTAATATATATATATATATATATATATGTCTGTGTCATGGCAACTACGGCTCACGAAAATATAATAATAGCCCCTCATCTGTCGAGGTAATCTTGGCTCACCAAATGTAAACAACAACACTGATATATCCTGGCACTACGCCACACCAAATGTAAACAACACATTGAGATGCATCACGCTACACATGTCGCTTCAGGCAGAACATACTTACTCCGGAAGTGCTACTTTCCTCCATACGTCATGCTCACCTTATCATTTAGAAAAAAAAATCATTTGCTGTCATCGTGTAAATATCATGACCAACGGTTTCAATGGATTATACGAAAGATGGTGTCGTCAGGAGCCTGCCATAAAACAAACGTTAACTTGATGTGGGTCCATGGCCATGGGGGCGCCCTCCGGCGTCGGCTGGATACGTCGCGACGCACGCCACCGATAAATCTTCTCCCCATTCTCTCAGTCACCAGCGTCCCTGCCGTCGAAATCCCATGGAGTCGTTTAGCACGCCATGTTGACAAGATCAAAATCCAAGTAAGAAGAGCGTCTCTCTATTCCCGTCGACGTCGCGACGCGCACCAGCGAAAGATTTTCTCTGCACATGCTTTACGCCGAATATTCCAGATGTGATCCAACCAGTATTAACGGGCCTCGGTTCCGTCCACATTTGACGTCACGTCTCGACACTGATTTTCTGATAGGCACTGTTCAGAATGAGCCCCCAATTTACTCCTTCGATAAAATTGGATATCACAACTATCGTTCTCACAGATTACATATAATCACACATATTTGTACACGGCACATTCTACTGCCAGCTTAACCGGTTAATATCGGTATGATTACAGTTCCCGTCATTTGAGTATATGAACAATCCGCGACACTCCACCGGGCCATTTAACCATTCAATAGTTTCAACCATTTAATAGTCCCAATTATAATTTCGTAGATTTGTGTGCACTCGCAATAACAGTTCGCAACTTTCACATGACCATTCAACAATTTAATAGTACCAATTATAATTTCGTAGATTTGTGTGTATTCGCAATAACAGTTCGTAACACTTACATGACTAGTTTCTTGCAATAAGCACACCACAAAATGAATCGGCACGCCTGGCCCTCATAGTAATATGCACTGGAGTCCACATACTGACCCTAGTGAACTGTACGACCGGCTACTTAGAGCAATACATACTGACACGCTCGCTTGACACAACTGATAACACACACTCGCTGCATCTTAACCTTCACTGTGTCGACTCATCCCAGTCAAGTTCTCTTCTTCTTCTTCTTCTTCTTCTTCTTCTTCTTCTTCTTCTACTTCGTACGGTAGTGGGCATAGTAAACTCTTTACCCAATTGCTACTGTGCAGTGGTATGTATCATTGGGTAACCGTCGACTACCGATTGAAAGCGTAAGACCAGTGAGTAGCGGGGAATCGTAAACAAGAATATGGCGCAACGCGGAGAGATACATATGAGGAAAACATAGGAATTAGAGACGAGGACACAAATGGTATTAACTCTTCACACCGAAGCGACCCACCTTGGTGACTCGCTACACATACACACACATGACCGGGCCACAAATATGGATATGGGAAAGGATTACCCTTTCAAATCTTGAAATTAATATTGTCGAAAAATGCTACGATGCTACTAACCAGTGGAATTGTAGGCGTATGTACCAATGTGGCCACATTTAAAGGACGTGCATACCCTAAATCGTATAAAGCTCTCAACATTATAGCACGTTGATGGTCGTATAGTGGACATTGAAATAGAATATGATTTAAGGAACCCTCCATTTGTAAACACGCACATAGAGGATCATCACGTCGTTTTATGCGGAATAAATACACCGGCGTTAATGCATGGTTAAAACGTAGACGAATGATTGTAATGATATGTCGTCGTGTGTATTTCCCTCCGTGAAACCATGGTTTGTTTAAAATAGTCGGTTGTAACCCAAAATAGTGTTTGGCCTTAA
Organism: Meconema thalassinum; assembly: GCA_946902985.2. Lineage (NCBI taxonomy): Eukaryota > Metazoa > Arthropoda > Insecta > Orthoptera > Tettigoniidae > Meconema > Meconema thalassinum. The sequence continues at coordinate 310,536,053 of OX336393.1, read as the reverse complement.
TTCTAGCGTAGCTAGTCCACGTGCCTTGCCAGTCCTCCCGTATTGTCGAAGTAATTATAGAACGCAGGTCTGACATTGGTATGGCGATGTTGTAAGTTTTTCCGTGTCCCGTTGCTGCATCTTTGGCAAGGTTATCCGCTATTTCGTTTCCTTCAATGTGACAATGGCCAGGTACCCACATGATACTGACTTCAAAACCCTCCGTGTGTAAAGTGTACAATTGTTGCACTAATTGACATAAAAACCAGTTGTCGGCCTCTCTAACATTTTGAAGTGCTTGCACTACACTCATTGAATCAGTACAAATTAAAGCATGACGAATGGCATGTTTTTTTTTATATAAAAACACGTCTGACGTATAGCAAAAATTTCGGCTGTAAATATCGAGACGTATAGTATACTGAAAGGAGATTTGTAAGTCCGGAGCACAGAAGGCTGCTCCCACACGCGCAGGGTTAACCATTTTAGAACCATCTGTGTAAAAAAGGATACAGGAGATCAACGGATTCGTTATTTCCCTAAAATACGGGGAATGATTACAGGATGATGTTGAAACGTCTGGTAGACTTGGGGTAAGGAGTTCTGAAGAATAGGAGGTTGAAAGTACGTTGCAGCATACGGAATAGTATATATCGGTAACCGCATGACTTTTAATATATTATGACGGTACGGTTGAAGCATGGAATATGCGGTTAGTAACGCAGGACGAGAAATGGTGGGCAATAATCGACGCGTATAATATTCCTCTAATAGTTGTAATTTAGGGACGATAGGTGATGTTGTTATCATCATTTTTCGTAGCAGGTACATACATGCAAGATACCTACGCCGATGCTGAAGTGACATTTCTCCGGTTTCAACTAGCAGGGCTCCTGTGGGTGTTGATTGAAGCGCACCTATAATTATACGCAAGGCAGAAAACTGGATTCTATCTAACCGAAGGAGCCTAATGCTGGGCATTGAATCAAAAAAAAATGGAATTGTAATCCAGTACGGAACGGATGATGTTACGATAAACCGTTAATAATGATTCTGGGTCCGCCCCCAATTACGTCTAGTGAGAGACTTTAGAACATTAATTTTACTGGCGAGATGACTCTGAAGGTATTGCGTATGTCTCTCCCATTGCATTTTCCTGTCAATATGAATCCCTAAATATTTGACACTTGTCACCACCGGAATGTGACCTTGACGGTATAATATAGGAGAACTGTCGTAAATTCGTTTGTGCGTAAAAATCATCGCAGCGTTTTTTCCTACGGATGTTTCAAATCCGTATTGATGTAGCCAATCATGAGCATGAGATAAGGCGTGGTATATATCTCTTCGACATGAGGAAAACTCTTCTCGGGTGCAATATATTAGAATGTCATCCGCATATTGTAGAATGCGAGCGTGCGGTAATATGACTGTTTCTAAAGTACGGGTGTAAATTAAGTATAAAAGCCCGCTTAGAACGTCGCCCTGGGGAACACCATAAGAAGTATGTCGAGAATCAAAGACACCGGCTGGGGAGTTTAACGTAATATGACGATGGCATAGCATATTGTGTATTAAGCACCTGAAGGGAAGGGGAAAATTTAGATCCCTTAGAAGTTGAATAAGAAGATACGATCAACAGAATCATATGCATTTTTGAGGTCAAGGAACACAGCTACTGTGTGCATTTTCTTTCCTTTTGCTAGGAGTAGATCAGTAAGGAATATATTTATGGGGTCGGATGTACCAAGATTTTTCCTAAATGCAAATTGGGTTTTTGGAAACAGGTTATAATATTCTAGGCACCATTGAAGCCGTCGGAGAAGAATATGTTGGAAAATTTTTCGGAAACAAGATCCAAGTTGAATACCACCATAACTACTCGGTAATCGAGCATCTTTCATGGGTTTAAGAATCGGTACAGTTTGATAAACATTCCAATCCTCCGGGAAGGTCCCTGTGCATAAGATGGAATTATATAGTTGAAGAATGATACTCGGAGCGTTTACTGGAAATCGAGCGATCATTTGATAAGTCACTCCATCAATCCCTGGGCTGGATGATTTTTTGTGCCGAAATGTGTGTCTTAATTCGCTACTTGTAATAGGCTGCATTAAACTGGAAAAACGTTCCAGGGAACCAGATGTACAAGATGTAGGCAAGCTAATAACTATTTCTGGTGTCCAAGTATGATACAGGTCTTGGTATCCCTGCGCCGAAAGTTGGGAGGGGGATGAGATAGTACGATTATTAGCGAAATGTTTAATCGCCGTCCAAATACTGTTTAGGGACGTAGTACTGCATAATTGGGTAGTATATAATTTCCACGCTTCCCGTCTTTTATCATTAAATACACGTTGTAGTTGCGCAGTGAGACTTTTGTATCGCAAATAAGATGTTGGAGAGCCATAATGTCGAAAAGCTTTTAAACTCGCCTTGCGCCGTCTTACAGCTGTCCGCATTCGTGATCCCACCATGAGGGTAAGGCGCCACGATTATTTGGAGGACCTGTCGTTGAAATTAAAGGGTGATATATATTAAGATAGGCGCGGATATTATCTAATAAAAAGGCATAACTGTTACTGAGCCCCTGTGTATGCTGTGAAAGTCTATCCTCTAAAAATCGGGAGAACAACTCATAATCAAAAAATCGTAAATTTCGCTTAACCTTAGATACGTTTTTTGGGATATGTCGGGTACGCGAGACATCATAGTCGATTATAATTGGATAATGATCGCTTTGAAGCGTATCCTGCACGGTCTTCCATGTCATCTTATGAGATAAGTCTAGAGCAGTGACACTTAAATCCACCGCACGTTGGGGACTATTTGGTGGGGTAATGCGCGTGGGTGATCCATCATTTAAGAGATGTAGGTGTAAATCCTGTATAACTTCTGCGATGTGACGTCCTTTTGGATTAACGCGACCACTGCCCCATAAGGCGTGATGTGCATTAAAATCCCCCACGGTAATATGTTTAGGAAATTGTTTTATGAACCGGAAATATGCCTGCCACTGACGACGGGAACCTTGTATACCCGGGGGACAATAAATGTGACTTACATGTAGATCTTGTACAAGGAATGTGTGATGATGAGTATGAGGAATATAGAATTGAGTAGAGAGAGGAGTGTATCGTAAGGTCTTTTTGAATAGCGTCATTATGCCACGATATCCTGGACCATCCTGACGTTCGACCAGGTAGTTGGGAATCGAGAATCTATACGAGGCACGAAGCCATGTTTCCTGTAGGAATATGATATCCGGATCATACTCCTGGATTAAAAGCAATAATTCATGCTTCTTATTTAAAATACTCCGGCAATTCCACTGGAGGAGTAACATGTAGCACGCATCTAAATTAGTCCACTGTAGGACTACTACTTACTAGGGTATTATTTTTTATGGTAGGAGGATTGGGAAGTAACGGAACTATTTTGTCTAATAATTGTTTCACATAAAAGCTCCATTGAGCGTTGTGCCCTAATAATTCTTGTAATTTCAGGAAATCTTCAATAATGTCATGGGACGGGTCTCGTGAAGTGCCAGGTGTTTGAGAACACTGTTTCTTCGAAATTTTCTCACCCATTGTGGCGGGTTGCAAAGCCACCCCTACACCAGATGGTTGCTTCAAGATCTCGAGATAGGCCCGTCGATCGCAACCTATGGGATTCACTACTTTCGGCTTTGGGGACACAAGTGCTGTATATTTTCGTTTTCTCGGCGGATCATCCCTACGCGTATTATGAGACTGTTCTAAGGTTGGAAATTGCTGCGGGAGTGTAAGAGGATTAAACGGTACATTGTAGTTAGCCGTAATAACTTCGTGGTACGATTTATTTTCGGTACACATTTGACGTTTTATGGACTTTTGTTTCTCCAATTCGGGGCAGCGTGCGGCGCCTGCCGGATGATTATCACCACAATTAGCACATTTAAACAGAGTCTCCTTACATGTTTCCGTAGAGTGTCCTTGCGCACAGTTACCGCAAACTGGGGCGCGAGCCCGGCAGTGTAGTTTTACATGCCCAAAACGTTGACAGTTCAAACATCTAATGGGGGAAAATATGAATAATGTTACCTCTAAGAGTACATTAAAAATAGAGACATAATCAGGTAGTCGTTGTGTTTTAAAGAAAATTTTCACTGTTCCTGTAGGAAGGGATTCTAACTTGTCATTGATCATCTTTTTCCGGAAAAAAACGCTGGACTCGCACAATTGGGACAGGCGAATCAATATATTTTAGGATTTCATCGTGCGTTAAGGATGTGTCCTCGCCCCTAATTAGCCCAACACGTTGGACGTTAGCGGATGGGACAAATGCGACCAAGTGCTTTGCTGGTAATAAGGGATTTTGTAAAAAGGAGTTAGCTTCTATGGCCTTGTTAAATTGTACCTGAACACGATTGCGGCCTTTGCGTTGAATATTCTTTATCCCCACGATCTTATTTTCGAAAAAAGAGCTTTCCTAATGCCATCGGATGTAAATTGCCAATATGTTGATCACCCTCACCTTGCACAAACACCGTGTACGGTCCTGTGTGATGGTCATAATATCGATTGTCGTTTGACAATGGCTGTCGCTTAGCAATAATTGGAGATGTTTCGGCAGTGGCAGTTGTTGGAGTTGATACTAGCTCAACCTCCGACACTACAAGCATACTTTCAACGGAGGCTACACCCTCGTATTCCACGTGTTCAAATTCGTCCGGTGGTCGCCCCATCTGACTACCATCACTTTCGGACGACATGTCGAATAGTTATCCCCTATTAGGAGGGGGTACTAACCTGATTAAACACTGAGACCTAACACTCTACACAAAGAACAGGTCACAAAACCGAAGTCCACACAACACTTAAAAGCACGTACCCTACACCCGATACCACTCACTGCACAGAAGCACACCGTATGGAGGTTGGGATACGAATGAGTCAAGTTCTCAAGTCAAACATTTGAATCCACACCTGACTCACTTCCGCGTTCAGAGCGCGTTCAAAAATCTTCTTTCGCTTCCGCTTGTGGAATATTCCGTCTTGTGTCATAAGGCAGACATGCATGAAAGAGTAAAGGCCGAAATAAATATAAATAGCTTCAAAATAACAGTGAACATCGTAGACCACAAAAATATAATGTAATGTCTTCGGATTTCCTTCCACGAAACGCGGTTCCTTCAAATGAGGTGACATACTCAGACGTACTCTTATTATCCAACTTTCAATGACGTAACGGGGACAGTATTTGTAATTCAGGTGAGGATTAGAAAGGAAGCGGCCGTGGCCTTAAGTTAGGAACCATCCCGGCATTCACCTGGTAAAAGTGGGAAACCACGGAAAACCTCTTCCAGGGTGGCTGGGGAGGGAATCGAACCCACCTCTTCTCAGCTTCGTCTCACGAGACTGAGTGGACCCCGTTTCAGCCCTCAGACCAGAATTAAATTTAATTTCATGGCAGAACCGGGAATCGAACCCGGGGTGGCAGCCAAGAACGCTAGCCGCTACACCAGGAGGTGGACGATTTTAAAGGAATGAACCACGAAGGTTTAAAATACGTAACAGGATATGTAGCACACAGATTCTGGGATAAGTACACTTGGAAGCATCATCTCAAAAACTTGAACCCAGTAATAATGGTTCAGATTGACTACAGTTTATTTTAAGGGGGAATCTTTTGTATCCCTCTAATGAACTCACGGAGATTGCAACAACTGTGGACACTGAGTTTAATAAATATCATGGCAATTTGCTATCAGATGATAAGTTTATATTCAATCAATTAACCAGCAAGACATTGAGAAAATTGCCTCATTAATATTGCATTCTCTGTTTAGCTCGAACCCGAACATATAGGCTAAAAGGTTGCGTTTCTTAGACAGAAAAATAAGCTTAAGCAACAGAAAAAGTCATCATTATCATCATCTGCCTGTCAAGTATTAGGCCAGGTGGCCTGTTACGGTCTCATTCCATCTTTTAGCTGGATAGATAGATCGAACCCCCTCGGGGCTACATGACCGCGTTGTCGCAGCCCCTAAACTAAGGAACCAACCAAAAGATCGAACCCCCTTTGGTTGGTATCGTACAATCTGCTTTGGGACTCGTTCCCTAGGCATTCTTTTGACGTGGTCTCTCCAGTTCTTCCAATAGGTTTCCATGTAGTTTAATACAGGTTCTGTCTTTAGTACTTTTATCACGTTCTCATTCCTTTTGTGGTCCCAACGTGTGTATCCTGCTGTGCGTCTTATAAACTTAATCTCAGCTGCAGTGATCCTAGTTTCATCTCGTTTTCGGATTGTCCATGCTTCACTTCCATATGTGAGGACAGGTCTAGCTAGTGTTTTGTAGACTCGTAGTCTTGTGTCCCTCTGGACTAAGGATGGTTTCATTACTGAGTTCACTGTGCCTATGGTTTTATTATACTTTATGATCTTATTAGAAATATCTGCATCATTGTCGAATGATAAAGAGTAGCCTAGATAGTTGAAGGTCTTTACTCTTTCCAACAGTTTGTTGTTGAGGCAGATCTTACTCGGAATTGGCTTTTTGGGTTGTAAAATATCAAAATTCACCAATGTGAGAAAATAGTGTATGTCGTAAACCGACTCTTAATATTTAAAGCAAGGCGTATTCTTAATTACCTACATTATTATCAGTGTATACAATAAAAAGTATGAACAATACAGTTTTATAACAAATACGCTTTCATTAATTATGCCTTCAATTTATATTATTATGACCAGAGCCGTCTCAAATGCTTCGTACTGTCACCGGGGTGACGTCATCTGCACGAGTGAGAGGGGATGGTATCTGCACACCGCCTCACCATTATACTTATACCATGTGTACGATATGAATCTTCACGACTGCCATTGTTCGGCTTGGACTCGAATGATTGTTATTATTGTTATTTACTTCATTCTCAGAACAATATATGGCAACTATACAGATTACAAGGAATCAAAGCATAATCGCCACCTTTAAAAAACTAGTTTCACTAGCCCATGAATTTTCTAACTAATCTAGTTGTCGCAAGATGCCTGCTTTTTAAATTTTCTTGTGTAAGTTGATGTCAACATCAAGTTCTTTCAACCCCTAGTACACTCCTGGGCACAACGCCAGTGCTTGATATAACAATTGGTATGAGCTTCACCTTTCCAATCAGCCATTACCATTGCTTCCACTTGGTCTTTATATTTGGAGATCTTTTCGTCGGGCTTTGCTTTTAAGTTGTTGCTATTGGGAACTGCTACATCAACCAGGATGGCTTCCTTAACCTTATTATTTATGACTAAAATATCTGGCCTGTTGTGGCAGACTGTCCGCTCGCTCAATATAGTACGATCCCAATAAAGACGCTAGGTTTCATTTTGACATACATGATACTATCACTTATCATTGACTCATATAACACAGATTTATTATTATTATTTTATATAGAACACATAACACATTGCTGGTATATCACAACACAACTAATATATACGGGCTTCAGGTAAACAAAGTATAGTTACCGAAACAGCCACTTCTAAGCTGGTAAGTCGCTACCCATCAACATCCGGACGATTCGGGTTGTTGAGGCAACTACTGCCTTCTGTATTAGTTTGTACAGTTGTGTATCCAGATCCAGTTCTTTAAGGCTTGGAGCTAGGTACCTGGGATCACGCCCATACTTGAGACAATGATACGGTAGATATGGTCTTTACCCGATCTACATGCCATGTCTTTTGATAGGGCCAACCAACTCACTATATTTCCTGATCTTTTCTATGTGTTTTGATTGTAGATTCTTGTTGTTAGAGATCACAACATCAATCAAGGTAGTTTGCTTCATTTTCTAGCTGACAACCACCAGATCCGTCCAGTTACCGATTGATCAGTCAGAATAGTTCGGTCCCAATACAACTTGTATTCATTGTTTTCAAGAACACTCTCTGGCTGATATTGGTGATACGAAACTTTCTTTCCTTTTAGAAGCTGGAACTTATCAGCTAACTTCTGGTGCAAGATTTTAGCAACTGCATCATACCTTTGTTTATGCTCCGTCACCAGGAAATAACTACATGCAGATGTAATATGCTGTATTGTTTCTGACTGCTGACAGCCGTAGAGGCATTTGTCATCTGGTACAGCGAGATCTTTTACAGTGAACTTGAGGTACGGTAGTTCATTGTAGGGATGATTTGGTCTTGAATTGCAAGCATAAAACCTTCAGTTTCTGGAAAAATCTGCCCTGAAGTGAGCCAGTAGTTTGACGCAATTATATCAACATTTGCTTGACTCACCCCATTTGGGGTTTGGTTTGGTTTATTCTGCTTGCAGTCACGGCACGCAACAGACGAGTCTCACTCGAGCTCCAGAAGCAAACCATCGAGTCTCCACAATCAATGAAAATTGATGGTCCTTGCACCAATTTAAACTCCAAGACTAGGCAACCAAGGCACCAAGCCAGCGTTCTCCTATACCCCCTCCCTTCCAGAGACAAATTCCCAAGCTACTCACCCCTATATCATCACAAGAACCCAAACCTCAATAGTCCGCTCGCATCAAGACTCCCAACCAAGCAAATCAAGTTATCAACCCAACTCAACCCAACCACCCTCATCATCATTTCTGTTCGTTCATTGTCACGGCACTAACCGTTTCACTGGTAACCTTGAGCGACAGAACCATTCTCCCCCTCAAGCTCTCTTCGGCGAGGCCTAATATCTCTAACACAAGGTCTGCCACGGCATTTGACATTCCACATTCACTATGTATGATCACTTTGCCCCCGATTACACTCCAAACATCTACTGCAATACCACACAGACAGACACAGACACACCACCGCCCTACGGCACCTTTACGAACTTTAACCTCGGAGAGGAGCTGTGGTACGAATCCCCAACAAGAACAGCGCCCAAAAGTACACTACTCTTTATTCACCCACCTCGCTGGCCACAACAAATCCAAGCAATCAGACAGGCAGTAATAAATGTACTCACTCCCATACCCTGTTATATTACCAACATTAAAGAGCTCGCTAACGGCTACATTACACTCACCCCCACCAAAAACAACAGACTGGCAACAATAAGACGAGCTCTTCAAAGCCACCCAGCTATTCCCCCATACACGCTCATCAATCTCCAACCCACAGAAACACGCGAAACTGAAACACAAACTTCCCATGCCACGTCCCATGACACAAACACTGAAACCACGCAAACTGAACTTCCCCAACCAACACTCGAAACCAAGCAAACACAAATTCTCACCCTACAGGCCCCAACACACTCTAAAACCACTCAAACCCAACCCAAAATATACAAAAAATACACTAAGCAAGCACAAACAGAAATCCAGCAACTCATGCACGAATCCACTCAAACAGCACCCGACATTGGCACCAGATTCACGCAAACAACAAAAATCAAAAGCAAACACATCCACACTCAAACACCACATTCTCCTCCCTTCACCACAGAAGACACTACAGAGAAAGCCTGTCCAGACGCAAACATCACAAAAACTCCCCCTCCCTCTCCCTCCCCAACACAGTAAATTCACCCCCGCCTGCAAATACACAGGCGACTAGTCGCCCAGCCTCCAAACCACACACCACTCTCATTTACCAATGTTTCAATTTCCAAAGACTGCACCACAACGGTGCTAATTGCCCCCACGATACCCGCTGCAACAGATGTGGAGATAATCACCGCCACACTTAATGCAAGATTCCCCGTGACAGCCCCAAGTGCGTCAATTGTGATGGAGGGCATGCAGCTTCATATCACGGTTGCAGTTCCATCAAAACAACAATAAAACAAAGGCAGTTGAAATTCAGACAACACACCAAAACTCACATACCTTCTATCATGTCACTAAAAATCCCAACGCCCACACCATGCCAGAACACAATCCTCACTCAAATCTTTCAATTAATACAGCACTTCGCCACAACTACAATATAAACAGCTCCAATTCACCTACATCTAACCAAGCACTTTACTTAAAACACGACCCATGGCCGCGTGGTTTGTCTGCCTGGGGGTAAAGGCCTTGGCCAGTCTGCCCGGGATGGCGGAGCACGGGCCTGCGGATCCCCAAAATCCATCTACACCTTTCAAAACATAATTAATTACAAGTAATAATCAATTGAAACAATTAATTCCAACATTCGAAAATGTAAATAACACATAATTTCATGAATCAAACCAACCCATCACAGCATCCCCTACAACGTCCGACCACTCAAATCCCTCAATTCCCAACTAAACCTCCCCAAAACCAATTAACATCATAGATAATCACCCAATTAACAACCATCTATATATATAATACGCTAAGGTGTATGTTTCACAAAACTCAAGTTCCTAAACCAGAGGGAGTTAGAAGGTGTAGTTTGTACCAAATTCTTCCAAATTGCCTCAGTAGTACAGGAAAAATATTGCATTTCTTGAAAAGTCAATGGAAATATATTTATTTGTTTATAAATAGCTTTTAAACAAATAAACAAGACAGAAGAGAACTAGATGGTGGAATGAAGTAGTGCAGGAGGCAGTAAAGGAGAAGAAAGAAGCATGGAAGAAATATGTACAACGCAAGAGGAGGGATGAATGGGCGAAATACGTGGAAGCTAGAAATGTATCGAAACAAATTGTCAGGCAAGCGAAAGAGGATAGTTGGAAAGAATTTGTAGATGAAACAGAGAAATATTTCCATGAAAATTATCGAAGGTTCTAGACATTTGTCATAGGACTTAGAGGAAAATATGGGAAGAAGTAAGAAGTATACAAAATAAAGACGGCATACTTAAAACCAAAGTAGAAGAAGTACTGGAAATATGGAGAGATTACTATGCAGAGGTGTTCGAAACTGAGAGGGAAGAGTTAGAGCAAGAGCAAAAACTACAATCAGAAAAGATGGAGTATGAAGAAGAAGAAGAAGAAGAAAGAGAAGAAGAAGAAGAAGAAGAAGAAGAAGTAATCTGAAGATACGAAATTGACGAAGCGATAACCAAGATGAAGAATGGTAAAGCATCGGGTCCGGATGATATAGCTCCTGAATTGATTAAGAAAGGAAGTGATGAATTAAAAGAATGGTTAAGTATTTTGTTTAACATTTGCTGGTTTTGAACGCGTACATGGTGGTTGTGGTCATGGGACGCGAAATGCAGCTGGTGTGCGTTCCTTAGGGTGTGCCGAGGCTTGTGACCTAGTGGTGGTGAACACCTTCTTCAAAAACGGTTGTCACATCTCATCACATACAACAGGGGTGGCCATCAAACTCAAATTGATTACTGGTTGGTGCGTAGAAGAGATATGAAATTGGTGAAGGACTCCAAGGTCATTCCTTCAGAAAATGTTGCTCCCCAACGTAAGCCCTTGATCTTAGAATTTCATATTACTCTTCGTACTCCTTCACGACCTATCACCAATACTGAACGTATAAAGTGGTGGAAACTACCTGGCCATGAATTGCAACTTCTAGATTCTATTGGTCCTCTTCCTGACAACATTGATCAACTAACATGGAATGAATTCACCTCAAACATCCAGGCAAATGCAAAGGAAGTAATGGGCATGACAAAACCGGCACGACAATATGTTGATAAACAAACTTGGTGGTGGAATGAAGACGTGCAACGAGCTGTGAAATCTAAGAAAACTGCTTTCAAAAAGTGGCTTAGAACAAGAACCGATGCTGATCTAACTCAATATCGTCTGCTCAAATCCGATGCAAAACACGCTGTTGCAGTTGCTAAATCCAAGCAACTAAGTGCATTGTACGAACAATTAGAGGAATCTACTGGGGTCAATTATATTTACAAGCTAGCCAGATCTCGTCATCGTGCCACAGTTGACATAGGACTTGTCATGCATACCAAGGATAAGCACGGGCATCTTCTAACAAAACCAACAGAGATCCTTCAACGATGGCATGAACACTTCAATACTATCTGTAATGAGGAGTTCCCACACCCACCGATTCCATTAGCCGAACCTGTACAAGGTGCAGTTCCACCTATCACACCAGCCGAGGTCAATACTGCGATCCACGCCATGAACAATGGCAAGACAACAGGTCCCGATGATATTCCTGCAGAGCTATGGAAGCATTTGGGTCATGCCTCTGCAGAGTTCCTAGCAGAGTTCTTTAACAAATGCCTTGCGAGCCACCAGATCCCGTCAGCTTGGCAAACTAGCGTCACAGTACCAATATGGAAAGGCAAGGGCGATGTAACTATCTGTGCCAATTATCGTCCTATTCGTCTTCTATGCCACTTAATGAAGATTCTAGAACGAGTGATTGACACTCGCTTACGTAGTGGAAATGTGTACCGTAATGGATGTGGTAGATCATAGGGGATTTCGATAGAATGAGGTTTCAGGCACAAGGTGTAATAACAAAGGAAAGTGAGGGAAGACACCAAAATGTTAAAACTTAGATTTTAATTATAATTATTTATTATAAAGCAAATATATTGCAAGGAATGAATACTTTCAAAGAAATTACCTTATAATTGACAATAAAAAACAATAACAATTAAAAATTACTCGTTTCTCCAGGAAACGTAAATTGCTTGGAAGCTGAACTCCCTATGAAGGATTCAATTCAAAATTACTGAATAAAAAGAGCATAATAAAATATCCTACAATAATAATTTAAATTCATCCCAGAGTAGAATTAAAACTTGGTACTCTTATTACGAAAGGAATCCGGGTAGCGTGTTTGAACAGGAATGGTTCCCACCTATTTTGATGTGTGATACAGGAAGTATCGAATCCCTTTAAGCATATTCCAAAGGTAGACCGGCTACTTGAGGACATCAGCAGCTGGAGGTAGTTTAGTTCGCCCGCTAGGGGCTTGTGCGAGGTCAGTCAGGCATGCTCCAGGGTTCCGGGTTCGGAACCAGAGTTGATGATGGTAGATTCTCCTTATAAAGAAGAGACCAGCAAAGAGGAGTCTCTTGGTAGTAACTCCTTCGGCTGGTGAAGTTATGTCCTTATAACCAAGACTTGCAGAGTAGATCCATATTGAAGATTTGGCCCAAGTGAAGGCCGATGAGTTTGGACTGCCCAGGCAGGCAGGTCCTGTAGAGAGAGATGTTGGTGGCGGAGAAGAGCCTCCAGCTACAAGAGGTACCCCAAGAGGGCAATAACCCCAGCAGGTACGTAGAGATCAGTGGTGACCAGCGGAGAAGAGTCGACCTAGGAGGCCAGCTGTTTTATAGTTGGTATGACGTCAGAGGAAGGCGGTGAACGAAAGCTGGAGGGAGAAGCCAGCAGCCAATCGGCGCATAGCACAGCGCACGAAGCCAGGGTAATGTGACAGCTCAGCTTAGTACAATCGTGATATTGAGAAAGAGAGACGTGCACTAAAACATACTTCCAAAAAGGTAAGTAATTGTAACAAGAGTAATTGAACACATAAATACAACTGATACAAAAGTTGTATGTAAAGAAAATAAATACAAGACCGCGTTCTCACTGCAATTGCGGGCGAAGTAGAAATATGGGGCAGAATAATGAACAAATGTTTCAGACCGAATGGGAAACAAAAACTTACAACAACTATTCGCAAAAGCGAACATGCTGGGAGGGGCGAGAAAAAATTGCAGGAAGAAAGCGCTGGAGTTAGGCTTCCCGTGGTAAAGGAGCAAGCATAGTGATTGGCCTGAGAAAAATGACCAGCATACGTTTTTAGTTTTACCACGCGGACCCTACCATCTCTGCCAGGAAAGCACTCAACAACCCTACCCAAATTCCACACAAGAGGGGGACTGGGATCTTTCAAAAGCACCAAGTCCCCTACCTGAAAGTTAGAGCAGGAAACACGCCATTTACCACGCTGCTGAAGCAAACCGAGGTATTCCAAACTCCAGCGGCGCCAAAAATTATTGCGCAAACTTTCAATTTTGCGCCATGAAATGGCTATAGAAGATTCATAATTAGAATATAACAAAGGGGGAGAGGCAGTCAATGGACCACCAATAAGAAAATGACCCGGCGTTAATGGCAGAAGATCTAAAGGATCATTAGATAGGGGTGATAAAGGACGAGAATTAATTATGCCCTCAATAAAAATAATTAAGGAATTAAATTCTTCATGAGAAAGGGGTGTGTGGCCACAAACACGTCTAAGGTGCTTCTTGGTGAGTTTAACACAAGACTCCCAATGCCCACTTTGATGAGGTGCATACGGGGGAATAAAGTGCCACTTGAAATTTCTCTGGTGAGCATAATCAGTAATCTTTTCTTACGTTGAATTATAAGTAAGAGCTCTCTTAATTTGTTCAGAAGCTCCGACAACATTTTTAGCATTATCCGAGAACAATTCTGAAGGTAGACCCCTGTGGGCAGAAAATCTGTCAAAGGCTGCCAAAAAGTAAGCAGTAGAGGCATTAGTAACCAGTTCTAAGTGAACTGCTCCGGTGACCATGCATACAAAAAGCGAAGTATATAGCTTTCCAGAAATACGCCTTTTTGCTTCAGGGGATTTTTTTTATAAACAAAAGGCCCGGAATAATCCACCCCCTTAAAAGGTAAAAGGTATGGCAGGCGCAGATCGAAACATGGGAAGATCACCCATGAGCTGAGCGGTAATCTTGGGGTTGGATTTAAAACATGGAATACACTTACGGATAACAGTGGTGACTTCATGCATTCCTTTTATGGGCCAATACCTTTCACGAATGACAGAAAGTAATGTGCGAGTGCCAGCATCAAGATGCTGGTAATGATACTGGCGAATAATTAAGGAAGTGACATGATGTTTTGAGGGAAGAATAATTGGATGTTTCTTATCCTCAGAAAGTTCGGGCAAAGATAAACGTCCTCCTACTCTTAGCAAACCGTCAGTATCCAAAAAATGGGAGAGAGAGGAAAGCCTACGTGATTTCTTAAGGGAACCTTGGGACAAGATCTGACATTCTTCAGAGAATATTTCCCTTTGAGTGAGCTATAACACCTTTATAGTGGCTAAACCTAGCTCAGAAAGGGTTAAATATGGTTTAGGAACAAGAGGATAATCCATGAAAAATATTTCCAAAGAAGGAGATAAACCATAACCCTTACCAATTTATGGAAAATGGAATATCGCTGCAAGAGAAGGGGAGAGTCGGAAACGATTAGAGAGGATCCAGTGATCTTCCCAGCATCCGGCAAATCTGATAACTCCGGAAGAGGAAAATTTGTTAAAACAGAAGAGATGTCAAATTGAATTGGGGAGCCAGATAATGAAGTATCATTCAGAGAAGTTCCGTTGGCATCCAAAGCAGAGCCGTTAAAGACTACTCTTATGTTTTCCTTTAACATTTCATTCTTCCAAACAGGATGGTGATTAAGATAAATGACTTCAGATGGGGTATAGGAAGCATCATCTTTCCTGGTAACAACCTTCATGTGATCGAGCGCCTCATATTCTTCCATAAATGTGGAATATTGAGTTTTAACAACAGGGTCACGTTTAAATTTGCTTTCAACAGCATAGAGTGCTCTAAGAGCTCTAGGGTGTGTTTCAAGTAGAAGAGGTGGATTATCCACGCGGGGCATGGTTACCACAAATCTACCCTCTGAAGTGCGTGTGGTTGTTTCGCAAAACAGTTTTTCACACATTTCATTTTCAACAGAGGAAGGTGAAACTGAATTTATAGTTTCAATTTTCCAAAATCTTTCTAAGTTGTAATTGTACCGGTACTAAGAAGACCGTAATGTGAATGAGGGCCCTAATCCCAGAACCGAGTTAATTTCTAAACCAATCATATACTGTACTTATCCAAGAAATGAAAGCAACATCTTTTTAAGAAATATATTAAACAATAACAAGGATATTACAAACATAAAGGACAGTAACACTTGGAAAATACAATTAAATTAAGCCTGTAACAGACAAGGGAAAGAAAGAACAAGGGGAAGGAGACGTGCCCAAATCACCAAATTAAATCAAGTATGCAAAATAAATAATAATAACGCCCAAAATACGAACATTAAACGGCAACAGAAACGCTCGTACAAGGGGCAGAGTTAAACCATCTTTAAATGAAAAAATCCGAATAATTACACCGGAAAAGGAGCAAAGTTGAGGCCGACAGAAAAAAAATGATACCCGTTTAGGAACGGAAACCTCGATATGAAGAAAATCCGTAAAATAATTAACTTATTTGCTTTACAAATTAGATCCTTCATGCAAAGACACGGATCAGACACGTCTACTTCAGACAACATCAATCACAATACTGCAGATTATGAAAAAGGTTACCTTTTTTTAATATGGCGACCGTCGCCAGGAAACGACAATAATAAGGAAACAAAAACCCTTAATAAACGAAAGTTACGACCAACAGTAGGCCAAGATTAAATGGAAAATAAATAATTTAATATTTTTTATGAGAGCTGTGGATTGCACAATTTAAGGTTATAAAACTTGGCATAGGTTAGGTACTTCGTAAGGCCTACAAGGACTTGGCAGATTTTGTTCGATCTCAATCAAAAGACACAAAACGGCTCTCGAGCCGTGGCACAAGGCAAACACATAATTAATCCATAAAGGAAATACAACACATAAAACAAGTAATTAATGATCAGCCACTGAAACCAAAGCAAAAGATACTCAAATAAATAAAAGGCCAAATTAGGTACTACATAAATAAAACTCGAGTTTAGTGCTTTTCAGTCGGTCAACACGAATGTACCCAAAAGAGATGGGTTATGCCCTAATCCTGAAATAAATTACATGAGATTAATAAAACACTAGGATGACCAGTTTCGATCGTCAAGCGATCATCATCAGATCCAATACACTTAGGCTATAAAATCTATGTTTGAAATACAGGTGAAAATATTTACAATATGTACAATTATTTAGTTGCAGTATTGGTACTGCAACTGTCAGTGTATGCTAAATGCAGTATATATGTTAGGTGAAATGCTAAATGGTGATGGCTATCCGGAGATTGTACTTTAGAGAGATTATATGGTTGTAAACTATGGTTAAACTATAAAATTTTTAGGCTAACTACTTATCTGATTGTCTTCCGTACTACAGCTATTCGCAGTTTCCGTGTTCACTTGAACTCGCTGTGCGGTCGACTGCGGTGGTTATCTTAACGACTGGTTTTTCCCTGCCTTTCCCCCCTGTCCCTACGTGCTGTGGGGAGTGATCGCGATGTGTTTATGTGAGGTGTTGCCAACCTAGATAAGATGTATGTTATTGAATGAGGTGGATCTACAACTATTAAAGACCGTGGATTAGTAGATCCACCTCATTCAATAACATACATCTTATCTAGGTTGGCAACACCTCACATAAACACATCGCGATCACTCCCCACAGCACGTAGGGACAGGGGGGAAAGGCAGGGAAAAACCAGTCGTTAAGATAACCACCGCAGTCGACCGCACAGCGAGTTCAAGTGAACACGGAAACTGCGAATAGCTGTAGTACGGAAGACAATCAGATAAGTAGTTAGCCTAAAAATTTTATAGTTTAACCATAGTTTACAACCATATAATCTCTCTAAAGTACAATCTCCGGATAGCCATCACCATTTAGCATTTCACCTAACATATATACTGCATTTAGCATACACTGACAGTTGCAGTACCAATACTGCAACTAAATAATTGTACATATTGTAAATATTTTCACCTGTATTTCAAACATAGATTTTATAGCCTAAGTGTATTGGATCTGATGATGATCGCTTGACGATCGAAACTGGTCATCCTAGTGTTTTATTAATCTCATGTAATTTATTTCAGGATTAGGGCATAACCCATCTCTTTTGGGTACATTCGTGTTGACCGACTGAAAAGCACTAAACTCTTGTTTACTAAGGCAACACTGAAAATATGGCTTCAAACACCACAATAAATAAAACTCGAGGTTCCGTACCATTTACAATTAAACAAGTTGAGTAACAGAAAAACTTAGTTCTGATCACAAGCCAAGAAATAAATATTGGGTCTCGGACTAATCTGCCAACCCAAAGCCCACTCACTGTACATCTTTAAACATATAAGACATTACCTTTGCTGCAGATTATAATTCACATTAAGAAATAAATTTCGCTTTAGTGTAATGAGTACAATATAAACTCTTCGGGGTTCCGATACGAGTAAAACTCGCCCCCGATAAAGAACTATAAAAATGTTACATCTCTCTTGCGATGTTATAGTGTTTAAATTGTTGACCTTAATTCAGTGTTGATTCGGAACTGCCAACACGACCTCAGACTAGGTCAAAACTTGACTATTAGAAAGTCACAATAATTATTGCTTAACAGTTGTCGGCACTTGCAAAATGGCCTGTGATTGGATCCACAGCAATAGCCGATCACCTATTGACAGGATCGCGATCTCATTGGCCACAGCTGATAATATTAGAAAGATTTGTGGGAAATACATGGAGAAATGAAATGAAGGTTGGATTTCCAGGTTAAGTTCATGTACAGGGGCAAGTTGTAGAAGCATCAGGTATTGTAACGTGAAAATCACGGTACAGTAATCAAGACTTGTATTAACAAAATGACATTGTGAGAAATTTTGAAATGACTTACGAGGGACTTGACCCGTTACTAACCAGCCTAATTTGGTATGATGAGCGTACACCCCTGGTGATATTTTGACCTTAGAGCTAAGGAGACATTGCCAAAATACATGGGCACTGAGAAGTATGTCTACTGGAGCGCTTGTATTAAATGTTGGATCGGCCAAATGAATGTCATAAGGAAATTGCCAATTTCTAATTTCAAAAGAAGTACTAGGTGTATTACTGCCAATTGTATCAATGGCAAGACAATTCAACTGTATTGTTGTATTACAATGAACAGCATCTTTGATATGGATTCTGACGAAATGCAAAGATTTAACATTGCTATTGTTGATACCAGTAACCTGAATCAAAGTACGTTGCTTTGGAAGACAAAGTTTCTTAATAAGGCGCTGACTTATAAAGTCGTGAGTGGCGGCATTGTCTAATAAGGCACGTGCTTCAAGCCATCTACCAGAAGAATCTTGAACTTTCAGCAACACGGTTGATAGTAGCACCTGGGAACAACGCATTGCGCATTGATATTGGGGATGTATCTTTGGAACTTCCAGGGTAAGGAGCCTGACGTGGCTTTTCAAACCTGTGAAGCAGGGTATGATGTTTAGCCTTGCAATGTGAACAAGTAGTTTTAGATAAGCAATCAGGCAACATATGCCTAGCTGACAGACATAGCAATATCTTTTTGAGATATTAATTTGCGTCTTTCGTCGGTAGAAAGAGCTTAAAAGGCAACACACGAATATAACCTGTGAGGTACTTTACAGAGAATACAATCTGTTATATTATGTTGAACAGAAAAGACAGCACATTTGTTTACTTTAGTACTGACTGGCTTGACAAAATTAGATTTGTTATCTGCACTACCTGACGTATGACAGGCTACGGATGAAAAAACTTGACATCTATTATTTATAAATGTAAGCAATGAATCATAAGTATATGAGGTGCTATTTGTTATTTCCATCTCACAAGCCTTTAAGCTTGCTGGATCAAACTTAGAAGTAACTAAGTGAACTAAGAATAGATCCCAATGCTCGACCGGTTGATTCAACCGTGCCAATGCTCTGACGTGTAGCTGGGCAGTGTCACTTAAGGCTCGCAGTGTTGACAAATTGTCAGCGCACAAGGCGGGCAAGTTGAATAAGGCCTGAATATGCCTTTGTATACATAATCTTTCGTTGCCATATCGGCCCTTAAGAAGCTCTATAGCGATGTTATAGTTTTCTCCTGTTAAGGGAAGTTCCCTTATAAGTTGAAGGGAAATCCACCTTCCCAAGTGGATTTTAAGTAGTGGAATTTCTGAATTTCTGGAAGTGTGTATTATCATGTACTAATGAACTAAACGATTCAAAGAATGATTGCCACATCTCCTCCTTTCCTGAAAAATGCGGAATTTTGATTTTAGGTAACAATGGTTTGACACTATTCCCATTGTCGCTAATTCTTCCTTGAGTTTCTTGTACCTTCAACGCCAGGGTGAAAGTTCTAACTAATGCTACAGCCTGAGCGTGTGTTTCAAAGTAATTACTCTCAACTTCCTCCCTATACAACTGATGTTGTTGACTTTTGATTTCAATTTCAAGTTGCACGAGATCATATTTCTCGAACGCCTGTTCATAAGCTTTTAAAGGGGCCGATAACCTAGATGTTAGGCCCCTTAAAACAACAATTATCATCATCAGCATAAGCTTTTAAACGCTGAGATATAATATCAAGGTTTTGTTCATCTTTAGGTAGCGTAGCTAAATATTTTTGGAAACGGGTAAGCTGGCCCTTGTAGGCAGCTCGAGAGTTTAACAATTTATCATCGATCGTTATCGACATGGCTGGAAGTTTGAATGATTCACTCATCACTTCTGCTTGGAGCGCCAGGCTGAGACCTGCTTTCCGGAAATAAGTCTGTTTGTACTGGTAGGATGGGATTGTTTACGTCCCCCGGCAGATCTCCTGCGGTAGCCACGGTATAGCTGAAACATACCACATATATTAGATTATACAGTTTTTTGAATATAAATATGTGGTCTCAGGGTAAAGATAACGGATTAGTTCCCGGATTTCGGCACCATGGAAATATGTACCATAATGGATGTGGTACATCATAGGGGATTTCGATAGAACGAGGTTTCAGGCACAAGGTGTAATAACAAAGGAAAGTGAGGAAAGAGACCAAAATGTTAAAACTTAGATTTTAATTATATTTATTTATTATAAAGCAAATATATTGCAAGGAATGAATACTTTCAAAGAAATTACCTTAAAATTGACAATAAAAACAATAACAATTAAAAATTACTCGTTTCTCCAGGAAACGTAAATTGCTTGCAAGCTGTAACTCCCTATGAAGGATTAAATTCAAAATTGCTGAATAAAAAGAGCATAATAAAATAATAAAATAATCTTCTGTACAACAATTATCATCATCATCTATTAGACTGTGATGTGTGAGTGTGTCTGGTGGCAGTTGCATGTTTATTAGATATAGTTAATTGTTTCATTAGACTGTGATGTGTGAGGGTGCATGTGAGTGTGCCTGGTGACGGACTGTTTTAGTGGTAGTACTTGTTGTTGGTGGAACTTAAGTAATTTTTCGTTAGTAGAATTTTGGTATTTAATTGTTAGCAGAAGGTTAGTATTTTTGTTAGTAGAATTGCTCTTTACTTATTCTGAAAGGGACCGTCTGGTGCGACTTGAGAGCGCCATACAGGAGGCTTTTTTCCGAAAGCAGCACCTAGTCACGGTTTTCTTTGACCTCGAGAAAGCCTACGACACCACATGGCGCTACGGGATCCTTTCCACCCTTCACAAGTGGGGACTCCGTGGTAACTTACCGACTTTCATTGCGAATTTCATGTCCGTCCGACTCTTCCGTGTAAGGGTCGGTAGGACATTATCGCAATACTATACCCAAGAAAATGGAGTTCCTCAGGGTTCAGTGCTGAGTGTCACCTTGTTCGCGATTGCCATTAATGGCATTGTTGCCGCCGCCGGGTCCGCGGTAGTTCCATCGATGTATGTAGACGATTTAGCTCTGCATTACAGCTCTGGAAGTATGGCAGTCGTGGAACGGCAATTGCAGCTAGCTATCAACCGGGTCGACAGGTGGGCTCACGACAGGGGTTTTCGTTTTTCAGCAGCGAAAACCTCCGTCGTCCATTTTTGTCGGCTAGGGAGGCTACATTTACACCCTGAACTACACCTCAGGGATGCTGCGTTGCCGTTGGTTGACACTTATCGCTTCCTGGGGCTCCATTTTGACAGCAAGTTAACGTGGCAGTACCATATACGGCAATTGAAAATGACATGTCTCAGGAAACTGAACATGCTCAGGTTTCTTAGTGGCACTGCACGTGGGGGCTGACCGTGCGGTGCTGCTACGGTTCTACCAAAGCCCCTCGTCCTGTCCCGGCTAGACTATGGTTCTGCGGCATACGGTTCAGCAAGGCCGGCAACCTTGAAAATGCTGGACAGTATCCACCATAGTGGCGTTAGGCTGGCTACCGGTGCCTTCCGGACCAGCCCGATACCCAGCCTACTCGCCGAATCAGGTGTTCCACCTTTAAATTATAGACGCCAACATATGCTTTTAGCATATGCTGCCAATGTGCGTCAAATGCCGCAACACCCGACCTATCAAGCTCTCTTCGGTACCCAAAACCACCAGGGGTACGCCAACCGGCCCCGTGCCACTCGGCCGGTTGGTATTAGATTTGATAGCTCGTGTACTGAAATAGGAGTGGCTGTAGGTCCCTGTATGATCCGGACATCTAGCGAGGTGCCTCCGTGGCAAGTCCCGCGTCCGGAAATTCGGTTAGATCTTCACCAAGGTCCTAAGGTGAACACGGATGCGTCCGTTTACAGGAGGCAGTTCCACTGCATAGTTCACCAATTTCCGGACGCTGGCATTCTATACACGGATGGTTCGAAGGTGGACGAGGAAGTGGGTTGTGCTTACGTTATTGATGGTGCAAATACCAAGATCTCTTTGCCTGAGGCCTGTAGTGTGTTTACTGCGGAGCTCGTTGCCATCTATGAAGCTCTGCAGTTTTCACTACAGGATGCACGAATCCACTTCCTCGTGTGTACCGACTCTTTGAATTCGTTGCAGTCAATTGCTACATGTTTCCCGCAACACCCCCTAGTGGAGCGAATCCACGACCTACTAGCCGGGCTGTGCCACGCTGACACTCGAATCACCTTTCTGTGGCTTCCAAGCCACATGGGAATTGCGGGAAATGAGTTAGCAGATCAAGCTGCAAAAGAGGCGGTATCACTACCACCTCGACCAATGGAGGTACCCGCTAGAGATATTCGCTCTCAGTTACGCCTACAAGTTCTGGCTTTTTGGGAGAGTCAGTGGCTAGCTGACCCACTGCCCAGTAAACTGAGAGCGATCAAGGGAACTACTCGCGTGTGGCGGAGCTCCTTCCGGGCCCGGAGAGAGTCCGTCATTTTGTGTAGGCTAAGGATAGGTCATACAAGATCCACCCACTCGTACCTAATGAGAAGGGAAGACCCCCCCACTTTGTACCTGCGGAGCCGTATTCACCGTGGCCCACATTTTCACCGAGTGTGTGGATCTTGCTGACTTACGAAGAAACCTTGGTTTGCAGAGGACACTCAAACTTATATTAGCCGATGACGCGGTGGCTGCTGATCGCGTTATCCGCTTTATAAGTGAGAGTTGTTTAGGGCCAGCAATCTAAATTTTCCAGTGAACATTGACTCAACGACTTGTTCGTTTTTGAATGATAATGTTTTGTTTTTTCCGTAATTTTTGTTTATTTTTATAATTTTTATTTTTTATTTAGTTGTTTGTTTTTGTTTTTATTAATTTTTGGTCTTTTTAAATTTAGATGTCCACCTCAAAATTTTAAATTCAATTCAAAATTTGTATTCTTTAATCTGTGTTAAGAGGGGCAGATGACCTCGTAGTTCCGCCCCTTAAAACAACAATAACTAACTAACTAACTATTCTGAAAGGGAGTAGCAGCCTTTCAGAAGAAATTAGTTCTTTACTTGTCTTATAGACGGTTAAGATATTGATAATATAAGCCAACTAATGGCTACATTGCGTTCTGCTGCACGGCTGAAAGCAACGGGAAACTACAGGCGTAATGCTATTCCCAAGGATATGCACCTCTCTAAGCATAATTACATGTGATCAGTGGCGTACCAAAGGGGTTACGAACGGGGCAGTCGCCCCGGGTGCCGTAAAGGTCCAGGGGGGCGCCAAAATCCAAAATCGATTTTTTTTTAATTTTTTTTTTTTTTTTTTTTTTTTTAGGAAAAAATATACGGATTCAATGGTCAAATTTTCTTTATTAATTGGTTAAATAACAAAGTGATATTATTTAGAAATTAAATAAATGTTTCGTTTTAAACTATTTATGGACAACACGAAATACTGTAGTTCGTGGGTGCCGAGCCCACAGGAAATGATTACGATGTACGGGTGAAAAGAGCACCTGAGCCGGAATCAGAGCAGTGATGGAGAGGGGATGCGTGGTTGATGACGGTGCCGGCCGTCGCGGGGCGGGGGCATCAAGTCACAACAAAATTGACGATTGCTAGTTTGCTAGTCATGAAGTGTATTCCTTAACTTTAATCCTTAGTTTACTTTATTCATTTGAGGAGATGAGTTGCGTTTTTACGCAGTCGTTGTGTATCAATGAATTGTGAATGTAGTGTGTTTACACGTTTAGTTGAAAAGTACGAGTAATTCCTGTTCATGCACAACTAGGAAACAGGTAAGTGCAATTAGCACTAGCAAAAAATTAGGTTAAATTCTCTAAAACAATTTAAAACTGGAAAAAAAAATTACAGTGTTTGGGTTCCTCTCTATTTCGTTTGCTATTGGCTGAAGAAATTTTAACCTAGAATCATTATTGATCAACACCAAGAATCATAATTGATAATAGTAAAAGGTTATTTGTTTCATTGTATTTCAGTTTCCATTACGAAACGACTCAAGGCAAGTGAGGCTCAAAATAGACAACTGAAACAGCAACGTACCAAAGCACTCGATAGTTCGAAATCGTTTATGACAGCTTTCATAGAAGGATCACTGAAGTCTGAAAACAATGAAACTCAGAAAGAATGTGAATTTGACAGTATCAACTTAAGCCGTGATATTAATGAATAAAATATTACAGTAGCTAATAAATTGGCTAAACACGATGATCTTGATGGTACGATTCAAATCTCTCAATCCAACTCTTGGAATCAAGTGCAAATTTTTGGAACAGTTCAACAAGTGTATGCATTTTTCTCTAGTTCGACTCATAGGTGGAGTGTCCTCAAGGAGCATGTCAGCTTATTGGTCAAGGGCTACTCAGATACAAGATGGAGTTCTAAAGCAGAAGCCGTGAACGCCTTATCATCTCAGTTAGATGGAGTGCTTCATGCTCTAGAAAAATTGAGAGAAACTACAACTGAAACCGTCGATACTAGACCGAGTGCAGCGCTGTTAATTAATGAAATAGAAAGATTATACTTTGTAACTATGCTATTTTTATGGGCTGAGGTACTTCCAAAATTTGACCGAACACAGAAAATTTTGCAAATCTAAGGCATTTCGTTCCCTTATGTAATAACTTGTCTACAAGCTTTCCAAGATCAGCTTAATATGTGGAGAGAAACCCTTCCAGTTGATGTTATACCAAAAGCTACTAAGAAGTGTGAGGAATCGGGAGAACCCACAGAACGAAGACAGAGTGAAACGGAAAATGATGTTGAAGTAAAGCGGAGCACACTAGATATCTTAGATAAACTTATTCGTGAGTTAAGTGAACGGTTCGCCAATATCAAGGAACTGGATGAAAGTTTTGGATTCCCCTGTTATTTAGATGGATACATTCATAACGAACCCCCAAACGAAAACGTTCTGAACACTCTAAAGAGGAAATGTTTCGAACTTGGAGAGAAGTACCCTGAAGATTTGAACGGAGAAGATCTGTTTGAAGATATTAAAGATGTCATAGTTTTATTACGAAGATCAAAGAAAATAATGAAAAGATCGACTTGAAACCCTAAGATATTTTGTTATATTTAGGTCTTGTTAGGGGTAGAGGCATACAGTTACTAGAACATCGCTTTCAAACTACTTTTAACGATTGCAGTGTCTGTGGCATCTTGTGAACAATCTTTTAGTAAGCTGATGCTTATTTAAAAAAAATTAAGATCCACACTGACGCAAGAAAGACTACCGTAAATAATTTTGCAATGTTATCAATTGAACGTGATGTGGCTGCTACTATAGACTTCAACTCTATCATCCATCCATCAGGGGGGAGGAAGGCACATTTCTAAATTTTTGTATTGGCTCTGAAACTTCTTTTCTCTCTATTTTTATTTTTTATTATTTTTCAAACAGACCAACCTTTCAATAATTACAGTTTTATTTTATTCATATTTTTCTCTTTATAATGTGTTAAAGTAACATACCGGTACTACTTATTAAAAATACATATTTATGAACATTAAACTATGTTTAAATTAAACTTATTGATCCTTGGACCTTCTAATGTTACGGGGCGACTACCATCTAGTTGGCCCCGGGCGCCAAGTAGCCTTGGTACGCCACTGCATGTGATGATGGCCTCCTCCCTTGTAAAATTTCAATCCGGAAGTAAACTAGTCCCCCGTTCGGATCTCCAGGTGGGGACTACTCGAGAGGGGGTTAACATCACAGAAGTGACAAAGAGGAAATCTGACATTCTACGGATCGGAGCGTGGAATGTTAGAAGTCTGCTAGGAGATGGAAGGTTAGAAAACTTAGAAAGGGAAATTCATTCATTCATTCATTCATTAATTCATTTATTTGCAATGGGGGGTGTGTCCCCCGGTGGCAAATTGGATATACATAACAAATAAATAATTACACATAACAATTCAATAACAGTTATACAACAATTAAACTGGTGTATTTACACAAATAGGCAGTCTTTTCTTAAACACACCTATATGTTTGGGAAAAGGCTCTAAGACTGCGGCAGGTAGAGAGTTCCAGTTATCAATGGCACGGTTTACAAAAGAATATTTACCATGGATAGGTTGAGGTTGGTTTTGGTTGGGATTAGTGAAATGCGCTGGCAGGAAGAACAGGACTTTTGATCAGGTGACTATAGGGTCATTAGCACTAAATCAAACAATGGCCAAGCAGGGTTTGGTCTCATATTGAGTAGGAAACTTGGACAGCGGGTGGAATATTATGAGCGATATAGTGAACGGATTATTGTAGCAAGAATCAATACTAAACCTACCTGCACCACAGTGGTACAAGTCTATATGCCTACCAGTCAAGCTGATGATGAGGATGTTGAAAAGGTCTACGAAGAAATAGACGAAATTCTGAGGTATATCAAGGGTGATGAAAATATTATAGTAATGGGAGATTGGAATGCTGTGGTAGGAAAAGGGAGAGAAGGGAAGATAGTAGGATATTTCGGATTAGGTGAAAGGAATGATCGAGGAAGCAGGCTAATGGAATTCTGCACCGAGCATGAGTTGGTCATAGCTAACACCTTATTCAATAACCACAATAGAAGAATATACACATGGATGAGACCAGGAGATACAGGGCGTTACCAAATCGACTTCATTATGGTCAAGCAGAGGTTTCGAAACCATATTTTGGATTGCAAAACATATCCTGGTGCTAACATGAACTCTGACCACAATCTGGTTGTTATGAAATGCAGATTAAAGTTGAAGAAACTGAAGAAAAGTCAAAATCCAAAAAGGTGGGCAATAGACTGAAAGTGAAGGATGTAAAAAAAAAAAAGATTCAAGAAGAGTATAACGGAAGGACTAATGAAAAACCCTAAACCAACTTCAATTGCAGACGAATGGGCACTTTTGAAGAATGGAATAACAAAATCCGCAGAAGAAAACATTGGTAGGAAAGAAAGAATAGGTAAAAAATCGTGGATCACTCAGGATATACTAGAATTGATGGATGAAAGGCGGAAACACAAGAATCTTAGAGATGGAAAGGGGAAAGCAGAATACAGACGTCTGAGAAATGAGGATAACAAGAAGTGCAAGGAAGCGAAAGATGAATGGTTGAAAGAGAAATGTGCAGGTATAGAAAATTGTCTGAAATTAGGAAAAGTAGACACAGCTTACCGAAGGATTAAGAATACTTTTGGGGAAAAGAAGACTAAGTGCTGTAATATTAAGGACACAAATGGAAAGCCTCTAACAGATAGGGAAGAAAAGGTAGAGAGACGGAAAGCTTACATAGAGTGTTTGTATAAGGGAAAGGAGATTGAGAATCATGTAATGGAAAGGGAGGGGGAAATTGATGAGGATGCAAAAGGAGATTTAATATTGAGATCAGAATTTTACAGAGCATTGGAGGACTTAAACAGGAACAAAGCACCAGGCATAGATGATATACCGATTGAGTTGATACGCAGCATAGGAGATGAAGGTCTGATCAGGTTATATCACTTGGTGTGTAGGATTTATTAGACAGGTGAGGTACCCTCTGATTTCAAGAAGAATGTTATTATCCCTATACCAAAGAAAGTGGGAGCTGACAGATGTGAAGATTACCGTACAATCAGCTTGATTACTCATGCGTCAAAAATCCTGTCTAGAATAATTTACAAGAGGATGGAAAGCCAGATAGAAACGGAGTTGTGTGAAGACCAGTTTGGTTTCAGGAGAAATGTAGGAACAAGGGAAGCTGTACTAAGTCTTAGGCTGATTTTGAAAGGTAGAATAAGGAAAAATAAGAGAACGTTCATGGCATTTGTAGACTTAGAAAAGGCTTTTGATAACGTTGATTGGACTAAATTGTTTGACATTTTGAAATCTATTGGAATAAAGTAAAGGGTTAAGAGGGTGATCTACGATCTATACAGAAACCAGACAGCAGTCATTCGAGCTGAAAGACATGAGAAGCTGGTATTCAGAAAGGTGTAAGGCAAGGCTGCAACTTATAAGCCATACTTTTCAATCTTTACATTGAACAAGCAATGAAGGAAATTGGAGAAAAATTTAAAGTGGGAGTGAAGATTCAAGGAGAAATAATTTTAACTCTGAGATTTGCTGATGACATAGTCATCTTGACCGAAACGCCTGAGGATTTGAATGAGTTTTTGAATGGTATGGACTCCGTCTTACGGAATGAATATATGATGAAAATTAATAAATGTAAAACAAAATACTGGAATGCAGCCGAAATAAATCAGGAACCTCTATCGACATCAAATTGGCAGGTGAAAAGCTGAAGGAAGTAGAAGACTTCTGTTACTTAGGAAGCAAAATAACCTGTGATGGACGAAGCAAAGAGGATATAAAATGTAGGTTGGCTCAGCCAAGGAAAGCCTTTCTACAAAAAAGGAATCTGTTGACATCGAATATAGATTAGGTATTAGGAAGTCATTTTTGAAAGCCTTTGTCTGGAGCGTGGCGCTCAATGGAAGTGAAACTTGGACTAATGGTGCAGCAGAAAAGAGGAGAATGGAAGCATTTGAAATGTGGTGTTACAGGAGAATGATGAAGATCATATGGGTAGATAGGGTGAAAAACGAAGAGGTATTAAGACGAGTGGGAGAGGAGAGATGTTTCTGGCGACTGCTAATGAAGAGAAGAGATAGGTTAGTAGGACACATACTAAGACACCCAGGAATAGCAAGCTTAGTTATGGAAGGAAGGGTTGAGGACAAGAACTGTAGGGGTAGACCAAGGTTAGAATATGTTAAACAGATTGCTTCGGATGTCGGGTGTGGTAGCTATGTAAAGATGAAACGATTAGCTCAGGACAGGGAGGCATGGATAGCTGCATCAAACCAGTCAAAAGACTGAAGACTCAAACACACAATAAAATAACCTATAATAATAATAATTTAAATTCATCCCAGAGTAGAATTAAAACTTGGTACCCTTATTGCGAAAGGAATCCGGGTAGCGTGTTTGAACAGGAATGGTTACCACCTTTTTTGATGTGTGATACAGGAAGTATCGAATCCCTTTAAGCATATTCCAAAGGTAGACCGGCTACTTGAGGACATCAGCAGCTGGAGGTAGTTTAGTTCGCCCGCTCGGGGTTTGTGTGAGGTCAGTCAGGCATGCTCCAGGGTTCCGGGTTCGGAACCAGATTTGATGATGGTAGATTCTCCTGATGAAAAAGAGACCAGCAAAGAGGAGTCTCTTGGTAGTAGACTAACTCCCTCGGCTGGTGAAATTATGTCCTTATAACCAAGACTTACAGAGTAGATCCGTATTGAAGATCTGGCCCAAGTGTAGGCCGATGAGTTTGAACTGCCCATGCAGGCAGGTCCTGAAGAGAGAGATGTTGGCGGCGGAGAAGAGCCTCCAGCTACAAGAGGTACCCCAAGAGGGCAATAACTCCAGAAGGTACGTAGAGATCAGTGGTGACCAGTGGAGAAGAGTCGACCCAGGAGGCCCAAAGGCCAGCTGTCTTATAGTTGGTATGACGTCTTAGGAAGGCGGCGAACGAAAGCTGGGGTAGAAGCCAGCATCCAATCGGAGCATAGCACAGCGCACGAAGCCAGGGTAATGTGACAGCTCAGCTTAGTACAATCGTGATATCGAGAAAGAGAGACATGCACTAAAACATACTTCCAAAAAGGTAAGTAATTGTAACAAGAGTAATTGAACACATAAATACAACTGATACAAAAGTTGTATGTAAAGAAAATAAATACATAAGACCGCATTCTCACTGCAATTGCGGGCGAAGTAGAAAAATGGGGCAGAATAATGAACAAATGTTTCAGACCGAATGGGAAACAAAAACTTACAAAAACTATTCGTAAAAGCGAACACGTAGCATTGTTACCATCTCGCCTAACCAGTGTAGATTCATGAAAGGTCGCGGAACAACTGATGCTATCCATGCAATGCGGCTTCTGATGGAAAAGTATATGGAGAAAAGAAGGACAATTCACATGGCTTTTCTGGATCTGGAGAAAGCATTCTACCGGGTTCCCCATCAGCTTATATGGTATTCTCTTCGATTTCATGGCGTACCAGAAGCTTATGTGCGTTGGGTCCAACTCCTCTACAATAATACAACTAGCTCTGTACGCAGTACTGCTGGCCTCACCAAACAGTTCGATATTCGAGTTGGGGTTCACCAGGGATCTGAACTATCTCCACTCTTGTTTATCCTATGCATGGATACAGTGACTGCCGATGTGCAGAGGCAACCACCATGGACATTACTGTACGCCGATGATGTCATGCTTGCAAGCGAGACCCGTAATGATCTAGAGCAATTGGTCAACCTCTGGAATGCGAGGCTCTGTGAAATTGGACTACGGCTCAACCTCACTAAGACTGAGTACCTTGAATGTGATTCCCAGACAGATGGGACCATCATAGTAGATGGCATCCCACTACCAAAGGCTTCACATCTCCGATACCTTGGCTCCGTTGTGAGACCTGATGGTGACACAGTCTCGGATGCCCGTGCAAGAGTGAATGCTGCATGGATGAAGTGGCGCCAGGTCACAGGCGTTTTCTGTGACCGCAAGATCCCTTTGAGCCTCAAAACTAAGATCTATCAATCAGTCGTCCGCCCTGTTGCTTTGTATGGAGCTGAATGCTGGCCTAATACAAAGAAACATGAACAAGCCTTGCACTCAATGGAGATGCGGATGCTACGATGGTCCTTGGGAATTACACGGCTGGATCATATTAAGAACGAAGACGTCCGCAGTACTCTTGGAATTGCCCCTATTCCAGCCAAAATGAGGGAGACTCGGTTGCGTTGGTACGGGCATGTAGCCCGCGCAAATACAGAGTCCAATGTAAGCAAGTCACTTGCTCTCGAACCTGATGGACAAAGACCTCCAGGACGACCAAAAAGGCGTTGGATGGATACCCTACACGACGATATGCGCATCGTAGGTCTTCGTCCTATAGATGCAACAAACCGCAACAAATGGAGAGCGAGGTGCAGAGTGGTGGACCCCAAAAAATAATTGGGAACAATGCCAGGAAGAAGAAGAAGATTTGCTGGAAGGAAGAAATAATACCTGAGGAATGGACAAACAACATCATCATCCCAATCCATAAGAAAGGAAGTACAACAGATTGTCGGAACTATCAAGCCGTTTGCTTATCCGTTGTATTGAAGCTATACACGAGAATTGTGGAGAAAAGACTACGAAGACAGGTGGAGCCAGAGCTACAAGAAGAACAGCAGCATTCCACCCACATCGGCAAACTCAAGATCAGATTAGTTGTCTTCGACACCTCATAGAGAGAATAAACAACAGAGGGAAGGAAGCATATCTGGCATTCCTAGACATTACAGCTGCGTTTTATTCGGTACCTAGAGAGGAAATATCGAAAGCACTGGAAATTTTACCGATAGGAAGAAAGTTAATCAGAGTAATTCAAAGTGTGTATAAGGTGGTAGAGGGATTAGTGAGATTGGATGGACATGAGAGTGGACAATTCAGGATGAACAGAGGAGTGAAAAAAGGAGACAGCCTGAGTCCACTCCTCTTCATTGTATTCATGAATCAAGTGATCAGTCAGTGCAGAGCTAGGACAAGGCGAATGAAAATTGGAAACTGGAAAATGAGACCAATGTACCTTCAGTCACTAGTGTATGCTGACGACATCGTACTTATTAATAATAGTTCAGAAGACCTGCAACAAGCTGTCACATAGTGGGCAACTTCCCTACAAGACAGAGGACTCGCCATTAATATAAATAAGAGTAAGGTGATGAAGATAGGAGGAGATGGGGAAGATATGTTGATAGAGTGGCAAGGAAGGACTATGGATCAAGTGCACAGCTTTACATATCTGGGAACAATGCTGACTGAGGATGGAAGAATAGACGGAGAGGTTAATACTCGAGTAAATAAGGCAAATAACGTATATTATCAGTTGAGCCAGTGTATTGTGGGAAAGAAGGAAGTCTCGGAGAAAAACAAGATTCAAATCTATAAGAGAGTTTTTTTTACCTACACTCACCTATGGTGCTGAGACATGGACTATACTGAACAAACATGAAAGTAGAGTGACTGCCTCAGAGATGAAATACCTTCGGAAGATAGTGAATAAAACTAGAAGAGATAGGGTACGAAATATAGCGATCAGAGAAGAATTAAAGGTGGAATCGGTAGTACATATTATCCAGAAGAAAGCTTTACAATGGTATGGACATATCGTAAGGATGGACAAAGAAAGGAAACCGAAGCAAGTGTTTGAGGCAAAGCCTGAAGGCACTCGAAGAAGTGGTCGTCCAAGGAAAGAATGGATCCAATATGTCGGAGAGGTGGCAGAGAAGAAGGGAAGGACTCTGCAGCAAACCAGGAGACTCTCAGGTAATAGGAATGAATACAGAAATTGGCTGGCAGACCCAACGCCGAGAGGCAAAAGGGATAGATGAAGAAGAAGAAGAAGAAACTGCTACTGTTGCTATCGGCCATGGCTACACACAGCCAAACAACGGAATATGCATGACGGTCTTGGTATTTACCTGACCCAATGTCATGATTAAATTCCGAACTGCCCCATGGGCAGACTAGTAGTATTCTCACCCCCCACGCCCCAAATGTATTTCTACCTAAGTAATTAAATATACCATCAATGAACTACTATTATTTTTCACTCCTACATCTACATAATTTATGGAAAACTGTACTAATGTTACAGTAAGCCTAAATTTTAAGCCAATTCTTTTCAACCACCTCTACCAAAATAAATTATCCAAACGTGAAGGAAATAGAGTAAGAGGAGCCTCCAGTGAGGCACCAGCTTCTTCTCCTATTGCTATTCGCAACGTACTGCACGAGAATACTAGTGCTACCTCATTTCGATGTCTTCCGTGCAAAAGTTTTGCTTTCCATGCATCCGTCTTCTGAAGGTCAGTATGTAGGTGGTATTGAATCTCTTCTTGACAAAAGACCAGTGGCGTTGACCTGTCCACCTCACTGATGACACTGTGAAGTACAGATGATCTCGCTTCTGCGTAGAAGTACACCCTGAGGCTGTCTATTTGTCGTTTCATCTGGTTATCAATGTCAATGAAGCCACCTAGGCTTCTGGGTAGAGTCATTCGCTCTATTGGAGGTCGTGGGTGGTGTTTCCTTCCGTTTGTGAGCATCGTTCTCCTTTTTCGCTCAAGACCTTCGATGTCCGTTTCACACCATTTGATAATTTATTTATTTATCGTATGGCTTTTAGTGCCGGGAGTGTCCGAGGACATATTCGGCTCGCCTGAGTCTGTAGCTGCTTCCAGCGGACACCCTACAGGGTGAGCCACAAGTTCCGTTCAATTTCAAGTAGTTCCAACTTTCGCCACCAGATATCAATGATACCTAGTGGCGAACGTTGGAACTTTGATAGAGCGTTCTGACGAAATCTAACCTAACAAATTTTGCTTTGCACAAGTTTAGTCTGTGAAAGGATCTTTTACATGCCATAAATCTATGACATGGGACCGCCGGCTTTACTTCCCCTCCGAAGGAAGGCATACTGAAGGATTTTTAACGCTCTTAAAAATCCGACGACTTCGGCCGGGTTTGAACCCGCTATCTTGGGCATAGCAGTTCAGCATGCTAACGACTACGCCACCGAAGCCGCACACCATTTGATAATGCCAAAGGAGTAGCTCAGAACAGGCACAGCATACGTGTTAACAGCTTTCACTGGGTTATTGCTGTTTAAGTGCGCTTTTATGAGCTGTTTTAATCTTTTGACAAATTCACAGGACAGATCTTTCCTTATTGACACATGGTCAATGTGCCTAACTTGGTTTACTCTTAAATTTGTAGGTGCCTTCTGCCAACATAGCCTTAATATCCTGTCCATTTTCTAGCTCATACCCGGACTTCTGTACTTTTCCTCTCACCACCTTTAGTGTCCGACACTTGTCCAAACCAAACCCCATTTGTATGTCTCGAGAGAATGCTTCAACTATTCTCAGAAAGTTTTCCAGATGTGACTTTCGGCATAGAGTTTAAGTTCGTTCATGTATAGCAGATGATTTAGCCGAGTACCAACTCTCTTTCCAATCTAGTCCGGGTGAGATACATTTAGAAATGCTAGCGTATGGAGGAGATAAAATAATAACATAGTTGACAAAATTGTATAGAAATATTTTACAAGGAGGAGTTACACCTCAGGAAATGAAATTAGGGTATATTACTTCTATATACAAGAAAGGAGATACGAGATGTTGTCGAAATTATCGTGGACTTTGTGTACTGAATCCTATAATGAAAACTTTCTCCAGAATAGTTAAGACGCACTTTAAAAAATCAATATATTGATTCAGAAGAACGATGCGGTTTTTCGGTAGGTGGATCGTGTATTGATCACATTTTTACATTAAGACTGCTCTTGGAAAAATATAGAGAAAGACCTAAAGATATCGGAATGGTGTTTGTTGACCTGGAAAGAGCATATGACAGTGTGCCCAGGAAGCTATTATGGCAAGCTATAAGAGAAGCCCCAATAAGTGAAGACGTAATTAACATACTACGATCAATGTATTCGGAAAATAAGTGCCGGATTAAAGTTGGAAGTTATGTATCCAGGGAAATATATACAACCAAGGGTCTATTACAAGGTTGCTGTTTATCACCGTTGCTGTTCAAGATTTATTTAAACGTCTGTTTAAGAAAGTGGTCCAGGAAATGTTGTACAGTGGGATACAGATGAACCAGGAGTATTACTTACATCATCTTCTTTTTGCTGATGACCAGGTG
This sequence comes from Meconema thalassinum, assembly GCA_946902985.2. NCBI lineage: Eukaryota > Metazoa > Arthropoda > Insecta > Orthoptera > Tettigoniidae > Meconema > Meconema thalassinum. Next base: position 310,500,838 of record OX336393.1, on the reverse strand, counting down.
ATTTTGACCCAAGATATAGAAGATGCCTCTTATATGATGAGGAAATTAATTGAGGAATATCAAATGTGGGGACTAAATATCAATTTCAGAGAGATTAATGGTGGTGATAAACTACAGATCGGAAATGCAGAAATTCAAACAGTCACTAAATTTACATGTTTGGGTTCAGACCTCGTGCTAATGGCGATATTTTAGCTGCTGGCGCCCCTAGCGGCAACTCGCTCACTGAGTCCGTAGGGGTAGTGTGTGTGATGGTTCGTGCTGGAGAACCGAGTAGGAAAGTAAAATAAGTTATATAATGGTGAAATGTCGTCATCCATGGGCATTTATCAGGGTTTAGGGAATATTCGGAGGAATACGTCGTATTTCACAGCCTCTCAGCGGAAAGCTCGTTGTGAAATAAAAGTTGGGAGAAGACATAATTATTCACTTTTGTGTTTGCAAGAAACTAGCATTAATCAACCATTCATGCTGTTAAATTTGAGTTGCAGTGCCTTACTTTTTGCACTGTTAATCATATGTATTAATTTAGAATAGTATTATCAACGTACAACTTTACTTTTCTCTTTTCCGTTTTTTTTAATATGTATCTAACAGATGAATTGAAATAAGAAATCTCAATCCCCTGATAGTGGATGTAAAACATGTCTTTCAAAATGTAATCCTTTGTATGTTTCAAACACATTACGAGAGAGATTATTTGAAGTCTTCCTTCCTGCAACATTGGGAATAAAAACTAAGAACGTTGCCGTGGAATATTGTAAACGAGAGGGTCTGAGGGTTAGAACACGGTACACTCTGACTTGTGAGGCTACATGTACGGCCGTTTCATTGCAATAAAAAAAAGCTGAGAGGAGGATGGTTCAATTCCCACCTCAGGTAGGCCTATCGTATAGGCCAAGTTGTCTTCCTTGGTTTCCCCAGGAAAATGCCGGGATGATTCCTAGTAAGATAGGCTTTTAAATAATTTCTACACACACGCAAGTACATTGGCACAAATAATGAGCAGGGCACTTCAGGAGTTGTTTATTGCACGAATACTGCGTAGGGGAGCTGGATTTCTAAAAGAACAGCCTTGATACTACTGCAACCGGACAGAACATTGCTAGGTTAGGACTGTCTCACTCTTATGTAGATTGGGTGCCCTTATTCATGTTGTGATTGATGACAACACGTGCAATGTTAGCTGTGGTGGAGAAATCAAGTTAACATCAGTCTTATCACTGTTTATGGTCATTATATCTGTCGATATACTCGCGTTACAAAATAATCCATATTTAAACACATTTCCTTCACATCCCTCACTTTCATGAAACAGTGAATCTTCCCCCAGCGGCTCACAAATAGTAGGACGTGAGTTGGTGACCACGGGACTCCAGGTGAGCATGGCATTACTTCCACTTGTGCTGAGGTACTCTCTGTCATCTTTCATTTCAACCTTTCTTCACGCAGTTAATCTGCTACCCTCCCCTCGTTCACGCTGATCTGATTAGTTTGGCTTCCTCTAAGATGGTGCCTGGGTATGTCAGGACCTCCTGTCAGTGTTCTGTTTATAACAAATGCCTAGTTGCGTAAAGAACTAAAGCCTATTTTCATATATCCTCCTTATGTTAATTGCCTCTATCAACATACTAAATTTCAGATTGATTGCTGTAATAGATTCGCAGATATTGAGAACCGTCTGATATTACGGATGGTCGCCATGTAGGATTTTTATATACGTAGGTCTTAGAGTTATGTGTTATTACATGAACATTATTGTGTACGTGTAGTATTCAAACTTCAATCCCATGATTAGGACACAAGACGTAAAAACGAGATTTTAAAATTTCGCACAGCTGCCATCTTGTAGTTATTAAAACAATTGAAATAAATTAGATGCCAGTGGATTAACAATTGTATTAGCATTTACCGTGCCTACTTTCACTGTAATCGGATGGTTAAATCGCAGGAAACGCCAATTTAAATATATATATATTTCGCGTCACCGCCATGTTGGAAATGTGCCCACCAGGTTATTGAAAGTCCTATAGGCGAACGTATGTTCATAGCCTCTATGAACATAAAAACTTTCAGTTTGATTGATGTTAAAGATTCGTAGATATTGAGAACCGTCTAAATATTTCTGATGGTCGCCATTTTGGATTGTTATATGTATAGGCCATAGAGTTATGTACCATTAAAGGAAAATTATAGCGTAACTTCGTTATGCAAACTTTCACTTCGATCACATGATTATGACACAAGAAATAAAAACTTAATTTTAAAATTTTGCACAGCCGCCATCTTGATTTTATGTAAACAATTGAACTAAATTAGATGTCAGTGCATTACAATATGTATAATCATATACTGTACCAAATTTTACTGCGCTCAGATGGTTAAATCGAGAGAGAAATATATTAAAACGTTTCAACTTTGCTTGGCCGCCATGTTTGTTTTGTACTTTACAGTTTTTGAAACTTACATTAAAAAACGAGCCGTAGTGCCCTTTATCATCGTGCGAAATTTCAGGATGATATCAGTAATAGTTTCGGAGATATAGAATGCCAGTGAAATATTTCGCACAGGCGCCATCTTGAGGTTATCTAAACAATTGAACTAAATTAAATGCCAGTGCATTACAATGTGTATAATCATTTGCTGTACCAAGTTTCATTGCGTTTGGATGGTTAAATCGCGAGAAAAGTCTATTTAAATGTCGCAACTTCGCTTGGTCGCCATGATGGTTTAGTAGTTACCTAGTTTTGAAAGTTCCATAGGGGAACTTCTAGTAGTGCTCTTTATCACCGTACTAAATTTCAGGTTATATCCGTAATAGTTTCGGAGATATTGAATGCTGGTTAAATATGTACTGTTTTTTGTTTCTGAATACGAAGAATTAGGTTCCTGGTGGATATTTCTGTAAGCGTAGTTACATTCAACCACAGAACATTTGTTCTACTCTCTGTAGAAATTTTACCACCTTGAACTTGAAATCTTTCCGCAACATCATGTAATCACGTTGCTCCACTCACACACAAGTCCTACAGAATATTTGAGCGGTTTGCCGCCAGAGCGCAGCAAAGTACATTCGCACGAGGTCTTATAGACAAGTTCATCTGAAATTGAGAAAAGAGTAAGTGAGGCTAGGAGAACAATTGGAGCATTAAATTTGTGGAGCAAAAATATTTTAAACAACACTAAGGAACTTATTTACAATTCATTGGTACGAAGTATTTTGTTATATGGAGCAGAAACTTAGACGTTAAACATACAGCAAGCAAATTATTAATAACAGAGATGGATTATTGGAGGAGGGCGGCAGTAAAATCAAGATTGGATAAAATTAGAAATACGAGAATCAGAGACATTATGCAGGTTAAAACAAATGTACTAGAAGAGGTTGAAGAAAGAAGATTACAATGGTTTGGACATGCGAAAAGGATGCAGAATAGTAGAATTCCAAATTGATTGTTGCATTGGTAAACTGAAGGCAAACTGAAACGGGGTAAACCAAGAGAACAATGGATGGATGCTGTAAAGAGATGCATGGCTACCAGAGGCTTAACCGAGGAAGATGCTGAAGACCGAAATTTGTGGAGGAGTAGAATATTTTTGGGTTGAAGGAAAACTGCTGTATTGTAGAATATTCCTAATAAAGCAAATTATTATTATTTTATTATTCGATTCACGTAAAGTTTTCTTCAAAACTTCGAGAACTTACTGCAACATTTAACAGAAATATGAGCTTCTTATTATCAAAGCTATATCAAATACGCTACTGCGCAGACTTCACTTACAGTATATTATTAAAACAAGCAGTAGTGCCCGGCTTCGCCCGGTTGATTTATTTGTTTTATGGATGTTAATGAATACTACCACAGAACTGGAGCGCTCAAGGATAAGGATCGGAAAGCACCAACGCATATTGCAGCTGATAACCTCAGAATACTACACCAACACCATCGCTCTTATACAGAGACATACTATTGTCATGATGATAACTGTTTTAAGGGGCCTAAGAAATCTTTTTGCACTAATTACTCCCCGTGACTGCAATTTGTATAGGGGCGACGTGATGCAGCCCGCACTACCAGGCAAAAATAGACTTAGGAATTATTGGAGCTGTCCGGGAGCGCTTGTTCTTCCGACTTACTGAACAAAAATCAATATTTAAGGTAACCTGAGAGGTGTAGCATAATGCTACATAGCCTAAACTATTCCTCTTGAATCTGGCTATCATATACAAAAATATTTTTTTCGAATCCGACTGGTAGTACCAGAGATTAGCGCGTTTAAAGACACAAACACACAGCTTTATTATATTAGTATACTGTAGATGTCTTATCAGTCCCTTTGTCGCCCACTTCCAGAGACTCAAGTTGCGTGCGCGGTCGCCGGGAAAGTCAGATGACACCGTGTGTTGTAATGCCAATGCCTTCCCTATTTATCCTTTTGGCTAAACATAGTTCCTAACTCGAGTCTCACCGTGATGATTTTCTGAGATCCCTGACGCACAATTTGTTGTTGTTGATTCTTTTCGGGGCTTTGCGACATTGTGGTCATGTAGCCCCGTGTACTTGGGTGTGTGTAGAATTCGTCTGATAATCTCTGTCACTGTGATGTCTGTACTAGCGTAATTGTAACTGAGGTAAGATTTAGGTAGAAAGAGGTCGTGGCCTTAAGTTAGATACCATTCCAACATTTGCCTGAAATAGAAGTGGGGGGAGAACCACTTCTAGGATGGCTCACGAGGCAATGCAGAATTTCGTCCTAAATGTAGCCATGAGTAAATTTCCCAAAATAGATTAAACGGTAGGCCTAATTAGTAATTAATAAAGCATAATTTACCCTCTCTACTTACTCTCGGGACTACCTCTACGGGTCCTTGTTCTGAGCTAAGAACTTGTGTGCGGAAAGCTGTGACCTTAGCACATACAGTATTTGCGTAATTTCCATAATTTTATTTACTCTTAATTTTCTTTAAATTTTTCTTAGTCAGACCATGTCTTCCTTTACAATTTATATGCATGTGATTATGAGGTTTCATTAATTCGGGGGGAGGGGCCTCCCTGCTCGTACACTTCTTGCTTTGTTCACCGGGTCCATAAAATAGCAAACTGAGCTCTGCTCACCAGATAGGGTCACCCCTTGCGCTGGGTATCTTGATGTTCTAGTTAGTAGGCGCCACGGCTGTCAACCAGTCTGTCCCTCCTTTCTTCTCAAATCACCTTGTCCTAGATGATTCCTTTATGTACAGCCTGTCCAAGATACGATACGATGCCCACATAACTCCAAGCTACCATACTCTTCCTTGGCTTAAACCTAATGAACGCCGTAAACTTCACTTACTGACATACATCTATCAATTTCTGCATGAAAGCACCCCAACGAATATGTCATCAAAATTTATTTACTTGTCCTCATATCATAACCCAAACACTCGATCTAACTCTCCCCTCATCATCCCCACCAATCACTCAACTATGTTCAACCGTTCTTTTGCTGTAGCTGGGTCTCGACTACCGTATGGAATTCAACTCCTGCCGATATCAGAAATTCTAAAACAAAATAGAAACTTAAGACACAATCTAAATTTTCCAGTGTAAATTGACTCAACGACTTGTTCGTTTTTGAATGATATTTTTTTGTTTTTCCGTAATTTTTTTTTATTTTTTTTTTATTTTTATTTTTATTTAATTTTTGTTTTTGCTTTATTATTTTTTGGTCTTTTTAAATGGAGGTGTCCACCTCAAAATTTTTAATTCAATTCTAAATTTGTATTCTTTAATCCGTGTTAAGAGGGGCAGATGACCTCGTAGTTCCGCCCCTTAAAACAACAATAACTATCTAACTACCTGTAACTCAGTGGTTCTTAATCGGTGGTCCGCGGACCACTTCGAGTGCCTCGGGAGTGGTCCGCGGGGGAAAAGGGTCCAGCAGCACGTATGAAAAAAGTGGCCAATAAATGGGGATTTAGAAAACGATGTGCGTTGAACGAGAATCGTCCGAATGTATTCGCGGCGATGACTATCAGGTTTTGAATTGAAATATCTTTAAAATAAGTGTTATTCAGGAAGGGTTACAGCTGATAAGGGGAGGGAGGGGTGAGGAGGGAGTGGAGGTGGAGGGGAGGGAGTGGGGGTGGAGGGTTGGGGGGGAGGGAAGAGAGGTAGTCCGTACATGATTCAATTTCACGCTGAGTGATCCGCAGACTTCACGGGTTCAGAACCACTGCGTTGTAACTAAACTTAAGACAGCATGCCAAGATTACCTGTTGAATACTGCTGACCGATTCGTGTGAATGGTGATGAATGGCAAGACGTATGACTGAGCTAGGATAATATTTTGGATATTATAGAAAGCTTTGTGACATAGTGATGCTTATTATTATTATTATTATTATTATTATTTTATTATTATTCCATGCCTCGTTTATTAATAATAGTATTAAAAACATAATTAATTTACTCTGTATTGATCATGATAATGAACGTGTAAGTTATTTATTGTATTTCATAAAATTGTTTCATATGTACCAGTACCATATTGCGTAGTTAAATGTAAGAGAGGGTCATGAGCCCTAACTTCTACACTACCAAAGAGATTAAATTAATAAATAAATACCTTCTTAATATTGTAAAAATTATTGACATGAATATTTCTCTCTCCTTCGCGCAATTCTCTTCGTATTACTATGCCCACTGTCCTATGCATGAGCACTTCCTTACGGTCTCGAGGTTCACACACGGGTGTCGAATTATATCCGTAGCTCTTCATGGCTACAATGCTTAGAAAATATAGATAGGAATAGTCAATGTGAAAGGAAGGAAGCTTATAGATTTATATGGTTTAAAATCTCGCGACCATTAGTCATGCAACGAACCTATTTTTAAGGGAAAATTGAGGTACTGGGTATGATTTTCATTTATGGAAACTCACTTGTATTATCCGGAAATCAGACTCTGTGTGTAATGCTTCCATTAGACTAAGCGCTATATCTTCATTTTTAATAAATTATCATAAGTAGGGATATCTAAAAATGCGTTATGTTTTAACGGGATATCGGGTTCTTCTTCCTCTTCTTAGTCTTTTGAGACCACATAGGAGATAGGGGTTCCATGCATCAAAGCAGAATAGTTTTAGTTCTCTAGTCCCTTATTAGGGCTCGTCCATTTATCTTAAAGTATTTTAATTGGGAACCGCTCAACCTATCTTGTACAGCGGCAAAAATCAATTCTGATTGTTGATAAACCTATTCCGGAACAGTGGCAGCCGTACAACAGGAGAGGGGAATCGACGGATAGTTTTAATTTATAAGCCAGTTTAAAATTAATATAAACTGACTACGTGATGAGAAGACAATGTTAAAACATTTTTTATCTCCGCCGATACTCCATTATACATACATTGACGTTTTAAGCACAGTGATAATGCAATATATGAACCTATGCCCATTAACGGAATATATACCGTAACGATTAAATATAATAATTAAATATATTTAGTTTAGGCCACACGTCAACAGTAAATCTCCTAGAAAATTGTTTTTCTTGCGATGCTTTACTAAGAAAAATGCCTTATATATATTTATCCTTTCAGGTTTATGAGCTCTGTAAGCGAAGAAACGTTCGAGCCAATCATTCAAGATAACCTCGCTAAACAAGTTCTTGAAACAAAGCCGGTGAGTTGTTTGTAATCTTCTTGAATGTTGATGTACTCGATGTCACAAACAAACTTCCTTCTGCCTCATCTACAGCCGGTATCTTTATTCATAGTAACGACAATACAGACTAACAAAAGTGAACTGTGAACGTAGCTCCACCTTTGATTGGCCTAATTGTTGTAATGCACACTTTCGAATCATGATGAAATCACGCAGTTGATCCCGACCACCTGCATACAGTAAGATATGTCTTGAGGAGCAGAACCGTATTCAATATGTGATGGTCCCAATTTGTGACCAGAATGAAATAATTTTATATATTTTATTATTATTATTATTATTATTACTATCAATATTTTTTTTTTAATTTTACCTTTTATTAGTTATTATGTTAACTAATATGTTTATATCTATTATTATGCGGTAATGTAGAATATTTTGGCAATTGAAAGGACTTGGAGCGATACACATTATATTTGAAATAAGTTAGACGCTTGACTGAATATTATTTCTGAAGAAAATACGAACAAGAGAAGAAGAGGGTTGTTCACAGAAGGCTGGCTTATATACCGCTTCTTGGAAATGACATAAATAGACACTTATGTCATTCACATCAAGTATTCTTCCAGTATACAAATCATACTAAGAAGGGATTCTATGAAGACTTGCCACTAACAATGCTGGGCCGATGAATGAGTCCTTTGCAACTATATACAAAAGGTGGGCTGGACCTCCCGAGAAATGCTACAATGAAGTATTGTCATTGTTGATATGTGAAAGGCGGGCTAATCTTGCCTAGCGACTTCAGTAGAGGGGATTGACACGTGCCTTACCTGGGAACGTTATATATACGACGGCCGCCCAAATGGATTATTAATATTATTGAATTGCTGAGAGAAGAAGGACTGGTGCTGTGTGGAGGAGAAGAATGGAACTTGTAGCGAGATGGAGTCTATAACGCAGTTCTAAACTAGACAGTTGACTATTAAGTATGTGAATTTGATAACGCATTCTGTCTCATCAAACTGTGACATGGTTGTGTACGAGGCTATTGTCACAGGGATGATTTTTGGAATTTATTCCGTCATCCACATATAAATTAATTACTTCGAGGGACATCAGGAACTCTCTACGCAACAATCCAACTACAAAGATCTTCAATGCGGTGAGCGATGTAAACAGTTATACTCCAGTCAAATCAGAAGGCTCTCATCCATATAAAATTCAATCTATATTTTATTCAATTAACTCAGTATACTCCAATTTCCGATCAAGACCCATAATACAAGTAAATTCAGTAGATTCTTTCATTTAAATTTATTATTATTATTATCTTTAGTATTCTATTCTTTTTGCACTTGTTGTTTTTATATATTAAATTCATTTTAAATTCAAATGTTTGACTGGTTTCCTTTAGTAGCTAGAAATTACTATAAGGCAACACCATACTCCTGAACTAATTATCGTAAGGTTAGATTACGTAAGTTTCACTACGGCTGGAGATAGGAATTTCGATGCTCTACCTATGATTAACCGAGGATTAATATATTATTTTGATCATTATATACAAATGGTCTGGCGCCCTGGCAACACATATATTACACATTATGTACTTTTTTTAGTGAAGCTGACAACAATACAGATACACTATTAGATTAATACACAATTAAATGTTTCATTTTGATCACCCAAAAGTGGGCGACTATTTAAATAATTAGCTTTACATTTAACTTTATTCTTATTAACAGTGAGGCAAGTTTAAGTCCCATAATACATTACAAATGGCTGCCTCAACGAGGGACATTCAAAGTTCTCTAAAACCATTACAAATGGCCCCCAACTATGTGGCACGAAAACCTAACGATATTTACGGAAGGAGTGAGTGTTAATTCAGTGCAAATTGTCAGTGATTTTGGGGGAAAGTGAAGTGAATTAGTGTATTATTAGTGATTGATTTTGGGGGAAAGTGAGGTGAATTTTGGAACGGTAAACTTTATACGGTGTACTTCAAGATGGCGGATGAGGAACAAAGGAAATTGAGGAGTAGGGGTAAAGGCGAGAAAGCTAATTATACGAAAGTTGTTAGTGGTACTGAGGCTGAGAGCGTAAAGGATTATACCAAGATGTCGGAGGTAAATCTTGAGAGTTATCCTGAGAATAATCCCGAGATTAACCCTGAGACGAATATAGAGGTACATCCTGAACTAAATCCTGAGACTAGTGGAGGGAAGGAGAAACAAAAGCCTCTGGATATTTCGGAAAATAAATTAGATAAGATCATAGGAATGTTTCTGGAGATATGTAAGCAAAATCAGGAGATAAGCAAGGCAATATACAAAAAGATAGAAGATAGCAATAAGGAACATCAGGAGTGGATGGAGAACTCAGAGAACGTCAGAAGCGGATGAGGGAGAGAAGAGGTGAAAGTAGCTTAGATGAGGAAGAGCAGTTAGCGAAGATAGTAGGAGAAAGCATAGTAGAGTTGGTAGAGACGGTAGAGGATTGTGAAGTAGATGTGCAGTATTTAGAGACGAGTGTAGGTGAAAGTATGCCAGACATAGGTGAAAGTAGCTTAGATGAGGAAGAGCAGTTAGCGAAGATAGTAGGAGAAAGCACAGTAGAGTTGATAGAGACGGTAGAGGATTGTGAAGTAGATGTGCAGTATTTAGAGACGAGTGTAGGTGAAAGTATGCCAGACATAGGTGAAAGTAGCTTAGATGAGGAAGAGCAGTTAGCGAAGATAGTAGGAGAAAGCATAGTAGAGTTGGTAGAGACGGTAGAGGATTGTGAAGTAGATGTGCAGTATTTAGAGACGAGTGTAGGTGAAAGTATGCCAGACATAGGTGAAAGTATTTTAGATGAGGAAGAGCAGTTAGCGAAGATAGTAGGAGAAAGCACAGTAGAGTTGATAGAGACGGTAGAGGATTGTGAAGTAGATGTGCAGTATTTAGAGACGAGTGTAGGTGAAAGTATGCCAGACATAGGTGAAAGTAGCTTAGATGAGGAAGAGCAGTTAGCGAAGATAGTAGGAGAAAGCATAGTAGAGTTGATAGCGACGGTAGAGGATTGTGAAGTAGATGTGCAGTATTTAGAGACGAGTGTAGGTGAAAGTATGCCAGACATAGGTGAAAGTAGCTTAGATGAGGAAGAGCAGTTAGCGAAGATAGTAGGAGAAAGCATAGTAGAGTTGGTAGAGACTGTAGAGGATTGTGAAGTAGATGTGCAGTATTTAGAGACGAGTGTAGGTGAAAGTAGGACAGACATAGGTGAAAGTAGCTTAGGTGAGGAACAGCAGTCAGCTGAGGTAGCGGAGATGATAGATGAAAGCTGGATACCTGTAGAAGAGATTATAGAACGTAGTAAGAAGGAGGAGAAAAAGAAGATATTAAGATATGGATTAATAGAAAAAGAGAATAATTTGAAAGAAAGAGCGGAAGTATGTAAAACAAATAAAGTACTAAGCGCTCAAGAAATAGAAATGCAGAAAATCATATATGAAGTGATTAGGCAGACCAGGGAAGAATTCAAAGCCTGTATAGAGGAAGTTAATATGAAATTAACAGAGATAAAGAAGCGTGCGTTAAGTCATAGTCAGAAAGACGTAAGTATTGAACAAGAAAAGCAGAAGACTGAGATAAGGAATCTCAAGAATAGGAAGAAAAAGCACAAGCAAAGCACGATGTTAGAGGAAATGATGGGGAGAGATAGTGGAGAAATGAAGGGAAGGTATGCAGGAAGAACTTTTAGAAGTAAAATGAAAGAGAAAAGGATTAAGGTGATAGAGGAAAGGGAAAATGGGATAAAAGAGAGAGAGAAAGATTATCAGGTGCAGTGGCGTGCCATAGAAGGTAGAATAGGGGAAGTGATAGGCGGAGATGCGAAACACAGTGTTACTATTAATAAATATAATACGGAGGAGGAAGAAACTGTTGTTATGATGTAAGAGGAAAGTGTAACTATAAATAAATATAGAAGCGAAGAAGAAGGTGATAAGAATTTAAAAATGCCAGATAGAGTAGTTATGTAAGTCGGTATTACTATTTTGAGCGAACCGTATGACCTAAATATCCGTAATGATTTATTAAGTGAATTTATGGAGGTATCTAAAGAACCTACCGTTATTAATTTTTACTCAGTCGAAAAATTACAAGTGTTAGGGGCGTGTATCGATACACTTTTTGATAGTGGCTGTCAGGTTTTCTGCATCAGTGCAGCATTTTATAATAATCGTAAGGAACATGGTATAAAAAATATAGGAAAATCCAATTAGAACTACTATTGTGTCAACTGCGATGGGAAAGATATTTCACATAATTTCTAAACAAGTGGTTGGAGAAATTTTAAAAGAAAGTAAGATTGGAACACAAGTATGTTTTTTGATTCCAAATCTGATATATTCACTAATTATGGGTTCGGACAGGATGTCGCAACATGTTATAAGGAGGGTAGTGTTAAATTCAGATGAATGGATAAAGATGTGATCATGTCATTTAATAATTCAAGTGAGTTGTATGGTGGTTCTAAGAAGATATGTATGATTGAGGAGGTATTAACGACTAAAGGAGTCGATATTTGTAGTGAGGTGGTGAGTGGTGAGATTGTTGGGGTATCTCTTGAGAGGGAACCTTGTTTTTTACATTTTTAGGCAGTATGATGACGAAGGATTATCTAGAGGATTCCTTGCGTGAGGCTGCATTATAGAGTGCGTTAGAGTGTGATCGTGTGGATCGATTGTTGATCGTGTGGATCGAGTGTTGAAGGTGTTGTAAGAGAATTAGTATATATTTGAGAACCGTATTGGATTAGATAATTGCTACGAACATTCATTATATGTACATGATCATAGTATTTTTGTAGGTCATCGCTACCCCGTGTTTTACAAATTTCAGGAAGCTGTGAGTAGGCAGATTGAGAGCGTGTTGCAAGATAAAATAATAGAACCCTATATTCATTAGCCCATATATTAATTCGTTAAGGGTAGTTCCCAAATCAGAAAGGAAAGTAAAGCTATATTGTGATGCCGGTAATTTAAGTAGGCAGATTGAAAGCATGTTGCAAGATACAATTTTAGAACCCTATATTAGCCCATATATATATATATTAATTCGTTAAGGGTAGTTCCCAAGTCAGAAAGGAAAATCAAGCTATATTTTGATGCCCGTAATTTAATTATGCAGATTTTGTGAACAGTTAATATTTCAGTAGATAGGATGGTAATGCAAGGATTTAAAGGAAAGTCATTTTTTGTAATGGAGAAAGTAAATTTTATCGGTCATACGGATTTAGCGAAAGAATGGTAATCTGAAGTATAAAGAAGTGCAATTTTGAGAAATAAAGTAAGTGAATACGGATTCCGCGATAAAGAGTTGTAATCCTGAATAGAAAGAAGTATAGTTTTGAGAAATAATGTGAATAACTACGGTTAAAAAGGTGAGTAACTACGGTTAAAAAGGTGAGTAAATACGGTTAAGAAGGTGAGTAATCAGAAAATGCAGGAAAACGATTATACGGCACGTACAATGTGAGATCCTTAAGGAAATATGTATCATGAGTAATAAGAAGTGAAACTGATGGTAAGTAGGGAAAGTCGCTTAATATTAAGTGAATGATTGTGGTCTGAACGAGAGGGTAATGGCGAGGGTTTGCATCAACCTATGATATTGTGTGTCTTGGAGAGCACAGAGGAAATATAAAGAATAATTTGTCGGCTGTAGGCTGGTGTATTAGAGTAGGATATAAATATACATATGTGGGGTAAATTAGCGCTCTACATTTGCACTGAACGATGTTGCCTTAGGTAATATAAGCTAATAAAGTTTCATTTTTTCTATAATATGCCTGTGTTACTAGATACATATAATTCCTGAGAGACTGGAGTAGATCTGGTGATTCGCATCACATACCAAGTGTTGTGAAGTGATAAAGTGAATTAATCAGTTGGCAGTCCCACCAACTAGCCATAGTGTATTCAGTTCGACACCAGGCTGAAAATTGAATTCTACGTCCTCAAGATATAAAGCAAAGGTGTATGCCACCCAAATATACATAAGTGCAACGATGACTTATGTCCAAAACAAGAATATAAAAGTGAAGGGTATTTTGAGGTACATTGTTTACAGGTCGCTTTAATTATGTAAAGAAGAAAGAAAAAGACATTATGAACAGTGAAAGACTGAAATGATGAGATTTAAAAAATATATATATATTATACTTGAAGGGTATATTTTTTGTATGTTGGTAATTGCTTTGAAGAGTATAATATTGTCGATGTTGGTAATTTCTTTGTAGGGTATAATATTTCATATTTGTTCAAGTGTTGAAGAGAAGTATGGTGATATGATTGTTGACATATACCATAATTCTCTGAGGCGAATATGTGATAGTCCCAATTTGTGACCAGAATTAAATAATTTTATATATTTTATTATTATTATTATTATTACTATCAATATTTTTTTTAATTTTACATTTTACCTTTTATTAGTTATTATGTTAACTAATATGTTTATATCTATTATTATGCGGTAATGTAGAATATTATGGCAATTGAAAGGACTTGGAGCGATACACATTATATTTGAAATAAGTTAGACGCTTGACTGAATATTATTTCTGAAGAAAATACGAACAAGAGAAGAAGAGGGTTGTTCACAGAAGGCTGGCTTATATACCGCTTCTTGGAAATGACATAAATAGACACTTATGTCATTCACATCAAGTATTCTTCCAGTATACAAATCATACTAAGAAGGGATTCTATGAAGAAGTGCCACTAACAATGCTGGGCCGATGAATGAGTCCTTTGCAACTATATACAAAAGGTGGGCTGGACCTCCCGAGAAATGCTACAATGAAGTATTGTCATTGTTGATATGTGAAAGGCGGGCTAATCTTGCCTAGCGACTTCAGTAGAGGGGATTGACACGTGCCTTACCTGGGAACGTTATATATACGACGGCCGCCCAAATGGATTATTAATATTATTGAATTGCTGAGAGAAGACGGACTGGTGCTGTGTGGAGGAGAAGAATGGAACTTGTAGCGAGATGGAGTCTATAACGCAGTTCTAAACTAGACGGTTGACTATTAAGTATGTGAATTTGATAAGACATTCTGTCTCATCAAACTGTGACATGGTTGTGTACGAGGCTATTATCACAGGGATGATTTTTGGAATTTATTCCGTCATCCACATATAAATAAATTACTTCGAGGAACATCAGGAACTCTCTACGCAACAATCCAACTACAAAGATCTTCAATGCGGTGAGCGATGTAAACAGTTATACTCCAGTCAAATCAGAAGGCTCTCATCCATATAAAATTCAATCTATATTTTATTCAATTAACTCAGTATACTCCAATTTCCAATCAAGAATCATAATACAAGTAAATTCAGTAGTTTCTTTCATTTAAATTTATTATTATTATTATCTTTAGTATTCTATTCTTTTTGCACTTGTTGTTTTTATATATTAAATTCATTTTAAATTCAAATGTTTGACTGGTTTCCTTTAGTAGCTAGAAATTACTATAAGGCAACACCATACTCCTGAACTAATTATCGTAAGGTTAGATTACGTAAGTTTCACTACGGCTGGAGATAGGAATTTCGATGCTCTACCTATGATTAACCGAGGATTAATATATTATTTTGATCATTATATACAAATGGTCTGGCGCCCTGGCAACACATATATTACACATTATGTACTTTTTTTAGTGAAGCTGACAACAATACAGATACACTATTAGATTAATACACAATTAAATGTTTCATTTTGATCACCCAAAAGTGGGCGACTATTTAAATAATTAGCTTTACATTTAACTTTATTCTTATTAACAGGGAGGCAAGTTTAAGTCCCATAATACATTACAAATGGCTGCCTCAACGATGGACATTCAAAGTTCTCTAAAACCATTACAGTACGAAAATCATCGAAACCATTCCTCGCAAATTGAATTAAGATATATAATATGTACTGTACAGAGCATATGCGCTGCCATTTAATTATTTCGGTGGATGTTTATAAGACGTTTTCAGTGGTGCCAGTAGCATTTCTCGGAGGTCTAGCGAAACAGTTTAGACACCCACCCCTTCCGACCCTCCCCCCACCCCCCACCACCGCCACTCTCATACGAGTTATGCACACATATTGTTTACCAGTGCCGACAACTATCCCGTTTCCAAAATCTAACCAGACTTCTCAAGATTCTTAGGAACTTTTAGCGACAAGTCGAGTTGAAGAAAACAAACATAAAAGCAATACTCTCATCGAGTACCGGTAAGCGTTTAATTCAATTAGGAGGAAAAACAGTATTTTATACAGAATTATGATATTCTCAAAATTTGAATGGTAAAAAGTGTCCAACATCAAAATACTGCTCACTTAGTTTTAGATAAAAGATAAATAAGGGAAATCTCAAAACAAACGTTACTCCTCGGCAGACAGTTTTCATTTCGCGTAATTCGTTGTCTTCAAGCGGCAATGCTTTGGGCTTAAGGTGGTTGGAGCGCGGCAGTCACGTCAAAAAGTATCGATACTTAAAAGTGCTCAAATAGGCCCAAAAATTGTCTAGAAGTGTTGAGGAAGGTCCAAAGTATAATAGCAATACTAAACCCTTTGGGAAACTGCTAACTTAAAGCAGCTGTAGGGCTTTGAAAATGGCAGAAACATTCGTTTTAGTGTTTTTTTGGCGGAAAACGGCCTTTTGACCTTCGTTTTCTGTGTTAGATATCCAGTGACCCCGGTATTTCTTAACGTTTTCTTTTTTATCGTGTTATCGTTATTTTTGGAGTTTTTGGCCGGAATCTATTCATTAGAACACACTTAAAAACGAACAACATATACGAATTTGCCCTAAAACGGCCATTTTAAGCTAATTATACTTTTGACACTCCACAACACTCCACAATACTCCTAAACTTTTTTTGGCCCTATTAGAGCACTTTAAAAATCGACTGTCACGCTCCAACCACCTTGAGAATATCTTTGGCCGAACAAAAAACTACATAAAAAGGTTTCATTACATCACCTTATTTCTCAGTACAGTAACTGTTTGGAAAGAATACTACTATATGATGCGAACTCGAATATGACATTATCGTATACAATATTTACGTCATTTTCACAAGAAATTATCATGAGGTCTTCCAATCGCTCACCATCCATAGTCGTACGTAGCCTGTTTTTGATTATGCGTAACTTCGAAAAAGGTATCTCGAGTGAGGCGCTTGCTACCGGGATTGTCACTGCAATCTTCAATGCGGTGTACAAAGTGGGGAACACACTTTTCAAGCCTGCTGAGTGCATAATTTGTAATACAGCCATTCAGCTTCCAGTATTACCGGGGTCCACTTGATCTGGGTTAACATCCCTGTCTTCAATCTCTTATAGAAAGTTTCCTTCTTCAGTTTTTGATTCCCCCTCGCCTTTGTCGGTCTTCGCAAAATCGTCGTCAGCAGAATATTCATCGGCAAAAATGTCTTGTTTGTGCAGTTGCTTGAGCAATAAAGCTGCCTTCTTGATTTGGGGGTAGACTTTCGAAAAAGCAGTAAACTCTTCTAAGAGTTGAATTATGTCCGTGAATTTTCCATACAGTTGACAGAAGTGATCGAATGCATCATCAGGAAGAACGTTTCTACGACCGTTCACCCCAAGTAGACGACGATGCGAGAAGAGTTCCAAATCGCGGTATAACCCAACAGTTGCGTTGCCTAATTTATCTTCAAGGTGAGAAATTATGGCGTCCAGGCAAACGTTCTAGGTCTCGACTCGAAATTTTTTGATGGACTCATCAATTGGCTCATCTGCAGCTCCCTCGCCATCCATCATCTTCTTGCGCCGCTTCAAGGGATCGGGCAGTTTTTGGAATTAAAAGACGGGAAATTCTCTGAGAAAATCTTCTTTTTCTTCAAGAATACATTCATATGCTCTCTCGTTTCGAAGGTGCTCCATCTCGATGAGCATATGCTGGATTGCACTTAAAGCTGCCAATAAATCGATATCAACACCTTGCAAAACATTGCTCACAGATCCCACCTTTTCGAAGACTTTCGAAAAGAGGAGCGCTGTGAGAACAAAGCGTTCTGATAGCAAGTATCTTAAGAGGTCTTGCGCTTCTGTGGCAGCCGATTTTTGGCTGGTGTAACGTTGTCGGTTGGGTCTTAACGGTCATGGGTTCGCAGTGGTGTCTGAATTACATGAAGCAGTGTGTCGATTAGAGCAGCAAATATTGACGGAGCGGCAGTGAGTGAATATGCGTGAGTCATCCAACGTGTCGTGCTGACTCGTTTTAGTCGACGAACTCGCTCTTTCGGATACCGTTTTCTTTGGTAATTTTCGAAAAGTTTGACTCGGCCTTTTGACGAACAAATGAATGCAAAGTTTAAAAAAAAATCGAAAACAGATCTTTTGTGTTTAAACATGCCATTACCGTATCAACCACTACCAAATTCATTCTGTGCGCAAAACACCAAACGTAAACAGGCGCAGGGTTTTCGTTTTGAATTTGAGCCTTGAGACCATTAAAATCACCGTCGTAGGATTATGCGACAAGCAAGTTTTTCCAGTATAGATTAAGTTCCCTGCATATGTCCTCGAGCGTCTTGAATAGGTTCTTGCTCTTTGTCGTCGCACATTCCATTAACGCAACAAGCCGCTCATGCACTTTCCCTGTCTCTCCATCGACGTACCGGATAACGAAAGACAGTTGTTCTTTTCTCGATAAATCAAAAGTAGTATCCATTGACAAGCTAAAGAACCTCTCTTTAAACACTTGTTTTTGAATCTCATTTTTAATAACTCAAGATATGGCATGAATCATTTGATTCTGTCTATTCCAGGTAGGGTTAGCCTCCAAAGAAGCTAAATACCCAGCCATTGGTGGGAAGTAGCCTACTTTGCCAACAGCACACGATGCACGACACAGCGACATCAACACAAACCCAACTCCCTCCTCTTCACCGCACAGCCTCCGCTTCCCCCTTCGCTGATAAACTACTGAGACGGGCTCATGCAGTCTAGGACGGGCTCGGGCGCGCATTACAAACAGAGAAGTCCGGAGCTTTTACACATTCACAAAACGATAAGCGATACTTAGAACGAGCTTGCTTGGGAAGACTTGGCAACGGCATTCATGTTACGTTCCTGTGAAGCGCGAGGTTGGGTAGAGATATTCGATTCATACGTTAGGTTAGAGGGTTTGATGTCTCGCTAATTTGTTTGTATGTAAATCCAAATTAACCATCATGAACATTCGGCTGACGCTGAATAGAGATCAAACTTTTATTTTATGTCTAAACGAACAAACAATACAGTAAGTCAGTAACAATATATTATGGCCGGTACTGACCGTTCGTGCCAAGACCTTACGATCTATTTAGTCATATAGTTCTATTCTCCGTCTTTCTTTCTTTCTTTCTTTCTTTCTTTCTTTCTTTCTTTCTTTCTTTCTCCCACCCAAACCCACCCACCCACCCTCCCACTTTGAGGTCTAGCAGTCGCTAGACATCAACCATACAGTTGGCGCCACTGCCACTTCTTCACTAATAAAATAAATCACAAAGAAAAATTAAGTCGAATATTTCGAAACGTGAACATTTTCAAAATGTCTGTGAACTCTGTCAAGATCTTAAGTATAAAGGAGGTGGGAAATGCCCCCTATTTTTTTTACCTCTATCCGATATTCTGGATCTATATAACATACATGCACGAAATATATATACATTGAAATAATATGTTACAAGGCCTACCTGAAATCATTACCGTACTTACATTATGCAATATACAATATGTTGTGCTGATGAACCCATCGGCCATTCTTCCAGGTTCAAAGAATTAGTTAACACTTTATGGAAGTGTAAAACAGCTAGCTGGTTCAGCCTCTGCTGGCTCACGGTGGTTCAAATATAGGTTTTGAGGCGTCTTAATGCTTAACACTATGAAATCAGGTTCGTAAGAATCAATGTACTGAATCTAACGTACTCTGAAATCACATCACGAAGATGGGTACTATCATCTATTTCTTGGAATCTAACATCACGAAGAGCATTCAATCTCAAATCTTAGTACTGGGTCATCAATATAATCGTAACTTATCTCCTGAGGTGGGGTTCCACCTGGCCGATCTGTGCATGCTTTTAACATAAAATATAGTGCACAAGAAATCTCTCGTTGGGCGCTTGAGCCCCGAAGCATTCACGTAGTCTGTATCTATAAGTGTTGCCCCTCGAGAATAATTTCTATAAATGCGGATTTATTTATACTAATATTGACAACTTAGTGTCAATAGTAACAACTGAGCTTTATTTATTCGAACCCGGGTTGTATTTCATTTATTAATATGGTTTCATATTTATGCCAAATAGTGGAATCTTCTACCTCATGCAACCGGATCATTTTATTTCTGAATACCAGTAGTATGAAACTTTCCTTGGTTCCTTGCCCTTAAACTGTGATATTTTTACAACGATGTTACGCAGTGTTGTAAGTTCATCTTAGTGATTAGACAGAAAAATCTTACTCCGTTGTCCTTTCCGTGGTCTTGTTTTACGAGTGTGTTTACAGAGTCCCAGTAATTTGTTTTATCCACATCATTGACACAATGACAAATTCACGAATAAGCAAAATTGCTAATTTTTACCCAACTTTACTTTCATAATGGTTGCGAGTGAAACATTTACTTAACAACACAATATTACAAATATGATGATGAAGAAAATTGGTTTTTAAGGGGTCTAATATCTAGGTTGTCGGCTCCTATAATATACAAAAGATATAAAAATATCCTTACAACATGAATATCAGTAACGAGTCGAAATATCAATATACAGGTAAGATGAATCGTATATCCCGTAAATTAAGATTCGCAGTTTTGCCATTGGAGCTATGATATTCTAGGTTCAGGAGCTACCAAACATATTTGACAGGAATGGCGTTCCCATGAAGATTTTCGTTGATTAAATACTCTGCCATCACACCCTCAATGCCAAATCAATATATTTATCTATGCTGGTAACATATGGTTGAACTTCCCAATTATGGTAATTTCTGAATCATCCAATGACAAACCTCACAAAGGGAAAGGTATGATCGTATTCCAAAAATATCCAGTCCCAACAAGTGGAGTCGAGATCACAAAGGCGAGTAGCGAGTAGCGTGAGGCAATAAAAATGACTTATAATGTATCTTCTGTACGCAGTGTACCAGGTAGGTCACAAGACAATAACCTCTGTTGGCGCAGTCACAGAGAGTTAGAAATACCTGCTAATGTCCTTAAATCTTGCCCACATGGCGAAAACCTTGGAAACTCATGCCACCTTACTGCCAGGTCACTAACAGCCCTGAGACAGAAGTCTTACACAGTAGTCGAAGAGGTGCACGATGTAGGAACAAGGTGATAATCGGAGAATCGACATCATCGCTTTCAAACCCGATTCTTCAGAGGGATACATAATTGATCTGGCCATTCGGCTCGAGTCAAATCAAAACCAACCCGAAAACGTGGATGAGGAAAAGAGGCGGTACTACGAAAGCATGATTACGTACTACCAGTGGCGCCAACTGTATGGTTGATGTCTAGCGACTGCTAGACCTCAAAGTGGAAGGGTGGGTGGGTGGGTGGGTGGGTGGGTGGGTGGGTTTGGGTGGGAGAAAGAAAGAAAGAAAGAAAGAAAGAAAGAAAGACGGAGAATAGAACTATATGACTGAATAGATCGTAAGGTCTTGGCACGAACGGCCAGTACCGGCCACAATATATTGTTACTGACTTACTGTATTGTTTGTTCGTTTGGACATAAAGTAAAAGATTGATCTCTATTCAGCGTCAGCCGAATGTTCATGATGGTTAATTGGGATTTACATACAAACAAATAAGCGAGACATCAAACCCTCTAACCTAACGTATGAATCGAATATCTCTACCCAACCTCGCGCTTCACAGGAACGTAACATGAATGCCGTTGCCAAGTCTTTCCAAGCAAGCTCGTTCTAAGTATCGCTTATCGTTTTGTGAATGTGTAAAAGCTCCGGACTTCTCTGTTTGTAATGCGCGCCCGAGCCCGTCCTAGACTGCATGAGCCCGTCTCAGTAGTTTATCAGCGAAGGGGGAAGCGGAGGCTGTGCGGTGAAGAGGAGGGAGTTGGGTTTGTGTTGATGTCGCTGTGTCGTGCATCGTGTGCTGTTGGCAAAGTAGGCTACTTCCCACCAATGGCTGGGTATTTAGCTTCTTTGGAGGCTAACCCTACCTGGAATAGACAGAATCAAATGATTCATGCCATATCTTGAGTTATTAAAAATGAGATTCAAAAACAAGTGTTTAAAGAGAGGTTCTTTAGCTTGTCAATGGATACTACTTTTGATTTATCGAGAAAAGAACAACTGTCTTTCGTTATCCGGTAAGTCGATGAAGAGACAGGGAAAGTGCATGAGCGGCTTGTTGCATTAATGGAATGTGCGGCGACAAAGAGCAAGAACCTATTCAAGACGCTCGAGGACATATGCAGGGAACTTAATCTATACTGGAAAAACTTGCTTGTCGCATAATCCTATGACGGTGATTTTAATGGTCTCAAGGCTCAAATTCAAAACGAAAACCCTGCGCCTGTTTACGTTTGGTGTTTTGCGCACAGAATGAATTTGGTAGTGGTTGATACGGTAATGGCATGTTTAAACACAAAAGATCTGTTTTCGATTTTTTTTTAAACTTTGCATTCATTTGTTCGTCAAAAGGCCGAGTCAAACTTATCGAAAGTTACCAAACAAAACGGTATCCGAAAGAGCGAGTTCGTCGACTAAAACGAGTCAGCACGACACGTTGGATGACTCACGCTTATTCACTCACTGCCGCTCCGTCAATATTTGCTGCTCTAATCGACACACTGCTTCATGTAATTCAGACACCACTGCGAACCCATGACCGTGAAGACCCAACCGACAACGTTACACCAGCCAAAAATCGGCTGCCACAGAAGCGCAAGACCTCTTAAGATACTTGCTATCAGAACGCTTTGTTCTCACAGCGCTCCTCTTTTCGAAAGTCTTCGAAAAGGTGGGATCTGTGAGCAATGTTTTGCAAGGTGTTGATATCGATTTATTGGCAGCTTTAAGTGCAATCCAGCATATGTTCATAGAGATGGAGCACCTTCGAAACGAGAGAGCATATGAATGTATTCTTGAAGACAAAGAAGATTTTCTCAGAGAATTTCCCGTCTTTTAATTCCAAAAACTGCCCGATCCCTTGAAGCGGCGCAAGAAGATGATGGATGGCGAGGGAGCTGCAGATGAGCCAATTGATGAGTCCATCAAAAAATTTCGAGTCGAGACTTAGAACGTTTGCCTGGACGCCATAATTTCTCACCTTGAAGATAAATTGGGCAACGCAACTGTTGGGTTATACCGCGATTTGGAACTCTTCTCGTATCGTCGTCTACTTGGGGTGAACGGTCGTAGAAACGTTCTTCCTGATGATGCATTCGATCACTTCTGTCAACTGTATGGAAAATGCACGGACATAATTCAACTCTTAGAAGAGTTTACTGCTTTTTCGAAAGTCTACCCCCAAATCAAGAAGGCAGCTTTATTGCTCAAGAAACTGCACAAACAAGACATTTTTGCCGATGAATATTCTGCTGACGACGATTTTGCGAAGACCGACAAAGGCGAGGGGGAATCAAAAACTGAAGAAGGAAACTTTCTATAAGAGATTGAAGACAGGGATGTTAACCCAGATCAAGTGGACCCCGGTAATACTGGAAGCTGAATGGCTGTATTACAATTTATGCACTCAGCAGGCTTGAAAAGTGTGTTCCCCACTTTGTACACCGCATTGAAGATTGCAGTGACAATCCCGGTAGCAAGCGCCTCACTCGAGATAACTTTTTCGAAGTTACGCATAATCAAAAACAGGCTACGTACGACTATGGATGGTGAGCGATTGGAAGACCTCATGATAATTTCTTGTGAAAATGACGTAAATATTGTTTACGATAATGTCATATTCGAGTTCGCATCATATAGTAGTATTCTTTCCAAACAGTTACTGTACTGAGAAATAAGGTGATGTAATGAAACCTTTTTATGTAGTTTTTTGTTCGACCAAAGATATTCTCAAGGTGGTTGGAGCGTGACAGTCGATTTTTTAAAGTGCTCTAATAGGGCCAAAAAAGTTTAGGAGTATTGTGGAGTGTTGTGGAGTGTCAAAAGTATAATTAGCTTAAAATGACCGTTTTAGGGCAAATTCGTATATGTTGTTCGTTTTTAAGTGTGTTCTAGTGAATAGATTCCGGCCAAAAACTCCACAAATAACGATAACACGATAAAAAAAGAAAACGTTAAGAAATACCGGGGTCACTGGTTATCTAACACAGAAAACGAAGGTCAAAAGGCCGTTTTTTCCGCCAAAAAACACTAAAACGAATGTTTCTGCCATTTTCAAAGCCCTACAGCTGCTTTAAGTTACCAGTTTCCCAAAGGATTTAGTATTGCTATTATACTTTGGACCATCCTCAACTCTTCTAGACAATTTTTGGGCCTATTTGAGCACTTTTAAATATCGATACTTTTTGACGTGACTGCCGCGCTCCAACCACCTTAAGCCCAAAGCATTGCCGCTTGAAGACAACGCATTACGCGAAATGAAAACTGTCTGCCGAGGAGTAACGTTTGTTTTGAGATTTCCCTTATTTATCTTTTATCTAAAACTAAGTGAGCAGTATTTTGATGTTGGACACTTTTTACCATTCAAATTTTGAGAATATCATAATTCTGTATAAAATACAGTTTTTCCTCCTAATTGAATTAAACGCTTACCGGTACTCGATGAGAGTATTGCTTTTTTGTTTGTTTTCTTCAGCTCCACTTGTCGCTAAAAGTTTCTAAGAATCTTGAGAAGTCTGGTTAGATTTTGGAAACGGGATAGTTGTCGGCACTGGTAAACAATATGTGTGCATAACTCGTATGAGAGTGGTGGTGGTGGGCGGTGGGGGGAGGGTCGGAAGGGGTGGGTGTCTAAACTGTTTCGCTAGACCTCCGAGAAATGCTATTGGCGCCACTGCGTACTACCGAGACATGTATCACATTGAGACCGTTATTATCATCGGTTTTCTAATCATATCAAGAGGAACAATTCCACTTTTTTTTCGTGTACTTTAGTAGGACCTTTGGATTGAGGAAGGATTTGACAGCCGACATCGTACTATCGACTTTAAAAGGCTCCTGTATCATCTATATGGATCATGTCTACGGCCCATAGAACGGTTTAATTACAAATAGTTGATGAACCTCGGCATCGAAGTGACTGACGAAATGTTGGATTAGGTGCCCTTGTCCTCGCGGCAATTTGCTCTTTGTATGCAAGAAGAATATGGAATAAAATAAAATATTAGGTGTTCTACCTTTAAAGTACCCTCCACGGACGAGGGCGAAACCTTGTTTCGACAAATTTGCTACACATGGCAGAAAATACTATAACTGAACTATTGAAAGTTTTGAAATCAACCAGCTATTGGTTGACAAAAACATTCAGAAAATTCAAGAACTCTCCGAAAGAACACCGTTGGATTGCAGGTAGGCTATACTAGATTAGTATAATGTCTAAAGAGTGATTATTTCAGTCATGGGCGCCACCCTCCCTCCCCCTCTCCCGCCCTCATCCACCTCCCCCTCCCCTCTCCCCCTCCCTCCCCCCCCTCTGGAATTCCGAGAATATTTTGATTGATCATTGTCACACCAGTTTATTTTATAAATTGAAGTTACTGTTGGTCAACTGACAACTGTTACAACAAAGAAATTTTTAATGTTGCTGACGTAATATGTATTTACATTCAAAAATATATGGTTTTAATGACGTCATGCAGTAGACCAGCATTTCCCAAACTGTGGTTCGTACTGCTACAGTGGTACGCGGTGATGTGAAAAACATAACAATTCTTAGATACTTAACGAAAAATATAAAATTAAAAAATATAAAAACATTGATATGTTGCCTGAGGACTTTAATGCCAAATATATGAAGCAGTTTTATGAATTGAATTGTGATTCAGAACTAAGGCAAACTTTTTCAAAAATGGCTCTCGTGAACTTTTGGATTGAGAGGCGTGTGGACTGTGCAGACATAGCTGACAAAGCAGTTTGATTTCACTACTTCGTACTTGTGTGAGACTGCATTTTCTTCACTTGTTTATCTCAATAATAAAAAAATACCGGAATAGGCTCCTTACATTGGAAAACTATCTTCGTTTGAGACTCGGCAATCTTAAACCAGACATTCCTATGGCTTTTAATCTTCAAGCTCATCCTTCACATTGGAGTTGTTAGTTGAACTTTGGTTTTTATGTTTAATTATTAAGAGTTTTTATTAATATTAGCCTATTTGTACAATATCATTTCTGAATGTTTGAATTGAATACTTATTGTAATAAATAATAGAACAACTGGACACACTTTTTATTATTTGAACTTTTACTCTAACAGTCTAACTCTAACAAACACAATTTACAATCCATCTTTTGGTCTGTTACGTAGTGGTGGTGGGAGTTACAGTTACTATATCTCCCAACCATTAGGTGGTACGCGAGAGATTCTTACCTCTTAAAGTGGTACACACACAAAAAAGTTTGGGAAACGCTGCAGTAGACTACCAATGGAAACATAGCTTCTATTTTCAATATGGTAATGCTTATATTAAATACCGTTACGGAAACTAAATAAATCTACATATTCCAAGCATAGATTTTGTATGTTTATGTCCACGGGAGTAGGAGCCCTAAATAAGGGTCTGACTGTATTATACTCGCGCCTTATTTTACGCCGTTTGCCTTGCCGCGATCGTTATTCGTGCTGCGAAATGTTGTACATTTTCATTCTTAAGGTGTGCAATACTATGGCGACTCATTTCTTGAGAACAAAGCGATTATTGCTACGATTGAACAGCAATTTACCATTGTTGTTGTAGACTCTTAACCGGTAGTGTTACAACTTCTACAATCGAAGCCATTTATAATATTTAAATTGCCCTGTGATGTTTGTGCCGTTGTCAAAGGACTAATCTCTCAATCAAATGTAGGCCTACTGTAGACGGCAGGTCAGTCGAGACAAAATGGCGAATTCAATGGTGATAAACTTCGTAATGTTGTACTGTATATGATTTCAACGGAACCCTTTTGCAAGACAGGCAATGTCGGATGTCAATCATGTACTTATGAACGGAGTAGCATCGCAGAATAATGATTAAGCTCGACTTGATGCTTAACCGTAACAACCGGTTACCATCAGTAACCATAAAAATCATAACTTGCATATTTGGGCCTAGTCTGTTCCCTAGCCTGACAATTCTTATATATAAAAATGAAGGGTATAAAAATGTACGTTTCAGTTATACGTTTGCACGATGGGGACAGGTTACCTGAATATTCGAAATGTTATTGCCTACGCTGGGACATATTTTCAACACTGCACATTCAGGGAAATACCTCGTTGGCACTGTACCCGAAATTCACATAACCACCACCTATTATCCGAAGGATGGAAAGTATCGCAAGGGACGCTGATACCCAGCTAGATAAACCAACAATTCCCTGCTAGATGGATAGCTAGGAACCTCTCGGCACAAAGATATTTATTAAAAATACGATAGAACTACTACCTAGTTACTTACAAATCCTACAACAAAGTATTGGAGGACGAGATTCTCGGAATCTCGAGGGTGAAGGGTTTAAAATGCGGGCGCCAGTATCTAACTAGTGGTACCACCGTATCTGATTATTAAATGAAGAGATCGCAAAGTTCTATAGCCTAAAAAGGAACAGGCAAACTAACCAGTCCCTGCTAATATTTATTCAGAAGGACAACACAAATAAACAGACAATTTAACAACTCACACGTTCGAACAATAAAACTCGTTACTCAAATAAAATAATAACTGACTTCACCTAGAAGCAAAATATACCACGTCTATAAAATATTTGAAAGCATCAACTACTTGTTGATCATACTGTACTTCTGATATCAATCCTTCTTTCTCTTTATATACCGTCTCCGCGTCGAAGATTGGCGATCATCATTGAAATCCCTTGCCTCGAGGTTGCCGTTCGAAACAGAGATGCTGAGTCAAGATCAAACCATTCCTGCAAATTCTTGAGCTAGGAGATTCTCCTCCTCCCTGGTCTGCGCCGTCCTTCAATCTTGCCTTCCATGATTAGCTGCTGGAGTCGGTACTTGTTATTTCGAATCACGTGGCCAAAATATTGTAGCTTCTGTCGCGTGATGTTGTAGAGCACCTCCATCTCCTTGCCCATCCGATCCAGCACCTCGGTGTTTCTCACCTTGTCGGTCCACGATATACGAAGCATGCGACGATACAGCCACATTTCAAATGCTTCCAACTTCTTCGCCAAGGGTTTGGTTAACGTCCACCCCTCGTGTCCATACATTAGTATGGGAATTATGTAACACTTGAGGGCAAGTATCTCGTTCTCAGACTAAGATCTCGGTGACACAGCATTTTCTTCACTTTGATAAAGACACCCCTGGCTTGCTCAATGCGAGCTTTGATTTCATGGCTGCAGTCCCATTTGTCATTCAGGTAGCATCCTAAAATAACGCTTCCTATTTGCATTTCTCACCCTACATTATACGAGGGTCTCCTTAATATGACGTTCCTTAAAATACTACACCCTAATAAAATATTTAAAATTCAAATTATTATTATTATTATTATTATTATTATTATTAAAATATTTACAACATTACTCACTGTTATCGTTACCAGAACGATATTCATTCACATACTCGATCTTTCTTGATCACTATACTACTTCTTTACGTTACTCTCATTTTAAGATCAAACTATTCTTTTTCACAGTCGCTTAAAGTTTGTCAATTCTATGAGAACATGAGTAATGAACAATTAAGCAAATTACTGTTCTATTTATGTCATAATCATTAATAAAATCTATAAGAGATTAAATATAAAACAGACTATCTTTGTGGTTATCACAATACTCGAAAATAGTGGTTTCGGTACTCGACTTCACATTTATATACATCGCATTACTTATACCGGTACATTCTTTCCGCTGACAACACTGTCATTAATACCATTTACAGATCGCTATTCCACATCATAATCGCTGAAATATTCATATTTCTGCTGAATAAGTTTCTCAAATAGCGTTACATTATACGCATACATTCCACTATTAACATCTCTCCACCTTTCATCTCATTATTGCACGGAATTCCAGTAATTCTACTCATCATACACGAAAGCATAACATAATCTTCTACTGTAATTACAATATCCACTATCGATTATACATATCCTTACATTCCTTCGTGCACGTAATATTCTTTACTTGTACTATTTCCATCGCTCATAATCTCTGTAAAACATTTCACCTTAATACACTCTTAAGCGATTCATTTGCGACGTTACCGTTTCATCGTTTACTTTATAAAACCACGTTACGTTGAACAATTACACCTTAAGATACTTGTCTGTATATAAACTTCAGATTAATAAAAACATATTCCATATCCTCACAAATCTTTTTACAATTAATGAATATTCATTCATTCCACCTTCAAATAACATCTGTCACATTATAAGTCGTTGCATTCCATTATATATTTGCATTCCTTTCATATCTACCGCTGGTTTAGCGTTGTCAAAACTCTGCTCAATACGTTGCTCCCCTCTAGTCATACACAATGACGTTCGATATTGAACCATGTCAATTGTTTATATTAAGTCCACAGATTTAAATAAATGCAAATATGATCTGAATCATAAAGCACTGAAATATTCCGTAGAATTCGAAGTATAAAAATTGCTATGAAGTATTACGAAGAATTCTGAAGAATTATGATGAAGCATTAAATGTATTATAATGAAGCATTCCACTATCTGTAAGGACGAATTCGCATACTATCGAAAAATTATATATTATCAAAAATGCGACGAAGAATAAAAATTACGCTACGTCAAAACAATTTTAATTATAAACTAATTTATAGTACCTACACTTTTAATAAATTTTATAAAATATAATTTCATCTCCCGAAATTCAATATCGCAGTACGATGACGTTTAAAAATACTAACTTGAAATCACTGAAATAAAATACTAAAATACTAATACAAATGCTAAAACACGAAAATAAGTGGCCACTACATAAAATATTGGTCATACCTAGATACCCAAAACATGGCAATCAACTACTAAATATAATTGAAGCTCTTTAGCTACCTTCAGCCCGTATAATTTCTTCATAACCTGGGTCATTGTTGAAGTCAGGAAGACTGCATTCCTCGTCTCACGTTCGGAAAACAGCTGGAGTAGCAAGCGGCCACGCGCCTGCCTCTCGTTCCAATCAGCCGGTCTGGTGCGCTCCACAGTGACAGCGCTTGCCTGCCTGAAGGTACACCATTCCTGCATACTCGGTTCCTTCGGGAGTCGAACTGGCATCTCTCGTTCGCTTCTGGAACCAGATGGTTCCTGTTGCTAATTCTTCATTCGGCCCCTGTCTTGAAGATCTCCGGTGAATTGTAGATAGTAGCAATTATATTTATGAGATTTCCGAGATGGCACTGGAAACTCAAGTTGAGGGGCAGATGACCTCGTAGTTCCGCCCCTTAAAACAACAATAACTAACTAACTAAACTCAAGTTGTTGTTATTGCATTAGTGACTTCGGTGGATTGGGGTTGGTGTTGCAATACCACTCCTTCATGTATTTTCCTCGTCGTGTTAGGTCACTTCTGGAATCCACGTGTTGATATAGGCTAGTTCCCCTCCATAAATTTAGTAAGCCATTATTACTGCCGTCGAGGTATTCATGTTACAGTATCCTCGTCGACTCAGGCTTAATAACATGTAAAATATTTCCGAAGAGATGGTTCATATATTGTTAATGTTCAAGATACCTTCGTTGTCATCATCATCAGCCGATACTCTTATCCAAGTGTTCGTTTCTTCCCTGCACTCCTAAGCTCTCGTGTCCGCACGATGGAGATGCCGCTGATGACTCAGCAGACCGATCCTCGCATGGAACATGCGGTTGCATACGTCACATCTGATTGTAGGGGGTGGACGTGGAAGTGTTTGGCGGAGTTTTCTTCTGTGACGAGCTTCCGTTTCCTGTCTTTGACGATTTTGTTCAAAAAGTAGAACAGCGTCGAAGGTGGTTTTGCGCCAACGCGAATGTTCCTCCGCAAGGGTACAGGATTGATAGATACATTTTTAAGGTATCTTTGAGCCGATCTTTAAAACGTTTCAAAGGTGCACCTGTTGGTATCTTGCCCGTGCTGAGTTCACTGTACAAGATCTGCCGAGGGAGTCTGTCATCTATCATACGCTGAACATGGCCAGACCATCTAAGCCGATTGCCGATAATGATGGACTCAAACTCTTCATTTTTGCTCTCTCGAGTACCTCGACATTAGGTATGTAGTCATCCCATTTGATGTACATAATGGAGCGGATTTTTTGCTGGTGGAAGCGTTCCAATTTTTTGATGTCCCTGCGGTATAGAGTCCAGGTCTCACGTCCGTAGAGCAGCGTAGAGATGACAACAGCTTGGTATACCATCAGCTTTGTTCTCATCCTTAGGTCTTTGTTCTGGAATATACGATGTAATCGGCGTCCAAACGCAACATGCGCAGCGTGAATTCTGTTATCCACATCTTGTTCGACAGTACATTGGGTCGACAGAATGCTCCCAAGGTGATCACTTTTGTGATACTTTCAATGTATAGCTTGGCCCATTTGTCGGTCAAATTTTATTTCTTGTTACCGAGATCCCCGAATGGTAATTATTTCTTTATCAATGTATTAATTGCTTAAACCATATGCATAATCTTGTTATCAATCACTTATTCATAGATATTATAGTTCTCACCTCGAGTGTTTCAGTCGCTCGCTACCTCAAGCGTCCTCACTCCCGACATACAGGACATCTACTGGTTGTTCCACTGTCCGCTGAGTAGTGTCGACTGACGTCACCCTGACTTTCGTTCGACCAATGGCAGGTCTTTGTCCAGTCGGGCGATCTCCAGCTTCGAGAGGGTTCCATGATCCCTATTTAAGACGCCACTTGCTGGCGTTCTTCACCACTTCTGATCAACCGCCACTTCTGATCAATCATCACTTCTGATTACTTCAACCTGCTGGTCACCGCTACTGCATCTCATGACACCATCGCTAGTCTCTACGCTACCTAGCAGTTACGTCACGAGATCTGCACCATGACGTATTACTCAAGATGGCAAGACTAATTGCCAGCTGTTGTACTCTTCACCTTCACCTTAGATGGGATACTTTGAATCATCTTTCGAAATACCGCTGGATCATCACTTGGAAGCTATAAATGTCATTCCTTCTCAAGAAAAGAAGAGAGAGTTGACATTTTATCAATGGTGCACATATCTCTAGGCCATGTACGCCTCCTTCTAAAGAAACCGTGAGGACTTTTAAATCAACGTGTGCTAGCTGGAACTTTTAAGGAGCTGGCTCTTCAAAGATAAGTTTACTTTTATGAAGAACTTATATCATACCAGTTATTTTACACTCTTAATCATTTTTTATGGTTCTCTCTTTTATAAAGTGCATCCCTTTTTTTTATGTTAAGCTCAACTTCTCTCCAATCAAGCAAGCTTGTTTCATGGACCTTTCTTTAATCTGGGTTTCTGTCATCAGGCCCTCACACTTTGCTACATTTATAATTGTTCATTTCTGTGATAAGCACTTAAGTGCAATTTGTTTATTGGTTATAAATTCATTATTAGAAATAAAAATTGTTAATGTATTGCTACCTACATTGGTTTTCTAGTCACGTATTTCATGCCCACTACCCCGCACCGCTTCAGTCTAATTTTCTTGACCACAGTAGTTATTTTGTCCAGGCTTTCGCCTGATGCGTTTCGTTCTCCCGTATGGGGAAGTTTTAGGGCAGAACTTATTCTCCATTATTTTGGTGCCGAAACCCGGGAAACATATCTGTTGCACCCTGGATCCCTATACAAGTTTATATTTTGGATTTTACATTAACAATTTTTGTTCATTGTGTTTCTACACTAATTCGCATTGTACGTTTCAGCTTGAAGCGCATGTTCAGCAGAGGAGGAGAGAAACGTAAGCTAAGCCGGTTTCTTCCGCATCAGACTAAACCTTACTACCTAGCAAGCTGTCATCCTCTGACTTCCAGTACTCGAAGTCACAATATTGACGTGAGTAACAAACAACTTTTGACATGCCTAACCTTGATGAAAAACTCAGCAACGCCAGAGCCTCTTGTAAGGGCAAGCTCACACGGTTTCGTACTTTCTTAACGGAGCTCGAACCCCAAGAGCGTAATCTTGACATAATTTCGCAGAGGCTTAAGAATTATGAACAAGCCTTTGAGAAATATGATGAGATACAATGCAGTATAGAAACTCAGCATCCGGACCAGCAAAGTGATAGGTTGGAAGTTGAAAAATTATACTATCAGGGATTTGCTGAAGCTAAACAGCTTATTAGGGCTTTAACTTTAAAGGAAAAACAAGAAGATCAAACTTCTGCAGCATCTTCTACATCTTCTTCACGCATTATATTACCCAAATTAGAAATACCCAAATTCACTGGTAAAGACATAGAATGGGAACCATTTTTTGAATTATTCAATTCTTTAGTACATGAGAATACTTCTATACCAGTAATACAAAAATTTCACTACTTGCGTCTGGCAGTTCAAGGCAACGCACTTAACCTGATTCAAGCACTTTCTTTGACCAGTGATAATTATGAAGTTGCTCTGAATCTTCTTAAGGATAGATATGGGAACATTCGTTTATCCATTCAACGCCATATACAAAGCTTATTCGAGTTACCTAACGTGCAAGCAGATAACAGTTTATCACTTCGTAAGTTGATTGACACTGCAGAGCTACACGTCAGAGCATTGTCCAATTTAAACCAACCTGTAAATCACTGGGATTTATTTCTAGTTCACCTCATTTCTGCAAGATTGGATGCAAATACATTAAAAGCCTGGGAAACAGAACTTTCCCAGAATTTGCAATGCACTTATGAGGCGATTATTAACTTTTTGAAGGCCAGAAGCCAAGTCTTTTCCGCCATAGCTAATCAAAAAACTAGTAGTTCAGATTCAAAAGCCTTCTCAAAAGATAAGGTTAGCAGTTCTAATCAAAGAATTTTAAGATCACAGGCTCTTCCTGTTGATGCTCGGTCACCGAACCAAATGCAAACGTGCGGTCTGTGTCAGCAATCGCATACTTTATACAATTGTGATGAATTTAAATCTTTATCAGTAGATGAAATACGAAAGTTCATTACGAACAAAAAACATTGTTTCAACTGTTTGTCAGGAACGCATATGTTAAACAATTGCCGTTCACAACGTTTATGCTTTCATTGTAAGGCTAGACACCATTCCCTTTTGCACAGACATGAAAGATCACGGTTATCAGGACCAAGCAGTTCCAATACCAAGTCTAATTCTGAGACTTCTCAAAATAGTGCGCAGTCGTATGCTCAAAGTTCTACCTCGCTTGGCAAAGTCCAGGTTTTATTATCTACCGTGCAGGTTCTATTGAAAAATTCTCACGGAAAATGGGTATCTGTCAGGGGATTATTGGACAATGCCGCTACCAACAATTTTATTAATGAATCGTTGGTACAAAAGTTAAGCCTCCCAAAACATCCTACCTCAATAGAGGTTACAGGAATAAACTGCTCTAAATCGCAATCCTTAAGCTTTGCTAAAGTGGATCTGAAGGACTCTAATAATCTTGGTACGCAGTTGCAATTAGATTGTTTGATTATCAAGTCTATAGGCAACAATATTCCTGGCACTTCTTATCCTATTCAAAGTTGGAATATCCCGAATTTTGTCCAGCTAGCTGACCCTCATTTCAACAGAGCTTCGCCCGTAGAGCTTCTTTTCAGCTCAAGCGTATTTTGGCAATGTCTTCATTCCAATAAAGTAAAAATTGCTCCTAATGTTTTCTTCCGCGAAACTGATTTTGGTTGGATTGCTACTGGCCAAATATACCGTAATACTATTCAAACTGTATCGAATTGTTATTTTGTTGGTACCGATTTGAGTCAAGAGCTAACCAAGTTCTTGGATCTTGAGAATGTTCAGGCTACTTCTTCTTCTTCTTCTTCTTCTAACGGAATTTGTGAAAAGTTATACAAGGAAACCACTGTCCGTACTGCTGAAGGCAGATTTATAGTAACTCTTCCACGTATTCCCAATCCTCCCGCCATTACGGGCTCGCATTCCAGAGCACTTAGGGCACTATTTGCTATTGAAAATCGGTTCAAACAAGATGCTTCTGTCAAAACTCAGTATGCTTCCTTTATGGAGGAATACGAATCATCCAATCACATGGAGGTAATTTCTAAATCAGAAGAAATTGACCATCCTTTAAATGAAATAGTTTATCTAAATCATCACCCGGTATGGAAAAATTCCTTATCACAAGACAATATAAGAGTAGTTTTCAATGGCTCATCACCAGATTCCAATGGAATCTCTTTAAATGATACCCTGCAATGTGGTCCCGCGATTCAAACAGATCTCACCTCTGTTTTGCTTAATTTTCGAAGGTTTCCTATTGCTGTAATCTCAGATATTAAGCAGATGTACCGGCAGATTCTCGTAAATTCTGAGCAGCAAGATCTGCAAAGAATATTGTGGCGCGATGAGAGTTCCAAACCCATAAAGATATTTAGATTGAAGACTGTGACATATGGCCTGAAGCCTTCAGCCTTTCTTGCGATTCGGTCTATCCACATGTTAGCCGAGCAAGATGGTCATCTGTATCATCCTTTGGCCTCTGAGTCATTGAAAACGGCATTTTATGTTGACGATTTCTTGTGCTCTTTCCCTAATATCTGTCAGAATCTTCCCCTGTAACTAAGAGACAAGTTCTGTCAGAAATCGCAAAGATCTTTGATCCTTTGCAATATATTGCTCCTATAGTTATTGTTGCAAAAATGTTCTTGCAAAAGCTTTGGTCATTAAAATCAGACTGGGATGAAAATCTCCCCCTTCCTCTTGTAGAAGAATGGTTAGAGTATCGCAGCAGTTTGCTGGATCTCTCCTAGGTTTCTATACCCCGCCTTTTAATTTCTAATCCCTTATACCAGCAGTATGACCTGCATGTATTTTCTGATAGTTCAGAACGGGCTTATGGCTGTTGTGCATACATAGTAGGACGTTCCTCAGCCACTTTCCCTGGATTTTCTAATTTAGTGTGCGCTAAATCAAAAGTTGCTCCACTTAAGACGGTATCATTGCCGAGATTAGAATTATGCTCTGCTTTAATGGCAACAGAATTAGCTACTAAACTAAATGTCAGTATAAAGTTAAAATTTTCCCGCACATTTTTTGGAGCGATTCTTCTATTGTATTAGCTTGGATTTCCAAGCCTTCTTCTCATTGGAATACCTTTGTGGCAAATCGCGTTTCTAAGATTCATGAAGTCTCTCATTCTGAACAATGGAGACATGTTCCTAGCCGTGAAAACCCCGCGGATATAATATCACGTGGTTGCACGCCTAAAAAATTGATTTCTTCAGACCTGTACTGGAATGGTCCTCCTTGGCTAAGTCAGGAATCATCTTGCTGGCCTCGCTTAGCTAATCAATTTGCAGAAGAAATACCTGATGCCCGTAATGACCCTGTCGCGTCGCATCTTACTTCTACTTCTACTAGCCTTTTTCATAGATACTCTTCATTTGATAAATTGATTCGTGTAGTGTCTTATATCTTCCGATGGAAATATTTAGTAATTGATCAACCTTTGAAGCCTCAACCCTTTCTCTCCAGAGTAGAGTTAAAATTTGCTACTTGCAAGATTTTGTTACTTGTTCAGCAGGAAGTATTTGCTCCTGAAAAGCAAGCTCTTGTAAGTGGTAAAGATTTACCCAAGTCTAGCAGGCTTTCACCACTCACTCCTTTTCTAGACCAGGACGGCATAATACGTGTGGGTGGAAGATTAGCTATGTCTAGTTGTGAGGATGGGAAAAAGCATCCCATCATCCTTCCTTCAAAGCATCCTATCACTACCCTTATAATAAAAAAGTTTCATTATGAACACCTTCATGCTGGCACTCGCACCTTGCTCTGTCTAATTCGTGAACTTTACTGGATCATCAATGGCGTTCATGAGGTTTCTTCTGTTGTCAAAAAGTGTATACCTTGCTTTAAGGTTAAACCACGGCCCGCCACGCAGATTATGGGTAATTTACCTCCATTTCGTTCAGAACCTAGTAAGCCCTTCGCTCTTACTGGGATCGATTACGCAGGTCCTTACGTATATCAGACCAATCCCTCTTCATCTAAGCGCAAAATCTTAGGTAAATTTTACATCTCGTTATTTGTATGTATGGTGACGGGAGCTATCCACCTTGAGTTGGTTACGAACGCTTCTGTATCCTACTTTTTGGCCGCCTTTTCTAGATTTGCTGCTAGACGGGGTGTTCCATCTGAAGTTTTTTCAGATAATGCAAAAATGTTTGTAAGCGCTTCTGATCTCTGGAAAAAAGTGTTAAGCTCCCCTTCTGCTAAAGAAAAAATTTCCAACTTTTCCTATTCTAAAGGTTTCAAATGGCATTTCACCCCGCCTTATGCTCCCCATCATGGGGGCCGTTGGGAGTCCTGCATCAAACTTACTAAAAGACAGCTTAAGAAAACTCTTGGTCCTACCATACTTTCTTATGAGGAATTCAACTCTTTAATTATTCAAGTCCAAGGTATTGTAAATTCCAGACCTCTGACCCCTCTTTCAAACGATCCTAAGGATCTTTTACCTTTAACACCCAGTCACTTCCTGATTGGCTGTTCGCTTGCTGCTACTCCGCCTTTGCTGGTTCGACGCTGTGATCCTAACTTACCTATCTTTTGGAGAAAAGTAGAATCTTTGCGCTGTTCTTTTTGGCGCCGATGGAAGTTAGAATATCTCAGCTTGCTAAATAGGCGTGAGAAATGGCGGCTTCCTCAACCAGATGTACGAGTGGGGGACATGGTTCTTCTTCGAGACCCATCTCCGCCTCTCGTGTGGAACCTAGGCAGAGTTATTCACTGCCACTTTGGCCATGATAAACGCGTCAGAGTTGTTGATGTTTTAACTAGTAAAGGTCTTTATACTAGACCCATCTCTGCTATCTCTGTTTTGCCTTTCGAGTCTTAGTTTCTCCTCGTCTGTTATCCATGTTTTGCTTTGACTGATTCTTTTGTTTGTTTTCATTCGGAGTTCTCGGAGCATGATCACTTTTGTGATACTTTCAATGTTTAGCTTGGCCCATTTGTCGGTCAAATTTTATTTCTTGTTACCGAGATCCCCGAATGGTAATTATTTATTTATCAATGTATTAATTGCTTAAACCATATGCATAATCTTGTTATCAATCACTTATTCATAGATATTATAGTTCTCACCTCGAGTGTTTCAGTCGCTCGCTACCTCAAGCGTCCTCACTCCCGACATACAGGACATCTACTGGTTGTTCCACTGTCCGCTGAGTAGTGTCGACTGACGTCACCCTGACTTTCGTTCGACCAATGGCAGGTCTTTGTCCAGTCGGGCGATCTCCAGCTTCGAGAGGGTTCCATGATCCCTATTTAAGACGCCACTTGCTGGCGTTCTTCACCACTTCTGATCAACCGCCACTTCTGATCAATCATCACTTCTGATTACTTCAACCTGCTGGTCACCGCTACTGCATCTCATGACACCATCGCTAGTCTCTACGCTACCTAGCAGTTACGTCACGAGATCTGCACCATGACGTATTACTCAAGATGGCAAGACTAATTGCCAGCTGTTGTACTCTTCACCTTCACCTTAGATGGGATACTTTGAATCATCTTTCGAAATACCGCTGGATCATCACTTGGAAGCTATAAATGTCATTCCTTCTCAAGAAAAGAAGAGAGAGTTGACATTTTATCAATGGTGCACATATCTCTAGGCCATGTACGCCTCCTTCTAAAGAAACCGTGAGGACTTTTGAATCAACGTGTGCTAGCTGGAACTTTTAAGGAGCTGGCTCTTCAAAGATAAGTTTACTTTTATGAAGAACTTATATCATACCAGTTATTTTACACTCTTAATCATTTTTTATGGTTCTCTCTTTTATAAAGTGCATCCCTTTTTTTTATGTTAAGCTCAACTTCTCTCCAATCAAGCAAGCTTGTTTCATGGACCTTTCTTTAATCTGGGTTTCTGTCATCAGGCCCTCACACTTTGCTACATTTATAATTGTTCATTTCTGTGATAAGCACTTAGGTGCAATTTGTTTATTGGTTATAAATTCATTATTAGAAATAAAAATTGTTAATGTATTGCTACCTACATTGGTTTTCTAGTCACGTAATTCATGCCCACTACCCCGCACCGCTTCAGTCTAATTTTCTTGACCACAGTAGTTATTTTGTCCAGGCTTTCGCCTGATGCGTTTCGTTCTCCCGTATGGGGAAGTTTTAGGGCAGAACTTATTCTCCACAAGGTATAAGAAGTGATCAACTCGTTCCAAGGAAGTGCCAGAGACGGTGATATCAAAGTCAGGGGTGGAGGTTTCAGGGACAGGTTGAACCAGTACTTCGTTCATCCGGATGTTTATGGTCAGGCCAAAGCGAGCGTATGCTCTCTCGAAGCAATTAACAGATTGTTGGAACTCTTCAGCTGAGAGGGCTAGTGAAGCGTTGTCGTCGGCATAACAAGTCATGTCTCCCCTTTTTCTCAAAACCAATAGTGTCTTCTGACGATTCTGTGATGATTTTCTGAAGCGTGGTCCATTCACCATCAACCTCCCTGTTGAATGGGTGGAGGGTCAGCTGTTCTTGAATAGTTCTTCGGAATCCATCCACGACACTTTCATCGTACAGCCTTGAGGTGTTGAACTTCTTTCTGGGTGGATTCATGGAGTGGGTGCGTGGTCGATTTTGGATAGAGAACCTGAGTC
Source organism: Meconema thalassinum (assembly GCA_946902985.2). Classification (NCBI taxonomy): domain Eukaryota; kingdom Metazoa; phylum Arthropoda; class Insecta; order Orthoptera; family Tettigoniidae; genus Meconema; species Meconema thalassinum. The sequence goes on along the minus strand of OX336393.1, from coordinate 310,461,214 downwards.
GACTGATAAGGAGTCGGTGGTCTGTCCAACAGTCATCAACATTTCTTGCAACCTTTGTGATTAGGACGTCATTCTTGCCATAGTGTCGGGTGATGATATAATCAATCATGTGCCAGTGTTTGGATCGTGGGTGCATCCATGTGGTCATGTAGCAATCGGGTGGTCGGAAATGAGTGTTGGTGATGTAGAGCTCATTCTCAGCACAAAGCCTGAGAAGTAATAGGCCATTGCTGTTGCAGTTCCCTATACCATGATTTCCCATGACCTTCTCCCACAGATTTTTGTCTTTGCCCATTCTTGCATTAAAATCACCAAGCAGCAGAAGCTTGTTGTTGCGGGGCACCTTGGTGAGGACTGTGCTTAGGTGTTGATAGAAGCAGGTCTTGGAGTCCTCATCGTCCATAAGAGTGGGGGCATATGAGGAGATAAGTGTGATGAATCTGTCTCTCGAAAGGGGAATACGGAGGGTCATGAGCCTTTCATTTATTGCAGTGGGAGAGAGTCGATGTTCATTCACCAATTTAGTTTTCACTGCAAAACCAACTCCATGTATGCGACTATCCTCTTCCTTCTTTCCCTTCCAAAAGATGGTGTATCCTGTTGTAGTCTCCTTGATATTACCTTCCCCCGAAAGTCTAGTTTCACTCAGGGCGGCAACATCGATATTGAGTCTACTCAGCTCGTGGGTGATAAGAGCTGTTCTTCTCTCCTGCCTGTTATCTGTTCGGTCCAATGACGTTCTATAATCATTTTATTTGAGTTCTTATTTCGACCGCATGATTGGGTGTCCGTCTGGGTGCGGTGTCCCAGACAGGATTGAAGAGTGGCATCCGATGTTTAGCCCACCTTTTCTAGGACCGTCCCCGTTCGGGGTGGGCAGCGGTGATCCTGAATAGGCCTGCCCAGACACAGATGAAGGACCGCATCCCCGAGTAGCCACATTATGTCTCGAGGAGACGACCATCACACATTCGTCGCCAACGTGCAGGTCCAGACTAAGCCTCCAGTTTACCAAACCTGCTTCCGTCGCCCGTATCCCATCGCCGTTGGACTTAATAAGTTTGCCAGGGAAGAGTGCCACAGGCGGGACTTTCTTTAAGGTGGATTTCAACTTGCCAAGGACAAACCCACGCACTATGATTCTGGCACCACCCACTGCGGCTCATACAGAATGAGACGTGCAGTTACAAGTACCAGAACTGTAATGGACTGCCGCAGACTCAAGAAGTCGTGAGTTGTGCCGTTACAGCCAGTCCATCTGGCATGACCTCTTCCGCCTCAGTAGCCGTTGGATAACCTCGGAGTTTATAGTTACCTCTTCCGCCCGCGTTGCCGTTGGGCCAAAATATACGTAATGGGTTTCAGTGTCATTTCCTACACTGAGGGGACCATCACACCACCTAAAGGGGATCATCCGCCAGAAGCCGTTGGCCCCTTCAGGAGGTCGAGTTATTTACCGCCGCCCAACACTCGCGTTAGCTGTTTTTACAGCGGGTTGCCAAACCAGCTAACCCTCCTCCTTTCGCATTCCGGACTTGGGACCGGACTAAGGCGGAGTTACTTTCGTTGTAGTCTCGTCGTATAATTTTATTATTCACGTAGATTAGGCAATTTTTATATACTTTTCCTGTATTGCAGATATGCGTAGACTTTCTCAATATTCGCTCAATATGACGAATTCACTCCGTTTATAAATGTATTCTTCCGTAGCTCTCAATCTAAGTCTCTTCTTATGCTGTATAATCTCAGCGAAGCTCTTCCTTGGTTTGTCCGGAAGATACGGCGATCCTTCCGTCAAATTGAATTGTAGACTCCCGTTCAATATATTTGTAGCTCAGAGAAGCACGCCTGCACTCGATCAGTCTTCGAAATGGAATCATCTCCCTGTGGATTTATCTCTCCCCTGCTTAATTTATAAAATGGCGTCCATTGAGGCGGACAATGGAAGTTCACTTCATATCCAATTATTTCCTTATTCAGCTTTCGACTTAAAATACCATTTAATCCAATATGTTTTATTTCCAAATATTTCCATATTTCAGTGATCTAATTATTATTATTATTATTATTATTATTATTATTATTATTATTATTATTATCCAAGTCACTTTAAAATTTAATTTATGTGTGTTAGATGATATGAAAGTCTCAACAACCAGCCATGCTTGCTCCCACTTTTTGCTTTCACTTTTGCTCCCACTTTTGCTCTCATATTAATGCCAACTCTTATAACTATGAACAGCAGAAAAATGAAAATGGAATAATATTTCTGATAATGTTGAAAACAAAAGTCCTGAGGTCATGGGTTTGATTTCCCACTGTTCATGTAATTATTATTGTTGACGGTACTTTGGAAATTCCACCTTCAAAGAAAATGAATCCACTTGAATAATTTTAACTGTTATTATTATTATTATTACCCAAGTCTCTTTACTAAAATATAATTCATGTGCATTAGTTGATATGAAAGTCTCAACAACCAGCCATGGTTGCTCCTACTTTTTGCTCTCATATTTGCTCCCACGTTTTGCTTTCACATTTGCTCTCACTTTTCCTCACACTTTTTTTCTCTCACTTTTACTCCCATATTAATGCCAACTCATATAACTATAAGCAGCAGCTAAATGTAAATGGAATAATATTTCTGATAATGTTCAAAACAAAAGTTCTGAGGTCTTGGGATTGAATTCTCAACTATGGATGTCAGCCAATGAGTTACACTACAGAAAACTTTTATTTTTGTGTTGTGTTGCATGATAATTTGCTTCTCTCGCGGTGTAGTGGCTAGTATACTTGGATGTTATCCCAGAGGTTTTGGGTTCCAACTTGACTAAGCCCAGAATTTAATTCTTGATCTGAGAGTTGGAAGGTTAGGTTAGGTGAAGTTAGGTCAAGTTAGGTTAGGTGAAGTTAGGTCAAGTTAGGTTAGGTGAAGTTAGGTTAGATGAAGTTAGGTTAGGTTAGGTTGGATAAAGTTAGGTTAGGAAAAGTTAGGTTAGGTTACGTTAGGTTAGGTTAGGTGAGATTGATTTAATAAAACACCACATTTGCCCCTACATTTTACTCACACATTTTGCTCCCACTTTGTGCACCCACTTTTGCTCGCTCTTTTTGCTCTCACATTTTGCTCCCACTTTTGCTTTCACATTTGCTCCCACTTTCTGCTCTCATATTTGCTCACACTTGTTTTCTCCCACTTTTGTTTACACTCTTTTGCTCCCACATTTTTGCTCACACTTTTCGCTCCCACTTATGCTCCCACTGTTTTTTGCTCTCATATTTTCTCCCACTTTTGCTTACACTTTTTGCTCCCACTTTTTTCTCTCACTTTTTGCTCCCACTTTTGCTTTCACATTTGCTCCCACTTTTTGCTCCCATACTTGCACCTACCTTTTTTTTGCTCTCATATTTGCTCTCACTTTTTCTTTCACATTTGCTCCCACTTTTTGCTCCCATACTTGCTCCTACTTTTTTTTGCTCTCATATTTGCTCCCACTTTTGCTTACACATTTGCTCCCACTTTTTGCTCCCAACTTTGTTTTTGCTCCCACATTTGCATCCATATATGCTCGCACATTAAACTATTGTTATTATTTACAAGTTGTCTTTACTAGAGCTTAGTCTATACTTGACAGTTGATAAGGAAGTATCAGTGACTAGGTATGGTAAGCCTCATGCATTCCTTAAAGGATATTCATATATTGTGAAACGAACCAATAAAAATGGAACTGTTATTTGGCGTTGTTCAAAACAATGTCGCAGTGAGCTAAAAAGTAAAAATAGTGAGGATTTAAGTGTCAGTGATCATCAATGTCGTGTACTACATGAAACATTGTTGCTGTCAACAGAAAATCATAAAAATGCTAAAAAGAAAGTACTACAAATCAATACTAATATTGAAAATAATTCAACGTTCAAAAACCCCTTAACATTATCAAAAGCCCCGCAGACTCTACATGAGGACACTGTAGAGGAAGGGGAAGAGGAAGAGGAACAGGAACAGGAAGAGGAACAGGAATATTTAACTGGTTTTAGTGATGTTGAGGATAATGTTGAGGATAATAATTATGCTGCTTATGATTATAATAGTGATAATAACGTTTTATACCCATTGTTCGCTGTGGAAAAAAGATCTACAACAAGCTTTGTTTTAAAAACTATAACACACTATCGTAAAGGCAAAGACTTGTATTAAGTATGCATTTATTGTCATAATCATGTATACTTTGCAATGTTAAATATTGTAACTTTGTAGAAAATAAAACAGCATTGTAACATCATTTGCATTTATTTACAAACTTTATATACAGTATATTTTTTTTGGTTCATCATAATATTTTTAAAGACAATACTAAAAACTAAAACATTATTATTCTATACACATTTTTTTCTTTCAGTCTATTGTCATCACTTATATTTTTCCATTATTATTTCACATTTGCTTTTTATTTAATTAAAACGGACCATGCACCTATTGTTTTTAAAACCTTCATAAATTAAGTGTACAGGTTGCACAGCATTATTCACTTCATCAAAAACACTCTCCGTCATATCATTAAACAGTGTAGGCAGAAATGTCTCAAAATTTTCGCATACACAAAGTACACGATCACCATATGCTGTTTTCAATTTCCGAATCTTGATAATCCGAAATGGAATATGCGTTGGCAATTCGCTGAGCTTCTTTGTCTCTAAGCCACAAGCTTGCCCCACAGCGTTCAAAACATTCATTGTAGTAGTCTCTAAACAAAAGAAAAGCATATCAATTACACCCTACAACAGCTTGTAATAATACTGTGCATATAGGTATTTTGCACTATGCATTGCTAATAAATTATATTATTTGTGCAAGAAATACCCTAACTGTAGCACATACTAATTTTATAAATATTGCATAAGTGTTTAGTTCTAATGCACACTTGACACATTCTATCATGTGTCCACAAGGTAAAAATGCAACACCTAGTTCATCTTGATAAAAAATACATAATTGTTGGTCACACTTTTGTATTTGTTGGTCAGACAAGTCTTTTTTTTTTCAGCCTCATGTATTTGCTCCGCGTGTTCTAACTCTAAAGGCACTTTTATATCTTTTTCCGCAATCACGTTTTCTTTACGAATAGTGTTCACAAATTCCTGACCTTTAAGCAACACCATGTATCTACAGTTAGGTAACCAACGAGCGTGTTGCACAAAAGGGTCATCAGTCATTTGCCAATCCTTTAAAGCAAATTCACAATAAAAACATATTGTTTTATCCCCTTCACCAGTATAAAAAATCCAGTTTCACTTCGCCGTTTGGTAAGGTGTTTTAATATTAATGGCCAAACATTTTATAAGATTCTAAACGTTTTTCAACAGAGCTGTACTCTGGGTGTGCTAATGCTTTAGTCTTGCAAACTCCCAATTTTTGAAAAGCACATGCCAATTCAACACTCTCTATGGCATATGGACCACATATATCGACACTACCGTTGTTGGCTGGTAATACATCATTATTATTATTATTTATTTGTGATTCAGCAACGTAAGTAGCGACCAATGGCCCCCCGTGTGGGTGCGGGTTAGAATACACCCACGGTATGCCCTGCCTGTCGTAGGAGGCGACTAATAGGGCCGACATGGCCGAATAACTTGCCAGTTTTGATTTGTTCAGACCCCCTGTGGATGGGGAGGGCAGAATTCATCCACGGTATCCCCTGCCTGTCGTAAAAGGCGACTTAGAGGGGGCCTTATAAAGGTCAATTTTGGTTTTCTGGTCCCAGCTCTGGTTTGACCAATAGAAATAAACATGCGTGCTGTTAGGGGAAGGGCCACCAGCTTGGCCATCTGGCCAGAAAGCCTAGACGGTATGCCCCATCCCGTCAGGTGGGTGCGCCATGTACCCTACAGTAGTATCCGCCTTACAACGAAGGTCCCTGCATGGCCGAATACTGGAGCTGAATAAATCCTGTGCATGCCGAGGGGGAAGTGCCTGTTTGAGGCACTGGGACCCCGGGCAATATCTGCTATGCCAGGTAGGTATTGCCTTGGCTGGGTGGCGCCCACAGTGATAGCCCCCGTTCGGAGTGGGCAGTATTCGGGGAGGATTTCGTCCGGGATGCCATCAAAGCGATCACGGACACCTGTACAGGGTGGCACCCTTAAAAAGCCGTCTCTTGAGTGTCGAGCTAATCCCAAGGTGTATACGCCTTGGGATGAAGCCTTTAATAGAAGATTCCCCGCTGATAGGTCTCCTCGCTACCTGGTAGCTACGAGGACTGACGGGGGTGATTTTAAACTAGTAAAATCAATAATTTTTTCTGAGGAAATCGAGGGGAAATTTGGGGACCTAAGCGGGATTTCTAAGCTCCGGAACGGTCAGCTGCTGCTGCACACCGTTGATCGGAAGCAAACCGAAGCGTTGCTGGAATGCACGCAATTCGGCGAAATTCCCGTTAAGGTCTCAAAACACGAAACGCTGAATGAGGTCCGAGGAGTTATTTTCCATCGCGACCTCATTTTAAATAGCGATGCGGAATTGTTGCGGGATCTGGGGAAGAGAGGCGTCACCAAGATTAGGCGCATCACCCGAAAGATTGGGGAGAACAGTGTCGATACCGGCGCTTTTATTCTCCATTTTGAGGGTGATGTAGTACCTAAGCAGGTGAAGGTCACATCGTACCACTGCGATGTTCGACCGTACATCCCTCCACCTATGCGCTGCTATCAATGCCAGAGATTCGGGCATGTTTCCGCCAGGTGCACTGCCAAGGCCGTGTGTAGAGAGTGTGGCAAGGGGACACATGAGGGTGAGAGGTGTACGCCTCCCCCGATTTGTCCTAACTGCCAAGGAAGCCACTCTCCACGATCGAAGCAGTGCCCTGAGTTCTGTAAGGAAGCAAAAATTCAAGAAATAAGAACTCTTGATAGGCTTTCATATCACGACGCTCGCAAGAGGTACCGTGATATGAATGCCCCCGAATTTCGGGTATCGTTTGCAGCTGCAACGACGCCCTCATTCACCCCTGCCGCATCTTTACCGAGTGTAGTACCCTCGACGCCCGTATTATCAGCTGTATTAAAATCACCCCTCGCTGTACCAGCGAAAAATGTCAGCCCGAAGGAGGTACAACAACCTTCTTCGGCCCAGCAAAAGAAGGCGCCGGTTATACCATCTAAACCGGCGCAATCGGAGAAGAAGTCCTCTTCTTCTCCGAAACGGTTGGCGAACAAGTCTTCCCCAGCTAAAGGGGGAAAGAAGACTTTGCCGACCGGGGCTGGTCCTTCTTCCAGCCCACCTAATACGAAAAATATAGGGGAGAAGAGGGAGACGGTTCGCCGCCGTCTCTCTCGCCCTCCTGCTGACGGGGTGGCTACTGTCTCTGCTGGCCTTTCCGCTCCCATTACCACCAAGGGAGCGAAGCCTGCTGAAGCCAAGCCCGTACGTATGGAGGAACTCCCCTATAGTAAAGAAAATAGATCGGCGGAGGAGAGGGGAACGGTTCAGCGCCGTTTCTCTTCCTCTCCTAAAGGCAGGGCTGCTCACGTATCTGCTGACCATCCCGCTCCCACCACTACCAGTGGAGCGGTGCCAGCAGGAGCGACCTTGTTTTATAAGGACCCGGCGTCTGTGGGGAAGGGACCATCTACTTCCCCAAACACGCGTCGGCGCCGATCCAAGAAGAAATCTCTTCGGGGCGTGTCGGGGACAGACACCCAGTCTTCCGACCGGGAGAAAGTCCCTCGACACCGCTCTCGCTCTTCCCCAAGAGCGAGACTCGTGAGGTCCGACGACGACCGCGCGCAACCCAAGAGAGCGCCCGCTCCATTTTCTTCGTCTTCGGACGGAGATGTGGAGATTGAGGTGTGCTCTCCTGCCCCATCATCTCCAACTAGAGCTGGGGAAGGGTGGCAAACGGTCAAGCATAAGTAGAAGACCCATTTCTACTTAAGTCCACACCATGGCACTATTACAATGGAACTGTAATAGCTATTCTGTTCATCTCGCTGAGTTACGACAATTAATATCTTCGTTTTCGGCAACCATTGTCTGTCTTCAGGAATCCAGGTTTCGTCCTGGACATGAGACAACAATGCGTCACTTCAAACTCTTCTCTAAAGACCGGGTGGACGGAGCTGTGGCCGCTGGTGGCGTCTGCACTCTCGTCCACTCTAGCCTCTTTAGTGAAGAGGTGCCGTTGCGTACTCAGCTAGAGGCAGTTGCAGTTCGTACTTCGTTGCCAGTAATGGCAACAGTATGTAACGTGTACTTCCCGCCTGATTCTCAGCCGGATTACGACCAGCTGGTGGATCTAGTCTCTCAGCTCCCCCCTCCTTTTCTCCTTCTGGGAGATGTTAATGCCCACAACACCATCTGGGGCTCCGCTACCACTAGCGGTAAAGGGAGAGATTTTGAGAGGCTGATCAGGCGGCTGGACCTGTGTCTGTTGAACACAGGGGAACCTACGCACTTCTCTATTGCGCACGGTACTTATTCAAGTATCGATATTACCCTGTGCAGTCGTGCGCTGGTTCCCCTGCTACAGTGGGGTGTACACGATGACCTTTGTAATAGTGACCATTTTCCAATTATCGTTACTCTTCCGAACCAGAGAGCCATCGAGTTACCAAGTCGATGGCTTCTCCGTCGGGCTGATTGGCCAACTTTCACGGCACGTGCGGTGTTTGCCGAAGATACCTTTGAGAGTGTCGACGATCATACCATTCACATAACGAATGGTATTTTGACTGCTGCTGAGGAAACAATACCTTCCTCATCCGGCAACTCACGCCGGAAGCTCGTCCCTTGGTGGACAGCCGAGATTGCAGCAGCCATTAAAGATCGTCGACGTGCTTTCAAATGCTATCGGAGGCAAAACACTATGGCCAACCTTATCACCTTCAGAAGGATGCGTGCTAGAGCCCGATATCTGATTCGGGAGAGTAAGAAAACGACGTGGGAAAAGTATGTGTCGTCCATGACGGCGCATACTCCTTCATCTCAAGTGTGGACTAAGCTTCGTCGGATCTCCGGACTCCCGACATCACTATCGATACCCGGAGTGTCCATCAATGGGGACATCATCACGGACCATCTCGCCATTGCCAACAGCATTGGCTCGCACTTCTCCGATGTATCCTGCTCCGGGAGTTACGATCCTACATTTCTGACTCTGAAGCGGGAGGCAGAGACTCACCCCTTGTCCTTTGCCACTGCTGCTTCGGAGTCCTATAATGTACCATTCTCTGAATGGGAACTGCGCAGTGCGCTTGCACTGTGCAGGGATACGGCTCCTGGACCGGATAACATACATAATCAAATGTTAAAACATCTGTGCGAATCCAGTATGAAAGAACTGTTGATCCTCTTCAATCGTATATGGATTGAAGGGGAGTTTCCATCTCAATGGCGAGAGGGGATCGTGATACCGATTCCTAAGGCTGGAAAGGATCCCAAGTTTGTAAGCAGCTATAAGCCCATTTGTTTGACAAATGGCCTATGTAAGCTGCTCGAAAAGATGGTGAACCGTCGACTGGTGTGGTTCTTGGAGGATAAAGGTCTCCTGTCTGAGTACCAATGTGGATTTCGCTCTCATAGGTCCACCACTGACCATCTGGTGCGACTTGAGAGCGCCATACAGGAGGCTTTTTTCCGGAAGCAGCACCTAGTCACGGTTTTCTTTGACCTCGAGAAAGCCTACGACACCACATGGCGCTACGGGATCCTTTCCACCCTTCACAAGTGGGGACTCCGTGGTAACTTACCGACTTTCATTGCGAATTTCATGTCCGTCCGACTCTTCCGTGTAAGGGTCGGTAGGACATTATCGCAGTACTATACCCAAGAAAATGGAGTTCCTCAGGGTTCAGTGCTGAGTGTCACCTTGTTCGCGATTGCCATTAATGGCATTGTTGCCGCCGCCGGGTCCGCGGTAGTTCCATCGCTGTATGTAGACGATTTAGCTCTGCATTACAGCTCTGGAAGTATGGCAGTCGTGGAACGGCAATTGCAGCTAGCCATCAACCGGGTCGACAGGTGGGCTCACGACCGGGGTTTTCGTTTTTCAGCAGCGAAAACCTCCGTCGTCCATTTTTGTCGGCTACGGAGGCTACATTTACACCCTGAACTACATCTCAGGGATGCTGCGTTGCCGGTGGTTGACACTTATCGCTTCCTGGGGCTCCATTTTGACAGCAAGTTAACGTGGCAGCACCATATACGGCAATTGAAAATGACATGTCTCAGGAAACTGAACATGCTCAGGTTTCTTAGTGGCACTACGTGGGGGGCTGACCGTGCGGTGCTGCTACGGTTCTACCAAGCCCTCGTCCTGTCCCGGCTAGACTATGGTTCTGCGGCATACGGTTCAGCAAGGCCGGCAACCTTGAAAATGCTGGACAGTATCCACCATAGTGGCGTTAGACTGGCTACCGGTGCCTTCCGGACCAGCCCGATACCCAGCCTACTCGTCGAATCGGGTGTTCCACCTTTAAATTATAGACGCCAACATATGCTGTTAGCATATGCTGCCAATGTGCGTCAAATGCCGCAACACCCGACCTATCAAGCTCTCTTCGGTACCCAAAACCACCAGGGGTACGCCAACCGGCCTCGTGCCACTCGGCCGGTTGGTATTAGACTTGATAGCTCGTGTACCGAAATAGGAGTGGCTGTAGGTCCCTGTATGATCCGGACATCTAGCGAGGTGCCTCCGTGGCAAGTCCCGCGTCCGGAAATTCGGTTAGATCTGCACCGAGGTCCTAAGGTGAACACGGATGCCTCCGTTTACCGGAGGCAGTTCCACAGCATAGTTCACCAATTTCCGGACGCTGGCATTCTATACACGGATGGTTCGAAGGTGGACGAGAAGGTGGGTTGTGCTTACGTTATTGATGGTGCAAATACCAAGATCTCTTTGCCTGAGGCCTGTAGTGTGTTTACTGCGGAGCTCGTTGCCATCTATGAAGCTCTGCAGTTTGCACTACAGGATGCACGAATCCACTTTCTCGTGTGTACCGACTCTTTGAGTTCGTTGCAGTCAATTGCTACATGTTTCCCGCAACACCCCCTAGTGCAGCGAATCCACGACCTACTAGCCGGGCTGTGCCACGCTGACACTCGAATCACCTTTCTGTGGCTTCCAAGCCACATGGGAATTGCGGGAAATGAGTTAGCGGATCAAGCTGCAAAAGAGGCGGTATCACTACCACCTCGACCAATGGAGGTACCCGCTAGAGATATTCGCTCTCAGTTACGCCTACAAGTTCTGGCTTTTTGGGAGAGTCAGTGGCTAGCTGACCCACTGCCCAGTAAACTGAGAGCGATCAAGGGAACTACTCGCGTTTGGCGGAGCTCCTTCCGGGCCCGGAGAGAGTCCGTCATTTTGTGTAGGCTAAGGATAGGTCATACAAGATCCACCCACTCGTACCTAATGAGAAGGGACGACCCCCCACTTTGTACCTGTGGAGCCGTTTTCACCGTGGCCCACATTTTCACCGAGTGTGTGGATCTTGCTGACTTACGAAGAAACCTTGGTTTGCAGACGACACTCAAACTTATATTAGCCGATGACGCGGTGGCTGCTGATCGCGTTATCCGCTTTATAAGTGAGAGTGGGTTAGGGCCAGCAATCTAAATTTTCCAGTGAACTTTGACTCAACGACTTGTTCGTTTTTGAATGATAATGTATTGTTTTTTCCGTAATTTTTGTTTATGTTTATATTTTTATTTATTTAATTGTTTGTTTTTGTTTTATTAATTTTTGGTCTTTTTAAATTTAGATGTCCACCTCAAAATTTTAAATTCAATTCAAAATTTGTATTCTTTAATCTGTGTTAAGAGGGGCAGATGACCTCGTAGTTCCGCCCCTTAAAACAACAATAACTAACTAACTAAGCGACCAATGGCCTTGTGGTTCGGTAAAATGAATACACGGGTATGTTACCCACTTGTTTTCCAAGCATGTAAGGACAACAAGGAGACCATCGCAAATGGTCTCTAAAGGGATCATCCCCTTCTTCCCAGTGTGAAAGTTCAATACGACTAAACACACAGTGCACCACATCTTCTCGGTTCAAGTAAAAAACCGGCTTTTGCAAGTTTATGTGTTGACAAAAAGCCTACAGGCCAGGATTAAAATGTTAACCAACGATCATGTTCTGATTTTAAATTTAACCAAAGTGGTAAACCAACTTGCTCACTTGTTGTATTTGGTACTGTACCCGATACCTAGGTGAGGCTATCGGCTACGCCAGCAGACATTAAGCCGTAGTTGAGGTTTTGGGAAGAGTTAAGAAAGATAGCGCTCAGATCGAGTCAAGAGGAATGTCAGGATGACGTAGTAGGTCTAGGATCAAGAAGGCGCTGACCGCAGTTAAGCAGATGGAATTATGGATGGATTTATGAAGCTTTATTAAGATCTATATGGAATATGGTATTTAAACATCTTAGAAGAGGAGATATAGCATGCATTATATGTGGTAATTATTTGAAGGAAGTCAGATAACCCTTAAGTTATTTTATAACTTAATAGGCGAGATGATGGGGGTTCGAGATTATATTTGTGACGCAAGACCACGGTGGTGGGGAGGACGCCACGTGACCGCACCAAGCAGGTAAGGGTCGAGACAGTGCAGGAACTGTCAGTCTAGCTCTGTGAGCCAAGCAAGAAAGTCAAGCTGAGTAACACACGCCAGGCGCATGGTACAGATCGCGCAGCGAACAGAAACTGTCACGGAAAGTGAAGGCGACAGTTTCAGCTTCACCGAGCAGCGAACAGAAACTGTCACGGAAAGTGCAGGGGACAGTTTCGGCTTCTCCGAGCGGCGAGCGACAAGTAGGTCAGTGGGCCGGGCGGAGATCCGCAGCAAACAAGCATATGAGGCCGGGGTTCTTAAAACAGCATTGCGAGTAGTTGGAGAACTTTATTCCAAGCTGCATTTCAACGCAGAACGTTACATGATACTGTTTTTCTAAATGACATTACGACTATGCATTTCATAGCGCATTCCAAAGAACAGTAACCATTTTAAGCAAACGGAATGTTGTAAGCATATGCACTTAGGAACATTAGCTCGTGCATTAATGCAAGTCAGTCTTAAGAAGTGTTATGAATTACCGAGTATGAACACAGCTACAGGGTGTTTCATAAACTTAGACACTCTGATAAAACAATTTTATTTTCTACAAGTAAAACTAAACCGCTGTGGGAATTGAACTTTCAACACCCAAAGCGAACATTGTCTAGAACAGTGGCGTAACGTAGAAGAGGAATAGGGGGTCCGCTGTTTCTATGAACTTTTTCGTGAGGATTTGGACAATATCCGCTATGGATAACCAGAAGTTTATCATGTCGGAGTAAATGCAGACAGAGACGCGATGGCACCACGGAGCGATGGATTCGATTCCTGACGAGAAGAAGGTCCACCAGCTGATTCGCTTGGGATTCGAAGGCAATCGTCATTGCATGGATGGAATGATTTTCACGCCGATCTTTCGAGAAATTCATTACATAGGGAAAATCGACGATCTTTGAAATTTAATAACAGCTGATTATGAGAAGGTACTGTAAGAGTTATAACTTTCTGATACGATTATTTTCATGAATACTGGGCACACATGTATATTTTTCTAATAGGAGTGATACGATTGTTTAAGACATGGCTTTGACTTTATATGCTTCGAAATTTTGCTAGAATATGGCGTGACCATATGATGTGGCAGGCATCATTATACGAAATTCTCACCATTGGTTGGCTTTATTAAGCAGATGTTTGGTCTTTTAGACATTTGTCCAGCAAGGATATTTTTCATGAATAGTTTTTTTTTTGTGTAACGAGTATTTCGAACTCGTGATCTGCAATTGATTATCTATATTACTTCGTCATTTCATTGCATACTAGCGAGTGTGTATTATTCATCAGTAGGGATTTTTTTCCATTGGATTGTTTGGAGATATTAAGATGTTATTCACTTTAGTGAATGAATATCGCTTTTATATGACAACTAGGGACTTGTTGATTCCTATCTGGTACATTCACTCATTTTAGTCGTCGAGATGGGGGTCTTTCGTATTTATACGATTGTATGGTGGTTACTCATCTTACCCATCGCTTAGGGCACTATCATGATTAGTCGACGGGGCGAGGTCTTTCGTATTTATACGATTGTACGGTGGTTACTCATCTTACTTGCCATTGAGGGACTCATTTTTATCATCCGAGTGTACATGAGATTGTAAGTGAATCAAACAAGGAACTACTAGTCACATATCAGTCGAACTTTGTTAAATAAAGTAACGATAAATGTCAACAGGGTTACATTTGTAATTCTTGTTTGCCAATCCAATATTTTGTTGCTATACTCTTTTGAGAGTAATTTCAGTTTAACAGCTGTTACAGCTGATGCTTTAGATGATTTTTATAATTGTGTTTGATACCTTTGAGAAGGACTTAAAGTAATTGAATCTTGTAAGATGAATCATTAATGGTCAGATTTATTTTAAGGCAGATCAGTATTGCAGATTTTGATATGAGAGATTATCGCACATTGGTGTTTTTCTGTGATGTGAATTATGAGAATTGTAAGAGAATTTATGCTATTTGAAAGCAAATCTTGAATTACTAAGGTAATATTTTTCCAATTGTTTAAGAAGTTGTCTAGATGTGATCAGATTAATTACAGTTATTGGAGATTGTGTGCGTTGATAATTTGAAGCCAGTTATATGTTTTTTGTAGATCATGCAACATGGTTAAGTGAAGTTTGTGATAGGCATTTTGTGGAAGTTGCCAAGTAATAGTTGCAATGTTGCTAATGCATTTTGAAGCAGACATGAGGTTGTTGAACCCAGTCTAGCGTAATTGTTGAGATTCATGCTGTATGAGCTGAATATTTATGAAGTTTTGTGGAATAATTGTTGTATTCAAATGTGATATTTGAAGAATTGAGGATATATAATGTAGTTGTGGATAGTCAGATCCAACGTGATGTCGTGAAGGCAATAATATTTTTTGGCATGAAAATTAAATACGAGATATAACTTGGAAGTAATAAAACTGTAAGACAACGTTCTATAACCCATATTAAACAATTTGTTAGGAAATTAAACAAATAAATAAAGTTGATAATACAAGATTTTATGAGAATAATAATTAATGAAATAATAATCTGAAAATTAAGCATATTAATGATATGACCTAATGAAATAAAAATCAGAATGACTAGATGAAATAATAAGAATCTAAATAACCAGAAGAATGAAATTTAAATAATTTGATAAATTAAATTTTGGAATAAATCAATGAATTAAATAAATGGATGAATTAAAGATTGGATGAATAAACTGATTTAAATAAATGAATAGATGATTGGATAGATGACGAATAACTGAATTAGAAGGTGATAATTAATTAAAGAAGCTGATGATTAATGAATTTATATGGAATTAAAATAAATTTAATTGAGATATAATTCAAGGAATTGCAACTTGAGTTGAGGAATTAAACAATTTGTATTGATGATTTAAGATGATTTAATCTGAAGTAGGTGATAAAATAAGAGTGTGTGAATAATCAGAAAGCATAATGAAGTGATGATAATAATTTTCATTTAAATGATTTAATGGTGATGAGTTGATGATTCTGACAGGAATATGTTGAATTTTGAAATGAGAATTAATGTGAGAAATATTTAATTTTGATGATGATGATGATAATGATGACCAATGAGAAGTGAATTTTCTGTAATTCACAAACAAGTAATTATGAATAACAATGTAAATAGTGTAAATTTATTATTCGATGTTTAGGAGCATTTGACTAACATGTTCAACATTTAAATTATGCCATGCAAGCCATAAAATACGTGATATTTAAAATATGTGATTATAATATGTGTATGTTTAGACAGATTAATAACTTTTTCAAATCCACATTCATGATGTTAAATTAAAGAGAAATTAGGTCTCAGGTTTCACAAATGTCAGTGACGAGAGACATAGTGCTACAGTGATCCTGAGAACCCAAGAGAACTTTAGAGATTTTTCTGTTTAATGTGGATGAAATATTTTTGATTAGAAAGAGATGGTTCGATTTTTGGACAATGACAATTTAACGTTGGCATTCAACCATACTCTCAGGTAGGAGGTATATTTAAAATGTCTGTCTGACTATCAAAGTGAAATAAATTTGTTTTTATCTTAGTTGTGATCTGATGATGATGTGATTTTCCTTTTTCTTTCCTTGTCTTGAGTAAGGCTTAACCAGGAAAGGAGGTGGTTTGCTAGGAATTCAGTTGATGGCGCCCATTTATATTTGCATTATATTTTATTAAACTTAAGCCCGTAACGACCCTAGAGATACTTTGTCTCGTGTTACCCACTGCTTTTTCGATAACTCAGCTGAATTTACGACACATTCCTTATTTGACTAGAGGTTCATTTAACTCCGCTCTGTCCTGAAACTCCAGGAATGCGATGTAATAGCAGATGGGTCATCGCATCCCCTGGACGAACGGGTACAGTACTAACGCCATGTGTTATAATTAAACTTTTTTATTGCAAGTTATTAACGTTGCACAAGAGCACAGAGTACTTTAAAGCATAATGTATGCTTATTCACTGTTTGTTCACTACGTTAATGGCGCATGACCACACCTAAAAACAAACAAAATAACCCATCACTCACTCAATCAATCAATCAATACTTGTAATTAAACTTTAAGGTTAATTGACATTAATATATCAAAACACCATTAAAAATAAACTGTATGATGGCACTAACGATAACCCATTCACTTATTTTCTTTTTATAAAGCTTTAGTCATTTACATCCCCCTTTAACCAATATATAAACAAAAATGAATGTCATGTCAGTTTGTTCAGATTATCTTGTTCAAACCTGTAGATATTTGTTGAGTCCATAGGGAACCACCCATAAATTAATTATTTTTTAAAATCCAATATGGCCTTGTTTATTCTCGGTAAACAATCAATATGGTCTTGTACCAGTTGCCAATACATAGCCATTAATCAAGAAAGCAATCATTGTACCAGTCATGTACAGGTAATGAATATTTTTTGTCTATGGTTTTTCATTGGTGGTAAAATGGAATAGCATTTTTAAGTTAGACTTACATGAGTTTTCAATAGTTCACTGCCTGGAAACAATGGTTGCACTCTACTGCGTCTTGGGTTTTCAGCAACTGCTACGGCGGTAAGGCTTTTCTTTCAAGTTTCTAAAAATAAATAAAATAAACCGCTATAAATACCTAAATTCAGGTTAATACATGCATTTCATAAAATAAAATAAGATAATATCAAACAAGAAAATTAAACAAGTTAGTTTAAAAAAATAATCTCACCTTCACTTGCACTGGCTTGTTACTGTTTCCTTCTAATGGGCCCAAAAGCGCAATGGTTTCTTGTATCTCTGACATGTAAGGTATACCGGTTATCTGCAAACAAATAAATGAATAAAAATCATTAATTACCTAATCAATAACTACAAATTTAAGGTTCATTAGCATGACATTATTAAAATAATCATTCATAGGTACTTACCAAAAAATAAAAGGATTTTTCTTCCACAGCTCTACTGTATACGTCTATTTGCTAGTCCTGTCAGTGTATCACTTACGCAATTCTTATCAGTCTGCTTAGTATCAGAGAGAATTGCATTTTTTCAGCGTTTTGACCTTGAACTCATGTCTGTCTCTCACATGTTCCCACGCCTCCCCACATTCCTCAATCTCCATAAGTTTTGCGTGCCTTATACTAGTTTCATGTTTTTAATAAGAAACCAAAATGGCTGCCTGTTATACATTGGTAGTACTACTGCATAAGAACCAACATGGCGGCTGCTTAAACGTCGCACCTGCTAGCCACCACGAGGCAAGTAAGCTGATATCACACTTCCTGCTGACGTAGACATTCCTGCTTCGTCAGCAACAGCAACAGCTCTCACAAGGCCTCTGAATAAGTACAATATTCAGTCTCCAGTGAGCAGGACTGTGTGTGAGTTAGCATTGAAAAACATGTGTGTCTTATTATTATTATTATTCTTAAACATTTTACTGTAATAATAATAATCATTAGCAAGCGGCCATCCTCATTACATGACCATGTTAACCACATACCTTCACCACGTCCAAGAACCACTTGTTCATATCCTACAACCATTTGCTGCGCCAGACAGCGGTCTCTCTTATTTCCGTTTACTAGCATGTTAAAGATCCCCTTCAGGGTAAAAACCTAGCACACATATTCAAGTATTTGCCTCCATCCGTCTTAGGAAATATCACAAAACCAACCGTAATAACCTGCCCCGCCATCCCGCCAAAATAGCAATTCATTTCTTCCGGGCATGGTCACTGTGCTCGACAACAGGCTCGTTGAGACACATAACAACAGTACCGGCTCTCTCAATGACCACTCTTAATTAAAATTTAAACAGGTAAAAAATAGGGCCTTAGGCCCTTTTGACAAAAATCAGAAAGTCAATTCAAAAACAGGGCATCACCCCAAGTGCTAAAACCACTCATACAAGTCCGTAGCCTTCTTAGTTCTCAAAATATTAACAAAAAGTGCGCTTAGGCCCTTTTGATAAAAATCAAAACTACATTCAAAAAGGGGGCGTCATTCCAAATCCAACGACCTCTCATACAAGTCCGTAGCCTTCTTCGTTCTCAATATATTAACAAAAAGTGCACTTAGGCCCTTTTGACAAAAAACAAAACAACATTCAAAAACGAGGCGTCATCCTAAATCCAACGACCCCTCATACAAGTCCGTAGCCTTCTTAGTTCTCAAAATATTAACAAAAAGTGCACTTAGGCCCTTTTGACAAAAAATTAAAACTACACTAAAAAGCGGGGCGTCATCCCAAATCCAACGACCCCTCATTCAAGTCCGTAGCCTTCTTAGTTCTCAAAATATTAACAACAGTGCACTTAGGCCCTTTTGACAAAAATCAAAACTACATTCAAAAACGGGGCGACATCCCAAATCCAACGACCCCGCATACAAGTCCGTAGCCTTATTCGTTCTCAAAATATTAACAAAAGTGCACTTAGGCCCTTTTGACAAAAATCAAAACTACATTAAAAACGGGGCGTCATCCCAAATCCAACGACCCCTCAAACAAGTCCGTAGCCTTATTCGTTCTCAAAATATTAACAAAAGTGCACTTAGGCCCTTTTGACAAAAATCAAAACTACATTCAAAAACGGGGCGTCATCCAAAATCCAACGACCCCTCATACAAGTCCGTCGCCTTATTCGTTCTCAAAATATTAACAAAAGTGCACTTAGGCCCTTTTGACAAAAATCAAAACTACATTCAAAAACGGGGCGTCATCCCAAATCCAACGACCCCTCATACAAGTCCATAGCCTTCTTAGTTCGCAAGATATTAAAAAGCACATGACCTATTAGTTTTCAATCTTTTGGTTAAATTTAAATAAAAACTCATCCATAAATAATTATTTACAAAATCCCCAAGTGTGCATGCGTAAAAAACAAAAGCAAAAAGTTTGATTCACAGCGGCATCCAGCAAATGCATGCGCTTTATGAGCAACAACGTTTAAGTTCATATTAGCAGCGCACTTTATACATGTCGCATTTGAAAGGCGACTTTCACTAAAATATTACAATTTCACCCCCTAGTAGGGGTAGGTTTTATTTAGGGGTTGAAATGAGTTGCCCATTGGAAAGAGGGCGTCAGCCCGAGTCCAACGATATGTCGCATGTCAAAGTCGGACCATGGGTTCGAGTAATATCGACTTTGCCCCTGAATGTATTGCGGGTTAGTATGTGACGTCACCATGAAACTAGGCTGTGGGTTTAAACCAGCCTTACCCCTCTACTGGTAGAAATTTTCATATGTCGTTTAGGACGTATTTTGAACGTTTATTGGTAATATTTTTCACTTTAACCATTTTTTCAGTTTATTAAGCTAAGGTTTTAGATTTTTCATTGAGGTAAATTCATATTGCGATGAATGAAGGAAGTACATTTCGTAAACATGTTGTGACATCAGAGAGAAGATAGTCATGAGTTTTGACAAGCGCAATTTTGTTGTACATGAA
This sequence comes from Meconema thalassinum, assembly GCA_946902985.2. NCBI lineage: Eukaryota > Metazoa > Arthropoda > Insecta > Orthoptera > Tettigoniidae > Meconema > Meconema thalassinum. The sequence goes on along the minus strand of OX336393.1, from coordinate 310,441,148 downwards.
GTGAAGGAGACAGAATGGACGTTATGATCCTATATAAAGCTAATTCGTTTTAGGAACGAAAATATGATGTATAAAAGCAGTAATTGAGGCGCTGGGTGCAATAACCACTTAAGTCGACTTAAGTCGTTTTTCCGGCTAATGCAGTTTTGTAATCCCCAATGTGTTCTTCATCTATCCTCCAAATATTATTTCGTTATATCAACTCTAGATGGCAGGAGCTTGCATTATATACAGCTGTGTAACAAGTCGTTCTTCCGGCGAACAGCTTAGGCGCTTCGAGCGCCGGTATCGCACACGCGCGGGAATCAGTGAGTGTTGTCTTGTGACTGTTGCGTGTGGTTTTGTTATTGTTATTCTGTAAAGATGTGTGATCAGTCAGATGATAGTAAACATGAGAAGTTAAATGAAGGATCAGATTTGGAAATGCAGAATAAAGGAAAGAAGAGATTACTTTAGCGAGACTCTTGGAAACGCGTGCAGAACAAAGCCAAGAGGAATCGTGGTGATAGCTATGCGAGTTCTAGTGGCAAGAAGGTTTCCAAGAAAGTATTTAGTTACACTGAAAATTGTTGCAAGAGAAACTGCCCCTCATTTTTTCCCAATGAAAATCGCTGGAGAATGCAAATGCACTTAAGCACATATTAGAGAAAGAGATTGTTGTGGAAGCAAGTGAACTGCAAAGTGAAATCAGCGAGGCTGAGGAAACCATTGAATGTCCATAAACTCCTGTTGTTTTATTATTATTATTATTATTATTATTATTATTATTATTATTATTATTATTTAAATACAGTTCTACTTCACTTAGTCTATCCTATCAAGGCAATGCCGGTGTATATCTATTCATTTAATCATTATTTTCTGATTGAAATTGGGTAAACAGAACCAGAGTTCATGCATGCATGTAACCATTCTAAGCCTTATCTGCATATCCGTTTGCATTTAAATGTACTAATTACACAGGTTTATATAAAATGGCTGTGTTTGGACACCTATTTATTTCTTTTTTAGGTAAAATAATTGCAGTGATGCTTTCAAAAGTGCCTTATTAAAAGAATAGTTTCAAAATTACGTTTTTGGTGTTAATTTTGAATATACTGTATATATATTATAATTTTATTATAAAAATATACTTATTGTGCAGTACACGGGAGCTATTTTTTCGAATTAAATTAATTTGAACGAATCTACTATCCATAAATGGTAATTTAAGATGCCGATTGTCAGTCTCTGCAATAACGACTTAAGTCAATCCATATTTAAATTAAAATATTTAAGAACTGGTAGAGTTTAAATTCACAATGACATTGATATATTATAAAGGACTATCTTTAAATGGTGTGTATAAAACAACATATCCATAAATGAAAAACTCAGACATTTACAGTGTTTCAAAACTTTAGGAGTGATTTTCTCAAAACCGTGTTTTCAGACTGAAGTTGTTATTGCACCCATCGCCTCAATTATTGACAGGAGTATTCAATTATTGTATTGAAGCACTGCCATCGTAATGTACAGGCCGGAAGGCTCCTACTGTGACGTCACGCCTAGGGTCGTTATAGTCGCAGCAGCAAATCAGATAGCTCCCTTCACAAGCAGTCTCTTCAAACCTAATATAAATTACGCTCCCGCTTCAAGACGTAGAAAAACAGCAAAGCTATTTAGGGCTGATTGGCACTTCCATCCGTCACAACTACATACGCCTAATTATCGCTCCGCTTGTTCGAAACCGGCCGATGTAGCTGGTATTTTGAGAGTGAACAAAATGGTACATTGCCGGTACATTTACTACGACGTTGAAACACACAAATAGGGCTAAATTGCAGTATTTTGACGTCGAGAATAAGATCTATTCTTGGCCATTTTCTCGTTGTCACCGCTTTGAAAAGGTTTATGGTAGATGCCTGAGAAAACCCCACATCACTCTTGGCTATTCAACAGATCACGTCCTAAACTGCTCGTGGATGACAAAGCACAATGTAACCTATCTCTAACTGTAATCAATGCACAGACCACCCTCAAGGTGACTTAAACAGGGCCTATCCTAACAGCATTTATTTTCTATGACTCAATCTAACTTGTTTCTTGCATCAGGAATTTACAATGGGTTGTAATTTTGAAATCAGGTATCAATAACCTACAGTACATACACCAAGTGCTAACAATCCCATTAACGTAAATACAGTAGCCTACACAAATTCTGCCACGAAAACATTACCATATTCACTTGAGCTTCATCGAGAGACCATTCTCACAAATAATGTAACTTGGACTGACTTCAGTAGATACTGAATACTGGATATCACTTCTCTGATTTACATACGGTAAGTAACTTAACCTCAGCATTATCATATTAGAAATGTTTCCAGTCCTAGCATAGGCTGAAGTCTGGGAACTTCTTACAATAATTGAAACCATATTAACTAACCTACCATCAAGGCGATTAGCACTTCTCTCCCGAAGAACGGTATCTTGCTTTCAGGGAAATGTTAACACACACTCATGTATTCCCCGTAATGTACAAATAATTTCTAGGAATGTTGTGTATGCATTGCTTTCTTAAATTGTCGTGGTGGGGACGGAGAAGCAAGCCACATTATCATTTCTTTCATAATACCGGTAGTTGCTATAAACAAACTTTTGACATACACGACCTGGGAAGGAGGTTTCCTGAACTAACAACATTTTGTTACCATCCAAAACACCTTGTATGATTCGAAATAATATGTGATATAGAGGTCCTAACTAAAACATAACCTTCTGTGTGATGACAAACATGCAACGCAAAATTTGCGTAGATACAATAACCTACCTACAAAATGAACATTTGTTTCAGAAAATAAATAATCCTCTTTCTAGATTACGTAAGTAGAAGCGTTCTCAAGTATCAATTTTCACGCGGATACTCATTCATAAAAAAGATATAAACAACACAGCACAAAGCAAAATGGTCGCCATCTCTACCCCTACCGATCAGCTGATCAATCGTCAAGAGTCGCTGCATGATGGCCTGTACATTACGATGGCAGTGATTGAAGGCACTCTATTGTCAGAGAGAGTAACATTGTAAAACTCAGAAGTTTATTTGAACCATATGAACAGTATGCGTATTTTAAAAGCATAGCTGAGTAATGAGAAAGGAGAAATGTAATATTATAAATCAATCTTTGTTATTCAAAGGTCTTGTAAGACTAAAGAAAGAATATTTAATATCAGATGTAATGGAAGAACGTGAGTTAAAGATATTTTTATTAAGTGACAAACGAGAGCAGACTTAAGATTCAGAGAAAAGCTATAAATTGTAACGGAAATATATTTAAAGCGGAGAAAAGGAAGTATGGCATGATTTAAGTAAGTAAATATGTGAAGAGGTATTGCGGAAGGATTTTTGTGAGTGATGCACAAGTGAGAATAGCACGGAATTGTATAATCGATTGCGGTTATGTAGGAGGAGGAAGTTGTATTCATGAAAAGTATTACAGTCGTAATATTGAGTAGGAATACTGAATCTCTTACTTTGTTGAAAGTATTTGAGATGGCTTTTAGAAGTTTGTGAAAGTGCTAAGAGAAATATATGCGAGAGGTTATTATTGGAAGGAAGTGCAGTAAAGTCACAGTAATATGTTAATTAAGAGTGTAAGATAAAGAGATCATGATGAGAAAATATGAAACACAGTGTGTCAGTTAAGTAAAGTCGTGAAATGTATTTATGAAGAGTTACAAGTGTGAGTAGTGAAGATATAATGCCATACACACTTATTATTTGGAGGTGGGTAGATTATTGGCTGAGGAATAACCTAACCACCAAGGGAAGATGATTAAGAAAAGGAGATAGGTTTCGGACTGGAGAAAAAGGATAGAAAAATAGGAGGAGAGTCACACAAAAGTTATAAATTTAACCTTTAATGCACTTAGAGGCGGTTTCCACTGAAAATCCGTTCTCTGATACCTAAAATGGGTAAGAGCTTGGTCTAAGCTGACCGAGTCAACTGCCGACTTACAAGTGAGACCTGCTCAGCAAAGCGCGGAGGGTCTAAGGAAGGGAAAGAGTGGGGGTAGGAGACAAAAGGACAAAGCATAACCAACATAAGAAATGAAATTCTCTTGAGGAGATGGTCTTCAAAATGTTGATAACAGGCGATACTAGCACAGCATGGTGAGTGAAAAAGTAAACGAAGTTCTCTTGCTCATGGAGAAGATAGCTGGCGATGGTAGCAAAATCTTGTGGCCAGATGGATAAGTATATCCTCTTGCACCAGAAAGAATTGAGGAGCTTCAGAGATTCGCTGCTAGATGACGCTAGGTGGGTCATAGAAGATATATATCTAGAACAGACTCACAAAAGATATAAGCGACATGACCATCAAAGAGAAAATAGAAGATCACTGTTCACATGGAAATGGAAATGTAATATACAGGATTTGACAGAATATTTGTGTGCGATACGAGAGCAGAGAAGTAGGAATGAACATGCAATTAATGCAGAGAGAAATCGTGCAGGACGCGATATTGTACATAAATGTATTTAAACAATTTAAACAATTTAAACAATTTTTATTATTATTAATAATTTCTTACATTTAATATTAATAGTTTTGACGCTATATTACGATGATATTAGACGCTGTATTAAGCAGGGAGAATGCGTATGTGATATTTTTAACTTTGAAGTGAGTTATTTGTGGATTAGTGGTACAGTATTTTTACGAGAATGTAATGCTATTGTTTTGCAAAATCTTTCAAGGAAAGATAACCACGTAACTTTTTAAGTTTGATGCACAAGAGACTTAATTAGTTGCATCATTGTCTAGAGATGGCAGTTATTTTATGCGAGTGTTATATATATTTTTTATTTTAACAGTGTTAGGGACATAACTGTAGTGTCCATTTTTTTAAATAAATGGCAAGTGCTTTTTTATACACTTGCTATGTTTTTATAGAGCTGATGTTTATTCAATACTAAATTACGCGATAACGATACTACTAGTTCTATGCAGACAGTGAATCGACATAATTTACCTTTATCTACCCCGAGAGCCGAGATGCTCATAGTGCTCAACTTTTGTTTTTGTAGGCTGTTCTGTGTGCAACTAGTTAGTAGTATGGTTAGACATGCGTTATGTGTGTTCAGGGTTCCCTAGTCATCAGTCCGGTAGGAAATGTTAATTTCTTGGCCGGCTACTGACATCCCTACGGTCCTTTTTCCATCTGCGCGGATTCTGGACGTTGACCTAGATGAATTCGGGCGCAGTACCGGTAATCTAAAATAACAATACGGTACCGTACTTATACACACTCGCATACTGACACCACAAATGTTATTACTAGGTACATAACCATCACTCACAGCCAAGTACAAGGGGTGAGGTTTAAACCTGATCCCAAATAAAGCAACAACATTAACAACAATGCCAGTTATTGAATATAAGAAGGCTAGAAAAGAAGGAAGCTTTTAGTTTTACATGACGGTTAATCAAGCGATCATGACCCAAGGGACCTCCTTTTTACGCAGAATCCGAACCACAGGACATGGCATTTCACTTCGAAAATCTCACATGCATTGACCGGGAATCGAACCTGTCCACCTTGGTGAGAGGCCAACAGCTTGACCGCTGTGACACCACGCACTTCTAAGAAGGCTAATTATCTCTTCTCTAAGGATAGTCTTAACATACCGACATATATTTAAAAAACTCAAAAGTATTATTAGGTTGTTTAGACAGTATTATTATTGACGTCACAGTACACAAGAATACTAACTGGCCTGAAAAAAAGTACCGTAATCATCCTTTGTAAAACGCTAACCCGTGTAATTCTTCGAAATCGGTCAAGTGACATGATTCACTCGACTTCATTCTTTTTGCTATGATTTACATTTAGGTAAGACGAAATACCAATTGTTAGTTTGAGAAAACTCTACGGAATTCTACAATATCTGTTAGTTATATTTTTATTGTCTATTATTTTCATAAATAGAGAAAAGCTAGAGCAGAACGTTCAATTATACGTTTACGTGGTTTGCGTTCTTATCACCTTTCTTCTTGTTTCAGTCGAGTGGCTGCACCGTCATTTAATAATGCGAATACCAGTAGTAAGAAGTTGATAAAGCCGAAGTTCAAGGGAGGATTGTTAAGGATGTGCTTCTGAAAAAAGAAAAGTACAGAAATTACCTTGGCAGGATATTAACTCAGAAAAGTATAGACTAATATGTGACATCCTTAGACTAAGTACTGTACGAATTTTATAATAGTTAAATTATCCTGCGATGTTTGTGTCATTATCAAAGCGACTAAGATAGTAATAATACGTGACTTAGTGGGTTTCATCTATTTTACTTGGCGGTCAGCAATAATCAAACAAAATATTTTCTTTCTAAAACGAAAATTTGCTAAAACCGTAGGCGTCACAAGTATGAGTAACGTACAGTACGAATGCATTTCGTACATGCTTCAATGTTATAAGAAGAGCAATGAAAAGTATTCCTGATAAGTTACGTGATGGATCTGCTGTAATGGCCAGTACAAATTAGATATTTGAAACTGTGCTATTTGAATTATCAGGCAGATTCAGATGTAGGGATAACTCCACAGATTAATTTAATTTAGTAATTTGAGATTATCTAAAAACATGCCCAGCTATTTAGAGAATGGCGAACAGGATTAACATTAGGGCCAACTATTTTTAAGAACTGTTTGATTTTTTATTTTTGTCGATACCGTAATACTATTTTTCACCTGTTTTTTTTTTGAACTGAACATCATGACGATGAATCACAAAAGAAACGCGAACTTCTATGGACAAAAACAAAATATTCCTCCATTCATGCCATAAAGATAACGTACCGGTAGCCAACGGTTTCAGAGCAGCCAAATAATGAATATCACGAAGCATGTAAAAAATGGGGCAGATGACCTCGTAGTTCAGCCCCTTAAAACAACAATAACATATCACAAGTAAAAAATGAAATGAAAATGTAAGGTGAGGGTAGGTGCGTCTCATCATCACCTAATGGCAAGTAGCTAATGAAATGAAAATTATTACTTGGACCCAACCCCCCCCCAGCGGAAAAAATTCTGCGGGTGCCCATGATTTCAGCCATAAACAATAACCAAAATCTGAACTTGATCTGATAACGATACATGCTACCGTATTCATTCATTTAGTCTCTCATTGGATGAAGAACGTTTTTCTTTATCCTTGGTGGCTTCGGTGGCGTAGTTGGTAGCATGCTGAGCTTCTATGACCAAGGTCGCGGGTTCAAACCCGGCCGAAGTCGTCGGATTTTTAAAGAGCGTTAAAAATCCCTCAGTATGCCTTCCTTCGGAGGGGAAGTAAATCCGGCGGTCCCACGTCATAGATTTATGGCATTAAGAACCTTCCACTAATTACACTTGAGTGAAGCTAAATTATAGGTAAGATTTGACTAACGCTCTTAGGTTCCAACGTTCATCGCCAGGAGCCGACTGCGGTAACCTCTAGTAACCAAGTTCATAACTAGTAGTCGTTGATGGTGGCGTTTCGTATCAAGAGTAGGAACTAGTTGAAAATTGAATGTCTGCAGTCCTTACTTGAATTAAAAACAGATAACACATACTAATACAGCCATCAAAACTAACACCGGTTAGCAGACAGATTCTACACACACCCAAGGTACACGGGGCTACATGACCGCATTGTCGCAGGCCCTAATCTGAGGAACCAACCAACCTTTCTTTATCCTAGTAACGCGTAGGCCTACATATTTTGAGTTATGTTGAGGGTACGATGTATTTAAACTTTCAGTTTGAGCCGAAAATACACGGTTGAAATGCAAACAAATTAGAATGTCAAAGCAGCTATGGAAAGGTACAATTATCTCCTTTTTCTTTCAGTCAAAGCCTCGGGAACGGAAGCCAGCGAATGGAAAGAAGCCGCCCAATGGTAAAACAAAATCTACGACAAAAAAGAAGTAATAATAACCAGAATATATATATATAACTACGTCAAGAGGTTTGGCAGGTGCTTAGGTGAATGTCTTCGCAATATTTATATCTTCTCAACATTGCTGTAAATCTACACATTTCGTGCTGCATTGACGTCCGTAACTGGGCCTGAACACTCGAGTGCTAGGAAAACTCGCTGCAAAGTCGTTAAGGTAAGTAAACCAGTAAAACTTTCAGTAAATAGAATACCCGTGCTCAAAAGTGTTTAGCCAATACGATGACAAGGCAAACGTATATCCACCTTCGTACACAAGCGCTCTAAGGCGCTCCACGAGGGGACTGAAGCGCTGCGTCGTTTGAAAATACGAATTTCGATTCCCAGTGCAATCCACGGCTATTCAAAGAGTGTATTTCCAGGTACTAACTCTCTCTCTCTCTCTCTCTCTCTCTCTCTCCAGGCAGAACATGAGAATAGCTCTAAACATTCCAGGTCATCGTCCTTAAAAACATTTTCAGACAATCTTCCTTCCCAGGTATACTTTCTCCGTGGGAGCGGGGGATGGATGAGGGGTGTGGGGGGCACCCATTGCCCGAGAGACACTCGCTGTTTTGTTTCCATTTCAGAACAACCGTTAAGCAATAATAATAATTATAATGATCGTGTGGCCTCCTGAGAGGCCGAGTGCAGGTCTTTCTAGTTGACGTGATGAAGTGATAATGAAGACGTCACATACATCTAGTCTCCGAGCCACGGGAATTAACCCCAGGAGATTAAAATCCCGGGTTTCCCGGCCGGGAATCGGACCCGGGACACTTCGGGCCAAAGCCTAGCACGCTAACCAATTAGCAACGGAGCGGGACATACAGTGTAATAATAACTAGCAGAAGTACCCGTTCTTCGAAAGGTCTTCGGTATTAATACCCAGACGTTACCAATTGAGCTAGTGTTGCAATGGTTAGGGGCTTGTCATTTCTTCATTAATTTATCAGAGCAAAGTTAGTTTTCTGGGAATATCACAGACACTGTTAATTTAAAGGCCTTAAAATGTGATTTTCGGAGACCCTTTATAGACTCCCGAATTTTGAGTCCCACATTGAGAATCGCATCATATGCTTTGGTCGTTCTTATATATAGGATAATTTTTATCTTTCGCCTATTTTAGCATGTATTTTGAAAAGTTTTTCCCTATACCTACCCTTCTATGAGAAGTACGGTGAAGAGTTTTATAAATGATTGGTGTATTGATTCTCATGGATACCGTACCTAATTTTACGTTGCTACAAGCATCCGAACACGAGTTATAGGCGTAAATAAAAATACACAGAAAGACAGACAAATCCACTTTTTGCTTGCACCCGTCAAAAAACATTCCGAAACGTGCAAAAGAAACCAAATTGAAAATTGAATAAACAAACAATCATATATTTATAGATAGGTGTATTTAGTATACATACCGTATATATATGCGAGAGCAAATGCACCTAATGGTCACGAGGCAAACTAACTCTATTGATATCCAAATATGGATATATCAACCACACAGTTTCAAACAAAATCATCCTTACGATTACCCCGTTTGTCGACAAAGAAAATGATTAGTTAAATTAGTTAAATTTTTAGCCTCTAATGGTCCAAATTTCTAAAAGCCGCAAAAATTACTATTTCAATTCAGGAATTTTTGAAAATAATGTTGCTGTTTGGAGATATAATAAACCTCCTGTACGATATATCGCTCGTGTTAGTCGTGTGGATACATTTTAGGGTACCCCTTGACCACCTTAAGCGCAGTGATGAATTTTACAGTCTAAGTTGGTTCCGTGATAACCTTATAGTCCTTTGCAAACTTTCACAGAAATGTAATAAATGGAGTAGCATTGCTTCTTACAGAAATAGATGGAGACGGCTTCGGTGGCGTAGTCGGTAGCATGCTGAGCTTCTATGCCCAAGATAGCGGGTTCAAACCCGGCCAAAGCCAATGGATTTTTAAGAGCGTCAAAAATCCCTCAGTATGCCTTCCTTCGGAGGGGGAATTAAAGCCGGTGGTCCCATGTCATTCGTTGAAACGCTCTATAAAAGTTCTAACGTTGACAACTAGGTGTCAGTGACATCTGGTAGTGAAAGTTGGAACTACTTGAAATTGAACGGAACTTGTAGCTCACCCCATGGTTTTCGGGGCCCTTTAGGGCCTCCGAGTTTTGCTTCTTACATTGAGGGGCTGAAAATGGGCTTTGTCTCGACCTTCTACACCTATTTCTGCATGTATTTTAAGAGAGCAGGCCCCCTTTTATGAGAGGTACGGAAAAGAGTTACATCAATGATGGGTGTCGTGTCTTTGATGGATATCTGTACCAAATTTTACGTTGATCCACCCAGCCGTTCTTTAGTTATAAGAGAACAAATTTGTCCACAGACAAACAGACAGACAGAAAAATAAATTATTTTCGAGCGCAGATACCTTTGAGAATGTCTATGAACATACCATTCACATAACGAATGGTATTTTGGCTGCGGCAGAGGAAGCAATGCCTTCCTCATCCGGAAACTCCCGCCAGAAGCGTGTCCCTTGATGGACAGCCGAGATTGCAGCAGCCATTAAAGATCGTCGAAATGCTTTCAAATGCTATCGGAGGCAAAACACAATGGCCAAACTTATCACCTTTAACAGGATGTGTGCTAGAGTCCGATATCTGATTCGGGAGAGTAAGAAAGGTGTCATCCATGACGGCGCATACAGCTTCATCTCAAGTGTGGACTAAGCTTCGTCGGATCTCCAGACTCCCGACATCCTTGACGTACCTGGAGTCTCCATCAACGGAGACATTATCACAGACCATCTTGCCATTGCCAACAGTATTGGATCGCACTTCAGTGATGTACCCTGCTCTTGGAGTTATGATCCTATATTTCTGACACTGAAATGGGAGGCAGAGGCTCACCCCTTGTCCTTTGCCACTGCTGCTTCGGAGCCATACAATGTATTGTACCCGAAATTCACGTAGCCATCACCTATCATCCTGAAGATGAAAGGGATCGCTAAGGACGTTGATACCCAGCTCGATAAACCCACTCTACCTTGCTAGGTGAAAGGCTAGTAATCTCTCGATACAGGTATATTCCTAAAAATTCCATATAGTACTCCTACTTAGTTACGTAAAAATTCCTTCAATAAACTATGGTAGGACGAGATTCTTAGAATCTCAGGGGGTGAACTGTTTAAAAGTGCAACGGGCGCCAGTACATAACCAGCAGTACTATCGCATCAGATCGTTAAATGAGGAGATCGTTATGTTCTATAAAAAATGGACAGGCAAACTAACAAGAGTGCCTGCTAGAATGTATTCAAATAAGAGAATAACACTGACAGAAATGTCCACATACAATCATACGACACTCACACGTTGTATAAAACTTCAAATAACCATTATAATAAAAGTATAGCACTGCTATATGCAAATTATAATTGTGAATTTTGGTTCACGACTTTACAAGTCCTCGTTAACTAACTAAAATAAAATTATGTCTTAGACACCTCTCTAGAAATATTTATTGAACTGTCCACGTACTTGTGGATCACACTGTACTTGTTAACTTCAGTATCAAATCCTCACTCGCTATTGTTTTACAATCCTTCCCCTGCAAGATACATACTTAAATTCATTCACACAAATCTAATTTTAAATATTAAAACTTTTAAGTGCCCTCTATAATAAATTATTTACATATTTACACGATTATCGTTAGGTAAGCGATAATGCTATGATCCACTGATCATCATTCCTATTCACTCCTTCCGTTTACATTTTCAAAAAAAATCAACTACCTCTTGTATGTTATCTGGTTTAAATTGTCAAATATTAAATGACCATAATGTTACGAGCGGTGAAGCTTATAAGCTTATAAAAATAATAAATAAGACGGATATATATCAGACTATCTTTTGTGGTTCGTTCAAATACGTTGTCTACAAAGTTCCACTACTTCATATTTAAAATACCTTAATCGCAAATTCACGTATTTAACACATAGACTACACAGTCGTAACTTCATTATTTACTTAGCTCTATTTTCAATTAATCCATAGGATCTTTTACCTTAAAAACAAGTCAGCGTTAACACATACACTTATACAGCCTTCATCTTCACAAGTTACAATATAAAAATACTAATAATCATTCCCATTTCTATACACTCTTTGTGGTTTATGAAAATCAGTAACCCTACTTATATAGTACAAATTACACGTTATCTATCGATTATGCATCTTTCTTTCATGTATTTAAATACTTATGACTTGTCTAACCGTTCCTGTTATTTCACTTACATATTTCATGTTTCATACCTTCATGAGCCATTCTCAGAACTTCAATTGCGATATTATTCCTATCTTATTATTTTATAAAACCACAGTTCATTGAATTTCACATATTTAAGATATCTGTGTGTATATTCTAGTCTCGTTAAAATAAATACACTGCAGATCCTCACCTTTCTTCTATTTCTTGAATAAAAATTCAACTTATTCATTTCGTATGTTTCTCATAATATAGCGTTTTTATAATCTGTGTTACAACATCAGATTTCCAATTCTATTTAAAGAAAACATTAAGCTTCAATTATGCGTTGTTTCAAGAGAATAAGTTCATTGTCGTTCTCATCAGAACGGATCAATAACTTATTTGTCATTTCGAAAAATTAAGTTATTAATCTGTCAAGAATTTACCAATCCTTTCTAATATAAGTTTGATATACTTTCAACAAAGTATACAAGATAAAGCATTTTAAAATATTCCATTATTTATCTAGCATAGATACTTATAAATTCAAATAACCTCGCAATATCAGAAATCGAAGATTACCTAAATTTACTACACGTCAACATCTAAGTGACAACGTCTCAAAAACAATTACTTGGACGTTAAAACAAATTACGATGCTAAAATAAGCTCTAAAACATTTAAAGTAACATATCAAATTTGCCACACAAAATTCGGTCATGTCAAGGGTATCTACATTATTGCACAACTAACTACAATAATATTCGAAGAGTTTCTTTTACCTTCTGCCCGAATATTTCTTCTAATAGCAAGGTAAACCTGAAGTAATTGCGCCCTGCCGGCATAGACTGCGGCGAACAGCACATCTGGTTAACGGGACTGGTATCGGCCACGAGATGGCAAGCAAGTTGGTCACGCGTCTCCTGTCCTCTCGCCTTGGAATCAGCTGGTGCCACGTGCGGCTCCTTCCCCAAAATTCAGGACTGCAACACTCCCGTATGTTTCTGAAACTAAGAGCGTTTCTGGTGATCATCTTCAAGCGAAACCCAAACTAGAAGTTCTGTGGCGAATATATAGGTTTGGTATTTCTGAAGTTGGCATAGAAATACCTCGTAGCTATATGTGCAATAGTAGCGTTGGTGAAGCATGATGTTAAGCTTACATCCTCATTGACTAGGCGTTGATGTGCAGCTAAGTCACTGATGGAATCCACATGTTGAAAAATGGTTATTTCCCCTTCATGACCTAGTAAGACTTCATGACATCCAAGTTGTAGACCATGTTAAACTTCCTCGTTGACTCCTATTTGATAATCATATTTGTATTTCGAAAGAGCAATTTAAAATACTTCGTTGCGTTAAGATTTATTAAATTCACTTAATTTTCCAACAACTCTTGTACTTTTGGAAAAATGTTGTTCTCGCTTGTCAATAGTAGCTCTAGTGCGTAGATTTATTCTTTCGTTGCTATAGAGATGAATTCATGTTGTTGTTATTCGATTTTTAATACTTGTTTGCGGTGAAATAATGTTATACCTTTCTGCTGTAGTATTTCATCGGAGCTCGTTTCAGCTGGGCCGGTGGCGATGCTGTCTTCCCCGTCAAAGTCTCTTCGACTTCCTCGGTCTAGATTTCCCGTAGTTGACTAACACGTCTATCACTTTTCGAAATCAGATAAGGAATGAATATACTGATGCTTTCTCCCTTCTCTGATAGCTAATATAAATGGCGTTTATGGCATTTGACCTTGGAATAATCTTCATCTGTTAATATCTTTTTCATCCGTATTCACATTTTAATAAAATTTATATCATTGGCTTTTATTTTTAATTTCCTTCATATTTCTGCCATTTAATCTCTTCTAAATATTTTTTTAAATAATGATTAAAATATTAATGACCGCCAATATATAATATTCATATTGGTCCAAATCCGGTCACGTGGTATAAATCCTTCCGTCCGCGGTCTGTATTCTAGACCTCGAGCGTGTCAATGTCACCTTCCCTCTCCTTGTGGCTCGTGGCTCACCCTAACTAGTTTTTTTACAGGGAGAAACACTGACAATATCGCTAACTTGCCAATTTCCAGACTAGAATAATTCTCATTCATCGCTGTGTTAATAAAAATATCGTCTTACATTGCTTCTTCTCGCCGTATTAAAATGTATACGACAGCATTCAACTCACTCCTAGAGTTATGGTTGGTTGGTTCTTAAGTTTAGAGGCTGCGATAACGCGGTCATGTAGGCCCGTGTAGTTTGGGTGTGTGTAGAATCTGTCTGGTAACCGGTGTTAATTGTGATGACTGTATTAGTGTGTGTTTTCTGTTTTTTAATTTAAGTACTGCAACTTAGAATTTTTCAAATAGTTTCTACTTTTGCCGCCAAGCGCCACCGTCAACGACTTCTAGCCAATTTCAGAACTCAGCTACTAGACGCCACCGCAGTCGGTTCTTGGCAACGAACTTAGAAACCTAAGAGCGTTGTTTACATTCTTACCCTATCCAATTTAGCTTCACACAGGTGCAATTAGTGGAAGGTTCTTTAACATGCCATAAATCTATGACATGGGACCGCCGGCTTTACTTCCCCTCCGACGGAAGGCATACTGAGGGATTTTTAACGCTCTTAAAAATCCGTCGGCTTCGGCCGTGTTTGAACCCGCTATCTTGGGCATAGAAGCTCAGCATGCTACCGACTACGCCACCGAAGCCGCCCTCCTAGAGTTAGCTACAGTAATTATACTTCATACAATGCTGCAGGTTGCCTAACTAGGTCCATAACATTGGCGCTTGTGTTCCCATGAGCGGGCGATTCAACTCCCATCATACGACATAACCTTAGTCTTTTAAATTATGGGCTAAGCTCCGCGTTGACTCCATAAATAAGGTATAGAATATACTTTATTTACTAATCTTCACATATTTCATATCAGAACATTAATTTAAAGCTTTAAAGGACATTTGCTTTGAAACGTTTTTACCCTCGGTGGTTCGAAATCTTACGAGATAAAAATCAGTTTTTCTTCATCTATCTCTTTAAAAAATCTCATTCCTCTTCTCCTCGGGACGGCTCTTATCATAGATGTAGGGTGTTCTTCCTTCTCTTACTTTCTCTTCCAACTAGGCTGATTCTGCCTTCCTCTGTTCGAATCATATCCTTGTTTGCTTGTTGAAGGTTGCGGTACGAATTCCTGATCCGTTTGATTTTCAGCATTTCTACTCTCTTTGTTTCTTAAATCATTTAAGTACTCCTAATTTTCACGTTCTGTTTGGTCGTGATGGCTGTTGTTGTTGTTGTTATTGTTGTCTCTGACGATCGAAGTTGTTGTCGTTCCAATTTTTGTAGCGACGGTATCCTCTTCTGTTCTGTCTATCGTCGCGATTATAGTAGCTATTTCTCTGAAAATTGTTATATGTGTGGAACCCCGTTCTATGTTGGTTATTGTTCCAATAACTATTCTGGTACGGTCTCTTGTATGCCTATAACCTGGTTCATACCGGTTTTGTCTAAAATACGGCGTTCGTGTCAGACCTACGTTATTCTTTTCCTCTTCCGTTTGATGAGTTTGGTCTACAAGTACATCCTGCTCCTTACATTCGGCGTGTTCGTATTCAAACTTGTGTGGTCTAAACGTCTCAACGTTTCAGCCATTGCCTCTAAAGTTTTTACATTTGCAGATATTAAATGGCGACGTACATCCATCGGAAGATGCCTAGGAATTGCGTGAGCTAGCTCCCCTTCAGCTAAGGGTGGCTGAAGGTATTGAATACGGGCCAATTGACCCGTGAAGAAACTAGCGTATCTTGTTGGTCTCGAGAATGCGTATTTCTTTGAATAAATTTCCGCCCGTATGTCTTGTGGAGTTTCTAAACTCCAAAACCTCTTTTGAAGAGCTTCTGCGAATTGATCGAAACAAGCGTATGTGTAGCGGACGAGTGCTTCTTGTTCAAGATATTTATTGACAACTCTCATATCTCTCTCTCTAAAAATGCGATTGTCGTCCAAGCAGTGGCGGTGCGTGGATAAAACATCTGGGGGTTCACTACTTTGAAAAATAACGTGGCCAAATTTAATATTACTTGATGTTTACATAGAAGTAAAATAGTGACATTGCATGACTAGAAAGGTGACTTTCCTTTGAAGACACATGATTGCAGCTCGTAGAAGTTACCAAAACTATGAGAAATGAAAGACAGAGAATATAAGTTGTGATTACCTTAAGCTGATCCAGTTTCGTCTGATGTTGAAGACGTTGCTGGCGTTGGTATAACAGCTGTCGTCTGAGTGTACAGGAAATCCATCCTCCTTTCCTTCCTGGCGGAGAATAAGTAATTACCTTCTCATTAAAATCGACTAATTTATGAGTCATCTCCTTCTCGATGGACAGCATAGCGAGAGCCGACAGTCTATCTTCATGCATTGTACTCCTCAGGAATGTCTTAATCCGCTTTAAAGTGGAAAAACATATTTCTGCTTCAGAAGTAGTCATGGGGACAGTAATGATTAATTTCAAAAGTTTCACCGCTTCTCCGAAAGGTTCCTTGAGATTGTTCTCTATCAAAAAAGCAAGGAAGTCAGTTGCATCTTTCATTTCTTTAAAATCACTTCTTGAATAAATCACCTGCAGTTCGGTTATCAGTTTATTTTTATCAAGAAAAGGATAGGATTCTATAACATACGTAAGATTCTCCTCTGGAAAATTATTTTGCAAGGATGGGAAGAATTGGTGGTCAAAGAAGGTGGTGGCCAGTAAGTGGTTGGAGAAGTTGAATCTCTCTTTGCTGTGATTTATAATCACGTCTCACACCTCCTTCGCCGCAATGTTTCTCGAGTAATAACTATTTTCGCATCTTCTTTTCCCTCTGTTGTCTTCTACATTTTCCTCCTCAACGATGCTGTCAACATTGTCCCTTACTTTCAAAATTGCAGTTTCGAAGGAGCTTACTGCACTTCGCACTGATACAGGGTTAGCAGAACGCTATTGTAATTGGTTGTATGGAATGTCCACGTGAGGCATAATACTGTAAAAGAACTCTAACCAAAAAGTAAACGTTGGCTGTTGTATTTTCAGACGCAGTCCATGTGCTTGGTCCATAGTAGCTGTTTGTCTGCTCGTGTCTTCGATTTTCTCCAAGCATTCCAGAATTTCATCCTTATGCTCATGCAATGTAAGAACGCATCTTGATTTAAAGTTCCATCTCGTAGCTGAGCCCTGCGGAACTCTTCTGCCCAAAACCTCATCATGAATGCCCACTCTCTGAGGCGAATGAGAAAAAAATGCTGGAATCTCTCCAATGGTGGCAAAGAACAATCGCACTCCTTTGTTGTGGCTAGCAGCCTGAGCCAGAATTAAATTCAATTGATGGGCGTAACAATGCACAGAGTAAGCAAATGGGTAGTCTTGTCTTACAATTGTTTGTACTCCGGAGTGTCAGCCACTCATAACATTGGCACCGTCGTAACTTTGGGAGACTACTTTTTCTTTGTGCTCTCCAAATACGTGAGTGAGGACCCCTTTTATAAAATCGGCTGATGAGCAGGCGTCGTTTTCTTCTGAGTTTAAGAAAGTCCAGAACCTTTCAACAGGCTTCCCATTAGCTAATACATATCGAAGTACAATGACTAACTGACACTTTGAAGACACATCAGATGTCTAAAATATTCTCGCAACACACATGCAACATACATTCCAGAATGTCATTTTGAATGTCTTTCGACGTACCCTTGAAGACTGTAGCACTGTTGAAATGACCTCTAACGACGGTATCCAATGCCGAAGTAAAATTAATGAGTCCTCTGAATACGCCTGGATGGTTTGAATCGAGTGTTTCGTCATGACCTCTCAAAGCAAGTTCAAATTCACCACAGAATTTCACGCAGTCAATGATCTTAGAGAGCACGTACCTATTTTTTCTGACACTATCATTATGCCTCTCAATATTCCTTCGGAAAGCGCTACTTAGCTGCTGCCTAATATCTGTTTTCCCCAAAACTGAAAGATCTAAGCATGCACTTTTATGTGTAATAAATGCTTCGTGCTTATTGATCTTTTGTGTTAAATGGCTGAGATCTGATACCCCGTTTTTGTCCAATTCGTGTCCTTACCCTTAGCAAAAAGGAAGCACGGAAAACAGAAATGCCTATTAATGGTATCGCAACCACATAGCCAAGTATTCCTCTCGTAAATCGGTGGCTTAAATGTTCTACAAAAATCCTTACCTCTTCTAGTTTGCTTCTGAATAATGTTCAGGGAGGGAAGAGGCCTGCCAAGCTGCTTCATTTTGCACTTTTCTTCTATAATAGAAGAAACCGAACGGTATTCAATTTCACACTGATGAATACACGACACACGCATCAAGACACCGCCACACACCGTGATAACGAACGTCAGATACAATATAGCACTTCGATAAACACAGACTTGAGAAGATAATCGCTAAGGTACTGTTCCGGCCGGAGGTGGTTGAACTGACGGGTCAGAAATAAACACTGCTTCAAGAACGTGTTAGGCAGACTGTTATTTATGTTCTTATCTTGACGTATTTTGCCTTTATGAGCACTTCTAAATAATTAAAAGTTTACATTAATTACATAAACATAGGCTACGTACGCCTATTGATGTTATACAAATCGTAGTTACAAAAATATTCTGGTTCATTGCGGTTAATTATATCTAAAACGCAAAATCGTGAAATTAAAATCCCTTCAAAACGTACCATAACAGACAAATTTTAAACCGCAAGCTTGGAGACAATACATCGCCAAGAGCTGCATCGGCTAACTTCGTGGTGGTTCGAGGTAGATCGGGTCTTGCGCTGGCTTGAGCTGGCCCTTTCACCAGCGATAGTTTAGCTTTGTTCCCGGCTTATCCCCCTTGCCTCACACGACTCCGCCGTTATCGCTCCCTCCTTACGTCCCGCGCGCCAGCGATCAGGAAATTGAACCTTTCGGGCCCCAGCGATCCAGAAATTGAACCTTTTCGCTGGTTCCGGAGAGCAACCGAGTGTTGATGTCAAACTTATCCCTCCGAGCGCAAATATACATAATATGTTATTAAAGAAATACGCACTTGATTAACCATTTTACTAAGAGTTATATATTTCTAGGGGGTTCACTGAACCACTGCGTCCAAGTAACACCTCATATCTCTTAGGAATTCTACGGTTGTCACATTTCCATTCCAACTGAAGCGAATCGGTTTATCATCTAGGTTCTTCAAAAATACTATATTTTGAGTCGCTCTATCTACTCCTGGTTGATAATATCTCCCTCCTTCATCGTATTCTCTTCAGATACGTTCGACATTAGGCAGTGGTTCTCTTTCGTCTTTGTATTCAGTGTTCATGACTATGGAAGCTCTCTATCCTCTTCCGCAGGGGCGTATATAAGGGGGGTGCTGAGGGGGTTCCAGCCCCCCCCCCCCGAAAAAGCCAACTTGGGTACAAAATACAATGTATTTCACAGTACTTTTAAGAAATGCTTATCAATTTGTAAAATTTGCTGAATAAATTAACAAGTAATCCATTTAGATACTTTCCATTCATACTCCACAGGCTATAATAGAACATTCATTAAGTACTCACAATTTTCCAGGATAGTCAGCCCCCCCCCCCCCCGAAAAAAATTGTATATACTGTACCCATGTGAGTAATCTCGATGGAAAATATGCTTCTGCCTCCAGCTAGCGTCAGGACTCAGGCGTGTACCGTTTCCCCATTGAGCAGTTGCATATTTTGGATTTGAGGCTAAAAGGTATCAACTCTACAATGATAAGGCACAACTCTACTCTAAAGACTTAAATTCAGTAAAACCCATGGCTTCAAACAAAATAATGAGAACACAAATCCCATAAACAATACACAAACAAACAAAATTACTCCCACAATCCACTAATTATTCACATAGTTGACCAAATTAAATCCATATCACTATTCAATCTTTTACCATTATGTGGACTTTAAACTTTACTCAAGTGCACTGATGCATATGTAATGTTTCACAAAAACTGAACTATTACATTCATGTCACCTGATGTGACTTATTTATGTTCACAAAGTTACTTGTATCCTACAGTACATCTTAATTTACATCATGTGTACTATCTGTGTTACATCTCTCTCTCCCACCAAATGCTTTCATGCATTAGCCAACTCATGGTTTGCACTACCATCTACTTGCAACACCACAATTACGTAAGTCTACCCCTCCATTCCCCTCTTTTTATAGTTACACTGCATGTCGTTGTGATTTCACTAAATAACTTCTGTTATCGTTGTGTCGGATAGTATACTATTACGCTACCCTTGCGAGCGTAGCCTGTGGCATCGAGTAACCAACTTCATCAACTAGGTGTCAGTGACAGTAACAAATACAACTTCCAACCATTCGTTAGATTGCTAATTTTTTATATCATCAGGGTAATCTATGATTAGCAATGTGTTTTTAAACCACACACATTCATTACACATTATAACAATTCTTCCTTTCAATACAAGCAAGGTCTTAAATCTGTCCGCTCAAAACGCGAACCTTCACCGTTTGTTTAGCAACCCCAGCCCCTTGGAGCTGCCTGCATACAATGGAACAGAGTAGGGTCGTTCACGGCTGTAAATCGCCCCTTGTCTCCCTTTCCTGGACTTCACCTCCCAAGCAGTACTACGACTTTGAATACAACATTGTGGTCACAATGATCCACGTGATCCCATATGATCTGAACTGAATATTATGCAATGGTTCTGGGTGAGCTTGAATATTTAATCCTATCCTTAGGACATTAATAACGGCCTCAACAGGTCCGTATCACAATATGAAGGCACGAGATTCATAGAACACAGGTCTAGTGGTTAGCCGGTATCTTAAATAAAATATTACGGTCAGTCAACAGCTGCCGCCAATGAATTCGCTTCACAGGAGCCGAATCATTCCATCAAGTTCTCGGGCAATCAGGTATAGCGTAAGGGTTTCCAATGTTCTCCCTTCACTTACCACAGGATTCGAACCCGGAACATTTCATATCCAACATCGGAGATAGGGTACACACTAAATACGCTCCGGCATAAATTATTATCTCTGTACGCCCATGCTGTACGAGATTTCACACGTCGATTAGATTACCTGGCCCCTTACCTGTCTACGATCTCGTCCTATAATAAAGAGAACTCTAACTGTTACTCTACAAGCTTACACAAGCCACAAATTCAATTCACTGTCAAGCTCCTACATTCCCTTGCATAATTATATTCCCATTAATACAATATATTTAATATTAACTCTTTTCTCTTCCCTTAATGTAATCTACTGCTTGGCTAGATAAATAATCCAATTAGCGTAAATATTTCTTGCTTAAAACCTTTCATCCTGATGTATTCAATTATACCGTTTATCATTATTATAATTATTATTATTATTATTATTACTGACATAAATTATTTTTCCGACACAACGTAACTGCTTCAATGATCGATCATTCGCGTTCGTCACGTTAAGTTTCACATAACTGAATTGCCATTTTATTAGTAGCATTAATAGTGGTAATGATTAATCCACTCTCTGATGTATTCAACATCTTAACTTTACTGAAATCAAACAATAAACATATGAGGGTATGCCTCCTAATATTGATTCTTACTGGCATATTTTATACTTCCGAAATCACATTACATGCAGTGGCTATACTTCTATAATAACATGATTTGTGGGTTACTTACGTCGGCTTATCCAGGTGGCTCCAACCACCATATTCCAGTGTCACCTGCCATCGGCTTACTTAGTGACACATTGCCATCTTCCTAATACACATATTATATGACATCTGATTTATAAACACACGACACTTTTCAATTTTTAGAATGAGCTAATGCTTCCAAAACACATGACACTTTATGACACTGGTTATATTATTAATTTAAGAGATATTTTTCACAACATCACTGTACAAACACACGTTACACTTTATATTCCTGATTGGTTGACATTCCCTAGCATGTATCGAAAGTGCAGGTGTGGACGGCCCTTTCTTCGGTCCTACCCCCTCCTGATTGAACCTCTCGAACATCTGCTCACGGATTCACCAACAGTCTCTCGATCATCCCTTGATAACCTTCCTGCTATTGCAGCGATATGCTTACATACCATCATGAACGCTACTTACTGGTATACTCCAGATATGTATAACCAATCACTATACTGCGCTCAACATTATACATTATATTTACATGAATTATTACTTTTCACAGTCCTGCCTAGTATATCACACGGCACTTAATAAACATTATATAACAGTCTTACTGCACGGCTTCCCACATTGAAGTCCGAGCATCCTCTCCTAACTTCGGTAATATGCATTTCGCATAATCAAGTTTGTTGATTACCGACTTCATTCTTAGTTCATGACCATGCATGAATATATTCTCACAGGTGTGTTACATTGCACAGCTAACATGCTGATTACCAGTGAAATGTTGAAGTCTTTGTGTGCGCGCCTGGGCGCTCCGTGTCCTTTTCAACTGTGTCAAACAGCGACTGCTTCAAAACAACTCTCTCTCTGACTGGGTCCAAACTGTCACGAACTGTGCGCTTCGACTGGGTCCACCCTCTTATATCTGTTTCACACAAAAAGTAGGGCACGAATTCCCGCGATAAATCAGCTCCTCTCTTAGGATGATTCTGGACTTGGAATAATATCCATAATGTTCCTTTCTCTTCGCTGTTCACAAAAATGTATGTGTGTTCGAGGATCGATCGGCCACTTAATTAATATTAATTGTCTTATCCATGGCGTGGGGACGCTGTTTCTGTGGGAATCCCTGGCAACATCCTCAAGTCCAGCCGCGAACCTCCATAGTCCTGTATCATTACGCACTGCATTAAACATGCCTTGATTTCGCCGTTTAATGGCTCTAAAATTAGCCACCTGGCTAAAGATTCACCTGTGCGCAACTCTCATGTCATTGCATTGCTCCAATCATGAGTAATCAATGGTTTTCCTTGGGATCTTCCCATTCCATTCTCAAATCTATTATCAAACGGGGAAGAACCTGGTCATTATTCAACCTCCCGACCCCTTGCAGACGACTTAACTGGGTCAACAAGATTGACGTGGCGCCAAGGGTCTCCTCCCACAATTCTGAGGCTATTTGCAAAACGTCAAACTCTGAAACTCCTGTGATTCAAGTCCAGCATAGCCTACTTCATGTAGTCCAAATAATGCTATCTTCCACTATTTTCCTGCATTATTTCACTAAATAATGTCAGTAACAACTGATATCACACCAGTGATTAAATATATAATTTCTTCTAGGGGTTCTTACAACGAAACACCCTCAACAGCTCTCGGGTTCGTTCTCTGGTGGAACCTTCATTCAGAGCTCAACTTATCTCCGAGATCCACGTTCGATACCAGTCAGCATGACCCCCTCGGGTTCAATACGCCCCTGCTTCGTCACGTCTATCATTCCCGTCGTTTCTATCTCTTCTGACCTCTGGTACAATACGTCCTTCTCCTGATCTAACTTCACGCTCCTTAAAGAAATTCTGTAAGTCTTCTATAAGATCTTTCCGTACGTCCGTTCTTAAATTTTCAATCTAACCAGTTTCCCCAACGCTTACATTTTTCAATTGTTCGGTTAGTGCAGATAGCTCCGATTCTTGACCTGACTTAATTTTGGCAAGCTCGGTCGTTGCCTCATCTACTGCCTTTATGATATTATCTAGTCCATTCGATCTATTTGTATCTGAATTGCTAGGTAATTCTGACATCCGAGTAACGCTAGATTGTTTTACTTCATCTATACGTTTATTTATCTCCTCTTTCAAACCAGAAATACTTTTATTTGTGTTTAGTTCGAACTTTCCCATATCTCTAAAAACTTTCTTTCTTAGATTTAAGAACATCCTCTTTCATAGTGTCAACAGCTTTTACAATATTTCCTGTTATATCTACATGTATACCCTCTTCGATCAGCCTTTTCTGATCCTCAAGTTTACTTTGTAAATCACCAACAGTATTATTTAAACCATTTACAACAATATTCAATGCAGCATGAGACTCTGTAATGTTGTCATAGTGTGACTTGTTTTCATGTTTTACTTCTTCTAAGCCTTTCTGTAATTTATCTTGGAGAGTAAGAATGTTTTCACTGTTTTCAACCTGTGCTTCAACTACTCTTTTAGTTACTACTCCTTTTAGTGTACCTAAATCTGTGGAAACGTGATCTATTTTCTCACTACTACACCGACTAATTTTCTGGGCTTGTTCTAGAGTACTTCTAGTCTCTTCTAGGGCCTTTCTACGCTGTTCTTGAGCTAGCCTACTTTCTTCCCGCGCTAGTTTACTCTGTTCCTGTGCTACTCTTCCTTCATTCTGGGCTTTTTCTAGAGCTAACCGTATTTCTTCCTGTGCTTTCTCTGCTCTTTCTAAAATTTTCCTATTTTCTTCCTGAGCTAATCTATTTTATTCCTGAGCTTTCTCCGCCTTTTCCTGAGCTATTCTAATATCTTCCTGAGCTTTCTCTTGAGCTAATCTACATTCCTTCTGTACTTCTTTAATGCTCTCTCTAGTGCGTGTTTGTGCAAGTGTAAGCTCCGCTTTTAAATTAGTTTTCACATTGTCAGCAGACTGCTTTATCTCCTACTGTACTTTCTTTGAGTTTTCGTGAGTATATTTGTGTAGTATTTCCAAATCTACAGAGATTTGAGTCTGCGCCCCTTGCAGCTTCTCAAACATGCCCTTAATGGCATCCATGTCCATCGTCGACATTTTTCTTATCTTGGAGAACTACGGGAACATCACCATACCTTGGATACCTTGAGTGACCTTAATTTTGTAGCATCATTGATATTGGAATATTTTAAATTACTATTACCTATAAAAATAATATACTATCCCTATATTTACGTTCATATGTCGTGATCTCGATAACGACCCTTACTAACACTCCGAGTACCCTCATTTAGCAATCCTTTCATTTCTTTAAATAACAACAAAGAAAACTATGACTTTAATTTTATATTTATTATGACCAATACGTGTCATCAGCTGGTACAACAAATATGCCTCATAACTCAACAGTATTCCTCAATAACGGTTACGTCAATTCACTTCGACATACACCATACTCGGGATGGGCAAACAAATAAACTTTCGTCGTTCCTGACCCCACTAATTGGTATGCATTCGACACAGTCGAGCCCCAAAAGATTGGTCCACCTGTTAAATATTGCCTACTCGTGCCCCACAGGCTGGGCGACCAATTCAATAATTGGCCGGCTTGCAATCGACATAGTCGATCCCCACGTAACGGGCAAACCAATTAAATATATTCTTATGTAGCCGAAATTCACGTAGCCATCGCCCATTATCCTGAAGATGGAAGGGATCGCTAAGGACGTTGATACGCAGCTAGATAAACCAACTGTACCATGCTAGGTGAAAGGTTAGTAATCTCTCGATACAGGTATATTCCTAAAAATTCCATAGTACTCCTACTTAGTTACGTAAAAATACCTACAATAAAGTATGGAAGGGCAAGATTCTTAGAATCTCAGGGAGAGAACGGTTTAAAAGTGCAACGGGCACCAGTACCTAACCAGTAGTACTATCGCATCAGATCGTTAAATAAGGAGATCGTTAAGTTCTATAAAAATGAACAGCTAAACTAATAAGTGCCTGCTAGAATTTATTCAATTAAGAGAATAAAGTAGGGGACCAAGGCGGTTTTAAAATAGTGACACTAGCCGCTCGGCTACGCTGACCTTTTATGTATATTTCGCGAAACCATGGGCATGCGACATATCGTTGGACTCGGGCTGACGTCCTCCTTCGTATGGACGACTCATTATAGTTTTCAAATTTTTTTGAAAAATTTTGTTTTTGAAAGTAGGCGATAGTTTAAAAACCAAACATGATAGAACGTTGTACCAAGGTTCAAACGAGTGGTCTTTATGTCCTTTATTTTAATAATAAAACGTTTTTATTTTTTATGTTTTTTTGAAAACAGTCCAATGTTGAAATTCCTATATTTTGGAAACTAGGAATAAAAAAACGTTTCTTTGACGTAAATAAAAGGTCCTGACCCCCTCTATCCCCAAAATAAATTTCAAGTCTCTAGGATACAAATGCAAAAGTAGGAGTAGTGTGGTGCGGCGAGTTCTGACTCGCCCCCTACTTTCATATAAACTTTGCCGAGATCTCCCGAACGCATGATCGGATCTTAACGAACGAAATGTTGTTGGCGTTGGGATGACGTCCTCTTTGCTAAGAATGTGTGTAGGTATTTTTAGAAAATGTTTTTGAAAATTTTTGTTTTTTCGGATTGGCGCTATTTTGGAAACGGTGAATTTTGGAAAAACGTTTGTTTGACGTTAATGAAAGGTGGCTGTGCCCTCTAGCAGGACAGCAAGTTTAAAGTGTGTAGGAGGGAAAAGAATATAGCCTACTTTCTTGCGAACATTGGCGATAATTGGCGAATGGATGGTCGGATTTTAACGAATAAAGTGTCTTAGGACTCGAGCTGAGGCCCTCTTTGCGCTGAAAGTGTGTTGGTATTTTTGAAAATTTTTGAAAAAAAATGTTTTTTAAAGTAGGTGATAGGTTGCAAACCAAATATGATAGAACGTTGTTCTATAGTGCAAACGAATGGCCCTTATGACCTTTATTTTTTATAATACAACTTTTTTATTTTTTATGTTTTTCGAAAAAAGTGTAATTTTGAAATTCCTATATTTTAGAAACTAACAAGTTTACAAATACGTTTGTTTGAAACAAAAGAAATATCCCTACCCCCTCTACCAGGAAAATAAATGTCAAGTCTCTAGAAAAAAGTAAGCATTTTAAATTATTTTTTTAAATTACTTTTTAAATAAAGAGTGTTTGTAGACAGAGAGCCGGTAGCGCTTGACGT
The DNA here is from genome assembly GCA_946902985.2 of Meconema thalassinum. NCBI lineage: Eukaryota > Metazoa > Arthropoda > Insecta > Orthoptera > Tettigoniidae > Meconema > Meconema thalassinum. The sequence goes on along the minus strand of OX336393.1, from coordinate 310,414,051 downwards.
ATGTTACAACGAGGCTAGGACTGGCCGTGGTGAATACAGGAAATGGCTATTTCGACGGGTCGATGTATGGTAGAACGATAGAACGAGGGGTCGCTTTTTTTCAGATATTTCCTATGACGAATATTTTGAAAATCCCTTATAGCGATCTCGGTGACCGTGCCCGGAAGAAATGAATTGCTATTTTGGTGTGATGGCGGGGCAGCTTATGACGGTTGTTTTTGTGATATTTCCTATGACGGATGGAGGTGAATAATTGAAAATGCGTGCTAGGATTCCTTACCCTGAAGGGGATCTTTAACATGCTAGTAAACGGTAATAAGCGAGGCCACTGTCTGGCACAGTAAATGGTTGTAGAATGTGGAAACCTATAACATTCGCTCGACCAAGTCATGTGCATGTACGCAAAGAACCAAAACAGAAAGGTCATTGGCCTGAGATGTTATAAACTAAATATTGAACTGGGTGAAGTGACGTGTTATATGGTGAAAGTATGTGGTTAACATGGTCATGTATTGAGGATGGCCGCTTGCTAATGATTATTAGACTATTATTACAGTAAAAATGTTTACGACACACACGTTTTGATTGCTAACACACATAATCCTGCTCGCTGAACACTGAATACAGCTGCTTGGCGGTTTGGTGACAGCAACTGCTGATAACACAGAAATGTCTACGTCAGCAGGAAGTGCGATATCAACTTAGTTGCCTCGTGGTGGCTAGCAGGTGTGCTGTTTAAGCAGAGACCGCCATTTTGGTTCTGAGACAGTAGGACTACCGATGTATAAGAGGCAGCCATTTTGGTAACTTATTAAAATCATGAAACAAGTATAAGGTACGCGAATCTTATCGCGTTTGAGGAATGTGGCGAGGCGTGGGAACATGAGAGAGAGAGAGAACCTTTGAAGATCAAAACGCTGAGAAAATGCAACTTTTTCTGTTGCTAAGCAGACTAATAAGGTTTGTGTTAGTAATACACTGACAGGAGCAACAAATAGACGTGTACAGTAGAGCTCTGAACTGAACTTTGGAAGAAAAAGCCTCTTTGTTTTGGTAAGTACCTATGAATGATTATTTTAATAATGTCATGCTAATGAACCTTAAATTTGTAGTTATTGATTAGGTAATTAATGATTTTCATTTATTTGTTTGCAGATCACCGGTATACCTTACATGTCTGAGATACAAAAAACCATTGCACTTTTGAGCCCACTAGAAGGAAACAGCAACAAGCCAGTGCAAGTGAAGGTGCGATTATTTTTTTAAACTAACTTGTTTCATTTTTGTTTGATATTATTTTATTTTATTTTATGAAATGGATGTATTAAGCTGAATTTAGGTATTTATAGCGGTTTATTTTATTTATTTTTAGAAACTTGGAAAGAAAAGCCTTACCGCCGTAGCAGTTGCTGAAAACCTGAGACGCACTAGAGCGAAACAGTTGCCAAAGGGTGAACTATTTAAAACTCAGGTAAGCCTAACATAAAATGCTATTCCATTTTACCGCTACTGATAACAAAATGGCGGCGCGTGCCTGCATGAAGGGAAGTGTGCTCTCCGTAATTTTAGTATTTTTATTGGTTAAATGTGCAGTGACTGTGGCAAGATGTGTTCATTCTGTGGCCGTTAATGTTGAGCAGGATCTGAAGAATCAACCCCTTCTGCAAAATCTTCTGGTGAGTGATAAATGTACAATACATTCCTGGACATCGTGTGGCAGCGAAGGTCTGGGGCTGGCCACCATTAGCCGGCCACGCCGAGCGGGCGAGGTAGATGTCGCAAGGCTACCTGCTGCCGGGTTCTCACTCTGCTGCCTAGCGCTAGCTCTAAGCGGCGACATAGAACTCAACCCTGGACCTTTGCAATGCGCAATATGTCAAAAAATCGGCCGAAAAAATCAGCTATATATTCAGTGCAGTAATTGTAACACGTCGAGTCACAGAACGTGTGCTAAAATCAGTACCTCTGAGTTCCGGTGCATTAAAAAAGGCACGAGAACGTGGACATGTTGGCAATGTGCTATGCCGCCGTTTACCGACTCATTGTGCAACAATACCAGTGATATTCCCAGTGACTCTGTAAATAGTATAAATAACATGAATAGTTCACTTGTAATTAAACACTTATCACCATTCGCCTTCAATGCCCGCAGCATCACGCGGCCGGGAAGGAAACAAAACATTCATGCTACAGTGACCGCCCTAGATCCAAGTATCGTGTGTTGCAGTGAAACGTGGCTCTCTGGGGTGGTAAGAGATCGGGAGGCGTTACCAGACACATGCCAGCTGTTCCGGAAAGATCGACCACGGACTTCAGGGGGCGGGGTCCTTATTGCTGTGAAGCCTGAGTACAATGCAACTCGCATCCATCAGCTGGAAACTGAAGCAGAAGCCGTGTGGGTGGAGGTTCAATGCAGTAACGGCAAATATCTGATCGGTTCAGTCTATCGCTCTCCTAAATCGTCCCAGCTGATGAATGATGAGCTGATTCTCTCCCTCAAACAGGTGCAAAACGTTCAACAAAACTATGACGCTGTCTACATTGTTGGTGATTTCAACCTACAAATCACATGGAATAGAAACGCCGCTCCTATCCCAAATAATCCTATATATAACAACTTCCTTACAGCATTCTATGATCTTTTCCTCCATCAACTCATATTTGAAGCTATCCGTATCACTCAGACCTCCTGTTCGACCCTCGATCTCTTTCTAACAAACTCTCCGTCCTCAATTCAGTCTTTACAAGTCATCCCTGGGTTCTGTGATCACCAAGCCCTCCTAGCTATATTTACCCACCAAAAAAAAAAACAGTCCAAAATTACAAACCAGAACAGTTTACAATTACTCCCGTACCAACTGGAAACTTCTTTCTGATATCTTACTGGACAGATTACCGGTCATTACACCTGAACTCACCAACAGTGTAAATATAGATGGTACCTGGAATACTTGGAAGGAAATCTTTTTTCAGTGCGTTGATGAAGTGATCCCTAAGATTACAATTAAAAATAAGAAAAAAACACCTTGGATCTCAAAGGACATAATAACCAAAATAATAAAGAGAAATCAGCTCTATAACAAGTGGAAGCAGTGCCCAAGTGACAGCAGGTGGGAAAAGTATAGGCTGGCTAGAAATAGTGCCAAATCTGCAATTCGTGAAGCCTACAGTGCCTATATGGACAAATTAAGCTTTAATCCCAAGGCAATGTGGACATTCATTCGGAGCAAAAGTGGCAACACCGCTCCACAGAGCTTTAAACATAACGGACTTTCAATTTCCTACCCGCTAGACATAGCCAACTCGTTCAACTGTAAATTCAAAAATAACTTCTCTCCACCTGACACCAGTGAAGGAATGTTCCTACCTAGGACATCATCCCCTCTCTTTCCCCTAGCCAGTCTATATTTCTCACAACAGGAATTTCGAGACAGCCTACGGAGAACTCGCCCCCATGCTGCGACAGGTCCAGACTTAATCCCTGCTCGGATCCTTCATTACTGTGCAGGTGCCCTGGCGCCTTCATTGTGAGCTCTCTTCAACCAGTCCATTAACACCGGGACTCTACCACAAGAGTGGAAACATGCCAACGTGGTCCCTGTGTTCAAAGATGGTGACAAGGAAGACATGGACAACTACCGCCCTATTTCTCTAACGTCTGGTATCTGTAAATGTATGGAGCGCCTGGTTGCTAGGAACATACTAGAATTCCTGAGCGAACGAGGCCTGTTAAATCCAAGCCAACATGGCTTCGTTCCGGGGAAATCTTGTACAACTCTTTTGACAAGAGTGATTGATGACTGGCAGAACTCCTTGGATCAGACTAACGTCTCCCAAGTAGACTGTGTGGCCCTGGACTTAAGCAAAGCTTTTGATCAGGTACCTCATCGGAGACTCTTGTTAAAGCTTAGCAAATATGGCATCGGAGGCAAACTGATTACATGGTTGACGTCATTCCTGGTAGGTCGAACGCAGTGTGTCGTGTTTGGCGGGGCCAAGTCGCCGAACATAGTGGTAACTTCGGAAGTATCACAGGGGTCGGTGATCGGGCCTTTGTTGTACATGGCTCTTACGCTTGACCTTCCAAGCTGTGAGACGTCTATGATGGCGCAGTATGCAGACGATTCTATAATTTACAGAGCCATAAAGAATAATGATGACGTCAAAGCACTACAGGGAGATCTGGACAGTGTGGCACTGTGGTGTGATGTAAATGAGATGACCTTGAATGTAAACAAGTGTAAATATATTCGGCTAAGTAGGGCCAGACAGCCTGTTGAACATAGCCTTTCACTGAGCGGCAAAATTCTTCCCATGTGCAATTCACTGCGAATGCTGGGAATACACATTTCCAGCAATTTGAAGTGCAATGTACACGTTGAGGAATCTAGGTGTAAGGCATTTAGAATTCTAGGATTTGCAAGACGCAATCTTCTGGGATTCAGTAGCCGTGCACTCCCAGCGGTGTATCTCTCCACTATACGGCCCATTCTTCTGTATGGACTTCCTGCCTGGCATCCCACTACCGAGGAAAACATGAGGAAGTTAAGTGCAGTCCAACGTCGAGCAGAGCGACTCATTTACAAACAGGGAAACAAAGTTTTGACAAAACCACTAACATCAATCAATGACATATGTAGCCAAATAGATCTCACCTTTCTCCGAAAATCTCTAGCTGGCACCATTAAACTGTCCCCATTTCACCGCCTTCAACTGTCATATCGCTCAGTCCGTAGAGCACAGGGTGTCACCCTCGCTCTTCCATTCGCCAGGACAACAGATTATCAATCTGGGTTCTACAATCGCTCTGCCCGACTTTGGAATGACCTGCCTCATGCAATAAAAGACCTTCCTCCACGACAATTTTGCCGCAAAGTGAAGGCTCTAAAGGGATTAAAACCCCATGTAAATTGAATTTATATTATGTAACTTTGTGAGTGAGTGGGAGTGTGTGCGTGCGTGTAGGTATGTATGCATGTGTGCGTGCGTGAGTGTGTATATGTGTGTGTGCGTGCCTGTATCTTCCCTTTTATTTATTAATTGTATGATATAGACGTCGTGTTCAGCAGATTATGTGTATATAGCAATGTAAAGTTGTAAATTGTATATATGTAACATATCAGATTTGTATAGATTTAATGAACGGAGATGGAGACACTGCTGTGTATGTGGGGCTTGCCCTTTCTCTATCTGCCGTCCATAAATTGTAGGCACAATTTTTGGTAAATAAATAATAATAATAATAATAATTACACAAAAATATGCATTACCTGTACATGACTGGGACAATGATTGCTTTCTTGATTAATGGCTATGTATTTGCAAAAGGTACAATACCATATTTGTTGTTGACCGGGAAAAGTACAAGGCCATATTGGATATTGTAGAAACAAAAATGTCAATTTAATTTATGGGCAGTTCCCTATGAACCCAACGAATATCCACATGTTTGAACATGATAATCTGGACAAAACGACATGACATTCATTCATTTTTGTTTATATATTGGTTAAAGGGGGGTGTAAACGACTTTTTTATAAAAAGAAAATAAGTACATGGGTTACTGTTAGTGCTGACATACAGTTTATTATTAAATATTTTTGATGGTGTTTTGATATACTAATGCCAATTAACGTTATAGTTTTATTTACAAGTATTGATTGATTGATTGATTGAGTGATGGGTTATTTTGTTGTTGTTTTTTTTAGGTGTGGTCATGTGTCATTAATGCTACCTGACTTGATGGAAAGGGCTAGACCAATTGCTATCATAACCTAGTTTAATTAGTTTAAAGAGACTACACATGTTAAATCTAGTGCTAAGAAAACACACAAGAAAAAATTCATGACAATATATTAAGAATGAAATATTACAGATAGATTATGACAACATTAAATAATTTAAATAAATAATAGATTACATAATAAAATACAAGTATGTAAATTGAGCGAGGAACCGTGGACATGATGACATTCACGTATCATCTAGTGATATAACAAGGGTTGCCTAAATGAAGGAAAATAACAGACCCCTTAAAAGAAATTCCAATAAATTACCTTATATGTCCTTAAGGACCTGGCTGAACGACATAGGTTCAATAAAATATTAATTATCCATTCTAGTATTTAATCTTCCAATATTAGTCAGAGCAGAAGGCTATCACGTCAAGCTTAATCCCAATCCAAACATGTCTACCCTTTTTTTATAACAAATTCACTCGATAATAACCAGAAAAAAACGAACAACAACAAATAGAGCCGTGACCTATCAAACAAGACTTTACATGAAATAAAATACGTATCATAATAAGTGATACTTGACACGGAGTTCATAAGGAACTATACTAAGAGCCAAAGATATGGGAGAAATTACAGAAATTAGGTTAACAATAAAATATCTTCGCTCGGAAAAAAAATATGACGTTCTGGACCATACAGACAAGGCAGGCCAGATACAAACGTTAAAATAAAATCCGTAGGAGTAATAAACTCGAAAACACGAATTAGGTTACTGGAAAATAATATTAAATAGTTGAACATACATACCAAGCAGCCTACAGATACCATTTGAGGTTAGCACTTCACAGAAATAAACTGCAATATATCATAAAATATTAAGAAGTTACACCATGGAAACAACTTCAAGTCAAGATGGCGGCTATGGCTAGTAATGTTTGTTCTCCGTGCGGGAAAAAAGTGAAAAATTGCGAAGAATTCGTTAGTTGTGAAGGGGATTGTGGGCGTAATTTCCACAAGGAATGCCCAAGACTTTCGAAGAAAGCCTACGAGTCTGTAAAAAGTGATCCGCAAAAGGTGTGGAAATGCAATCGTGAGGATTGTCACCCTCCACTCAAGTTCAGTGAATGTGACTTGGTGAAGGAGGTGACAGAAAAGATTCAGTTGTCAGTAAATGAACTAAGGAACACTTTCATGAAGGATTTGAAAATAATTAAGCAAGCCACGGAATTCATTAACGAACAATTTGAAGATTTCAAAAACCTCACAAATGAGATACAAAAAAGAACACTAGAATTGGAAAAGTCGGTGGCAAGTATCAGCAGTGATACAAAGCAAGCGTTAGATGGTTCAGAAGACTTTAAACAGTACACACGTAGGAATAATTTGCTATTTAGTGGAATTCAAGAAATGCCGAGGGAAAATGTGTACGACCTAGTGATCCAAGCTTCCAGGGCATTGGGGGTTGAGTTGGGACTCCGTGACATCGATGTCGCCCATTGTTTGCCGGCGAGAGGCGGAGACGTGGGGCGAATCGTGGTGAAATTCACCAACAGGTGGAAGAAGGATGAAATAGTGAATGCGAGAATTCAGAAGAGAGTTCTAACAACCCAGGACATTGGACTGAATTGCCCATCACGCAATATTTTTATAAATGACCACCTATCACCCAGGAACGACTATATTGCAAGAAGATGCCGGATCCTGAAGCAGAATGGGAAGATATTTGGAACCTGGACAAGAGACTGCAAGATTTATGTTCGGGAAGCTCGAGATGGTCCAAGCACACTCATCGGCGGTGAAGCGAAGATCGCCCACCTCGAGAAAAAAAATACGGACAATAGGTGCTGCAGGTATCACACACCAAAAGTTGCATATATATTAAATGGACGGAGACGACTATAAACACAACGAAACATTAAGCTCTGTCGAAATTCATTGTGATTCTATAGAAAACTATAATTTACAGACAAAAAATCAGATCTTGAATTCAAAATTTAAATGTATCTACATCAATGCACGAAGTATTCGGAATAAGTGCGAGGATATTACGCTCCTTATTGACGAGATTTTAGACATAGATTTAATAGTCATAACAGAAAATTGGTTGTCAGACCAAGAAACACACTATTATAACATTCCCAGCTTTGACTCACACCATGTAACACGAATCGGTACTGGAGGAGATCTGTCAATTTATATATCTAGAAAATGGGCGACCAAAGTTATTAACACCATTAACAGTTATCACAGTATACTACAAATCGAAATATTTCAGAAACACAGAAGATATAATGGTATTGCCTACTATAATCCAAGGGAGAGTAATCCAAACGAATTTATGCTTGACCTTGAACGCATACTTTGCAATACTAACAAATCAAACACACTACTTATCGGAGACGATAACGTAGATTTTCTAAAAGACAGCATTATTTACAGGGCCTATTCGTCTTTACTGAATTGCTTTAGTTTTTATCCATGCAATACAAAACTGCCAACAAGAATAACACCTACTTCTTCAACTTTAATTGACCATATACATTTTAACTCTGCCAATAATGATAATTTCTATTTGTATAATGTTATGTGTGATCTTAGTGATCATAATATTTTAATTCTAGAAATTTCATCACATCCAGAAGTGAGTCAACAAAAAAAAAAAAAGTCAACCCCTGGCACTATCCAGCCCATGACGGGCTAAGGCCGACCAAGCGACCGCTGCCCAGCCATTTGGCCTGCAGATATTGGGGTGACGCGTGATCAGCGCGTCGGGTCCCCTCGGCCGTTAATCTTGGTATTCGTGATCGGGGCGCTGTCTCACTGTCAGACAGCTACTCAATTGTCCTCACGAGGCTGAGTGCACCCCGTTCCAACCCTCACGTCAGTTTTAAAATCCCTGACGGAGTGAGTACGCAATCCAATAATCGTTCCAATATAGAAACATTTACGAAAATAAGTTATGCCAAACTGAACAATTTCTTTTCAAAAAATAAATTTCCAAATCTAACTACTGACGTCAACGAAGCATATAATCAGCTTTGCGATTTCATTAGTGATGGACTTAGGACAGCTAGTATAAATATTAAGCAAAAACCACAGGTAAAAGGTACACACAAACCATGGGTAACACAGGAGTTTCTGGAAGCGGTAAAAAGAAAAAATAATTTGTATGCAAAAACTAAAACTAAAAACCCTTCAACTGAAACCATTAAAGAGTACATAAGATGCAGTAGGGATGTGACTAGGATGAAAAGAGAGCTGAAAAAGTTATACCACAATAATGTAATTAGAGAAGGGAATGCGATAAAAGGAATGTGGAAGGCAGTAAATCAATAACTTGGCAAACCTCATAATACACGAAACATTGTTGAAATTGAATATGGAAACATACAATACACCTCTAGCCAAGATATATGTAAAGCATTTAACATGTATTTCATAAATGTTGTAGAAAACTTGGTTAAAGATATTCCAATGATCCCAAATTTGCAATCGAACCAGACGATCTGTAACTCACTATTCATAAAACCAACAAATGTGACGGAAGTTAAACAAATCATTCAAAACCTTGCGAATAAAAAGAATTACACAGATGATGGAATAAATAACATACTCCTTAAGAGATGTGCCAATCATCTGGCTCCATTGCTTGCTGATATAATTAACTTGTCACTGCAAACAGGAGTAATACCAGATAAATGTAAACTAGCAAGAGTGGTACCAATATTTAAAAAAAGGTGATGTATCTAACCCCAGTAATTACAGACCGTTGTGTATATTATCCTCACTTGTAAAAGTACTGGAAATAGTAATCAAAAAACAAGTCCTGAATTTCCTAACAAAAAACAATTTTTTCTTCAAATATCAGTACGGCTTCCTTCCCAAACATAGTACTGATTCAGTAGCATTTGACGTAGTGTCACTTATACATAAATCATTAGATAACAATAAAATAGCAGCAGGACTATTTATAGATCTTGCTAAGGCGTTTGACACTGTTAACCATACCTTGTTGCTAAGTAAACTATCAAATGCAGGAATTAGAGGAATAGCCTTTGAGTGGTTTAAAAACTACCTGTCTAACAGGAAGCAGTATGTTAATATTAATAAAACTAAAGGGTCCATTTCTGATGTTAAATGCGGAGTCCCACAAGGGACAGTGCTCGGACCATTGCTGTTCCTGATTTTTATTAATGATATAGGTTATTTAGAGTTTACTGGTCGAATATTTCTATTTGCAGATGATATATTTCTACTTTACGAGAGCGCCTGTGAACAAACGATTATGCAGAATATGCAAAAGGATCTAAATATACTAACAACATGACTTTCAAAAAGTAAATTAATCATTAGTAGCTCAAAAACAAAATACATGCTATTTCACAAACCAGCTTACAGTCCAAGCACTTGCAACATAGTTAAAATTGGTAATGTACCCATCGAACGGGTGAAACAATACACATATTTAGGCCTAACTTTGGACAATAACTTAAGTTGGAATGAACATGTCACAAATGTGAAACAGAAAATTGTTAGTGTAATTGGTGTTCTAAAAAGATTAAGGGAGTATGGAATAAGCAATCAACATTTAAGGAGCATATATGCCTCTCTTATTCATTCTCACCTTATGTACATGAACATAATATGGGGTAAATGTGCACAGGAATCAATAAATGAGCTCGAAGTTCTCCAAAAAAGAGCAATTAAAATCATGTATGGTTACGATTTTAGGAAACCAACTGTACAAGTATTTCAGGAGACAAACATATTGCCATTACGAAGCCAGCTCAAATACTCTGAAGCTTTATTTATGTTCAAATATAAACAAGGTCTTATTAATCTTAACACTGAACTTCAATGCAGGAAAGACATTCATACCCATAACACAAGATCAGCAAACCAGTTATACATGGAGTCAACAAACACAACTAGATATGGTATTAAAAGTATTTCCTATTCAGCCAGCACATCTTATAACAACTTACCTCCTAAACTGAGACAAATTGTAAACTTAAACAAATTCAAAAAGGAAGCACGCGGGTACTTCCTGAAACTATATGTTGAAGAATATAGATGAACCCATAAAGACTGAATAAATTATCCTACCACCTTAATATATTCTAGTATAAGTTGCTAAGCCATATTTGTAAAGGGCAGTCCCCCCTTGAGCTACCAGCTCACTGGGACTTTCTGTACCCTATAAATAAATAAATAAATAAATAAATAAACAATCACATCTTCGTATCAATATATCAATGAACAACTATAAGAATAATCCAGTATCCGATGATGTATATATTTTACAAACCTTTCGAGTATTTCTTCCGTTGGCCTACCTTAAGGTGAGTTGCCAAGGTACATTTCTACAAATTTAAACCAAGTATGAATTATCAGAAGTTCTTATTACACGTAGGTACATAATTGAAGGTGTTTTAGACTGGGGGAAATACCCCTAGATAGACCGAAGCCAATCTAGGGCCCCGTAAATATTAGATAGCGTGAAATCAAATCCTGACCTTGTTAGTTCCAAGCAGAAAAACAATAATACATAACAGACGTCGCTATTGGCTACAGCTTTTCGAAGTGTCGAAGTCGTCGATAACCGGCCTGCGCGCGCTATCTCTTGTCTCACTAACCGCACCAGTCAGTACGTTCACCACTACCTAGATGGCGCGACGTATAGTTTGAGTTTACGCTGGTACAACATATAGTCAACAGATGTCGTAAAAGAGTTTTTTTTACTGCAAGTCAGAGATATTTATATTTCCGAAGAGTAATCCAGAGTTCGAGCAAGGTAGAAACGTATCAATTAACATAGTTAACAGACAGTGAAAAAATCATGCACTGTGCTTTAAAGCACTCTGTGCAACGTTAATAACTTACAATAAGAAAAAGTTTTATTATAAGACATGGCGTTAGTACCAAATACAACAATTGAGCAAGTTTATTTACCACGTGGTTAAATTTAAAATCAGAACATGATCGTTGGTTAACATTTGAATCCTGGCCTGTAGGCTTTTTGTCAACACATAAACTTGCAAAAGCCGGTTTATTTTACTTGAACCGAGAAGATGTGCTGCGCTGTGTGTTTTGCGGTAGTGAACTTTCACATTGGGAAGAAGGGGATGATCCCTTTAGAGACCATTTGCGATGGTCTCCTTGCTGTCCTTACATGCTTGGAAAACAAGTGGGTAACCTACCAGTGTGTCCATTTTACCGAACCACAAGGCCATTGACTGCTACTTACGTTGTTGAATCACAAATAAATAATAATAATGATGTATTACCAGCCAACAACGGTAGTGTCTATATTTGTCGTCCATATGCCATAGACAGTGTTGAATTGGCATGTGCTTTTCAAAAATTGGGAATTTGCAAGGCTAAAGCACTAGCACACCCAGAGTACAGCTCTGTTGAAAAGCGTTTAGAGTCTTATAAAAATGTTTGGCCATTAATATTAAAACACCTTACCAAACAGCTAAGTGAATCTGGATTTTTATACTGGTGAAGGGGATAAAACAATATGTTTTTACTGTGGATTTGCTTTAAAGGATTGGCAAATGACTGATGACCCTTTTGTGCAACACGCGCGTTGGTTACCTAACTGTAAATACATAGTGTTGCTTAAAGGTCAGGAATTTGTGAACACTATTCGTAAAGAAAACGTGATTGCAGCTCAAGACATAAAAGTGCCTTTAGAGTTAGAACACGCGGAGCAAATACATGAGGCTGCAAAAAAAGACTTGTCTCACGAACAGATACGAAAGTGTGACCACCAATTATGTAAAATTTGTTATCAAGATGAACTAGGTGTTTTATTTTTGCCTTGTGTACACATGAAAGCATGTGTCAAGTGTGGGTTAGAACTTAACACTTGTGGTATATGCAAAAAAGTAGTATCTGCTACAGTTAGGGCATTTCTTGCATAAATAGTATAATTTATTAGCAATGCATAGTGCAAAATACCTATATGCACAATATTATAACAAGCTGTTGTAGTGTGTAATAGATATGCTTTTCTTTTGTTTATAGACTACTACAATGAATGTTTTGAACGCTGTGGGGCAAGCTTGTGGCTTAGAGACAAAGAAGCTCAGCGAATTGCCAACGCATATTCCATTTCGGATTATCAAGATTCGGAAATTGAAAACAGCATATGGTGATCGTGTACTTTGTGTATGTAAAAACTTTGAGACATTTCTGCCTACACGGTTTAATGATATGTCGGAGAGTGTTTCTGATGAAGTCAATAATGCTGTACAACCTGTACACTTAATTTATGAAGGTTTTAAAAACAATAGGTGCATGGTTCGTTTTAATTAAGTAAAAAACCAAATGTGAAATAATAATGGAAAATATAAGTGATGACAATTGACTGAAAGAAAAATATGTGTATAGAATAATAATGTCTTAGTTTTTAGTATTGTCTTAAAAAATATTATCATGAAACCAATAAAAATGTATATAAAGTTTGTAAATAAATGCAAAATGATGTTACAATGCTGTTTTATTTTCTACAAAGTTATAATATTTAACATTGCAGAGTATATATGATTATGACAATAGATGCACACTGAATACAATTCTTTCTCTCTTTACAATAGTCTGTTATAGTTTTTAAACACAAGGCTTGTTGTAGATCTTTTTATAACAATGTCCATTCACTGTTGTTTTCAAAAACTGGGGAAGCCGCAATGGTTTTATAGGCATAAAAACCTTATTGTTATTATTATTAGTCATTTTGATCCTCTTGCAATACTACGGTACCTTTTTGCATATCAAGAGCAGATGATCTAGTTGTTCCACTCCTTAGAACGACGACAACAACAACAACAACACTACCTCTTGCATTGTTTGTGAAATTGATGGCTCTTGCGATGTGGAAGATGGATTAAACATATCTTTCAGAACAGGGGTTAATCGTTGCTCATTAAACAATCCACTATTTTGAGTAGCAATATGGTTTTCATGATTATTGTCGACGGCAACTGTGTTTTATGCAGTACACTACATTGATGATCACTAGCGGCTTCGGTGGCGTAGTCGGTAGCATGCTGAACTGCTATGCCCAAGATAGCGGGTTCAAACCCGGCCGAAGTCGTCGGATTTTTAAGAGCGTTAAAAATCCTTCAGTATGCCTTCCTTCGGAGGGGAAGTAAAGCCAACGGTCCCATGTCATAGATTTATGGCATGTAAAAGATCCTTTCACAGACTAAACTTGTGTAAAGCAAAATTTGTTAGGTTAGATTTCGTCAGAACGCTCTATCGAAGTTCCAACGTTCACCACTAGGTATCATTGATATCTGGTGGCGAAAGTTGGAACTACTTGAAATTGAACGGAAATTGTAGCTCTCCCTTTAGGGTATCCGCTGGAAGCAGCAACAGACTCATGCGAGCCGAACATGTCCTCGGACACTTCCGGCACTAAAGGCCATACGATAAATAAATAAATAAATAAATAAATAAATAAATATGATCACTGACACTTAAAACCTCACTATTTTTACTTTTTAGGTCACCACGACAATGTTTGGAACGTTGTTTTGAACAACGCCAAATAACAGTTCCATTTTTATTGGTTCGTTTCACAATATATGAATATCCTTTATAGTATGCATAAGGCTTACCTTCCCTAGCCACTGATATTTCCATTGTCAAATGTCAAGCATAGACTAAGCTCTAGTAAAGTCAACTTGGTAATAAGAATAATAAATTAATGTGAGAGCAAATATGGATCCAAAGAGTTCAGGTAAAAGTGGAAGCAAATAAGCAAATAAAAGAACCAAGAGTGGGGGTAAAAGTGGTCGCAAAGTGGTAGACCCATTACACAATAATTTTAGCACGACGTAGCTCTTGTTCAATTACTTTGATTTCCCAATCGTGACCGGTATGCCCAGCTTGTTGTAAAGCATGCAAGAGTCTAAGCCGTTGAAATAGCTTACTGGGTTTGTTTCAGTATACAAATTTAACAAATGAATTTTTATCATCTTGGCTTACAGGATTGAGCCGCGTCGCATATCGGTTATTATTTCCCGACGTTTCGGCTGACATTGCAGCAGCCTTAATCATGGGTAGGTACGAGTTGGTGTCCGTACTCATACTAACGGTTGTTGCCAGTCAGATGTGCTTACTTACCCTGCGTTGACGTCACGCTGCTCGCTGATTGGTCCCCGCCCCTGGCAGTCGCGCGCAAGTAGAAATTTCCAGATGTTGCTGAGTTTGAAGCCATCTTCGCGATTGAAATTATTGGGATGCTTCACGACCTCTATTGCCTCTCTAATTAACCTGTTTTGGTATCCGGGAATTTTAGCAACAGTTTCGGCCTTATCAAATTCGATGGCGTGTCTCGTGACGTCAGCATGTTCAGCTATAGCAGATGTGTAATTTATTTGTTTCGTGTCCCGAATGTGCTCTGAAATCCTAATGGAAACGCGTCTTTTTGTTTGCCCTATGTAAACCTGCCCACAGGAGCAAGGCACTTTGTAAACTCCTGCGTCCTGGTTTGGCAGCTTTATCTCGTTTGATTTACGCACCACTTGCGTCAGTTTATTTATAGGATGCATCACAGTAGTAACATCGTGTTTCTTGAGCAGCCTGGCGATTCTGTCAACCCCTGTACGTACGGCAGAAAGGCTTTATGGTAGGGCCTATCTTTGTTCTTTTTGCCAGTTCTTCGGTTTTGTTCTACCTTCCGAGTGGCCCTATTTATTTGTACTTTGCTGTAGCCATTAGCTAGGAGCGTGTTCCAAACACGTTTCTTTTCTTCATTCACGCTATCCTTATCGCAAATGTGGTTGGCTCTGGTGAGGAGTGTTCTAGCTACCATTTCTTTCTGCGATGGAAGATGACAAGAGTTACCATGTAGGTACCGATCTGTGTGAGTATCTTTCCTATAGACCCTGTGTCCGAGTGTTTTATCTGTTCGTTTATAGTGCAGAACGTCTAAGAAGGCCAGCTGATTATTTTCTTCTACTTCCATTGTGAAGTTGATGCTCGGATGTCTCGAGTACATGAAGTCTAGAAAGTCCTAAAGTGTCGTGCGTCCATGTTCCCATATCAAAAAGACGTCGTCTACGTATCTGAACCAACACTTAGGCTTCAATGGGCTCTCCTTGATCGCTTCTTCTTCGAAGTTAGCCATTAACACGTTAGCCAGTAGTGGAGAGAGGGGGAGCCCATGGCTGCTCCCTCCGTTTGCTGAAACATCTGCCCATTTAATACGAAGACTGTGGAGTTAACGCAGTGTTCAGCTAACTCCACTAAGTCCGTTGGACCTCCTGTGGCTGTGAGTTTTTCCCTGATTAACTGTATGGCGTCAGGTACAGGCACCCTGGTAAATAGGGACTCCACGTCAGAGCTTGCCAGTAGATCACCGTCACTCAGGCTTATACTCGCTATGATATCAGTCAAGTGCTGCGAGTTTTTCACGTGGGAGGCTGGTGGAGGGAATAATGGCTGCATTACCTGGTTCAAACATTTAGCCAGAGCGTGAGTTGGAGACGCTATGGCGCTAACTATAGGCCTCAGAGGCACATCGGGCTTGTGTATTTTAGGTAGGCCGTAGAACGTGGGAGTTCTTGAGTAGCGAGGTACTAGGGATTCCTGCTTCTCTTCTGGAATAGATGACTCCTTAATTAGCCGCGTCGTCGTTAGTTCTATCTTCCTTATGGGGTTCTTAGGGATCGCCTTATAAGCTGTGTCTGAAAGGAGGCTGTGAACTTTATCCACGTAGTCTTGGGTGTCGAATACAACCGTAGCATTCCCTTTGTCTGCTGGCAAAATCGTAATGCTGTCATTGCTTCGTAGCTCTTTAAGGGCTTGACGTTCTTCCCTGCTGATGTTGTTTGAAACGGGCCTGGCATGTTTAATGATCTGAGAGGCCTCTGCTCTAATTTCTTCTGCTCCTAAGGCTGGCAGATGACGGATAGAAGCTTCTACGCCACATATAAGATCTTCCGTAGGAGGGCGTCTTGGCGTGATTGCTTAATTAAGACCTTTGGCTAACAGGTCTTTACTTGGCTCGTTCAATGGCAGGGATGGCATGTTGATCACTATGCGCTTCCTATCTAGTGCATACGTTGAAGGTGGTTTCTGCCTTTGTTGCAGCAATCCAAATTTCTTTATATGTGTAGCTGTTGTTTTCTGTAATATGGAATCTGCTTGCCTTGCGGTTATGTTATCCAACGTCGTCCAATCGTCAGGAGACAGTCGTAGCATTAGCTTGAAGTGTATGTCATATAGTTCTCGTGTCACCATATCTAGTTCACGACGGCAGTTCCGGACTCGTTCACGTAATAGGGCACTTTCAGTTCGGAGTAAAATTCTCCTCGCTGCAGGCGAAGAAATATGATGTTTTACCTTGATAAACTTAGGTGAAATGTCGTAGTCTCTGCAGCGTTTCAAAAAGGCAAGTGAGCTCAGCAAGCGCGACCGTTTCTGGCGTAGAATGTCCAATTGCCTGCTGTAGGAGTGAGTTTCCTCCCAGTAGGGCGTATATATTTAGAGTACGGACACCAACTCGTACATACCCATGATTAAGGCTGCTGCAATGTCAGGCGAAACGTCGGGAAATAATAACCGATATGAGACGCGACTCAATCCTGTAAGCCAAGACGATAAACTTGACACCGGCCGCGAAAGCCTACGATCTAAATTAATTTTTAGGTGTAAAAAGCATTACCATTATCATCATCATCATTACTATTATCATTATCATAATCATCATCATCATCATCATCATCATCATCATCATCATCATTATCATTATCATCATCACCATCATCATCACTATTACTATATAGCCCTTCTTGATCCTCTTGCAATACCACTTCATTTATAGTCTGCGTTGATTTTGATAGTGTTGAAGGTTTCTTGAACGTTGACAACTGTCCTAACATGACTTTTTGAGGACATGATAAGTCCCCTGGAACAAACACTGCACTATCTTGAGCCGCAATATCGTTTTCTTGAACTTGCTTTTTAGCATTTTGATAATTGTTTGTAAACAGCAACCGTGGTTCGTTTGGAGCACTACATTGATGAACACTCACAATTGAAACCTTTCCATTTTTACTTTTCAGATTGCCTCGACATTTTGTTGACCTCTCTTTTGAGCATTGCCAGAATATTATTCCATTCACATTCTGACGATTATAGTTATAAGAGTAGCCTTGATAGAGTGCACGTTGCCTACCTTTGTTGGTTGTAGTAAGTTCCATAGTAGTAACTGACCTGTCAGTACGATGTTCACACTACAAAGGTTACAACAGTTTTGCTGATGGAGTGACCAACCATAAACTTATATATTGGCTTATGTGTTGGCTTATTGTGTTGGCTTATTGTGTTGGCTTTTTTGTATTGGCCTTTTGTGTTGGCTTTTTGTGTTGGCTTTTGTGTTGGCTTTTTGTGTTGGCTGTTGGCTTTTGAGTTGGCTTTTTGTGTTGGCTTTTTGTGTTGGCTTTTGTATTGGCTAATTTGACAAGTTATTTTTGTCAATGTATTTATTGGATTTTTTCTTGGTGTTGGAAAGTATTTTGAAAGAGAGGGAGACAAGTCTTTTTTTTCAGCCTCATGTATTTCCTCCTCGTGTTCTAACTCTAAAGGCACTTTTATGTCTCGTGTTGCAATCACGTTTTCTTTACGAATAGTGTTCACAAATTCCTGACCTTTAAGCAACACCATGTATTTACAGTTAGGTAACCAACGAGCGTGTTGCACAAAAGGGTCATCATTCATTTGCCAATCCTTTAAAGCAAATCCACAATAAAACATATTGTTTTATCCCCTTCACCAGTATAAAAAATCCAGATCCACTTAGCTGTTTGGTAAGGTGTTTTAATATTAATGGCCAAACATTTTTATAAGATTCTAAACGTTTTTCAACAGAGCTGTACTCTGGGTGTGCTAATGCTTTAGCCTTGCAAACTCCCAATTTTTGAAAAGCACATGCCAATTCAACACTGTCTATGGCATATGGACGACAAATATAGACATTACCGTTGTTGGCTGGTAATACATCATTATTATTATTTATTTGTGATTCAGCAACGTAAGTAGTAGTCAATGGCCTTGTGGTTCGGTAAAATGGATACACTGGTAGGTTACCCACTTGTTTTCCAAGCATGTAAAGACAACAAGGAGACCATCGCAAAAGGTCCATAAAGGGACCATCCCCTTCTTCCCAGTGTGAAAGTTCAATACGTCAAAACACATAGCGCACCACATCTTCTCGGTTCAAGTAAAAAAAGGCTTTTGCAAG
The DNA here is from genome assembly GCA_946902985.2 of Meconema thalassinum. Lineage (NCBI taxonomy): Eukaryota > Metazoa > Arthropoda > Insecta > Orthoptera > Tettigoniidae > Meconema > Meconema thalassinum. The sequence goes on along the minus strand of OX336393.1, from coordinate 310,395,055 downwards.
TTTATGTGTTGACAAAAAGCCTACAGGCCAGGATTCAAATGTTAACCAACGATCATGTTCTGATTTTAAATTTAACCCACGTGGTAAACCAACTTACTCACTTGTTGTATTTGGTACTAACGCCATGTGTTATAATAAAACTTTTTCTTAATGTAAGTTATTAACGTTGCACAGAGTACTTTAAAGCTCAATGCATGGTTTTTTCACTGTCTGTTCACTATGCTAATGGCGCATGACCACACCTAAAAAAAACATCACTCAATCAATCAATACTTGTAAATAAAACGTTAATGTTAATTGGCATTAGTATATCAAAACACCATCAAATAATATTTAATAATAAACTGTATGTCGGCACTAACAGTAACCCATGTACTTATTTTCTTTTTATAAAGCTACAGTCGTTTACATCCCCCTTTAACCAATATATAAACAAAAGTGAATGAATGTCATGTGGTTTTGTCCAGATTATCATGTTCAAACCTGTGGATATTCGTTGAGTTCATAGGGAACTGTCCATAAATTAAATTAACATTTTTGTTTTCACAAAATCCAAATTGGCCTTGTACTTTTCGCGGTCAACAATCAATATGGTCTTGTACCTTTTGCCAATACATAGCCATTAATCAAGAAAGCAAACATTGTCCCAGTCATGTACAGGTAATGATTTTTTTTTGTGTAAGAGTTTTCAGTGGAGGTAAAATGGAATAGCATTTTATGTTAGGCTTACCTGAGTTTTAAATAGTTCACCCTTTGGCAATGGTTTCGCTCTAGTGCGTCTCGAGTTTTCAGCAACTGCTAAGGCGGTAAGGCTATTCTTTCCAAGTTTCTTAAAATAAATAAAATAAACCACTATAAATACCTAAATTCAGCTTAATACATCCTTTTCATAAAATAAAATAATATCAAACAAAAAATGAAACAAGTTAGTTTTAAAAAATGATCTCACCTTCACTTGCACTGGCTTGTTGCTGTTTCCTTCTAGTGGGCTCAAAAGTGCAATGGTTTTTTGTATCTCAGACATGTAAGGTATACCGGTGATCTGCAAACAAATAAATGAAAATCATTAATTACCTAATCAATAACTACAAATTTAAGGTTCATTAGCATGACATTATTAAAATAATCATTCATAGGTACTTACCAAAAACAAAGAGGCTTTTTCTTCCAAAGTTCAGTTCAGAACTCTACTGTATACGTCCATTTTCTGGTTCTGTCAGTGTATTACTAACACAAACCTTATCAGTCTGCTTAGCAACAGAAAAAGTTGCATTTTCTCAGCGTTTTGACCTTCAAAGTTTCTCTCTCTCTCTCTTGTTCCCACGCCTCGCCACATTCCTCAAACGCGATAAGATTCGCGTACCTTATACTTGTTTCATGATTTTAATATGTTACCAAAATGGCTGCCTCTTATACATCGGTAGTCCTACTGTCTCAGAACCAAAATGGTGATCTCTGCTTAAACAGCACACCTGCTAGCCACCACGAGGCAAGTAAGCTGATATCGCACTTCCTGCTGACGTAGACATTTCTGTGTTATCAGCAGTTGCTGTCACCAAACCGCCAAGCCGCTGTATTCAGTGTTCAGCGAGCAGGATTATGTGTGTTAGCAATCAAAACGTGTGTGTCTTAAATATTTTTACTGTAATAATAATAATCATTAGCAAGCGGCCATCCTCAATACATGACCATGTTAACCACATACTTTCACCATATAACACGTCACTTCACCCAGTTCAATATTTAGTTTATAACATCTCAGGCCAATGACCTTTCTGTTACGGCTCTTTGCGTACATGCACATGACTTGGTCGAGCGAATGTTATAGGTTTCATATTCTGCAACCGTTTACTGTGTCAGACAGTGGTCTCGCTTATTACCGTTTACTAGCATGTTAAATATCCCCTTCAGGGTAAAAAAATCCTAGCACGCATTTTCAATTATTCACCTCCATCCGTCATAGGAAATATCACAAAACCAACCGTCATAAGCTGCCCCGCCATCCCACCAAAATAGCAATTCATTTCTTCCGGGCACGATCACTGAGATCGCTATAAGGGATTTTCAAACTATTCGTCATAGGAAATATCTGAAAAAAGCGACCCCTCGTTCTATCGTTCTACCATACATCGACCCTACGAAATAGCCATTTCCTGTATTCACCATGGCCAGTCATAGCCTCATTGTAACATACGTCAAGCGCTACCGGCTCTCTGTCTACAAACAAACTTTATTTTTTATTTAAAAAATCAAAATGCATAGTTTTTGTCCTAGAGAATTGATATTTATTTTCCTGGTAGAGGGGGTAGGGATCTTTCATTTATGTCAAACAAACTTATTTGTAAACTTGTTAGTTTCCAAAATATAAGAATTTTTAAATTACACTTTTCTTCAAAAAAAACATAACAAATAAAAAGTTTTATTATAAAAAATAAAGGTCATAAAGACCATTCGTTTTCACTATGGCACAACGTTCTATCATGTTCGGTTCGCATCCTACTTTCAAAAACTTTTTTTTTCAAAATTTCTTCAAAAATACCAACACACATTCAGCGCAAAGAGGGCCACAGCTCGAGTCCTACGACTTTTCATTCGTTAAAATCCGACCATCCATTCGCCAATTATCGCCAATGTTCGCGATAAAGTAGGCTATAATTTTTTCCTCCTACACACTTGAAACTTGCTGTCCTGCTAGAGGGCATAGCCACCTTTCATTAACGTCAAACAAACGTTTTTCCAAAATCCATCGTTACAAAAATAGCGCCAATCCAAGAAACAACAATTTTCAAAAAAATAAATTAAAATACCAACACACATTCCTAGCAAAGAGGACGTCATCCCAACGCCAACAACACCTCGCTTGTTAAAATCCCATCATGCTTTCGGGAGATATCGGCAAAGTTTATATGAAAGTAGGGGGCGAGTCAGAACTCTCCGCATCACACTACTACTACTTTTGCATTTTTATCCTAGAGAATTGTAATTTATTTTGGGGTTAGAGGGGGTCAGGACCTTTTATTTATGTCAAACAAACGTTTTTGTAAAATTCCTAGTTTCCAAAATATGGGAATTTCAAAATTGGACTGTTTTCAAAGAAAAACATAAAAAATAAAAAAGTTTTATTAAAAAATAAAGGACATAAAGCCCATTCGTTTGAACCATGGCAGAACGTTCTATCATGTTCGGTTTTTAAACTATGGCCTACTCTCAAAAACAAAAATTTTCAATTTTTTTATATAACGAGTCGTCCATAGGAAGGAGGACGTCAGCCTGAGTCCAACTATATGTCCCATGCCCATGGTTTCGCGAAATATACATAAAAGGTCAGCGTAGCCGAGCGGCTAGTGTCACTATCTTGCTCCCCTACTGAATAACACTGACAGAAATGTCCACATACAATCATACGACACTGACACGTTGTATAAAACTTCAAATAACCATTATAATAAAAGTATAGCATTGCTATATGCAAATTATAATTGTGAATTTCGGTTCACGACTTTACAAGTCCTCGTTGACTAACTAAAATAAAATTATGTCTTAGACACCTCGTCTAGAAATATGTATTGAACTGTCCACGTACTTGTGGATCTCACTGTACTTGTTAACTACAGTATCAAATCCTCACTCGCTATTGTTTTACAATCCTTCCCCTGCAAGATACATACTTAAATTCATTTACACAAATCTAATTTCAAAAATTAAAACTTTTTAAGTGCCCTCAATAATTAATTATTTACATATTTACACGATTATCGTTAGCTAAGCGATAATGATCCACTGATCATCCTTCCTAGTCACTCCTTCTGTTTACATGTTCCAAAGAAATCACCTACCTCTTGTATATTATCTGGTTTCAATTGTCAAATATTAAATGAGCATAATGTTACGAGCGGTGAAGCTTATAAGTGCTCGGCATAGTCATAACCTTGATAAAAATAATAAATTAAACGGATATATATCAGACTATCTTTTGTGGTTCGTTCAAATACGTTGCCTACTAAGTTCCACTACTTCCTTCTTTAAAATACCTTAATCGCAAATTCACGTACTTAACACATCGACTACACAGTCCTAAATTCATTATTTACTTCGCTCTATTTTCAATTAATCCATAGGAACATTATCTTTTACCTTAAATACAAGTCAGCGTTAACACTTACGCTTATACAGCCTTCACCTTCACAAGTTTCGCAATAAAGATAATAATAATCATTCCCATTTCAATATACACCCTAGGGGTGTATGAAAATCACATTCACAGTAATAATTAAGAATCAAGACATGGACCTACTAGTTGAAGTTGACTTATACACATCAATCGATGAGCGTAAATATGACTGTATCCACGACTACATAGCAGACACTAAAAATGAGGCTAGCCAAATCAAGTTTCTTTACCTAAATAGCAGGAGCCTAAAAAATAAACTAGAAGTGATCGAGATACTAATACATATTGTGGAAAATCTAGATGTCATAGTGGTAACCGAGACTTGGGTGGAAAGTAATGAAGCTAAATACTTCAACCTAAACAAATATTCTGTTGCATTTGCACACAGAGACGATCAGGATGGTGGAGGTGTGGGAGTTTATGTCCACAAAAAATGGAATACAAAAGTTCTTAACCTAGTTGAGAGTAACCATAGCTTGATCCAGTTAGAGCTTATAAGAAATTATACTGTTCGTTTCAATAACCTGCATACTATTAATATAATTGCAGTATATAATCCTAACATAAATAACGCAACAAAATACATGCAATCTCTCGAGTACATACTCTCGAAAAACAATGCCAATCTTTCCTTATGCATTGGTGATACAAATATTATCTTACTAAACAAAAATAATGTAACCAAATCATACCTCAATCTACTATCAAGCTATGGTTTCACACAAGGCAATACTCGCTATCCAACAAGAATAAGTGAATCAACAAGTACACTCCTTGATCAGGTGGCCACTAATAACTGTGAATATGCCTATAGAATAAGCAATATAAATAGTGATATTAGTGATCATAATATTCTTGTAACTGAGATTTTCTGGTCAAATTAATATCCAGACAAAAGCCCAATCTCGAACATGGCATTTAAATACGCCCCAACAAGCAAAAGTCTAGTTCAAAAAACGTAAATAAAAATTACCGGTACGTGAACAAAAATAAATGCTCTAATGATCTCAATCAAATAGACTGCTTAGATGATCTATACGAAACTTACATCGCCATGAAACACAAAATCTTGACACAGACAGCCAACAAAGAAAACACTGACTCACCTTTGAAGGAAATACGCCTGAACCACAAAACCCCATGGATAACAATAGAATTAATTCAACTAATAAAACAAAGGGACCTACTACATGCTAAACTTAAAACTAGCATTCACAGAAGCAATAACCTCTTAAAGGAAGAGCACATAATATGTAGGAACAAAGTGACAGCTTTAAAACGGAAACTGAAATCCTCATACTATGAACATAAATTAACATTGAATGTCAATAGCATAAAAGGTACCAGGAAAGTAATCAATGAAATGATCTACAACTGCACATCTGAAAACAAAGATGGTCCCAGTGAGATAATAATTGACGGTAAATCTTTCACAGGAAAAGAAAATATTTGCAATGCTCTAAACACTCACTTTATAAACATAGCACAGCACACAAATTAGCCAAAAACATTCCCCCAGGGAATAAAGTTAAAGAAATTAATGTCAACACAGATTCCATATTTATGACCCCGACTAATGAGATGGAAATTCGCAATATTATATTAAAGCCTTAAAATGAAAAGTAGCCAAGACAAAGATGGTGTGTCAGTAAAATTGTTAAAAAACTCCATTCACATGCTATGTAGCCCACTAACTACTTTAATAAATTTATCGTTAGAAACTGGTCTGGTGCCTGATGATCTAAAAATAGCACGAGTCATACCAGTCTATAAAGGCGGTGACAAAAGCAATCCGGATAATTACAGACCCATTTCCATCCTCCCACCCATATCCAAGGTGCTCGAAACAGTAGTAAAAAACAGAATTGTTAATTTCTTATATAAATATGATTACTTCTACAAAGGGCAATATGGATTCCGAGAAAACTCAAGCACAGAAATAGCCACAATTGGTATTATCTCTAACTTGCAGGATGTCTTAGACAATAAGATGACATCGAGTGGCCTTTTCTTAGACCTGAGAAAGGCGTTTGATACTGTTGACCATGAAATTCTTTCAGGGAAACTTGATAAAGCAGGTATCCGAGGTGTAGCTTGGACATGGTTTAAAAATTACCTATCTAATCGTAAGCAGTATATTGAAATAAATGGCTAAAGAAGTGAGAATGTTAATATTACCCACGGTGTGCCCCAAGGATCAATACTGGGTCCTTCCCTCTTCTTAGTATATATTAATGACATAGCAACACTCCGTTTTCATGGTAACATAACGTTGTTTGCAGATGACTTAAGCATCTTTTACAATGCCTACACCACCAACACGCTGATTGCACACATGCAGGAGGACATGAATACCATACTTGGCTGGACCCAGTCAAATAAATTAACAATAAATGAAGATAAAACAAATTATTTAATAATATCTAAACGTAGAACAAAGTTAGACATCACTCAGAATAGAATGCTGAATGGAAAGGGAGTTAAAAGGGACTCATCTGTCAAATACCTAAACCTAATAATAGATGAAAATCTCTCCTGGCAAAAGCACATTGATGCATTAGTTAAAAAAATATCACCTGCCGCTGGGATGATAAAAAAATTGAGCTACTATATCCCAAAATATCTACTCAGGAAAGTGTATATTTCCTTAATCCATAGCCACTTACAATATTTGAATACAATTTGGATAAAATGCTCAAATTACCTAAAAATGAAATTCAGGTAATTCAGAATAGAGCCATAAGAAATATTTATAACTACCCTTTTTAACACCAACCAAACACCTGTATATTACGAGTAAAATTCAAACAGTAGCCCTAAATGCATAAATCAAATCAAATGTCCTGATGCACCAAATCCTACACAAGAGAATCCACACAAATTTAAACTTCACTAAACAATCTGATTTACTTGCTTTCATAACTAGACATGCAGATGACATAACACTTTTCCATATCAATTCCGAACAATATGGCAGTAATAGCATTAAGTATAGTGCCTTTGTAAAGTACAATAGACTACCAGAAAATATAAAAATTGCACTTAGCCTACCAATCTTTAAAAGGAGGCTAAAACAGTTTATGTGGAATGATTATAAAATGTCAGTTTGAAGAAATTTCATAATCTGAGAAGACAAAAGAAGAACACATTGTGTACAAAACTTATGAAAGCTACAAAATGTTGTATATATTTTCATACTGAAAACTTTGTAAACTAAACAATGTATTGTAATTTGTCGCCAACAAGATAACACTGTACAATTCCTTTGTATATGAGTCCTTGACTCGTTAAGGGATTAATAAAATGCATTATTATTATTATTATTATTATTATTATTATTATTATTACTTATATAGTTCAAATTACACGTTATCTATCGATTATGCATCTTTCCTTCATGTATTTAAATACTTATGACTTGTCTAACCGTTCCTGTTATTTCACTTACATATTTCATGTTTTATACCTTCCTGAGCGATTCAATTGCGATATTATCCCTTTCTTATTATTTTATGAAACCACAGTTCATTGAACTTGACATATTTAAGATATGTGTCTGTATATTCTCGTCTCTTTAATATAAATACACTGCATATCCTCACCTTTCTTTTATTTCGTGAATTTAAATTCAACTTATTCATTTCTTATGTCTCTCATAATATTTCTAATTACAGTTCATTATGATTCTTTGCCTTTTGTATTTTCGTACCACAATATAGCGTTTTATAATCTGTGTTACAACATCAGATTTCCAATTCTATTTAAAGAAAACATTAAGCTTCAATTATGCGTTGTTTCAAGAGAATAAGTTCATTGTCGTTCTCATCAGAACTGATCAATTACTTATTTGTCGTTTCGAAAAATGAAATTATGTATCTGTCAAGAATGTACCAATCCTTTCTAATATAAGTTTGATATACTATCAACAAAGTATACAAGCTAACGCATTTTAAAATATTCCGTTATTTATCTAGCATAGAAAATGAAAATCCACTGCCTGCTTCCAGTCTCCGACCGGGTCAGGAATGGAATGAATGAAGCCCCTATCTAGCGGCGAGGATATGAACTGTGCCGGCTGCCGAGGCCTGACGCACTCCTCTGGGGCAATGATTAAATGAATGACAGATGAAATGAAATGATAAGGGAGAGTGTTGCTGGAATGAAATTTTGCCAGGGAAAACCGGAGTACCCGGAGAAAAACCTGTCTGCCTCCGTTTTGTCCAGCACAGATCTCACATGGAGTGACCGGGATTTGAACCACGGACCCAGCGGTGAGAGGCCAGCGTGCTGCCGCCTAAGCCACGGAGGCTTCCATTTATCTAGCATAGATACTTATAAATTCAAATAACCTCGCAATATCAGAAATCGAAGATTAACTAAATTTACTACACGTCAAAATCTAAGTGACGACATCTCAAAAACAATTATTTGGACGTTAAAACAAATTGCGATGCTAAAATAAGCTCTAAAACGTTTAAAGTAACATATCAAATTTGCCACACAAAATTTGGTCATGTCAAGGGTGTCTACATTATTGCACAACTAACTACAATAATATTCGAAGAGTTTATTTTACCTTCTGCCCGAATATTTCTTCTAATAGCAAGGTAAACCTGAAGTAATTGCGCCCTGCCGGCATAGACTGCGGCGAACAACACAGCTGGTTAACGGGACTGGTATCGGCCACGAGACGGTAAGAAAGTTGGTCACGCGTCTCCTGACCTCTCGCCTTGGAATCAGCTGGTGGCACGTGCGGCGTCTTCCCCAAAATCCAAGACTGCAACACTCCCGTATGTTTCCGAAACTAAGAGCGTTTCTGGTGATCATCTTCAAGCGAACCCCAAACTGGAAGTTCTGCGGCGAATATATAGGTTTGGTATTTCTGAAGTTGGCATAGAAATACCTCGTAGCTATATGTACAATCAATAGTAGCGTTGGTGAAGCATGAAGTTAAGCTTACACCCTCATTGACTAGGCGTTGATGTGCGGCTAATACACTGATGGAATCCACATGTTGAAAAATGGTTATTTCCCCTTCAAGATCTAGTACGACTTCATGGCATCCAAGTTGTAGACCATGTTAAACTTCCTCGTTGACTCCAATTTGATAATCATATTTGTTTTTCCAAAAAGCATTTTGAAATACTTCGTTGCGTGAAGATTTGTTAAATCCACCTAATTTTCCAACAACTCTTGTACTTTTGGAAAACTGTTGTTCTCGCTTATCAATAGTAGCTCTAATGCGTAGATTTATTCTTTCGTTGATGTAGCGATGTATTCATGTTGTAGTTATTCGATTTTTAATACTTGTTTGCGGTGAAAAGATAGTGTGGCCTCCGGAGAGGCCGAGTGCAGGTCTTTCTAGTTTGCGCCCGTGGACTGTTCGATTTACCATCTTCTCCAGCAGCTTGCATAGCCCATTTGGCTGACAAACGTGGGATCCTGTCCAGCCTTGGGAATCAGTATCACGATCCCCTCGCGCCATTGAGATGGAAACTCCTCTTCAATCCATATACGATTGAAGAGGACCAACATTTGTTTTATACTGGAATCGCACAGATGTTTTAACATTTGATTATTTGTATTATATCCTGTCCAGGAGCCGTATCCCTGCACAGTGCAAGCGCACTGCGCAGTTCCCATTCAGAGAATGGTACTGAACCAATAATTTAAAGGACTAAGGATATGTCGTATGACGGGAGTTGAACCGCCCGCTCATGAGAACACAAGCGCCAATGTTATGGACCTAGTTAGGCAACCTGCAGCATTGTATGAAGTGTCATTACTGTAGCTAACTCTAGGAGTGAGTTGAATGCTTTCCGTATACATTTTAGCACGACGAGAAGAAGCAATGTAAAATGATATTTTTATTAACACAGCGATGAATGAGAATTATTCTAGTCTGGAAATTGTCAAGTTAGCGATATTGTCAGTGTTTCTCCCTGGAAAAAACAGTTAGGGTGAGCCACGAGTCACAGGGAGAGGGAAGGTGACATTGACACGCGCGAGGCCTAGGATACAGACCGCGTGAGGAAGGATTTATACCACGTGACTGGATCTGGACTAATAGGAATATTATATATTGGCGGTCAATAATATTTTAATAATTATTTAAAAACATATTTAGAAGAGATTAAATGGCAGAAATATGAAGGAAATTAAAAATAAAAGCCAATGATATAAATTTTATTAAAATGTGAATATGGATGAAAAAGATATTAACAGATGGAAGATTATTTCAAGGTCTAATGCCATAAACGCCATTTATATTAGCTATGAGAGAAGGAAGAAAGCGTCAGTGGATTAAGTCCATATCTGACTTCGAAAAGTGATAGACGTCAACTAAGGGAAATCTAGACCGAGAAAGCCGAAGAGACTTTGACGGGAAAGACAGCATCACCACCGGCCAAGCTGAATACGAGCTCCGATGAAATACTACAGCAGAAAGATATAACATTATTTCACCGCAAACAAGTATTATTTCCTTATCTAAAATCATTATGGGTATAATATGAATGTTAAAGAAGAAAAGTTGAGTTAGTTGTATATTATGTTATGCTGAATGTAGCCTTTCTCAACGGTCTCATTTTCTTATTTGAACGGGTCATGTTAATGCATAAAATACCGATTTAATGGTGAGATCTAATATCAAAAAATGCTTTTCAGTCGGGCAACACGTTAATGAGTCCAATTAAATTGATCAGTGGGTAAAACTTATCAACTCTAACCTGGAAAACGTGTAAGGATTAGTATACACTTTCCGAAGGGGGGTTACTTGGGAGCTGTTGAGATTTTCCAGGGGCTCACTTCAGTACCAAGGTGTTTGCATGTCTTAACAACATAACTAGTCGTCGACTGATACTCGTGTCCGAGTATTAATTTCTCTCCTCAAGGTCTTCTTAAGCTGGTCCTTATAGCGCTTCAGAGGGGCGCCACAAGGTCTCTTGCCTGTACTAATTTCACTATACAAGATCCGTCAAGGAGGTAGGTCATCACTCATGCGCTGTACATGCCCAATCCATCTGAGTTGGTAACCAACAATGGTGGCTTCCATGCTCCTCAAGAACTGTTAGGTGTGTAACGTATTCATCTCATTTGATGTTCATAATGATTCTGAACTTCTATTGGTGGAAGTGTTCTAATTTCTTTATATTACGGTGATAGAGAGTGCAGGTTTCACAACCATAGAGCAACTGCTTTTTTTTTTTTACAAGGGGGTGGGGGTATGTAATAATTTTCATTTCGTAACCTATCTGCTACTTAGTGACGATGCGACATAATCTCCCCTCCACCCAATCTTTATTCAGGAATACCCGTTGTGTGAGACGTCCGGAAGCTATTTGGACAGCGTGTATCCTGTTCTCAACGTCCTTCTCTGATGAGCAGTTACTGGAGAGGATACTTCCAAGATGGGGGAAGTGATCAACTTGTTCTAGAGACATACCAGATATACAGTAGATATACTGAAATCTGGAAAGGCAGTTTCAGGGGCTAGCTGTGCGAGTACCTTTGTTTTAGGAATGTTGATGATCAGGCCAAACCGTTCATATGCCATAGTGAAACATTCGACTGACAGTTGCAGTTCGTCGGTCATCCGCATATTGCAGCAGTTACACGGTGAGTCTTGTAAAACTTTCTGGTCGGAGACTGGACTGTTTAAAAAGAGCTCCTTCAAATCTATACCGGTACTTAAGTTCCACACCATTACACCAGCATTGTTCACAGACGAATTCTCATAGAGCATAGCTGCGAGGTACAGGACAAAGAGAGTTAGTGCAAGTCCAGAGCCTTGTTTTAGACCATTAGTGATGGGGAATTCTTATGATGTTTCATTCTGGTACAGCACCTGTCCGAACATACCATCATAGAGAGTTTGTATCAGTCCAACAAAATGCTCAGAGCAACCAACCCGTCTTAAAACCATTTACATTACTTCTCTCGGCACTCTGTCAGACATGGGCGCCCGCAGGATTTTTTCAAAGGAGGGGGGGATGTAATAATTTTCATTTCATTACCTACCTGTCACTTAGTGATGATGCGACATGATCTCCCCACCCCAATTTTTGTTTAATTTCTTACCTGCTTCGTAAAATTCGTTATTTGTGTGCTCTGAAACCGTTGGCCAGATTGGAAGGAATATATATTTTTTTCAGTTCAGAGATTTTGTCCATTGAAGTTCCCTTTCTTTTGTGATTCGTCATAATGTTCAGTTTTTAAAAACAGGTAAAATATATTGGTAGTCTATTACCATTTATAAAACAAAACAAGCAGTTCATTACAATGGTAATGTTAATCCAATTCGACGATTTTCTAAATAACTGCTTGGACATATTTTCAGATAATCCCAAAATACTACAGTAACTAGAAATACACTATCACTTAACGCACCTGTTTCCTCAGAACCCTTTCTCGTAAATCTGTAACTGGCACATACGGTAAAAGGTCTTTTTTCTTCTTCACAACCAATCAGGAATACTTCGCATTGCTCATATTAGAATAATGAAACACTCGTACAAAGTGATAAACTCCCATGATTTTAGTAAAAATTTGTTTTAGCAATACAAATATTTTGTATGATTATTACCCGGGCAACTGGAGATGGTTTCGGATGATGATGACTAAGTTAAATAGATTAAAAAACCACTATCTCACATTCTTCTACCTGTATTCGCATTCTCAAGTGACGGTGCTGCCGCTCGACTGAAACTCGAGGAATGGTGATAAGAACGTAAAGAAACCACTCTTTTAATGCGTAAATGAGCGTTCTGCTCAAGATTTTCTGTGTTTATACGATAAAAAGAAAGTCGACAGGTATTGTACACTTCCGTAGAGTTTTCTAAAATTAACAAGTGGTATTTCGCCTTATTATTTTCCCAGATGTAAGAAAACAAGACAATAAGGTCGAGTGCATCATGTCACTGAATACAACTATCCTCTCCTCACACACCATGGTTTATCAAAGGCCAATATACTAACTGACATATTACAACCACTATACGTTTGCGATTCAATCACTCTTGAACACCCGAATATTTGTGTAGGATTGTACTAAAAGACAGTAACCGCTGCTCAGTGTTCCCTTTTTACTCGACAACGGGAAGAATATGTAACCAAACTACTTTCTATTGTATAACCTCTACCATTAAAATAATGTTTCTTGTTTGGTTCATGCTCCGACAGTTACATTGGTTCAAATCAGGGGCGGACGCAGAATTTGTTTTCGGGGGGACTACAATTAGAAAATCTGGAAATGGCATCGAATGCATAAACATCAGATATTATTGTTTTACAGAGTTACACATTTACATTTAAAGAAGAAGGCACACACATTTTGTCCAGTACTTCTAGAGTTTAAATTTCCACATTTTTATGTAAATATGGTACATTAACACTAGTCCATTCAATCTGTCTGTTCGGGGCTACATGACCGCGTTTTCGCAGCCCCTAAACTTAAGAACCAACCATCAATCTGTCTGCTTCCATGGTGCTCCTCAAATAGACCTTCAGATACCTACCATAATGTTCAGAACGAACGTTCTGGTGTTGCTCTAGTTACCGGTAAAGTGCAGAAATTCTTCAACGCCTTGTGTATGAAGGGAAAAACAATTTCATTACAGCTAATAACCGTAATGCCGTAGATGTTCATACGATTTGGAATGAGATTATGGAAAGCACAGTTTATCGTTAACCGCTGTAAATCTACTCTGAATTACGATTGCAGGACATTAATATAATATATTTAGATACCGTACCATATTTCATTAGATGTACATTTTGTATTTTAATGAAAATAATTAACGTAGAAAACGCTCAGATTCTTTGAATATATTAGTGAATTAAGGTGAATACTTTTTTCTTTAGTTACGTCCTTAATGGTTTCCAAATGTTCGGGAGGGAGGGGGAGGGGGGTGGATACAACCCCCTTGGATCTGCCCCTGTTTCAAATTATTGCTAATTTTCTGGATGATTGCAAGTTATGTGTATAATCAGTGCTTTCCTTCAGTGTGATCTCCCCAAGTAGCAAGTCGTGACGACAGATCACCTTGACGTGAAGTATTTGTGCCTTTGGGTCCCAACCCTCTCCTTACATCCTGAGTATATGTATCCCTAATTGAATTTTAGTTTTAAACTACCGTATGTTTTACCATTCAACATATTTGAATTGATCGCTCAGGCCATCGCCATCTACAATTCTCAAGCCGTGTCATAAGGTTTGGCAACACCGCCCATCTGTCATCTGGGAGGCCTACTGCAAGCACATGGTAATTCCTAACACTTCGTAAACACATACATTTTGACGCCAAATGTTTCCGAATATACAACAGAACATAACGTCCGCTAAATCTACACACAAATATCACAAATAAAGGATACATATTATTAACCTATGTACTGTCGATTCCCAATAAGGTAATAATAAAAGGCTGTACTGTACATCAATGTCCCAATGTCTGAAGTTTCCTTTTTTGCTGATATGCTCACTGCCGTCATTGACGCACTCAGAAAAATATTTAAGACTACCGGTATTCTTACGAACTTAGAGACTGCCTTGATAATAAATTCTTCACTTTTTGTCCACACATACACTCATTATTGACACAATAGGCCTCCAAGCTTAATGTTGACAGTCTAGCAATAATGCTCCACTGGTCACTTAATTTAAAAATAGGTAGCTTTCTAATGAAATCTACCTAAAGGCACATGCTAACTGAGTACAGTTCATAATGTACTGGAATATAGAGGCCACATGAAGATATATACCAAAACTGAATTACTGGGCACTGAAAGTCCACCTCACTGTAGTGATGCTTGCCACGGTGAGTGAGGGGTTAACGTGTCGGATTACCAACCCCAAGCTTGCAGGTTCGCCCCTGGCCGTGGTAAGGCGACAAAAACCACGACATGGATGTCATACGTTGTTGGCATGTTAAAGAACCCATTTGAATTCAGTAGGCAAAATTAATCTCGGGATTTTCCGCCAACACAAAGTTCCTCTATTCTCTACTAGAAAGCGCTGTAGTGTCAAGAAGCTTAGATATCTAAACTCCTTGACTTTCATAGAATTCAAAGGAACGACGAAATTCGACATGCAAGCTGCCCTGTGGGTGTCAATTAACGAAGCTTGCACCCGGCAACTGAGGCCATACGATATTATTATTATTATTATTGATCAAAACGTAGTGATATAACCAGTTATTTTAGTAGTGCTGCCATAATTTGATTTACAGCCAGGCACACAACCCTTCCTCGGCATCTGAAATAGTTTAATGAAATATCAGTGAAGAATTTGTTGGTTAAATTCATTAGCAGGTATTGGTTACACATGCAACTTAATACGGGAAACACTCACTCCTACAACTTTCAGCAGGTCTGATTTACCATGATGAATTTCACGGGTGTTGAAATAGTTAGTACGATCTGCTTTTAGATGCTGTCATATTAAAATAAACGATATTTATGAATAAATCTTAGCATGTGGTCGTACGTGTTTACTGGCAACTCCAGCTATCTGGTATGACATCTAGCGGTAAAAATTAGAAACTTACCAAGTAGGGTACATTTGTCACGTGGTGACTGTTTGTATATGGTTTCTTGTATTGGTAAGCAGATCGTTGTAAATTCTTCGTGTTTTTATACATAAGTTATAAGTTTTACTCGTTGATAGAGTGCAAAATGAGTAAAAGCAAAGTATATTGCTCGGTTTACGGCTGTAAGTCGATGTATAAGAGGGCTGCGGATATAAGTTTTCTTCACTTTCCAAAAGATGCAAATAGCAATAGCCGAAAGGTGACGATACCAAATAAATACGGGCAACAGGAGCGGGTTAGACCCCTCACCACTACACTTACTGACGACAGGACAGGTAGTTCACTGTTACGCCGAGCCAAGCCGCACCTAGACAGCCAAGCACAATCTCGCCGAGCCAAGCCGTACCAAGACAGCCAAGCTTCATCAGTCAGGTATCCTTCCCCGATCCCAATAACCTTACCAACCACCATCACCTCGCTCTGCGATATCCAAACCATTCCACTACGAGTCATATAGGCCTAATTTGACTTCGCAGAGTAAATTTGAACTCTGCGAGAACCTGCTACCAGTCCGATATTCAACACCAAACCCACCTGCTAACCATCCAAATCAAGCAATTCCTGTCTCCCCCGGGTTTTAATACAAGTTAAACTCATCTCTTTGCCCTACCAAGCAGCAAATAATTTCTAGGGTCTATGGTACAGTGAGCAAACTCAAATATAGCTTTTAAACGTAACAGCGCAATGACTCGAACTGCTCAAAAACAAATAGGCCTACCAGCAGACAACCGATGCTTGATAATATGCAATTGACACATAAAATCCAGTGGAACACACAAATTAGATCACGTGTATCGCACAGTTATACATATTATATACAATTAAAAATAACACTGTCATTATTTTAGGGACTACATGTATTGAATATAACCGAGAAATAAAAAGTGTTCCATATCAAAGGCGTGTTATTGAGTATTTTTACCCTACTTATCCAGACTGAACGCAGCGCCCCAAGTGTTAGTTTGAGTTGCCAATAGAACTTAAGGACTCTAGTCAGTGTTGCCAATTCTACCAACTTTTCTCCTGCCAACCATTACTTTTTTAAAATCAGTGTCATTGCGTTTAGCTAAAGGTGTTACTCTCGCAGGAGCCCACAAAAGATCAAGGGGAGGAAGAAGAAGTAAACATACATCTTCACTTATATCTTTTTGCTTTTTATACTGCTTATTCTTTTATCTGCCGCTCTGTAAACATATTTGTAAACAAATTGTTTCCTAGGGATGCGGGTGACTTGAAGATGTCTGCATCTAAATCCACTTAAGTCATTTGATAGTTTTAAAGTAACAGGGTGTAGTAGAAGTTGCGAATCGGTATAAGCCTGAATAAAAATCATATTCTGTATCCAGCTCTTGATATACGAAAACAAGAGATGGAAAGAGCATGGTGGTAAATATGCCAAGGTATACTGTTAGGTCTAATGCGAATTCCGATCGGTGGCGTACCCTATTTTGTGAAAGAAGATTGAGAAATTATTGAGGTTAGGAATTTTGTGTACACTAATGTCGGGTGCCATAAGAATGATGTACCAGCACTTTTTTTAAATAGAATGTATTACCCTTTAACGAATTGATTGCCGGCGGTCGAGATGGGAACTATTCTCTGTTTACTTGTGTCACACGTCAGCCTGCTTCGTTGACGGGTACAGTTGCGCGAGTAGGATATGACTCAGCTCCAGTAGCCTCAGACATCGTTTAACTGTCCGTGGTGACATGAGCTCCTGTGACGTGCAATGCTGCTTGGCTTATGTGCAGAATGCAATCTCATCGCTGTGTTCCCCCGCTTCACCTCGCGGGGCAGCTGCTACAATAATAATATCGTATGGCCTCGGGTGCCTGGTGCAAGCTTTGTTGATTGACACCCAGAGGGTAGCTTGCATGTCGAATTTCGTCGTTCCTTTGAACGCTATGAAAGTCAAGGAGGTTAGATATCTAAACTCCTTGACACTACAGCGCTTTCAAGTAGAGAATGGAGGAACTTTGTGTTGGCGGAAAATCCCGAGATTAATTTTGCCATTGAACACGGCCTACTGAATTCAAATGGGTTCTTTAACATGCCAACAACGTATGACATGAGTATCGTGATTTTTGTCGCCTTCAAAAATCACTTACCATGGCCAGGGGCGAACCTGCAATCTTGGGGTTGGTAGTCCGACACTATAACCACTCACCCACCGTGGCAAGCTTCTGCTACAATAAACAACAAACACTGGCACAGCCATGCTCAGCGGCAATCAAATCTTAAATGGGTAATACAAGTTTTGCACATTGACGTAGAAAATGTGTTTGTCATTACAGCATGCCGACCCGAGCTGAATTGCCTCGATCAAACCCTCTGTCATATCAGGAAGCTCATAGCTGGACCGACGATTTACCTGTCTGTAGGCAGTCTGGTAAGAATTTACATTTATCTGATTAAATAAATCATTATGAAGAAGATCAGCCCAATGGCAGTTTTTCCAAGAGAAGTCACATGGGTGAGAGATTGGAAAGGAGGGAGGGACAGGCATTCTGCATCCCCCTCTATGTGTTCACTTCTTCCCACTGTGGCTAGCACTCCCTTCCTCTTCCACCTCTCCTTAAGCAAACCTTCCGAACAGTGAGGTGCATGTGGTCTCGACTATCCTTGGTCTGTCTCCTCTAGGCCTGCTTCATATCTCAACTCAAACATCAATCACCCAGTGGCTTCCAGGCATATGTATTTGATTGGGATTAAAGGACTTTGTTTGTTTTCAGGTGTTGGTTTCTCCACTAACCAGATTTACCGTGAAGATGGATACCGGCAAGAAGAGCATCAGTTTGAGGACCGCAGCTTTCACTGCCGAATTGATGATAGCACGTTCTTGTATGGTGTGTTTGATGGGCACGAGGGTGTGCAGGCTGCAACGTTCGCTCTTCAGCGCATGGCCGCAGAGATCTTACTGGGGCAGCTGGCTGGTAAATCGAGTGACGAGGAAGTAAAGGAAGTGCTCAGGTACTTTTAAACCTTTACTAGCTCTTGTGGTCTAGGGATAAATATTAAGATAGCTGTCCCAAAGGTCTTGGGCTCAATTCCTGGCTTTAATTTACCCAGAAATGTAAATCTTGTCTGAGACCTGGAACCAGGTATATACACACTTGTTGAGGATGTATAAAGCATTTTCACTTTCTTCCCCTGGCAGTGGGCTGTTTTTATGTTCATCATTTCATTTCATATCATTGCATTAGGTAGTCCAGTCATTTGGTGATGGCGGGACTCACTAGCCTGGTGGGGTATTCTAGGCTTTGAAATGTGGCTTCGGTGGCGTAGTTGGTAGCATGCTGAGAGCTTCTATGCCCAAGATCACGGGTTCAAACCCGCCCGAAGCCATCGGATATTTTAAGAGCGTTAAAAATCCCTCAGTATTCCTTTCTTCAGAGGGGAAGTAAAGTCGGCGGTCCCACGTCATAGATTTATGGCATGTAAAAGAACTTTTCCACTAACGACACTTGTGTGAAGCTAAATTTGCAGGTTAGAATTGATAACGCTCTATTAGTTCCAACGTTTGCCGCCAGGTGCCGACTGCGATGCCATCTGGTAAGCAAGTCCGCAAGCTAGGTGTCGTGGTCGGTAGCATTTGGTAACAAAAGTAGGAACTACTTGAAGTTACTGTCTGCAGTCCTTACTTGAATTAAAAACAGATAACACGCACTAATACAGTCATCATAATTAACACCGGTTATCGACAGATTCTACACACACCCAAAGTACACGGGGCTACATGACCGCATTGTCGCAGCCCCTAAAGTAAGGAACCAACCAACCAACCTCAGGCTTTGATATTCTGAAATACGAAGATTTTGGATAGGCCTAACCTGAAAACTATGGTCAATTTTTAGCGAGCTCTAGCAGCGAACGAAAAAAAGCTTGCGAGCTGCTTCTAGTCTTATTTCATAGAAAATTTTAACAGCTTTCCTTTTGATAAGAAGTAATTTTTCTCTAGGATTCGTCGGTTTGGAGTTATAAGTGAAAAACTGTAAAACGACTTCCGAAATTTTATGGGTTTTCCCCATTTTTATGGTGAAGCCATATCCGAATCTAGTCGATAACTAGATTTTCAGATTCAGCACCCCAAGAAACATATAGAACCGTTGAGAAAAATTCTTCAGCAATTTTTTCCTGTCCAAACTCCCAAATGACTGGACTATAGGGGCCGATAGCCTAGATGTTAGGTTCCTTAAATCAAGAATTATCATCATCTCACTTTCCTTTTATGAATGAAGTCCATGGTCATTATTTTTATGAGGCAAGGTGCAATTCCATTGCCACCTCTTCTGGCAATACTTTCATGCCAGATGTCTCGCACATATGACAAAAATTAAAACAACTTCTGTAAGCTGGCATTTGTAAAACATTTCTGAATGAGTCAATGTCAGAATAAATAGGACTTGTTGTAGGTCAAACAATGCACAACTCATTTCACTACCAGATTCTTCAGATATCGTTGCATCATTTTTCATCTCGGTGTAAGTGTTTACATCTTTTCTTTGGTGCAGTTCTAGATGAAACATCATCTTATTCTCGGATAAATTCAAGAGACACACTTTGTTCTGCAGTTTATCACTCAGCTTACAGTATCACTTCTTGGCTTGTAGAATTTCAATTTAGGAAAATCTTGAAGAAAACACTTTTGATAATATGTGCACGTTATTTGGAGACGGTAACGTACTTCTCATTAAAAGCCTTAACAAGAAGATTCAAATTCAAATCTGAGCTTCACGACTTCATGAGCTTGACATCACATGAATTAATATGCTCCATTATACCTAGGTACGTTCCCTATCAGAGTAATTGAACTTTTGTTGTTTCTTACAACAAGAGTTTCAATTTCATTTTTTCTTTATTGCAAATATATCCATAAATGTTGCTTTACAGATCTGTTTCAGCCTATCCCCATCATCTGGAACATAATTTATCATATTTTGTCTACAATTTCCATCAGAATCCTTACCACGTCTTCCAATTTCAGTAATATTTAAGGGTTCCGGAATATATGTACCTTGTGTCTTTCTATCTTCCATATACAGTGCACACCCGCTAATTCGCGGTAATTAATGCACAAACTTCTGCGAATTATGAAAAACCGCGGAATTATCCGCAGTTATGATTTAAGCATAGTAAAAACAAAACTATTGGTTAGAATATTGAAATTTATTTTTTAAACACGCAAACAAATAATTATAACACTTTATAACATTGTACTGTATTGTAAGTTACACTGTGCTAGAGGTGCGTGGATATCGCCAACATTAATATTTAAGAAAAGAGGCTGTCATCACCTTTTGTTTCTTAGATCGTTCATTTTTTCTAATTGAAGATTGTACATTTCTGAAGAAAAGAATATGACAATGAAATTTCATCTTCATTTTCTACAAAAGAGATAATAATATCGTGTGGCCTCGGTGCCGGGTGCAAGCTTTGTAATTTGACACCCAGAGGGTAGCATGCATCTCGAATTTCGTTGTTCCTTGAATCACTATGAAAGTCAAGGAGGTTAGATATATAAGCTCCTTGAACACAATAGCGCTTTCTAGTAGAGAAATTAGGAACTTTGTGTTGGCGGAAACTCCCGAGATTAATTTTGCCATTATGAACACGGCCTACTGAATTCAAATGGGTTCTTTGACATGCCAACATCGTATGACATGCGTGTCGTATTTTTGCCGCCTTTCAAAAATCACTTACCACGGCCAGGAGCGAACCTGCAATCATGTGGTTAGTAGACCGATACGCTATCCACTCAACCACTGTGGCAAGCTTACAAAAGAGATAAGTGTGACTATAGACACACTAACTTGACTGTGGGAACATTCGGGATTTCCATTGCATCACTCCCGCACTCGATATCTATTGGATCTCCTCTTTCCTCACCGACAGTCAAATTCCGTACAATATCCTCCTCGCTTGCATTCCTGAAACCATAATCGTCTTTATCGACGTCTAACTACTGAATATCACTTTCTTCTGCATCTTGACATTCATCCAGGTTTTGCCTTAATGTCGTCCTAGTGAGACCACCTCGTCCGTTCGAAATATCGTCGTCACAGAAGCCGGCAAACACTTGCTTTTGTAAGAGTATTAGCAGTAATTTTCTCCCATTACTTGTTGACTGCATGAAAATCATCCAGCAAACACGCTCTTGGCATCGCACTGGTTTTTGCCATAAGGCAATAATCGCTCTTTACAATACGCTGTCCATTCATTTACCCTTCACAACTCACAGGTCAGCGACCTTGGAGTGTGGCTGTTGGGAAAGGGAGGATAGGTTCTGAGTGAAAGTGCATTCCTCTTTGCTCTCTCTCGTCATTGAAGATGAAAGAATTCCATGCTATACCCCGTTCGGCGACATGCTTGTATGTTTCCAAGATTGCAGCATTCCGGTAGCAGTGTGCAAGTAGGCCTAATTTTACATCGCTGAGAAACGCAGTTAGTCTTCTCAAATCTCAATGGTTTCGTCTCCACGCATCATATCGTGTTATAATTCGTTTAAACGACGGAGAAATTATTTTATTTAGTGGGATGATTAGTTTCTGTAATAAATACTACATTTAAGAACTACTCTTGGAGACCCGCGAATTAACCACAAAGCGAATTATCGGGAGTACACTGTGAGTTAATACTTCATAAAGAAATTTTGTTTCACAGCATCACTACTGTAAGTCTTCAGGCTTACTTTCTGAGATTTAAGTTATCTCATAAAATGAATTTCAAGGACTGGAATTTTTTCCATGCTTGCCCGATTCTTCTTTTGATTTCAGCTCCGTATTGTTATGGAATAAATCTGGATTTGCAGATAACCTGGAAAGACCGATTTAAAATTAGATTAATAGGTCTATGCACTTCGCAATATGGATTTGCACTCTAAGCACTAACTTAGTCTGTAAACTACAATGCGAACGGAGAATAATAGGGAGGACAAGGTGTAGCGAGTGCCTGTGTGGCAAGACAAGCAGCAAAGTGCTAGTCTCATTCTTCATATCAGCGGCTTCGGTGGCGTAGTTGATAGCATGCTGAGCTTCTATGCCCAAGATCGTGGATTTATGACATGTTAAAGAACCTTCCACTAATTACACCTATGTGAAGCTAAATTGTATAGGTTAAGAATGTAAACAATGCTCTTAGGTTCCTACGTTCGTTGCCAGGAGCCGACTGTGGTGGCGTCTAGTAGCTAAGTTCTGAACTAGTAGTCGTAGTAGTGGCGTTTGGCGGCAAAAGTAGGAACTATTTGAAAAATTCCAAATCTGCCGTCCTTCCTTGAATTAAAAAAACAGATAATACACACTAATACAGTCATCACAATTAATACCGGTTATCAGAAAGATTCTACACACACCCAAAGTACACGGGGCTACATTACCGCGTTGTCTGAGGAACCAACCGTCAATCTGCATAATCCCCGATCAAGTTTATGCTGTATTACTGCTAAGAATGCTGTTATATATTAACTTGATTGCCGCTAATAACAGCTTCATATGTAAGGCTTAAGCCATTGCATTTGAGGAGAGAGAGAGAACAGTACTTAAAAATCAAAGCATGAAGCTCTAAGTGATGCATATTCCATTTAGTAATCTCTGTCTTAGCATTCCAATGATATTAGGGAGTACAGTACGTATATGGTTTACATATATTTGTGAAATGAAATGTACTAGGTAATCAACATAAATTACGCAACTGTCTTATGCATTCGCCTTTCAAGAATAGTTACACTGCTATAAACCACGACTTTGTCGGTTGTTTCTCAGGCATTTGCAATTAACAAGTTCTATATTATTTTAAATGCTACAAAAAGACCAGTAAACATGACAGCGAAACATTGCAGTATATACAAGACTATACATACCTAGGCGAGAACATATTATTCCATAACAATATGGAGCAGAAATCAAAAGAAGAATCGGCAAGCATGGAAAAAATTCTGGTCCTTGAAATTCATTTTAGGAGATAAATCTCAGAAAGTAAGTCTGAAGACATTAGTTCTAGAGAAATGTGTAATTCCAGAAATGCTTTATGGATGCCAAACCCGGTCACTAACTTCGAAGCAAAGAAAATCGCTCCAGATAAGCCAACATAGGTTGGAATGAAAAATTCTCAATATCACGCTTAAGGACAGAATAAGGAATGAAGAGAAGAGAAGAACCGGTATAAAGGATGCCCTCAACACAGCCGACAGACTACAATGGAAATAGGGAGACCACATAGCGAGGATGGAGCAAGTGATGGAGGCATAGACTAACTATGTGGGACCCTAAAATCTGCAGGAGAAACACAGGAAAACAGAGGACTCTCTGGGCGGACACATTCAAGACAATTGCCGGACCACAGTCGACAAGAAGACGCAGTCAGCTGGCATTTGAGGGTGCGCAAATGCGAGGGAGCCGTGTCTGTAGATTTACTGGCACGTTAAAGATCCCCTTCGGGGCAAAATTCCGGCACCCCGGCGTCTCTAAAAGCCAATGTAGTTAAAAGGAACGTAAAACCAATAACATTATTATGGACAAGAAGAGCAAGAGACAGGCAAGAAAAACTCCTTTTCAAAATATAGTGCATGCGAGGATAAGAAATCAGTAATTCAGTGCAATCTAGTGATTTCTTAAATATAAATAAAAGTGATAGTGAATCAAGGACACACAAAACAGGGTTCCCAGAGACCTGAAAAGTCAGGGGAAGTCAGGGAATTACAAAATTGTCAGGGAAAGTCAGAGTAGCCTTTCAAAAATTGGCACGTGTCAGAAAAGTTGACTCAAATTTGTTATGTGTCAGGTAATTCATACCGATGACAAACTGTAACCTGTGAATCCTTTGAAGCGGAGAAAAGTGATCAATTGTGTGTTCATTAGTAATTTTAATAGTAATACTTTCATTATTCAAATAAAATGTATTAACATTTATTATTATCTGGCAGATCATTATCAAATTGTATGTACTTTACTGTTCAAAATGTTGAATTTCCTATTTGAGTGATAAATATTGTGTACAAGTGTGTGTTGGACAGCTAATGGGGGTGGAGGAGGCTGTTAAATATTGTGCAAATGCCAAATTTTTGTCAGGGAAAGTCAGGGATATGAGTTTGACAAGAGTAGGCCTACATAGCATAGTCAGTACTTTAAATAGGATAGGATTAGATGTATTAATATGTAGTTATGAGAACAAACAGATACAACTAATATACCAAGAAAAGTGCACCACTAAGTGCCTCACTACCCTATAGGACTGCTCGCCTAATGAGCATATGATGATCATCATCATCAGGTTACAGTTCCAGTTTCCCGGGTACTGTTGATAAGCCTCCTCCATTCCATTCTGTTCATAAACACTTTGCTCTCCATGATGTCTTCAAGTGTTATTCCCATAAGTGTGATGCCCATCTTAACAATGTCTATCCAACGGTTTCTAGGTCGTCCCACAGTTCGCCTTTCTTCCACCTCTCTTTCCAAGTTTACTCAAGCTATTCTTGAGTAACTTATACAGTATTGGAGCGAAATCCCTGCCTAGGCAAGAGGCCATTACCCTTAGGGGATTTGAATGGCTATATTTATTATTATTATCATAGTTAAACCAAAATGCCTTGGAGGTTTTGTTTATTTCATATAAAAATTCAGCATGTATTTGATGTACCTTTCATATTTTTCCTCGTGTTCATGAATTATTCTCAATTTGACAAATTACCCTAATATCCCAAAACACTTGACAAAAGCGTCATAATTTTTGTGACACACAGAAATTTCATTTTAAACATATTTTGAATAGTATTCTTATCATATGTAAGTCATCTTAAAAACATCGACAGTATAAATACATCATAAGTGATCATTATCTGCCCCTTCTGATCATTTACTGGCCCTTAAAAAGTACGAGCTTGTTATACAGCTGATGAACATATTTTCGACGCATTGCACTGTTAGTTGTACATGTTGGGACATATTCTCAGACATAATAGCATGCTAGCAAGAGTCGTCGAAGGGATGTTAGACGGGAAAATCACAAGAGGAAGACCACCACTTGCATACATCACACAGATAATGACAGACACGAACACAAAATCATATCATGAATTGAAGAGAATGGTGGAGAATAGAGAAGATTGGCGAGTTGCTGCAAACCAGCCCCAGGGCTGTTAACTTAAGAGAGAGAGAGAGAGAGAGCACTGTTAGTACATCTCGAATTATGATGTAACCTAACGTCGAGATACTCTATTTCTCAGTCACAGCTCTGTTTAACCAATTAAAATGGTTTTCATCAAGTTCAAGGAAATGATCCTGGTTGAAGAAATTTCTCTGGCCCACAGCCGAGTTGATCACTTGGTACACAGCATCAGCTTTCGGTTCAGTTGTTAAACCCGAGTGCTTCCTCAGCTTGAATAGCTTTTCATCTATGCAAAACTGGCACGTTAACATACACCATTCAACACAGGCCACACAGGAATTTGTCAATCACTACTGCGAATTGCAGAATATACGAGTTAACATGGCGGGACTGAAAATTACTGTTCATAAATTTAATGTTAGGAATAAATTTACCTTTAATGTAGGTTGCTTCTTTGCTGGCACATGGTCATATTTCTTGGTTATGTATTCCTTTCTGGCTGTCTTAAACTTCTTTCTATCATCCTGTTCACTGCCAGTGTCTTTCCTTCTCTTTTATTGGTCAACTCCTTAATATTGACAATTTCTCACAGTTCACTACAATATTGAAGGTAGCACTGAGGTCAGCTGTCAACACGGTCTAAAAGCGGGAACTTTTGTACGCAAATTATACTACTACGAGTTTGGAAAATGATGTTGACGTAATTGCCATTCAAGAAACACAAGCAAATGATGAAGACCAACTCAAGTCAAGAGGCAAAATAGCAGGATATGATCTCCTCGATGCAACTTACCATCTAGGTTATGGGATCGCCACGTATGTGTGTAGTACTATTGAGAATGCCTACTTTATCTCATCTAACGCCATTAATGACATCCATGAAGTTGTAATAAAAATTGGAGACTAACATGTTGTAAACATCTACAAACCTCCAGCAGCTCAGTGGCCAACTGAAGTCCTACACCAACTTCCACATCCAGTTATTTACACGAGTGACTTCAAGAGTCATCATGAGCAATTGAAATATAACTGCAATGATTCAAATGGAGAAGCTTTAGTTTCATGGGCAGAAGAACACAGTTTTCACCTAATATTCGATGCCAAAGATAGATGCACATTTAGATCAGCTGCCTGGCGGCGTGAGTCCAATCCTGACCTATGTTTTGTGTCTTCAAATGAAAACTTCAAACCACTAGCAACCACTTGCAGAGTTCTACCTGATTTTCCATATAGTCAGCACCGCCCAGTTATTCACGAAGTTGGCATGCAAATACCCCTGGTGAATTCCATTCCCCGTCCATGCTGGAACTTTCAAAAAGCTAACTGGTCTGAATTCTCTAACAATCTTGATAAAGTCTTAGGGTGGATTCTTCCCTTAAGCAATAGCTATGAAAGATTTGTGGGAATAGTACTAAGCTCTAAGCATAGCAAAAAAGTTTATTCCCAGAGGATACCGGAAGGAATATATCCCTGGCTGATCTGAAGTCAGCGAGAAACTGTATGAAGACTTCCTTTCTACTGGTGAACAAGAAATAGCGGACGATCTGCTGCATAGCCTTGATGCCACGCGCCAACAGAAATGGCTAGACACACTGCTTGCACTAATGAGTGTGCCGAGTGCATAATGCTAAGTCGGCCGTCAGAACTCCCGAGCTCCACACTGTGGGGTAATGTATTATGAATAGGAGTAGAGAAGTTGACGGCTCGAATTCTCAGAAATGCAATGGTCCTGGTTGGTTCTTAGGTTTAGGGGCTGCGACAACACGGTCATGTAGCCCAGTGTACTTTGGGTGTGTGTAGAATCTGTCTGATAACCGGTGTTAATTGTGATGACTGTATTATTGTGTGTATCTGTTAGGTAGATTTCATTAGAAAGCTAACTATTGCAGTGGGTACCATGTTTCGACTTCCGGAAAATTTCGACATATCTTCGGGTTTCACATCCCCCAGACCCCAAAACCACCGTCAGTTCAAAAGTTTATATATAATTTATGTATATATATATATATGTATATCAGTTTCTTTTGGACACGATAACTGCCGTAATTTTGCACCAATCACTTTGATTTTTTTACCGAATATGTAGCTTGCCACGGTGGGTGAGTGGTTATAGTGTCGGACTACCAACCCCAAGATTGCAGGTTCGCTCCTGGCCATGGTAAGTGATTTTTTGAAGGCGACAAAAATCACGACACTCATGTCATACATTGTTGGCATGTTAAAGAACCCATTTGAATTCAGTAGGCCGTGTTCAATGGCAAAATTAATCTCGGGATTTTCCGCCAACACAAAGTTCCTCCATTCTCTACTTGAAAGCGCTGTAGTGTCAAGGAGTTTAGATATCTAACCTCCTTGACTTTCATAGCGTTCAATGGAACGACGAAATTCGACATGCAAGCTACCCTCTGGGTGTCAATTAACAAAGCTTGCACCAGGCACCCAAGGCCATACGATATTATTATTATTATTATTAACGAATATGTATACCTATAAAATCTCGGTCGAGTTCGTTACTGGGCTAAATCGGTCGAAGGGGGTGAAAATGGAGGGCTTTTTTCGAAAAAGTGAAATATTTGCTATAACTCTCTTAATATGTGAAATATCGAATCCGTTCAAAGTTTATACTATGTCTCGGATAAAGCCCAAAAATTTATGTTTGAAGAGTTTTTTATAGCACCAACCATTGACCAAAGGGGTGGGAAAAAGTGGGTTTTTCGGGAAACATTAATCATATCTCTCTTAATAGGCACAATATCAAAACCGTACAAAATGGACAATATTCCCCTAATAATTACCTAAAACTTTTGTCTGAAAGAATTTTTATATGACCCATCATTACGCCAAGGGATGAGAAAAATGATTTCGGAATTATAAGAAAATGCCAAGAGCTATCAGTGGTTGCCATGGCAACACTACCAAATTGATGAGGGATGAGCCATCAGACGTCGCCATGACAACGCACTTGAACGAGATCAGATTCAGATTTCCATCTGACTAAGTGTGAAGCGGCTTCGGTGACGTAACTGGTAGCATGCTGAACTTCTATGCCCAAGGTCGCGGGTTCAATGCCGGCCAAAGTCGTCGGATTTTCTAAGAGCGCTAAAAATCCCTCAGTATGCTTTCCTTTGGAGGGGAAGTTCCAACGTTCGTTGCGAGTTGCTGGTTGTGGTGGCATCTAGTAGCCAAGTTCACAACTAGGTGTCGTTGACAGTAGTATCTGGTAGCAACATTAGGAACTACTGCTTGAAATTGACCGTCTGCAGTCCTTACCTGAATTACAGACTAATACAGTCATCACAATTCACACCGTTTATCAGACAGATTCTACACTCACCCAAAGTACACGGGGTTACATGACCACGTTGTCGCAGCCCCTGAACTGAGGAACCAACCAAAATCTCTGCGGGAGATATAATTTTGCGTGAAGAAGTAACGGACCGTTACATAGTTACACATCAGTGTCGAAACCTTGCATAAGGACAGTGTGACCACAAGTATAAAAATGGACTCCAAATGACAAGAAGATTACCGTCATCATAAGACAATAAAATGTTTAAAATATGCATAAAATGACGAAAAACAAAGTTAATTAATCTCCAATTATAAAATACTTCTCGCAATAAATGAGGTCTGATCCTTCTACGAAAACCTGCATATTCTGCCTATTTTCGCCTATCCCCAAGTTTGTCCGGTGAAATCTACCTCCTCCTTCCGGCGTGCCGAGAGGACTTTTTTAAATTCAAGTAAGTACTGCAGACGATCAATTTTCAAGTAGTTCCTACTTTTGCCGCCAAACACCACCGTCAACGACTACTAGTTCAGAACTTGGCTACCAGACGTCACCGCAGTCGGCTTTTGGCAACGAACCTAGGAACCTGAGAGAGCGTTGTTTACATTCTTAACCTATACAATTTAGCTTCACACAGGTGTAATTAGTGGTAGGTTCTTTAACATGCCATAAATCTATGACATGGGACCGCCGGTTTTACTTCCCCTCCGAAGGAAGGCATACTGAGGGATTTTTAACGCCCTTAAAATATCCGACGACTTCAGCCGGATTTGAACCCGCGATCTTGGGCATAGAAGCTCAGCATGCTACCGACCACGCCACCGAAGCCGCCTAAACGGTCCTCACAGGCAGAGATATAATGCGAGGACTGTACTTTGGGTATTTGTTATGGAACAGACATTTACCTTTGTTTAGCTCGTGGTTGGCTAGGATGTTGCTCAGATGAAAGCATGTGGATTTAGTTTTGTTAGGGTTCGGTTGAAGACCCCATTTACGGGAGTATCTTCTCTTCATTTGCAGTCACCAGAAACATCTCTCCTCTCCTACTAGTCTTAATACCTCTTCGTTTGTAACCCTATCTACCCATCTGATCTTCTTCATTCTCTTGTAACACCACATTTCAAACGCTTCAATTCTCCTCTTTTCTGCTGCACCAACAATCCAAGTTTCACTTCCAAAGAGTGCCACGCTCCACACAAAGGCCTTCAAAAATTACTTCCTAACACCTAAATCTGCTATATATACAAAAACTGTGTGGTACAACATGGGGTTCCACTGATTCTACCCTTCGTTCAACTGTCCTAGGTCTTGTATATTCAGCAGCAGAATATTGCAGCCTTTTTTTGTTAAACAGTAGCCACACGAAGTTAGTAGATGTACAGCTAAACCAAACTATGCGGATTATTACTGGTACAATCAGGTCCACACCCGTTTTCTGGCTACCTGTCCTGAGCCGTATTCCACCTCCTACGCCGAGAAGAAAGAATGTCCTCCTGAGAGAATATAACAAATTCAACAACCAACAATTGCAAATCCATGAGGACATACCTGCCATCCAAATCAACAGACTCTGCTCCAGACATCCTGCAAACAGAACAGCAATCAACCTGGTAAATCATACCTTTAATCTTCATGAAGTCAGGGCACAAGAATGGTATAATAACACTCCACCAGAGCTACATAGTTTTCTCCAAAGCAACAACAAATCATGTGAACTTTATTTGCCCCGTAGGACATGGTGTACTCTGAATAGGATTCGTACCAACCATGGGAGATGTGGTGATCTTTTTCACAAATGGGGAAAGATCGCCTCTCCTGAGTGAACTTGTGGATACCCGCATCAGACAATCAGACATATAGTTGAAGAGTGCCCTCAGAACTTGTTTTATGGTAACTGATTGGACTTTTTGCATGCTACAGCAAATGCGATGGACTAAGTGAATAATTTATCTGTAAATTTGTAAATCTTGTATATATTTTTCTTTGTGTTCCAAAAGTGATGTGTAAATGCCATACGATTAATAATAATAATACTACTACAAGTACTTGACTAAAATAGCTGTCTCTCATACAAATCATGCCACCTTTAGCTAAGTAACTAAGATATCATGAATTTCACTTGGTGTCTTTGTGGGGAAATGTGTAATGTTACTTGACACCTTTCTACAGTACAATCCAAAGTCTCTTTTAGTCCCTTTAGAAGGTGAGGTATTCAATTAGTTATAACTAAGTAATGATGATAACTGTCTTTATTGTTCCAGACAAGCATTCATTGCTGTAGAGAAGGGCTACATGGACTCTATTGATGATCGTCTTGCTGAGAGAACAAGTCTGCAATATGAGATACCTGATGGGCTCACATCATATGAAGCATATCAGAAGTTCCCCCATCTGGTAAACAATAGACTGTTCTTTCTTTAACAGTACAAATTACCAGAGCTCGTGGTTTATAGCATTAATCCAAAGCTTGTCAGTTGATATATCTTCATGATTTCAGGCTCCTATGCATGGTGGATTTTAGCTATTTTGAATTTGCAAAAAATGCTAAATTGGCTCAAAATGCAAAATAATCCATTTTCTGCTAAAAAAAACATATTTTTTTAAAATCAAAGATAGGACCATAATTTTTAATAAAATTAAGAAAAATGTTTTTAACTATCTATTCCTTTGTAAGAATGTCTCTATTTTAGATTCCCCATGGTTGGAAGTTTTCAAAGACAAGCATCGGTCCAAGACCATAAGGTTTACTAAATTCATTGTACGTTTAAGAACAGGGTCAGTTCATATATTTGTGTGTATTCTTTAAATTACTTGACGATATTATGTGATTTTATGTAATGTTGAACATAATCCTTGTATTTAACTAATTTGCTACAAAATGCAAAATCTTGAAAAGCTTAGATGCTTCGAAACACCCTAAATTTGGTATTAAGTGATATAAACCACAAACTTGACACAATGTACATTTCATCTTGTTTAGTGAGAAAATGAAAGAGTAGTCCTTGGCATTTACTCATAAGCTAGGGTCTTCAACCTGCAGCTCCTAGACCATACGTTGGACGCTTTGTGTGGCCTGGATAAAGTTTGGAATGCCCATATACTGTATTTGCTCGCATCTAACTTGCACTTTTCTTCTACCGAAAACGAGTGTGAAAATTTGAGGTGCGCGATATACGTGGAGATTTGTGTGTGAAAGATCATACAGTAGAGCGTCAATAATCTGGACGTCAACACTTTCAATAATAATAATAACTAGGGGACAACTATGTGCGAAGAGGCAGTCGGTCGCCCAGAGACAGATAGCCTGACTAAAGTGGAACTCACAGAAGGCTCAGTTCAACAGGGATAAGTTCATAGAGCAACGAAAGTT
Source organism: Meconema thalassinum (assembly GCA_946902985.2). Lineage (NCBI taxonomy): Eukaryota > Metazoa > Arthropoda > Insecta > Orthoptera > Tettigoniidae > Meconema > Meconema thalassinum. The sequence goes on along the minus strand of OX336393.1, from coordinate 310,362,539 downwards.
AACTGCCAGAATCATCAGACAAGTAAAACGTCAGTTCACAAAAGACCAATTGACACAGTTAGATGAAGACTTCAAAAAGAACAACTCAAGAAGCTCAAAAGCTTCAAACAGAATCTCAGCCGCTATAACCCACCAAGTCTCCACTTCAGAGGACCAGATAGAAAGATGGCCTATAACGACATAGACAACTGCAACCTTCTGGCCAAAACTGTAAATCACCTGACACGTTAAGGACGCCATCAAACAACCAAACTCTCAACCACCTAGCAAAGAAGAAGTGATAACAATAATTCAGTCCCTGAAAAACAACAAAGCACCAGTAGAAGATGCTGGAAACAGGCTGGAGACAGGGCAGTCAGTAAATAGATAGAGATCCTATACAACATTTGGGAGACTGAAACACTGCCTAGTGACTGGACTTCGGCTTTGATCCACCCATTACACTATAAAGGTGACCTAACCGACATAAACAACTATAGAGGAATCTCTTTGATACCCATCACATACAAGATTATCTCCAAGACCCCGTTAAACAGAGCCGAACCTCAACTGGATCCACAACTTGGAGAATACCAGGGAGGATTCAGAAAAGGACGCTCCTTTTCTGAACAGATACTCAACTTGAAGTTAGTGCTAAGACAAGTAAAAATGGCAGACAAGAAGTTCGTCGTCATCTTCGTTGACTTTAAGAAGGCGTACGACTCAGTTGACAGACCAACTCTCATAAAAATCCTTCAGTAACTTGGACTGGACCAGAAGACACTTAGCCTTATCCAACAGACTTTAAATAACACCACCTCACAAGTGAAGTTCAGAGGAACAATCTCAGAAAGTTTTGAAATCAAGACAGGAGTACGACAGGGAGATGGTCTCTCCCCTCTCCTCTTTAACTGTGCACTGGAAAAGGCTATAAGAGAGTGTCAAAAGGAGATAGCTAGACAGGGGATCCCAAGTGCTATCTACCTTGAACATAAACGTGATGAACTCGTTGTGGATTACCTGGCATTTACCGATGACCTGGCACTTCTATCTAATACAATAGAAACATCAGTGAAACAACTCAATATTCTCGGACAAGAAGCAGTGAAGATAGGACTACAAGTGTCATTTGAGAAAACATAATACATCACGAACATCAGTGAATTACCTCATGAACTACTAGAACATGGAAGAATCAAGAAAACCAACAAATTCAAGTACTTGGGTGAATGGTCGGAACCTAATCTCTCCGTAAGAACAGCAACTTGAGTAAATAAACTAGAACTAGCATACCAACTGACTAAGAACACCTACAATAAGAAGTGCCTCTCTAGCAACATCAAATTGAAGCACTATCAGACTGTCATCCACCCTGAAGCCTTATATGCGTCTGAATGCCTCATTTTAAACAGGAAAGGACTCACGGACAAACTAGAAATCCAAGAGAGGAAGATATTGGGACCAGACAAGGAAGGGAGTGAATACAAAAGACGACTCAACCAGGAGCTCACTCTGAAAGAATTACAGACATGGCCAGGGAAATATGTCTAGCATTTTATGGACACATCTCCAAGATGCATCCAACCAGACTGACCAACTGGCTTCTCAAATACTGGTAAAGTCAGAAGACTAAGTCACCGTGGCTGATAGAAGATAAAGATCTGCTGGAGCTGGGAGTTACAGAAAAAGACATAAAAAACAAACGTCACTCAGGAGTAAACTAAATCAAATGAAGTTCCAGGACAAACCCCCAAGGATGAACACAGGTGCCCTCTGGACAAAGGAGAGAAAGGAACAACTCAGCCTGAGGATGCGTGACTACTGGGCAAACATCAAGACCCACTCCAAACACAATAGTTGAATGTCGTGGTCCGTTGTTTGCCTATACGGAACAAGAAGAGGAATAACTAGGGGACCCATACGAGAAATCTCGCATTTCAACATAATTGCCATTGTGCATTAGTCTCAATCAACAGTAAGGCTCGACACGGCACAGTTCCGTCAGGGGCTGCCTGTATGCCCAGCTTTCCTGTTATGCGGGCTCAACATCACACATTTTTGGCAGGGGATATCATCTTGTTTATAAACAAATTGTCGATATTTATGAAATGTGTGTGCAATTCGTCATTGCTCCGGGTAATTCTCTTTCTTTCTTTTCTTTTGAATGCTCATTTCTTACGATTGGTTACTTGCGAGTGTTTCAAAAGGGATGTATATACTATAGAAATAATATATATGGTGGTAATAATAAGAATAATAATGTCTTCTTCTTTCTTGTAATTCAAAACTAACAACACTTCATGCTATACAGTACGTTGCCTAAGTACTGAAAAATATTATTTATTAGCAAAACCACACTTTTGGTGGTGGTGGTGGTGATTCTTGTTTTAACTCTTTGATGCCTAGCAATTAACGAGTGGTTATGCTAAAATTGCCGAGCTAAGTTTAGTAAAAGTAGAAGTGTTTAATTGAAATTACCAAAAAAAAATCGAATCAACAACCTTGTAACTAAAATATTTCTTTATTCCGCTATCTGTTGTGCAACTTACTGTACATTCTTCTGTGTGGGGGGCAAGCTGTGAGTTCTAACTTATAGTGGTGTATGGCAATAGTTCTGGACCTTCTCCACTATTATAGATCAATCTCTATAGTTTGTAACTCATAAAATGGATCGTCCATATATCGACCTGTTGACTTTTGGATGTGATTTGAACACTATAATACTGCCTAAATTAGGCCTTAGTTAATGGTAAAAAGTACATCCTTCCTGCTGGACATTTCTCCCTTTATCATTGGTTTCTCTTCTTTATTTCTCTTAGCCTACCTTGTTCGTTATGTTGCTTCCTGTTTGTTGTTGGGAAGGCTACCTAATTGTGTGAAAAATGTGCCTTTTCATGATAATATTCAATCAATTCTCCCCATATAATACAACATTTTAAGTGCCTACTTACTTCTTGCATCCACCCATTAAAATGACATCTTAAAAACATCCAGCTGTCTGCTCGACGTGCCTGCGACTCATTACCGCAGAGAGAGAATTTTACCTAAAAGGCCAAGAGCAGTGCCGATCGTGAAACCAACTTGTTATCGACGCTCTGCTAGGACGGGGTACAAAAAGAGGCATTGATCGTATTAAATCGCAATATTTTTCCGTTCCTAGTCACAAACTGAGAATCTTATGGGCCAAAGAAAGCTGCAACTGGTAAACGCTACCACATACTTTGCCCCTAAGCGGGCACACACAGATACTACCGGCAGCTCATTGCTTCCTGTGGCAGGAGAGGCATTTCTCGTTCTCTAATCTGCTTGCATATACTGCCCTGAGTACATTTCTTTCGTACGATGTGTATGTAAACTTTTCACCGTAAATGTTACCGACAGTAGTGGCTACGCGGGCTAAAGCGCTGCGTTAGGTCAAGGGGCCAAGCTCTCTGCTGACTCGGTAGACGCGTGGGTTCGAGCCCCACCGTCGGCTGTCCTTGAAATGGTTTTCCATGGTTTCCCATTTTCAACACCAGGCAAATGCTGGGACAGTACCTTCTGACAGGCCACGGCCGCTTCCTTCCACATCCTTGCCCAGTTTCATTCATCTTCATCCATTCCATCTCTCATCCCGACGCGCAGGTCGCCCACGGGCGTCGACTAGAAAGACTTGCACTCGGCCTCTCAGGAGGCTACAAAAAAAAAAAAAAAAAAACGTAAATGTTCAATGTGAGTACCGGATCTTATCCAATGTATCCTATACGTATTTATTCAAGGGATAATAATTAAAAGAATAATTATTTTTTTAATTCGCAAATTTGCAAACGAAATCCATCAACCTGTTTCAACATTCCACATTCCATTAAAATGGCAGCTCTGTGCTAAAGAGTTGTTCATCATGGCTGTAAATCTACTAAAACAGGCCGTGCTGAGATTCTGTCCCGCAACCTTGGGGGCAGAGCACAAGTTTTTCAGTCAATTGAAACACACAGACGGTCGTTAATGTTAGGAGAGGAGGTTGGCAATCAGCAACACATGACAGAACTTGAAAGTTCTTGCAACCGCATGTGAACTGTATAAATGTCTAGACTAGTAGAGCATGGTCGCAGTCTATGGTTTATTAAGTCATCGGTTCCAAAAATATTAAAAGGTTTCTCCATTCATTCTGTGTGCTCTCCATTAAAAGTCTCCATGCTTCGTCCTGCCGGTCTTCCCCATTGTTCTTGTAAGTTAGTTTTGTTAGTAATTGCTCTCTGTAAAAACTAATGTCCATTTTGTTGTTGCCAGGTTGACAAACTCAATGCCTTAAACTGTGAACTATCCTCAGGAACAACTGCTGTAGTGGCATTGATCTACAGTGGTCGCCTGTATGTTGCAAATGTTGGGGATAGCCGAGCATTGTTGTGTCGTACTGACAGTAATAATGTTCTCCGTGTGGTGCAGCTGAGTGTGGATCACGACTTGAAGAATGAGGATGAGCTGTTACGACTATCACAGTTGGGTCTGGACATTGAGAAAGTGAGGCAAGGTAATTACATCATGAGAACAAGACTTTTGAAAGTTAAGTTTCCAAGTGCATAAATACCCTTTTGTTGAGTTACTAGGTGGTTTAATAAGTAATGAACTACATTTTGTTTTCTCAGCTCCCTTTCATTGGAGAATTATGAATTTTTTTACACAGCATCTTCAGACTTTCCTGCAACACTCCATATTGTTTTGTCATTTCCGTTGACTATAACTTTATTTAGTTTTAAAATGGTGTTAACACATACAAAGCAGCAAAATGTTGTAACGATTCGATCCCATAGCGGTTATATTTATAGGGTTATTCATTTATAATTATCATATTTATTATTATTATTAACTAGTACATCCATGAGATGATTTTTATATCAGATAATTGTAAGCGGTTTTAATTATTATATTCAATTAGATTTTTATTAACAATTACTTGTAAAGAGACGAAGTATTATATATTGCAACAAGACTGGCGATATGGACTAACCCTGTGCGTCACAAACTGAACGACGTAGTAAGAATTACACCACGGCAAACTGCGTCATTTTCCTGAGATGTTAAGAAACCCACTATGGTGTAACCAACACGCCATTTTCTACGGTATATACGCGTCAATATATATTGCAAGTTATGAGTCAAGAATGAAGAAGGCTAATAGAGAGGGAAGCTGTGACACCACGTGACAAGGAAGTCATTAGTATTTGTACCTGCAACATCGGACAAGAATGGCATTGATCTACAGCTCTTAATGAAGTAAGGAAGTTGTAACCTTGCTTTCTGGGTCCTAATGGACTGAGCACCGAGAGTCGACACTGAACGATGTCTTGCCGACATCTATATCAATACATAATGGGTTATATCCCTGATCAAGAGTCTTTCTACAGATGGCAACGTACTTAATGAGGATATTTCATAGTAAATGAGATATCACATCATTTTTTTAAACATAAGCGACGTAACATCGAGATCATCGATCATTTCTTAAATATGACGAATCTTCGACTGGGTGAGCCAACAATTCAATAAAACTATCGTCTCTATTATAACTTAACTTCATTTAACTTTCAATTCATTTTAATATTCATTTTCTTTTAAATAATTAATTGCCGCATTGAGTAATTTTAAATTCAATTGTGTGACTATCACTATTCTGTTTTATTAATATTTTGTTTTTGCATTTAATAAATTCATTCTCTTCAACGTAATGCCTATTTCTTTCATTGTAGTTGGTACTTTAAGGCAATCATACTCCTTGATTAAATACGGATTGGTTAGATGACTTTGTCTCACTACGGCCCGGGTAAGTGGTTCTCGACTCTACTGCTGATAGCCGAGGTTAAATCAATAAATTTCGATTCACTATCTTAAATAGGAATCTGGCGCTCAACAACTTATTATATTACACTATCACAGGTAAGGTCACACCACAGTGTATATTATTTATTATTATTATGTTTGTTTTATTGAACCACAATAGTCATCACCACGTTTAGTTAACTCATTAAAAAATGTTACATTTGGCGCCACAAAGTAGGGCACGAAAACCATTCGGTATTTAGTCAGAGGAGTGTATAATTTCAGTGCAAATTGTCAGTGCTTTTGGGGGACAGTGAAGTGAAGTGAAATTTTGGAAGGGCAATTGTTATACGGTGTACTTCGAGATGTCGGAGGAGGAACAGAGGCAGTTGAGAAGTAGGGATGCAGTCAAGAAAGTTAATTATAAGGAGGTTGATAGCGGTAGCGATGTTGAGAGCGTAGAGAATAATACCAAGATGTCGGAGGTAAATCTTGAGAATAATCCTGAGAGTAATCCTGAAAATAATCCTGAGGTTAACCCTGACATGAATTCAGAGGAAAATCTCGAGACGAATACAGAGGTACATCCTGAGACTAGTGGTAGTCAGGAGAAACAGAAGTCCTTAGAGGTCCATGAAATTTCATTAGCTGATATCTTGAGGGAGATGAATAAAAATAGTCAGGAGATGAATAAAAATAGTAGGGAGATGAAAGAAAATATTGGTAGGCTAAATCAAAAAATGGAAGAGAATAAGAAAGATAATTTAGAAAGTAGGAAGGAATTCAATGATAAATTTGAGAAATTAGATAAAGATATGAATAAAAATAGTAAGGAGATGAGAGAAGAGATGGGTAGGCTAAATCAAGATATGAGTAAAATAAATCAGAAGCTGGAAGAGAATAATGTAAAACTAGACAGTGTGGTTAAAGTCAATGAAGAATTAAGTATGAAGTATGATATGCTACAGGAGAGTATTCAGGGGGTGAAACAGGAAATCAGAGGTGAAATTAAGGAGGAGGTAGAGATGAAGGCTAAAGATATTATTAAGACAGTAGATAAGAAATTAGAAGCAGCAGAAAGTAGGATTCAGGAAAGAATAGTAACTGTGATTGAAGAGAAAATAGCAACTCAAGGTGAAAGTTTTAGCAAATTGGTAGAAGTGGAAACTAGGCAGGTGGTAGAGACTTTAGGGGAAACTGCAGTAGAATCAGTAAAGACAGCCTGTAAGGAGACTATAATTGAAAGTAGAATGGAGTCAGACGAGATTTTAGGTGAAAGCAAATTGGAATTAGCGGAGATTTTAGGTGAAATCAGATTAGAGTCAGACGAGATTTTAGGTGAAAGCAAATTGGAATTAGTGGAGACTGTAATTGAAAGTAGATTAGAGTCATTGGAGATTGTAGGTGAAAGCAGATTGGAATCGGAGGAGATCTTAGGTGAGGAACGGCAAATAGCGGAGATTTTAGGTGAAATCAGATTAGAGTCAGACGAGATTTTAGGTGAAAATAGATTAGCGTCAGAGGAGATAGTAGGAGAAAGCATAGTAGAGTTGAAGGAGATTTTAGATGAACGCAGGATAGCTGTAGAAGAGACTATAGAATGTAGCGAAAAAGAAGTGAAGAAGATGAGAGAAAAGATAGGGATAGAAGTAGGTAAGATAAAGAAAGTACTAAGCACCCAAGAGATTAAGATGCAGACAATCATAGATAAATTAGATAGGCAAACTAGGGAAGAATTTAGTCCTGTGATAGAGGAAGTTAATATGAAATTATTAGTGGCAGAGAAGCGTGCGTTAAGTCATAGTCAGAAGAACATAATTAGTAAACAGGTTAAGAGGAGGAGAGAGATAGATAAGAGCAGAAGCAGTAGTCCACGGCTAAAGAGAGCATTAAGTGATAGTAACGGAGAAATGAAAATGAAACCTAAAGGTAGATATTTTAGAAGTAAAATGAAAGAAAAGAGAATTAAGTTGCTAGAGGAGAAAGAAATCAGGATGAGAGAGAGAAAGAAAGCATATGACGTGCAGTGGCGTACTGAATTAGCCAGACTTGGGGATGTGAGAGGGGGAAAGCCGAAGTACTGTGTTACTATGGATGAATGTAGTACAGAGGAAGTAGAAACTAATGTAACACGGAAGGAATTATGTGGAATTCTAGTTAAAGATAGAATTGAAGATGAATGTGGTAAGAACGGTGAAATGCCAGTGAACGTATTTATGTAAATTTATATTACCGATAGTTACTGTTCCGTATGACTTAAATATTAAGTAATGAAGTTTAATAGGATTTAACAGAGGTAGATAAGGAACCTGCTGTGTGTAATTTTAATTCAGTCGTGAAGTTAGGATGGTAAGGGGCGCGTAGTGCCTACGCTTATTGATTTAGGTGGACTAAAATCATTTAATTTGGAAGACAAAGGTTGTCGTGCTATTGAGCAATGCAGGTAAGTTGAATGTAGGTCCTTAAACTGCAGGTAAGTTGGATGAAGTGAGAATTAAATTTTAAAAATAGGAAGGTTATTACATAGGTAAGTAATCGAAAGAAAGTAATAATTATTATGGCAACCATAATTAAGAATATAATGGTAATAAAGATTTAATTCAAAAGTGAGTGAAGATAAGATGATACAGTGGTAATAAAACTAGTGAGTTGAAGAATTAAGTATTGATTTAATAAAGAAGTTTCAGTTGAGGACAGCGAGGTTATCAGCGGATATATGTTGAGAAATTTATAAGTGGTTTAGAATTGTTAATGGTAATGCGTTGTATGAATTAACCAACATCGGGTTGAAATGAGGAAGTAGTAACTAATTAGGACATCTGGTACTTGTTGACAGATATGTGTGTGTGTATGTGTGTATTTTCACGTAAATGGACGTGAGTTTGAAGAAGTAGGCCAACGAAGGTAATGCCGTTGAGCAATGTGGTTTTAAAGTTTTGGTAAGATGCCAAATGAAGTTTTTTAAGGAGGAAGTTTTGGTAAGATACCAAATGAAGTTGTTTTTTGAGGAAGTTTTTGGTAAGATGCCAAATGGAGTTATAATGGAGGAAGTTTTGGTAAGATGCCAAATGAAGTTTTAAGAAGGTTTTGGAGGATGAAGTAGGTCAGCAAGGTATATTCCGTTGAGCAATGAGATTTTTTATGGTATCTACGGGACTACGTGAAGTTAATGTTGGGAGTTTTTTTTTAAGTATATATGGATGTATGCACACAAGGTAATAAGAGATTACAAAGGTAATATGGTCCAAGTTTGAGTTACAGTTACGCAGGTTTTAAAGATATTACAAGGCTTGTTATTGAGCTAAACCACTTTGTAGTAAAAAGTTACTGATGATTAATAACGAATTAATGATGTGGTAGATTGTTGTCCTACACACAGGTTAAAGTAAAGATAATAATTATAATTAAAAGGTTGACATAATATTTACTAATATTGAAAGGAATTTGTTATAATTCGACGTTTGAGGATTTAAAGATAAATCATTTTTTTAGTAGACGAGAAATTAAAGTTTTATTTATGTCATACGGAGTTAGTAAAGATAAGTTTAATATTTTGAAGACAAGAATAAGTTAGTAATGTAAGGTGAGTATACCTAAGGGGTAATAATGAAGTTTCAATTAAAGGCAGGTGTAATTTACGCAGTTAATTTGGTAGAGCAGAAAGTATCTGAACTGTGTTAGAACTCAGAACTTGCTTTATGAAGTGATTATGGGAGAATATTTGCGAATTAGGAGTGTCGGTGTTATTAACTATCAACTGGAACACTGTCATTATTTTAGGAAGACAATAGTTAGGAAAGCTAAGTGTGATGTTATTATTCCAAGGAGTTAGTCGAAGCATGTAAGATTTTTTTTTTAGCTGAAATTTAATGTGTTATTGGTCAGTAAGAGGTGACCTGTAACAGTAAGAAGATGTGGGATTATACCACGAATAGGGGAGGTTTTTTGTATGTGACGTGTGATGTCACGATGAGTTTTGAGAGATTCTGGTATAGCAAGTGTGAGCTATAGTCCAGGCGGTCAGAACAAGTAGGAAGTGGTGTTTGGAGGACACGGTACTTAATTAAGAGTTTTGAGAGAAAACTAAGGGGGGTTTATAGGCATTCAGCAAAAAGTCAAATCATGAATAGACTAAGTTCAAAGTATAAGAGCATTAATATTTTGTGGAACGAAATATTTATTCCGAGGAGTTTGTCATGTGTTTTTGTGAAATAGTTTAGTGATATACGTAATTCAGGTATTGAGTAGTATTTTGTCCAAGTCTTAATCATTTTGTTATGGTAAGTAAGGAATGACGTTACGGTAAAGTTATATCTTGACGCTAAGTTAAATTTTATAAAGTGAACGAGAAGTCAGATTTTATGTTTATTGGTGATTTTGAAAATTCAAGTTATTGTTTTCGAGAAGTAGTAAAGAGGAATTATGGTTTTATGAGAAGTTAAGAAGTCGTGGAGACTTAGGAAGTATTAATTTGGAAGGAGGCGGCCGTGGCCTAAGAATGAATTAAGCCACGAAGGCAGGTGAGTAGTAACTTGGATATTTAAATGAACTGTTTAATAACTGCTTTGAGGTATTTCGATGTCATTATGTATTTGGGGAAATATTTACATGTATGACATATGCACTGAAATAGGAATTGCCTTAGGTATTTTGCTAAGTTATTTTTTTCTTCAATTATTGAAATTTTACTGCATTTGAGTAATCCCTTTATAAAGACGAAAGGAATATTGTATTGTTTGCATCCTATTATCGTGTGCTGTAATAGTTATTATGGGTTAATCAGCTGGTATTACAACAATGTACTTCTACGCCAGACTGATATACAAAAACTACGTTCAAAAGAGATGAAGCCAAAATTGTATGTCATGCATACGATCACCGAAATATAAACGAGTGCAGCGTTGACATATATGTCAAAAATAAAAGTGAAGGGCATTTTATATGTATTTTTTTTACAGCATATAAAAAAAAAAAAAATGAACATTATGAACATTTGGAAGAATGAGATGAATGAAAGTTAAAATATGATTTTTTTGTGAAGAATACATTTATGTATATTTTTTTACAACATATATAAAGAAGAATGAACATTATGAACATTTGGAAGAATGAGAAATGATAGTACAAATAGGTAAAGTGAAAAGAGTATGTTCTTGTATATCTTTATGTATTGTTGAAGGGTATTATTTGTATGTTGTCGTTATGGGGGTATTAATATTTAAATTTGTATTCATTTGTGTAGGATGTGTAGTGATATAAATAATGTTACATTTTATTTTAAATTATTTATATCAGGGGCGATTGTAACGATTCGATCCCATAGCGGTTATATTTATAGGGTTATTCATTTATAATTATCATATTTATTATTATTATTAACTAGTACATCCATGAGATGATTTTTATATCAGATAATTGTAAGCGGTTTTGATTATTATATTCAATTAGATTTTTATTAACAATTACTTGTAAAGAGACGAAGTATTATATATTGCAACAAGACTGGCGATATGGACTAACCCTGTGCGTCACAAACTGAACGACGTAGTAAGAATTACACCACGGCAAACTGCGTCATTTTCCTGAGATGTTAAGAAACCCACTATGGTGTAACCAACACGCCATTTTCTACGGTATATACGCGTCAATATATATTGCAAGTTATGAGTCAAGAATGAAGAAGGCTAATAGAGAGGGAAGCTGTGACACCACGTGACAAGGAAGTCATTAGTATTTGTACCTGCAACATCGGACAAGAATGGCATTGATCTACAGCTCTTAATGAAGTAAGGAAGTTGTAACCTTGCTTTCTGGGTCCTAATGGACTGAGCACCGAGAGTCGACACTGAACGATGTCTTGCCGACATCTATATCAATACATAATGGGTTATATCCCTGATCAAGAGTCTTTCTACAGATGGCAACGTACTTAATGAGGATATTTCATAGTAAATGAGATATCACATCATTTTTTTAAACATAAGCGACGTAACATCGAGATCATCGATCATTTCTTAAATATGACGAATCTTCGACTGGGTGAGCCAACAATTCAATAAAACTATCGTCTCTATTATAACTTAACTTCATTTAACTTTCAATTCATTTTAATATTCATTTTCTTTTAAATAATTAATTGCCGCATTGAGTAATTTTAAATTCAATTGTGTGACTATCACTATTCTGTTTTATTAATATTTTGTTTTTGCATTTAATAAATTCATTCTCTTCAACGTAATGCCTATTTCTTTCATTGTAGTTGGTACTTTAAGGCAATCATACTCCTTGATTAAATACGGATTGGTTAGATGACTTTGTCTCACTACGGCCCGGGTAAGTGGTTCTCGACTCTACTGCTGATAGCCGAGGTTAAATCAATAAATTTCGATTCACTATCTTAAATAGGAATCTGGCGCTCAACAACTTATTATATTACACTATCACAGGTAAGGTCACACCACAGTGTATATTATTTATTATTATTATGTTTGTTTTATTGAACCACAATAGTCATCACCACGTTTAGTTAACTCATTAAAAAATGTTACAATGTGATAGAATGAATTTCTTTTTACTGAGCAAGAGACCATTGCAAACATTCATAGGCTCTCACTACATGTCTATGGAGATCAAACAGTGAATAGAAGTACTGTCAGTTTGTTGGCAATGAGTGTCGGTGACAGAATGTGTTTTGGCAGAAATCATTTAAATCAGGAACCTCAGCCAGCAAAATTGTGGTCACGTCTTCTGGAATTCTGAAGGGGTAATTCTGATTAGACACAATAAATTCAGAATATACAATAAATTGACACAATTACATCAACACTAGCCTCCGTGGCTTAGGCGGCAGCACGCCGGCCTCTCACCGCTGGGTCCGTGGTTCAAATCCCGGTCACTCCATGTAAGATCTGTGCTGGACAAAACGGAGGCAGACAGGTTTTTCTCCGGGTACTCCGGTTTTCCCTGTCAAAAAATTTCATTCCAGCAACACTCTCCACTATCATTTCATTTCATCTGTCATTCATTTAATCATTGCCCCAGAGGAGTGCGTCAGGACTCGGCAGCCGGCACAGTTCATATCCTCGCCGCTAGATGGGGGCTTCATTCATTCCATTCCTGACCCGGTCTGAGACTGGAAGGCAGGCAGTGGATTTTTCATTTTTCACATCAACACTAAGAAAAAAGCTGAATGATGATTTAGGCATGTTCGTACCCATAAAGATGTCACCAAAATTATCCTTCAACGTGAAAACACGAGATCACACCCAAACCTCAACACCCATGCAGACACCACAAAACCTTCCCCTCCCACCCTATATCTGGGATCTTGCACCTTCCACCTTTCATCTGTTTTGTCTCCTGAAAGATGCAATCCAATGGTGTGCAGGTCATAGGAGACATCAGGATGTTGATGAGAGGAAAACCATCTGAGTAGTACCTTGACCATATACAGGCTCTGAACATCTACAGTAGATGGCATACGGCCTATGTATGAATGGAAACTAGGTAAGCGAATGAATTAGGGTATAATATGGAAAATTTGGATTTACAATAAAACAAACCTTCAATGGAGAAGAAATGTGGTGCATTATTTATCGTAATCGCCCCCTGTATTTTCATATCATTTTAACCTCATTCTACATCACGACCCTTAGTTAATTTAACACATTAGGTTACATTTTATACACAGTAGTTCCCTTCACTTTTAGTAGTTCAGAAGTGTATAGTAAAGCTCTAAGCAAATTTTGATGCACAACGCTATTCCTCTTGGACATGACCTTCGGAGTCTTCATCATGTGTACTAGCACATGGTGTTTTAAAACAGCTTGTTGCTGCAGGTGCATTCTCATAGTTACTCATTTCAGCTGATGGAGTTGATTTCATTTGAAAGTAGACTTACCTGCAAACTTGGGTCATTGTCATTGGTGATGTGAAATATACTGTATTTCCTCGCATAATCGTCGCACTTTTTTAGCCTAAAATTCGTGGAAAAAAGCAGGGTGCAACAATAATGCGAAGAATATTTAAGTTCAAAGAATATACTGTATCATTTTTGCTGCACGGGCCAGTCATTCACGTAGCGTGAGTCTGGCGTGAGTCATAGCCTGCAATCAGAGACAGGCTTCTTTCTTCTAATAAGGTCATGATAGGTTAAAGCTCGCGGAATGCGCTGACGACGAAGGCCGTTCACGTCGCGGTTCATAGCCCGCAGGCATAAAGACGAGATTACTTTCTCCTGACAAAATCACACCAGATTAGGCCTATAAGCTCGCGGAATGTGCTAAGTGATGAGGCTGGCCACTCGCGTCACAGTTCATAGCCCGCAGGCATAAAGACGAGATTACTTTCTCCTAACAAGATCACGCCAGATTAGGCCTATAAACTCGCGGAATGTGCGCTGGCTGCTCGCGTCACAGTTCATAGTCCGCAGGCATAAAGGCAAGATTACTTTCTCCTAACAAGATCACGCGAGATTACGCCTATAAGCTCGCGGAATGTGCGCTGGCCGTTCACGTCGCGGTTCATAGTCCGCAGGCATAAAGACGAGATTACTTTCTCCTGACAAGATCACGCCAGATTAGGCCTATAAGCTTGCGGAAGGTGCTAAGTGAGGAGGCTGGCCGCTCGCATCACAGTTCAAAGCTCGCAGGCATAAAGACGAGATTACCGGTACTCTCTCCCGACAAGATCACGCCAGATTAGGCCTATATACTCGCGGAATGTGCGCTGGCTACTCGCGTCACAGTTCATAGTCCGCAGGCATAAAGACGAGATTACTTTCTCCTAACAATATCATGCCAGATTACGCCTATAAGCACATGGAATGTACGCTGGCCGCTCGCGTCACAGTTCATAACCCGCAGGCATAAAGACGAGATTACTTTCTCTTAACAATATCATGCCAGATTACGCCTATAAGCACATGGAATGTACGCTGGCCGCTCGCGTCACAGTTCATAACCCGCAGGCATAAAGACGAGATTACTTTCTCCTAACAAGATCACGCCAGATTAGGCCTATAAACTCGCGGAATGTGCGCTGGCTACTCGCGTCACAGTTCATAGTCCGCAGGCATAAAGACGAGATTACTTTCTCCTAACAATATCATGCCAGATTACGCCTATAAGCACATGGAATGTACGCTGGCCGCTCGCGTCACAGTTCATAACCCGCAGGCATAAAGACGAGATTACTTTCTCCTAACAATATCATGCCAGATTACGCCTATAAGCACATGGAATGTACGCTGGCCGCTCGCGTCACAGTTCATAACCCGCAGGCATAAAGACGAGATTACTTTCTCTTAACAATATCATGCCAGATTACGCCTATAAGCACATGGAATGTACGCTGGCCGCTCGCGTCACAGTTCATAACCCGCAGGCATAAAGACGAGATTACTTTCTCCTAACAAGATCACGCCAGATTATACGCTCGCGGAATGTGCTAAGTGACGAAGCTTGCCGCTCGCATCACAGTTCATAGCCCACAAGCATAAGGACGAGATATTTTTCTGACAAAGCCGTGCCAGGTTGTAAAGTCGCGGCAGCATGTGCAACTGACTGGTGCACAAATACGAATATGCTATACGACAATTGTGCGATGAAATGTTATAAACCTATTTTAGTGTTTGAAAAGTGTGGAGCGACGATTATGCGAGGAAATACGGTACTATTAATTTTTTTAAAGAGATGACAATGTTTGTTTTCAATGTGCTACAGTGACTTACAACAGACAGCAGGTGAGTCTACTTTCAGATGACATTTCCTTAAAAATCTGGAATGTGGCACTAAAACAGTGCACGCATAGAGGTGAACTATTTTATCAATAACATTACTGTGTTGTAACACTCTGGACAAACCGTTTCATCAGCAGCACTCTGAAAGTTAAGGGGAAACACTAAATTTTGGATGGATTTTATGATATGCTTACCCTATAAATGTTCTTATTGATTAATTGATGGTTGTCTTAGCTAGGTTCTCGCCTTGGCAACCAGGAGAACACAAGGTGTTTGGGAAATTACCTGGTGAAAGGTGGCTACAAAGAGTTTGAGGAACTAGCTTCTGCTACTGCAGAACCTATTATAGCAGAGCCAGAGATCCATGGAGGCATTTTGCTCGACGAATCTTGCAGGTAAGCATTTTATATCACTGCAATGCTGAAGGTTAAGATGTAACTTATTGAACAACAGGAATGTTCCTTTGTTCAGATTCCTGCTGCTCATGTCAGATGGCCTTTACAAGTCACTGGAAGAAGCAACTGGAACAGAGCAGGTCAACAAAGAGATCGCACAGATGGCTGTGGAACAAGTAAGTAGAATGACTGATACTTAACGTTTGTAATTTACAACATGTAGAAATATAAAATTTTGCTTTTTGTTGCAAATTGTTTGAAAGTAAGAATTATGTGCCATCATCATCATTTCCCCTTATCCAGCTCCCGCCGGGTCGGGGTATTTATGGCACTTCTCCACTTTCCTCTCTCCTTCCACAATTCTTCTTCCACGATCTTGTCCCAGTCCAGATTTCTTTTTCTTGCGCTGTTCTTCATTGAATCAATCTACCTTGTTCTAGGTCTTCCCCTTGCTCTCTTTCCCTTGCACTTTGCCTCCAGCATCTGTCTTGGTATTCTATTTTCCTCCATCCTCTTTACATGTCCAAACCACCTTAGTTTATTCTTCTCAATTCTCTCATTTAGTTTTCCCATCCCAACTTCCTTCCTAACATCTTCATATCTCACTCTGTCTTTCCTATCATAATTCTTAGGAATTTCATTTCACTGGCTTGGATTCTACTCTCTTGCCTGCTTGTCAGGGTCCAAGTCTCAGCTCATAAGTTAATATGGGTACATAGTACACTTTAAACATTACCTCTTTGTTTTTCCTTGGTACTTCCTTATCCCAAACAAGTTTTCTTACACTTTGATAGAATGCATTGGTCTGCTGTACCCTCCTGCCAATCACCATGTCCAACCTACCAGTTTGCATCAATTCACTTCCTAGGTATTTGAACATGTCCACAATTTCCAAACTCTGGCTTCCAATTTTCACAGTGCCCTTTCCTTGTCTTTCTTCTCTTGTCATCACCATGGTCTTGCTTTTCTCTATACTGATTTTCAGGCCGTACTTCTGAATATTTTCGTTCAGTGCATCTAGTTGTTTTTGCACTTCTTTGGTGTTCCTTCCCTAGACCACAATAGCGTCTGCAAATAACAGTAACTTCATTTCTTTATTAGGCCAGGCGACAGGTCAGAAAAAAAGCCTCAATAAGGAAATAATTAGTGCAAAGCTGGAAATTGCTTTAATCGCTTTATTTGGACCCAGATATTACTCTCCCAAGTTTTCCCCCTCGAGCGAAGTCGGCGTTGGCCTTTCTGGCCCTAAGAAGGTACCATTTTTCGGTGTTTTGCAAATATCTCCCAAACTATCAACTTTATCAACAAAATACTTATTATAAAAAATAATCTAGAGTAAATTTCCTACAAAAATGTTCCGTACCTTTTGTCTCTAATGTGAACCGTTACGATGCTACGACCATTCAAAGTGGAGCCCTTTTGGATTCTTGTGGAAAAGCTATGGAAATGATATGCCATATCAAAGTTTCTACATGTTATAAAATTTGTCAGCATTCCAGGTGCACAAGCTGTTAACTTGTTACAAGTATAACAGCTTTTCAATCTAAGCAGCTGTGGCAAAGTACCTACCATTAGTATTATTATTGCGTATTATTGGCATAAAATCACTCTTTTCCACACCACCTGGCGGTAGAGTAAATGGCGCATTTTTTTCATTTTTTTTAAAGAGGTGTCCCCTGGAGGCCTAATCCACTGTTCAATTGTCAAAGTTGGTCGATTTTAAACTTTTTTGATGAAGGCTGGCAGTCTTCATCGTCTGCCTCAATTTCTCCGTCATCGCTTTCATCGTCTGTATCGGTACATTTGTCCGACCACACAGGGCGCTCAAGATTAACATCGATGTCTCCGTCACAATCATCCATATCATCTTCCTCGGCAGCATTTGTACATGACCTTGCCATAAAATTCATGCAGATTCTGGAGCATCGGAGGCCCCTTTTCCTGCAACCACATGCTGCGTTACATCCTTTCAAACATTTGGAGGACTCTTGTGTTTAGAAGCGTTTGTGGCGCCGGATCCCTCGTCGTAGGTATGGCAGCCAAACCACATTGAGAATTTTTCCAGTCCCAATCCAGTGGATTTGTATCATTTCCAAACCAAGTTTGGATTTGATGGTATGTTCTTAAAGAGTGCTCACGTGCCGCTGATTCGGTGGGAGGTAAGCTTGCGAGATTAAATCGATGTTTGCTTAGAGATTTTGCAAACAGTTGGAACTGCAACTCATTCAGGGTATTTCCCGTGGTTTTGTTGTCAAACTATTGTAGTTTGAGAAAGTGTGGCAATGGCCGCGGCTGGTAATCCAACCGTTTGTTTTATTTGTGAAAAAGGTTTAGAAAATGGAGACACTATTATATTGAAGGAGAGAGGATTAAGAACCTTACGTGAAAGTAGTGTGAAAAGACGTGATAATAGACATTTTATGAAAGCCGGCAAAGGTTCAACCAAACAACTACTATTTTGCACAACAAGTTTCAGTCTCCCGCCGTGTGTGCAAGAAAACATCCTCTTTTTGCATGCGTTTAGTGGGTGCGATACAACGTCTTCGTTTCACAGGCAGGGCAAAATTAAATTCGTAACACTACTCAAGAGTAATGAGGAACTGCAACCAGCTGTTAGGGTTTTCTGAGACGTGAACGCAAATCCCGATGAAATTGACAAAGCGGGCCAGTTGGTTTTGGCTAGGCTTTATGACAACAAAACCACGGGAAATACCCTGAATGAGTTGCGGTTCCCAATGTTTGCAAAATCTCTAAGCAAACATCGATTTAATCTCGCAAGCTTACCTCCCACCGAATCAGCGGCACGTGAACACTCTAAGAACAAACCATCAAATCCAAACATGATATGGAAATGATACAAATCCACTGTATTGGGGCTGGAAAAATTCTCAATGTGGTTTGGCTCCCATACCTACGACGAGGGATCCGGCGCCACAAACGCTTCTAAACACAGTGTCCTGCAAATGTTCAAAAGGATGTAACGCAGCGCGTGGTTGCAGGAAAACAGGCCTCCGATGCTCCAGAATCTGCATGAATTGTATGGGACGATCATGTACAAATGCTGCCGAGGAAGGTGATATGGATGATTGTGACGGAGACATCGATGTTAATCTTGAGCGCCCTGTGACGTCGGACAAATGTACCGATACAGACTATGAAAGTGATGACAGAGAAATTGAGGCAGACGATGAAGACTGCCAGCCTTCATCAAAACGGTTTAAAATCGACCAACTTTGACAATTGAACAGTGGATTAAACATTCTGGGGACACCTCTTTAAAAAAATGCGCCATTTACTCTACCGCCAGGTGGTGTGGAAAAGAGTGATTTTATGCCAATACTATGCAATAATAATACTAATGGTAGGTATTTTGCCACAGCTGCTTAGATTGAAAAGCTGTTATACTTGTAACAAGTTAACAGCTTGTGCACCTGGAATGCTGACAAATTTTATAACATGTAGAAACTTTGATATGGCATATCATTTTCATAGCTTTTCCGCAAGAATCAAAAAGGGCTCCACTTTGAATGGTCGTAGCATCGTAACGGTTCACATTAGAGACAAAAAGGTACCGAACATTTTTGTAGGAAATTTACTCTAGATTATTTTTATAATAGGTCTTTTACTGATAAAGTTGATGGTTTGGGAGATATTTGCAAAGAACGAAAAATGGTACCTTCTTAGGGCCAGAAGGGACGACGCCGACTTCGCTCGAGGGGGAAAACTTGGGAGAGTAATATCTGGGTCCAAATAAAGCGATTAAAGCAATTTCCAGATTTCCACTAATTATTTCCTTATTGAACTACCTGTCGCCTGACCTATACGTCAATATGCTTCCTTTGTTTCCTTTACAACTCCATCCATTACCATTATGAACAAAAGAGGTGACAGCACACTCCCCTGTCTTAGTCCAGTCTTGTTCCTAAACCAATCTGTCTTTCTAACTGGGGTCAGTACTCTGCTAACACTGTTGTTGTACATTGCTTGCACCATTTCCAACATTTCTCTTCCCAGTCTCTTCTTAACCACGGTCTCCCATACCTTTTCTCTGGGGACACTATCATATGCCTTTTCTAGATGTATGAAAGTCATGACCAAATCCTGTCCATATTCCCAGTTCTTTTTCATCACCTTCCTCAAGCTAAAGATTGGGTCCACTGTGGATCTTCCACTCCTGAAGCGTACTGTTCCTCTTGCAACTCTCCTTCCACCTTTCTTCTCATTCTTCTTTCTAATATCCTTTCCAGTATTTTTACTATCTGTGATATGAGGGCGATCCCTCTATAGTTATCACACACTTTCTTGTCCCCTTTCTTAAACACTGGTATTATTAGGCCCTCCCAGTCTTCTGGTATACATTTCCATTTCCACACACACTTGAGCAGTCGATACAACCATTGCATACCAACAGGTCCAGCAGCCTTTATCATTTCTACACTGATTTCATCCACCCCTGTTGCTTTTCCCATCCTCATTTTCTGTACTGCTAATTCCACCTCCAGCATTGTTATATCATCCTCTGTTGTAGAGTGTGCGCCCGCCTCTCACCCGGAGGCCCTGGGTTCGATCTCCGGCTCCGTCAGGGATTTTAAAACTGACGTGAGGGTTAGAACGGGGTGCACTCAGCCTCGTGAGACAATTGAGTAGCTGTCGGACAGTGAGACAGCGCCCAGATCACGAATACCAAGATTAACGGCTGAGGGGACCCGACGCGCTGATCACGCGTCACCCCAATATCTGCAGGCCAAATGGCTGGGCAGGGGTCGCTTGGTCGGCCTTAGCCCGTTATGAGCTGTATAGTGCCAGGGGTTGACTTTTTTTTTTTTTCTGTTGTAGAGTCGTCGGGCTGTATCAATTCCATCTCACCTGTACAATTGTTCACATTCAATAGCTTATTGAAATACTCCTTCCATCGTCCCTTTATCTCTTCTGGGTGTGTTAACAACTCTCCAGCTTCCTTTTTCACCAGCTTTGTAGTAACTCTTTCTTTCCTCTTACTTCTTAGAAGTCCATACAGCATCCTTTTACAGCCACTTACATCTGTTTCCATTCTTCGTGTAAATTCTTCCCAACTTTTCTTCTTTTCTTCTCCTACCACTTTCTTACACCTCTGTTTGCTGTCGTGATACTTCCTTTGGCTTTCTTCTGTTTGATCTCGATTCCATTCTTTCCATGCAGACTTCTTTTCTTTCACTGCTTTCCTCAGTTCCTCGTTCCACCACGGTGTCTCCTTCTCTTTCACTTTTGTTGATGTTCTACCACAAGCACTTTCTGCTGCACCAGCAAATGCCTTTTTAAATGTAATAATGGGGTTGATAGAATATATTTGATCACATAGTATTTCCATGGTATAATGTACCACAGACGTCATCTTTGTACAGGGTCATAATTTTAAATCTCCTCTCTACGTGCCGCTAGGTCGGTAAAATCGACCTTGCCAGGCAATGTTGCAATAAGCTGTCAGTATCTCTGGTGTCGTAAGATCGTAAAGTGCTAGTTGAGCCAGCGAGCCTAAATTGGTATCGGTGGGGGGAGACTTAAATTGATGACCCGTTAGTGAGAATGTTGATGGAAAAATACTGGGAGAAGGAGGAATCTTTGTTGCTACTACCCTGGCAAGCAATTAAAATGCAATATTTAAGGAAACAAGTTAATAAAACAAATTTTCCATCCCCATGAACAAATTGTGTATAACACTATAATAGTTTTTGTTGCCTCGTTCAGGGGAGAGGAGCATCATGGGTAGTTTTTGTTGCCTCGTTCAGGGGAGAGGAGCATCATGGGTAATTGTCTTCGTGTTCTTTGGTATGTATTAACAGAAATTCTTTTCAGTTGGTCAACACGAATTGTGCCAGGAAAATGATGCAGATGGGTAGATAAATAACAGGTTGCAGAATCAAATCCTGGCAGAGTCAGTTGGCATTTGAGGGGACGTAAATGCGAGAGAGCGATGTCGGTAGATCTACTGATGCATTAAAAATCCCCTCGGGGCAAAATTCTCGTACCCCGTCTTTAAAAAGCCACAGTAGTTAAAAGGGACGTTAAACCAATAACATTATTATTAGGTAGAGTAACAAATGAAGAGGTATTAAAACGTGTGGGTGAGAAGAGATGTTTCTGGCAACTGCTAATGAAGAGAAGAGATAGGTTGGTAGGACATATACTAAGACACCCAGGAATAGCAAAATTAGTTATTAATATTGTGGCTTTCAATCGGTCAACACAAAATCATTCCAATTACTGAAATATGTGAAAAATAACCTGAATAAATTGCATGTGATATAAGATTTATACATATTGTTCAAACCCGGCCGAAGCCATCAGATTTTTTAAGAGCGTTAAAAATCCCTCAGTATGCCTTCCTTCGGAGGGGAAGTAAAGCGGGCGGTCCCATGTCATAGATTTATGACATGTTAAAGAACTTTCCACTAATTACACCTGTGTGAAACTAAATTGTATAGGTTAAGAATGTAAACAATGCTCTTAGGTTGCTACGTTCGTTGCCAAGATCCGACTGCGGTGGCTTCAAGTAGCTAAGTTCTGAACTAGGCCTAGTAGTCATTGACTGTGTCGTTTGGCGGCCAAAGTAGGAACTATTTGAAAAATTCAAAGTTGCAGTCCTTACTTGAATTTAAAAAACAGATACACACACTAATACAGTCATCACAATTAACACCGATTATCAGACAGATTCTACACACACCCAAAGTACACGGGGCTACATGGCCGCGTTGTCGCAGTCCGTAAACTAAGGAACCAACCAACATATTGTTACGAACTATTGAAGAAGAAGAAAACTAAGGGATGACATGTTTCGCTCGCCAAGCGAGCTTCATCAGATCCAAATAGGCAAGATTAACAACTCTACAAACAATCTACAGACAATCTCTGCCCTCCAAAATAAATACAAGAAAACCTGTCAGAAAACTTCGTAAGTGTGATAATTATTACTGTACTGATCACTATTAAAGCATTAAGCACCGAAAAAAGCACAATTTATTTTAATGTTGCAAAACTTAGAAACGACTATCCCATCAATAAAACAGTCTTCCTCCTCCAAACTAATCAATTAAAGGTGTAGCTACTATTGCTGTGATATACTTAAGAAAATACCAGAAGATTAAGTTTCGCTTCGATGGAGGTCT
This sequence comes from Meconema thalassinum, assembly GCA_946902985.2. NCBI lineage: Eukaryota > Metazoa > Arthropoda > Insecta > Orthoptera > Tettigoniidae > Meconema > Meconema thalassinum. The sequence goes on along the minus strand of OX336393.1, from coordinate 310,339,485 downwards.
TTTCAACCTGGCAAGACTTCGTTCACAGAGACATACCCAAGTTACCCGGGTGACAGAACTGCAGTATGCTGATGACACTGCATCTCCTGCTCCGACACCTGCAGAGCTTCAACAATCAGTCAGTCACTTTAGCACTGCGTGTGATCACTTTGGTCTTACCATCAACGCAAGGAAAACTAAGGTACTTGCACAACCTGCCCCAGAATTACCTCTTCCAGAGTTCAATATCTCCATCTTAGACTCAACACTGGAGCAGGTTGATCATTTTTCATATCTTGGTAGCATTTTCTCTAAACGGTGCACCTGCGAATAGGATGTTAAAAAAGAATTGGGGCTGCCCATGCAGCATTTGGCCATTTAATGCACAGAGTCTTCATGAATCAAGTCCTAAAGATGCATACCAAACTCATGGTGTACAAAGCTGTCGTCATCTCAACGCTACTGTATGGCTGTGAAACTTGGACACTCTATCATCGTGATATCAAGAAACTTGAGCACTTCCACCAACAAAAGATGAGATACATCTTGAATATTAAGTGGGAGGACTAAGTGACCAACACTGCAGTTCTTGAGAAAGCGCATCTCAATAGCATTGAGGCAACTATCATCGCTCATCAACCGAGATGGTTAGGCCATGTTCACCGTATGAGTGATACCAGGCTTCCACGTCAATTCCTTTATGGTGAACTTTGCTCTGGCACTCTGAAGCGTTTTAAAGACCAGCTAAAACACATCATGACAACAACTGGTATAGATATCCACTCTTGAGAAACATCTGCTACAGACCGTATACTGTGGCGGAACACTACATCATCCTCTGTCAACTTATTTGAAGAAGAACCTCGCAGACATCGAGAGGCCAAGCGACAAGCAAGAAAGTTTCGTCAATTACAACCCCGCCCTCCCCCGACCATTGAGTGCAATTTATGTGGGTGCATGTTTTATGCCAGGATTGGCCTGTTTAGTCATCAGAAACACATCCACAAGCTGATCTGAAAAGCTCTATGCAGAAAGAAGTGTGTGTACTCAGAATCGAGTTACAGCCGACGACTTAATATGTAAGCCCTCAAACTACAGTAGAATTGTAAACTAATATGCGGAAATGAACTATAAGCACTCTGTTTCTGATGATTAAAAGCTATAACTAAAGCATAAAGTATTGTTTATATTCGACCATGCCGAAATATAAATATTATATGCCAGAAAACTGCATCTTAAAGTGGCTCATTATAGTCAAGTTTCATTATGATACAGGTTCTCCACCAATCAGAGCTCAAGAATTTCATTACGATACAGCTGTTTGACGAATTAGGTAAGGATAGCATCTTACCCGCGCTGACTTCCACGGCGTCCTGTTTTAAATTTCACTGCATGACTAGTGTCATAGTAGGCTATTCGAGGAGGCCATGGTCGAATACAAAGTATTCTCTGCTTCCCATGCGCTCTGTTCAGTAAACAAAACTGGTGGAATCTCGACAGATATTTATGAATATTTATGTTCGAACATAAAATTAAGTTATAAACATCGTCGAACATAAACAGTCGTATGCAACTCGCCTATAATGGTAATTAAGACACGCGTATGGCAATTATAAAATCTCGCTTCACTTGTGCCTTAATTATTGCCATTATAGGCTTGTCGCATAATGTACTATTGTCTTACTACTAAAGTGTTGAAAGATCTGATGATGATCCTTATCTGAAGTTGTGGAATGTCTACAGACTAGGCTTAAGTGAAATATTTAAATAATAATCTGAGTTCTTTGAATTTGAGTAGGTTGTATAAAAGCATGTACCTCTTGAAAAGTTTTCAGATTATGTAAGAATCATCACAACAGAGTACTTGTAGGTCATTTCCGCATATTAATTTACATTTATTCTACAGTAGTTTAGGACTTACTGCTTAAGTATATCTCACCTTCATAGATTAGTTTGGGGATAGTCATTTCTAAGTTTTGCAACATTAAACACTTACTAAGTTTTCTGACGGGTTTTCTTGTATTTTGTTTTTGAAGGGCAGAGACTGTCTATGGGTGTCACTGTAGGTTTGGTAGTGTTTTGTAGAGCTATTTGTCTTGCAAGTGAATCTGATGATGCTCGCTTGATGAGCGAAACATATCATCCCTTAGTTTTCTTCTTCTTCTTCAATAGTCCTTAACAATATGTGTATATCTTTATCACATGTAATTTATTTCAGGTTATTTTTCACATATTCCAGTAATTGGAATGATTTTGTGATAACCATCTGAAATGGTTGGTTCCTCAGTTTAGGGGATGCGACAATGCGGTCATGTAGCCCCGCGTACTTTGGGTGTGTGTAGAATTCGTCTGATAACCGGTGTTAATTGTAATGGCTGTATTAGTGTGTGTTATCTGTAATTCAGGTAAGGACTGCAGACGATCAATTTCAAGTAGTTCCTACTTTTGCTACCAAATGGTACCAACAACACCTAGCTTTGAACTTGGCTATTAGATGCCACTGCATCCAACACCTGGCAACGAACTTTGGAACTTAATAAGAGCGTTAATCAAATCTAACCTACAAATTTAGCTTCACACAATTGTAGTTAGTGGGAGGTTCTTTTACATGCCATAAATCTATGCCATGGGCCCGCCAGCTATACTTCCCTTTCAAAGGAAGGCATACTGAGGGATTTTCAACGCTCTTAAAAAATCCGACGACTTGGCCGGGTTTGAACATGCGATCTTGGGCATAGAAGCTCAGCATGCTACCAGCTATGCTACCGAAGCTGCTGACCGACTGAAAGCTACAATATTAATTGTTAATAAGGCAACACTGAAAAATGGCTTCAAAGCTATCTTTAAACTTAGTTCTGGAAGGAAGGGTCAAGGACAAGAATATGTAGGTTAGAAATGTAAAACAGATTGCCTCAGATAATGAAATGATTAGCTCAGGACAGGGAGGTATGGAGAGCTACATCAAACCAGTCAAAAGACTGAAGACTCAAACAACAACAGTGTTTTTATAAAATAGCAGCAATTTTTGTGTTGAAATACAGTAATGCTAGGAGTAGCTTTCAGTCGGTCAGCAGCTTCGGTAGCATAGCTGGTAGCATGCTGAGCTTCTATGCCCAAGATCGCGTGTTCAAACCCGGCCAAAGTCGTCGGATTTTTTAAGAGCGTTGAAAATCCCTCAGTATGCCTTCCTTTGAAGGGGAAGTATAGAAAGCTTATGACAGTATCCATCGAAGGTCATTACTTAACATCCTTAGGGAATTTGGGTTACATCAAAAGCTTATCAACCTCATCGGCATTACTTTGAAAGATACTAAATCAAAGGTTAAATTTCGAGGAGCCTTGTCTGAACCATTTGATATCGGGACTGGACTTCGACAGGGAGATGGTCTATCACCGTTATTATTTAATTGTGTTCTTGAAAAGATCATGCGTGAGTGGAACAAAACTTGTCCTCCAAATGTAAAGATTGGTACTAATATAAAACTGAATTGCTTGGCTTTTGCGGATGACCTTGCACTGCTTGCAACCAGTATAGATGAGGCTAAACACCAAATTGAAGAACTTTGGTCTATTGCAGCAAAAGTAGGACTTCAAATTTCATTTGAAAAGACTGAAATAATGGCATCCTTTGATGTGGAAACACAAGCTATTACATTGATTAACAATAAAGAAATTAAAGTTGTACATAAATTTAAATATTTAGGGGAGATTATAACATGGAATTTGAATGAGAAACCGTCAATCGAAAATAGAACAACAAAGTTAAGTCAAGCGCAATATATTACTTGGTCTAGTTACAAAAAAAAAACACTCTCCATAAATGCCAAATTATGACATTACGAATCAGTTATTAAACCGGAAGCAATATATGCTTGTGAAACACTTTTCAAGTTAAACACTTTGATCAGTTACTGACACATTACAGAAGACTGATAGAAGAATTCTCAGAACTATAATTAATAAAAAACATCAGGTGGATGGTCAATGGCGTCTATTACCAAATGAAGTGGTTTATAAATAAACTGAGTCTATAGTCGATACTATGCGAAAAAGGCGAATTGCTTTTTTTTGTCATATATCACGCCTGCCGGATACCAGACAATTCAAAGTATTATTTAATTATTTTTTCAAAAGTAAAACAAAGAACTCTTGGTTTATGGAAATTCAAAATGATCTGGATGAACTTGGCTTGACAATGTCCCAAATTGCTAACAAAGATGAGAAGAATATCTTGAAAAACAAGAACATCCGACTTCTCTTAAAAACCTTGCCCTGCAAAACTTACACCATAAGCGATGCAGAGAGAGCGGCAAGGTCGACTAGAATGAAAATGTTTTGGGAAAAGAAGAAAAATAAGAAGCTGAATCTTTAATATTGTTTTTGAGACATGTATATACTTGTTTTATACTAAGAACAAAGTTCCAACTGGTTCCGCCTCGTCAATACTGTTTATTAAAATGTCGTGATACAATCACCTGTCTTTTATCACATCACATGGTACATGTTTCAACGTCTAACACGTATTGACGCCTTCATCAGCCTAAATAATTGTGCAGCACTTAAAACATTCCCTTTATCTACTGGGTGTAGTTAAAAATTGTACATAAAAACACACATGGATCACTGTAACACATTAAAAGTTGTTAAAACATTTTCTTATGTTAAAAGCTTAATAAAAATCCGCAGCCGGGCTTGGCAGTCTTTCTTGGCTTATATCTAATGTTGGCTTCCAAAAGCCCAAGCAAGGGGTGACCATTCCCAACTGGAAAGAAATGAAACTGCGTATGAGAGAAAGAAGTATTAGATAAAATAATACTTTAAAAACCCCTAAATGCTATAAAAAGACTTACGATGTAATGCGGCAATGAGCTAACAGGGCCGTGCTGAGTCGGACGGAGACAGTGCTGTACTGAAACGGTGTGTCAACATGGAAGCAACAAGCAAGACAATAGGGGCGGAAGAGGAGAGGGGTGAGAGTTCGGGAGTGTTTTGGTTAGGAGTGGGGAAGGGGGGGGGGGGGGGGTATGGAGTAAGTTTAGGGGAAGGTAACATGGATCAACGGTTGTGGATTTAGTTTCTATGGTGGTTTATATTTTGTTTTGTAATGGATTAACGTTTCATAGAGTACGTTGTTTTCGAAATGAATCTCATTAAGATTCGTTAGGGGGGCGGTCTTTTGGGCTAAATCGATTTCAATTTCTTCTAAGATGTTCATTGTAGTTCCTTTATTTGCTCGATGTAAGATTCTCATATCGTTGTTAATGTCTGTGAACTCATGTTTGGTATCTTTCATATGATTTGCCATGGCGGAAAATTTATTGTATTTAATGGCATTGAAATGCTCCCCGTATCTTGTTATCAATGCTCTACCTGTTTGTCCACAATAATTAGCGTCGCATTTAGCACATTTCAACATATACACACCTGATTTACTGAATTTGTTCGTATGGTTCAATTTATTAGTATTGAATAAAATATTATTGTTTGTGTTGGAAGTTCTATATGCTATTCTTAGTCCACACTTTTTGAAAATGTTTGAAATACTATACGTTTTGGTGCTGAAATACGTGAAAGTCGCGTATTTGGGCTGCTCTTTTTGTTCCGGCGTTAGGCGGGTGACCGGTTTGTTTTTAAGCTTACTGATAATATTGTTGACAAACAGGGATGTGAATCCGTTTACCTTGGCAATCTGTTTAATGATTTTTATTTCTTCATTTAGATGTGTTTTGCTTAAAGGAAGGGAAAAGGCTCTGCTGATCATACTATAAAAGGCGGCTTTCTTTTGACTGCCCGGGTGGTTAGAGTCTTTTCTTATTGTCGTGTGGGTCTGGGTTGGCTTTCTAAAAACTTTATAGGTTAACCTGTTATTATTTAAACAAACAGTAGTGTCAAGGAAGTTGATTTTACTGTTTACGGCTGATTCAGAGGTGAATTGTATGCTTTTATCCAAACCGTTTAATTTTTGCACGAGTCCTTCTATATTTAAAATAGTATCATCGATTATTACAAACACGTCATCCACGTATCTACCCCAGTAATGTATACCGTCAATTTTGCCTACTATTTCTTCGTGTTCCAGATGGTCAAGATATATGTTAGCTACTAAACCAGATAGCGGAGATCCCATTGAGAGTCCTTCTTTTTGTTTATAGATCCTATTGTTAAAAGTGAAAAAATTATTTGTGAGTGTGAATTCTAATAGCGTCATGAATTCGTTAATTTCTACTTTTGACAATATACTGTTGTTAGACAAATTTTGTTTAATGACCTTGAGCGATGGTGCAATTGGGATGTTTGTGTACATATTTTTCACGTCTACGCTATGCATGGAGTGTTTGCTCATTAAGGTAAGTTTCATGGTTTCTTCGCAGAAATTGAGTGTGTTTTTCAGGGATTTATTTGCTTTAAAAATGTAATGTCTTTCAAGGAACTGCTGACAAAATTTGGCGGTTCTGTAAAGGGGACTGTTTCTGAAATTAATGACAGGTCTTATTGGAATTCCTTCTTTATGAATTTTGGGGAGCGCTTTCAAAGTTGGTAATCCCGGGTTCATATTGGTTAACTTACTAGTTTGTTTTTCATTGATAATAAACATGGAGGTTTTCAAAATATTTTTCAATTTTCTCTGTATAGATTGGGTGGGGTCTTTCTTAACCTCTTCAAAGCTCGAGCTGCTGAGGAAATTGTGTGTGTTGTTGACATATACCTCCTTATCTATCAGCACGACCGTGTTACCCTTATCTGCTTTAGTAACAATTACATCGCTATTATTTATTTTCTCTTTCAATTCTTTAAGTTTATTTAGATTCGAATTTTTGTTGTTTTTTGTGTTAGTGTTAACAATTTTTTGAATTTCTTTGTTAGTCGTGTATCTGACTTCTTTTTGTTTATCAAGAGGAAGCCTACGTATGGCTGTTTCTGCTTCCACTACTAAAGTGGTTAGCGTTCTGTCATTGAGGTTACATTCCCAGTTGTGTTTGGGCCCCTTGCCTAGAATTTAGAGTTCATTATCGTCAAATGGAACACTTGATAAGTTTTTGACAGGTGGAGAAAATTGCACTGGGGTAAACAGCCTATTGTTAACTTGTTCATTCGCATCCCTGACTTTATTGAATTTATTTTGTAGGTTTCTGAATTTATTTTCTAGCGACTGTACTTTCCTATTGATTTTCGTAAATAAGATTTGATTTACAGTAAATGAATATCTATCCCAGTCCTTCTTGCTGGATAGATTTGAAGCTTCTAGGTGAGCACGATAAAGTTTGTTATTAAGATTGTTCTTCCTGATATAAAGAAATTTAATTTCTCTTTGGAAAACTCTACTATTAATTATCCTCTGTGTTCTGGCTTCATATTTATTTAATGGGCCCTTTTTCTGGTAAGATTTAAAATGTGACGGAGTTATGTTATGTTCTCTGCATTTCTTTAAAAAGGCGATGTCCTTGACAGTGCTGGCCAATTTAATTTTCAGATCTTTATATTTATAACGCGCCTTTTTAGCGCAGTTAGCTTGGCCTGCTTCATAATCTTTTTGACTCTGAGAGTCGCACATTTTTCCCGTATTGACTATTTTAAATATAGAAGGACTCGTGCAAAAATTAAACGGTTTGGATAAAAGCATACAATTCACCTCTGAATCAGCCGTAAACAGTAAAATCAACTTCCTTGACACTACTGTTTGTTTAAATAATAACAGGTTAACCTATAAAGTTTTTAGAAAGCCAACCCAGACCCACACGACAATAAGAAAAGACTCTAACCACCCGGGCAGTCAAAAGAAAGCCGCCTTTTATAGTATGATCAGCAGAGCCTTTTCCCTTCCTTTAAGCAAAACACATCTAAATGAAGAAATAAAAATCATTAAACAGATTGCCAAGGTAAACGGATTCACATCCCTGTTTGTCAACAATATTATCAGTAAGCTTAAAAACAAACCGGTCACCCGCCTAACGCCGGAACAAAAAGAGCAGCCCAAATACGCGACTTTCACGTATTTCAGCACCAAAACGTATAGTATTTCAAACATTTTCAAAAAGTGTGGACTAAGAATAGCATATAGAACTTCCAACACAAACAATAATATTTTATTCAATACTAATAAATTGAACCATACGAACAAATTCAGTAAATCAGGTGTGTATATGTTGAAATGTGCTAAATGCGACGCTAATTATTGTGGACAAACAGGTAGAGCATTGATAACAAGATACGGGGAGCATTTCAATGCCATTAAATACAATAAATTTTCCGCCATGGCAAATCATATGAAAGATACCAAACATGAGTTCACAGACATTAACAACGATATGAGAATCTTACATCGAGCAAATAAAGGAACTACAATGAACATCTTAGAAGAAATTGAAATCGATTTAGCCCAAAAGACCGCCCCCCTAACGAATCTTAATGAGATTCATTTCGAAAACAACGTACTCTATGAAACGTTAATCCATTACAAAACAAAATATAAACCACCATAGAAACTAAATCCACAACCGTTGATCCATGTTACCTTCCCCTAAACTTACTCCATACCCCCCCCCCCCCCTTCCCCACTCCTAACCAAAACACTCCCGAACTCTCACCCCTCTCCTCTTCCGCCCCTATTGTCTTGCTTGTTGCTTCCATGTTGACACACCGTTTCAGTACAGCACTGTCTCCGTCCGACTCAGCACGGCCCTGTTAGCTCATTGCCGCATTACATCGTAAGTCTTTTTATAGCATTTAGGGGTTTTTAAAGTATTATTTTATCTAATACTTCTTTCTCTCATACGCAGTTTCATTTCTTTCCAGTTGGGAATGGTCACCCCTTGCTTGGGCTTTTGGAAGCCAACATTAGATATAAGCCAAGAAAGACTGCCAAGCCCGGCTGCGGATTTTTATTAAGCTTTTAACATAAGAAAATGTTTTAACAACTTTTAATGTGTTACAGTGATCCATGTGTGTTTTTATGTACAATTTTTAACTACACCCAGTAGATAAAGGGAATGTTTTAAGTGCTGCACAATTATTTAGGCTGATGAAGGCGTCAATACGTGTTAGACGTTGAAACATGTACCATGTGATGTGATAAAAGACAGGTGATTGTATCACGACATTTTAATAAACAGTATTGACGAGGCGGAACCAGTTGGAACTTTGTTCTTAGTATATTTCAGTCAATACGGGAAAAAATGTGCGACTCTCAGAGTCAAAAAGATATACTTGTTTTGGTTAAGTGCTCCAAAGAGGGCGTAACATATGTAAATAAATACTAGGAGTAAATACTGAAAGGTCTGGTTGATTTGACTATAGTATATTTAGAATAAGAAACTGTGCTGCATCATTTGCAAGCTACCATTAACTGCAATGTATTTCACTTTGTTTTAGTTCCGGATCCAATCTACTCTAACAGGTGTTGCTCAGGCGGTAGTGGACAAGATAGTGCGGATCCACCACGACGTGTATATGAGTGGTTCCACAGCTCCCAATGGCCAGTCTCGAGTTGGAGGACAGCGTGATGACATCACTTTACTCGTACGCAACTTCAGCTATCTCATGCCAAATGCTCTCAGTTCGCCTACGAATGCTGTCGTTCGTTTTAACCCGGTTGTGACTACGGTGACCTCGTCTTGGGGGGCTGGTGACGAGACTTCGCCCTCAGAGGCCTCACTCACTGATGCCACTACAACTAACACAACCGACGACCAGAACAACGACACCTCGACGACAGAAAGCTCATCTGATCTCTTCCCGGCTCGGCCAAACCCTCTCGACAGAAACAGAAGAATTGAACCATATGTTGACTTCTCAGACTTCTACTCCAACGTGGAGAAGGCGAGAAGAGAAGGCACGCTCCCCAGTGACTTTGAGCTCTAACACTTTTACAAGTATTAGATGTGTAAAAAGTTTTTTCTATCTTTTTAGAACTGTTCCAAAAATTAAAAAACAATTCTAGTCACCAGTAATGATTTATCTGTTGCCAAATGGCGATGGCGGATTTATCCTAGTATTTGCTCGGGAATACCGTATTTCCTCAAATAATCGTCGCATATTTTTAGCCTAAAATTCGTGGAAGAAAGCAGGGTGCGACTACTATGGGAAGAATATCTAAAATTAAAGAAGAAAACCAGATTTTTCAAAAATATACAATATTTGCTGCACACGTGTGTGCTTTCTTAAAATAGTTATAAGTTTGCGGCAACATAAACCGACCAGCGCACAAATACGAACATGCTAAGAAGTAACGATGATGGCTGCTCGCATCATGTGGTTACAGCGTGCAGGCACAGTGATGAGATTACTTTCTTCTGAGAAGGTCATGTCAGGTTTATAAGCTCGCGGCGGCATGTGCAAGCAACTGGCGCACAAATACAAATATGCTATGAGATGAAATTTTATATAACAATTTTTTGTGTTTGAAAAGTAAGGTGCGACGAATATGCGAGGAAATATGGTATGTGTCCCAGAGAATTCCGAAATTTCCTGTATCCGTTTCCAGAATTTCCCGAAGCCATCTCCCATCTCTGTTTATGGAATTTCCCAGAGGTGTCTCTTGCTCTGTAACTACTGATATTGCGCCAGGAGTTGGCAGTTGGGTTTGAACTGCAGATATCTTCCCGCTCACTGCGTATCGCGCATTCCAAAAACATTAAGTTAGTCACTACTTGTTTAACTCACTCAGCACATTCCTTCTTTCATTGGCTGCGTGTCGTGTACTGCAATAACAGCGATTGGCATGCGCGAAGCCGATATATTTAAGTTTGGAATAAGAGGTCCGCACATGCGTACTGCAAGACCCCCCGCACCCCGTCTAGGCGTGCTGGACTGCCATCTCCTGACGCGATATCAGTACATATCTCTCCACTTTTTTTTGTTTTTGTCAAGAACTACTCAACAGCTAAAGACCCACCTTCTTGTCTGGTGGTATGCATTGAGATTCCTGTCCTAAATGCCCTGAATTACATTGTATTGTCGGCTCTTCTAGGAGTTAAATTCTGGTCTGAGGGTTAGAATATGGGTACACTTAGCCTTGTGTGGGCAACTCATAAGAGTTGGGCTCGATTCCCACCTCAGCCTTCCTAGAAGTAGTTTTCCATGGGCTCTCCATTTCTAGTCCAGGAAAATATGGGATGGTACTGTACCCGTATTACCTACCAATATCTGTTGAAATCCCTCTATGACAGCTGGATCGTAGAACCTGAAAATCCCCGGCTAGAAAAAAAACCCAAGTTCTATCAACAAATAAAGGGAATAAATACGGTCACTCCTAACAGGTTGTATTAAGAATGACCAAAGCTCGAAGAAAGAAACTATCTCAAAAACACAAGAGTCCTTCTAAAAGAAGAAAATTCTCAAAGGTGTGGTATACCCTAAAATACCTATCTATGGCCTTCTTAATACGACCTACCATCACCTCTATAAATATCCTGGATTGTCTTCCAGACGTGGGATATATGGATTAATTCCAAAATGGATTATCCATTACTGAAATTGACTATCAGTTCCTTCAACAATAAATTTATATCAAATTTCGATCCCATAGACACAATAAAAAAAAAAAAAGAAGTTCCGTGACGAACTAAAGAGCCTACTTTTCTTAAAATTTAAGATTCATGCCAATGATTAATCTATATGGATCTATCTAGAATAATGACGAAATTAAGTTGGTAATATCGAAATTTCTAATTAGTTCGAAATACTGTATACCTGGCATAATGTAGCCTAATAGAGAACTACAGTTGGCAGCCCTGGTGACTGAATATATTCTTAGTTCCATCTCTTAAGGTACAGAATACAAAATTTGGTTGAAGTCCAATAGATAGCATGGACGTTACATGCAGTTAAACATTGGATCTAACAGCGCGCGTAAATTCATGTTGGCAACAATGACATACATGTATTGGTCAGAAATAATCTGAAATATGATCTATTGTTGTGTCAATTTTGAATGAAATCCATTAGTTAGGTCCAATTTTAAAATGCATGCAACTTCTATACTATCAGCAGGCTTAGAATCATGTTGGCAGCACTGACGTATATTAGTTACTCCAAATTAATCTAGAATGCCAGGTACTATACGTGTGCAAAGTTTAGAGCTATTGGCTTGCATAGTTTCTGATATATTGATATTAGGATAACAAAAATAGAGACAGTATTTATTAACAGTTGGCAGCCCTGTTTACTCTTAAGATTCGGTACAGTCATATCTGTTATGGTGCACATAGCACAAACGAAATTTGGTTGAAATCCAAATGATAGTATACAAGTTACTTGTATTTAAAGTTGGATCTCTCTCAGCAGGCTTAGAATCATGTTGGTAGCACTGATGTGTATAAGTAACTCCAAATTAACATAGAATGTCAGGTACTATACGTGTGCATAGTTTAAAGCTCGCGGCTTGCATACTTTCTGATATATGGGTATTTGGATTAAAACAATTGAGAGCATTTATTAACACTTGGCAGCACTGGTGGCTCTTAAGAATACGCTCGGTAATAACTGTTTATGTACACATAGCACATACGAAATTTGGTTGAAATCCAATTGATAGTGTAGAAGTTATATGCATTTAAAATTTGGACCTATCAGCAGGCTTATATCATTTTGGCAACACTGCCATGTATGGCCTCCTGGAAATTAAACTGCAATATTATTATCCATACGTGTGCCAATTTTGAAATAGCTCCCATTGATACCTTCCAGGATATCCAACATGGAGCTCAAATTTCAATTGCGATTTTTCAGCAGTTGGTAGCACTGACATCATTTTCAAATATGGCCGTGAGATATTCAGGTATAGATCTTTACTCCTACCAAATGTTGTTTCGATTGCTGCAGCCGTTTAGGAGTTGATAGGGGGGGGGGGGGGGGAACACACACACACAGCCAGAAGGACAGACAGACATTTTCCCGATCTCATAAGTCTACTTTTTCCTCATTTTTGCAAAATGTGAAAAGTAGGCTAAAAATGTTGGATTCACTTCGGTTCATTTAATGAACACCTTGTTAAATATCATGATAAATGTGAATAATCTTGCATCACATTTCAAACAGTATTATATTAATCAACGATGAAATTATTATGGCATATTTACAGAATATACGAATTTATACAGAATTTTAGAATAATTTCGTATTCTCTACACTGACCTGTTATGACATTCACTTCTGTTTAAATTCATTTAATCATTTTATTTCTTATTATTCCAGTGTAATTCTGCCAAACGATTAAGTTAAGCAAAATGGTTCTCATAGATTCGGGATTAAATAGTTATTGATCATATTTGTTATACATATATGCAATGGCATAGTATATCATAATTTACTGGAGATATTAGATTGAATATCCACTAAATTGTATCAAAATTAGTGCTTAGAGAAAATAATCTTTATGCAAGTCTTACTTCAAATATATTAACAGCGATTATGTCACCTAGGACATATTGTAATACCGTAACCACACTAGGTTAAATATAACACCCATCTGGGGGTGAGACCTCTTTCAGTTTATTCTTGATTGGCACACATGGCTCAATTTTCGACAAGAAAAAATTGCTTCGCAAAGCATAATATCCAAAATGCTTATCATCATGGGCATTATTCACAATACATGCCTGATACCTTAAATACTTATATGCACCCTTAATTGGTGTCTTATTGCTTTAATCCACTGTTACAAAAATCAGCTGTTCATTAGAAATGCCTATACTCGTGCTTAGAAAACGAATTTAACTCTGTAGCACGTTATTGAAATTATTGTGGATTCCAGAAATATTCCACATAATTTAGAAACTTTCCTTACATTAATGTGTTACAATATTCATCGTTACTAGAACGTATGACTTATAGTAAGTCTTCCCTGGGATTTTCTTCGCAAACTGGGATGTTTTTTTAAATCCCTTCTTAATATAGAAAACTATTGCACCAATGGCAATAATATAAATTTAATCCAGTGTTAACTTCATAAGAGAAAAATATTATAATTATCAAAACCACTCAAAAATGAGGTTATAAAAATATTAAGATTGATCCTTCCTTGGACTGAGCGAAACTAAGTGGAAAGGGAAAGGAACTAAATTGCTGAGGAAAGGTTATAAACTCTACTGGCATGGAAATAAGACGGAAGCAAGAAATGATGTGGCGTTTATCAGCAAGAACATCGATGCTGTATCTGATGTAGAATATGTAAATGAACGAATTATCAAGCTACATCAAAAAATTGACAAAATGCTCCACAGGTTGGGTGTAGTCAAGAAGAGAAAGATGACTTCCTTCAAGCATTAGAAGACCATGTAGAACAAGATAACATTCTTGTTATGGGTGATTTAAATGTTCATGTGGGAAATGATAGGACAGGATATGAGACAGTGATGGATCCCCATGGATATGGAAATAAAAACCAAGAGGGTGAATGCCTTCTTGACTTCTGCTTAAGAAATAATCTGGTTATTAAGAACACCTGGTTTCAAAAACAGCTGAGCCATAAGATCACGAGGTACAGCTGGAATGGAGAACAGAAATCAGTTACTTACTATATTACCGGTATTGCAGATAAAGAAGCTGGAGCATTTATCAGAGATGTGAAAATACTGCCAGGAGAAAGTTTGGAAAAGGAAGGAAGCTTGTAGTTTAACCTGACCGTTAATCTCGAGATCATGAGCCACGGGACCTCCTTTTTACGTAGAATCCGAACCACAGGACATGGCATTTCAATTCGAAAATCTCACATGCATTGAGAAAGTTTGGATAGTGACCACAGGTTACTAGTAGCCATCCTAGGAAACATCCTGATAAACCAAACATAAACCCAGGATAAAAGTTTGGGATTTTGATAAACCAGAAACAAGGTCTGAATACCAGATGAAGATTAGAGACCAACTGCCTAAATATGAGACTGGATCAGCTGAAGAAGAATGGCTTGGATTTAAGAAAATCCTGGTAGATACTGTAGTAAATATTGTTGGCAAAACAAGCAGCAGAGTAAGAGAGAGAGAAACCCCATGGTGGAATGAAACTGTCCGAAGAGCAATAAAAGAGAGAAATGATGTGAGAAAACTAAGGGACTGAGAAAGTCAGAAAGGAGAGAAATTTCGAGAACTCCATCAGCTGTACAGGGACCCCAAACTTAAGGTGAAAACAATCATTTCTGCAATTCATGACTATTCCCTCTGCAAACTTAATAAGACGTGCGCTCTCTTTCAAGCCGACTCGTATACTCTTCCAAACGTACCAATCGTTACTGCATTAATACACATACATATCTTAGTACATGTCAAGATGCCAGAATCCTTTTGTTCCTTACAATAATTCATGACTATTCCCGCAGTAAACCTCTAGACGTCTTCTTCCTGTCATGGATCCCAGAGCTCTCTTTCTTTCTACAATCAGCTGATGCACGACCAATGTTATAGTACGCCAACAGAAGATTCAATCAAACACAAGCTAACATAAACCCAACACGACTTACGATACAAACTCTCTACTCTTAGGCCTGTCCATGACATTCACGGCGACCACAATTCTTACAAGACAAAATAAATATAACATCTAAATGTTAATGCTCCTTCCCAGGCCACTTGGATTCCTAAACGGGACTCGCAGCCAAACTCTTCAACGGAATCTTTCCACGGAGATCCAATTCAAACCTTTATATTACAAGTTCCTAGCATCCCTCATTCTTGACTATCAAATAGCAACTAAACAAACGATCATCTCGGCGTTCGCTCTCTGGACCAGGACACCAATAACATACAGTTGAAAAGACGAACACAAGATCTTACCTTACGGTGCAGCTCTCTAGTGGAAAAACAGAGAACTGAAGATGTCAAAGCAGGCAGCAATTACTTATGGGCCAAGAAGCTGTTAGGGAAAAATGAGACGAAATATCGGCTCAGTTATATTACATTAAAAAGTAATATTAATGAAATTTCAGAAATAATTTTTTTTTTCAGTTCCTGTAAAATTTGGTTTCTAAACCAAAAACAAAAAAGATGCTCACAAATAGTGTACCTCGTCTGACAATTACCTGCTTTCCTCAATAACAAATTCAACACTACCCGTGACTTTAATTTAATCAATAACTATTTAAGTAAACAGCATGTATAGCGTCCATCATGATGATGGCGACAACACCACACATGGAAACCCCACAAGGGAAGAATGCTGGCTCATTACACATGCATAAAACCACTCCTAATAGTGCGTTCGCCACGACACAAGAAAAACTTTCTCTAAAAAGATCAACCGTTCAAAAACTACAACCAAGCAAACTAACTGAGATTTACTACTGTTTACAGCGTTGGCCCACTACCGTTATTCCCTCAATATAAAGTTGGATACTTAGCTCGTTCTCCTCACATGTTGAATCCCAAACCACCCCATCCTGGTGGGATTTTAGCCCGACATGGCTCTCACTGAGGTTACCCATTATTTGGTATACACACACTAGGCACATTTCACCCTTTACACACATACAATTATGACACTTGTTACACCAGAAAAGACACCACCTCCCTAAGCTGGTTTCACATGGGAATCTATTTTACAGTTATTATACACAAAATTTATACAGTTCAAGACTACTGGATATCTCACCAGGCACATTCCTGCATTGTAATGGTCTAGGCTATTTTACACTGAACCCATGCGCAGACTGCTGCATCTACGGTATACTGTACTGGCGTACCTGAAAACGGCTGTTAGACTTGCGCAGTTTGAATTATGCACACACAGTTTATCTAAATAATGACGGATACGTCACACAGTTAATTAACATGTTAGCCACTATTTCACAGATAATCTCACGTTATATTCAGCGGCGGCAAATATGGAATAACTCTTTCAAATGCTATTCTCACTGGTTTATTATTATCGTCACTTCAAAAGATCTCACACCCCCGCGCAGAGTGGCGTGGAGTGTACCTCTAATTAGCTCACAGCGGACTACCAGCCTACAGTTCAGGGGTCGCATATATACTCCCCGTTCCAGAATACAAAGGGCTCAATTGTAGAGTCAATTACGGTGATCACACTGGTGCCTTTGCTTCTGATATTCGATCGTAGATAACTCGTCTATGGCAAAAGCATCACTGACACTTATAAATATAGTTTCCTTAGCGTTGCTGCAACTATCTTGGCTCGTTTGAATCTCCCAATCAGATTCAAAATCGCAAACTGGTTCTAGGTATCGTTTTAAATTGATATCTTACTTAATCCTTGTAAGTTAGCGAAGATATTAACATCAGGAGTCTTGACATGAGCTACTCGTAATTATAAACCACCTCGGCCTTGCATACGAGGTCTATTTTAATTTATTACTCTTTAATGGCTCGGCGCAGTAATTTCATGGCCTGCAAAAGACCTCTCATATCCCCCAAAAATCGGCACCTGCTAGAGTCCGGCCTCCTTAGACTGGCTTTTGTTCTCAATTTCAAACCTCAACATCTTCCTTGGTGTTGAAACTGGCTAGCATTAGAAATATTGTTGGATATTATAAATAATACCAGCTATAATAACCGAATGATGACTGCTATGGGCTTCTGTTGTGTTGTGTTCTGTTATCTAAATTATTGATGTGGAGGAATTATAATTAATTGGGTGTAATGTCCAATGTACACACCAGCATTTTGTGCCTGTATTTGTAACCGTTTGGGAATATTTCTGACTGACGTGATCAGGTACTCCTCTGGTATGCTAGTGAGGGCATGACAAATGCAATCTTTCAGTTCATCCCAAGTTTTTGGTTTCATTCATTTTCCTTCATTCAATCCCACAAAAAGAAGTCACACGGAGTGAGGCCTGGACTCCAAACTGGGTACTCATTCGACCACGGCAACCCAACCAATGTCCTGGAAAATGTTAGTCCAGCCAGTCACAAACGGTGTGTGTAATGAGGTGGGGGATCTTTTGTGAAAACGAGGTCATTAATAGTATTCCAGGTGGAGGCAATTGGCCCTAACCTCATTTACCAGCATGGCTTGGTAGCATTCTTTGATCATGGAGTCTTGAAGAATGAAAGGACCCACAATTTTGTAGAATGTTATGCCACACCACAGTAAGACCTTAGGAACGGTTTGAGACTTTTCCATCATGAACCACAGATCTGACAGTTGTTCGGCTAACTAACACTCTGACGTGGAAACTGTTTCCTCGCTTCAAGCGATATTCCTGAACAACTTGGGCCGTCTTGATTACCAATCAAGCAAGATCTCAACATACTCCATTCGATGGTCACAGCAAGAGCTCTTTAACAGGAACGTGGCTTCCGCAGGCGAAGATCCAAATCTGCTCTCGGAACATTTCGAATTGTGTAGCGGGAAGGACCTCTTTCACGAGTGGCTTGCCATGTGATTTTTTGAGCCTTTGGTGAACAAATCCTGCTCCTTCTGCACATTTTCCTTTGACCTGGATGTTGAGGGACGTCCAGTTCTACCGTGGCTGCGTCAACGGCCCCGAATCGTCCCAAGTCGAAGCCGAGAATACATGATGAATTCTCCAGCCAGGTACCTCTAGTGTACTCCATCACAGCAGAAGCATTGCTTCCAAGTAATCACAACTATTACTCACACAGTATAATACATTTAACAAAGGGGCCTAAAGACGGACTTGACATGGCTCTTAAGAGCATATTTATACACAGAGAATTACGGTACTTCATACTGATGAATTAGGCGGGCTGCCTTCTCCAGGTGATTGAGCGGACATGTTACTCTCTCCAAGGACGTTACTGGAAGACAGCAATGCAAGCCAGGTTATGCGGCTGTATTGCAACACTGTGTTCAAAACACAGCAGGCAAGTTCAATCTAGCTTGTTTTAGGCAGTTCGATGGTGGATGACTTGAAGTCAATAAGGAATGCCCAGACCAGGGAGCTGTCATAATTCATGAAACTCTCACTGGAGGTACAATTTTAATAATGCATCACTCGTATAACCTTTCCAGCCATGAAGCATGCCTATACCGGTAATCTGTATTAAAAAAAAAAAAAAAAAAAAATGTTAAGGATATGACGGGAGCTTAGAACAGCTGGGCTGCGTTGACAAGTTTCTAGCCAGCTAATTCGAGAAATACACAGGGCTACACTTCGAACATTCAATCCGCATGATTAGCCCAAGTGTAAAATATTTTATATAAATTGATCTTGCATCAACGCCCAGTACATTTCAATAAGTAAAATTATTTACACACACGAACTGTACACCTCTATCACTGGTATTCAATAAATACAATAAAAAATGCAAACATTCTACAACTAATGCAAAGTAGGTAATCGGATGAATATACCGTATCAACACTCACCATGTAATACGAGAGCAGGAATTACTCCTCGATTATCCCTCAGGTTTGAATGAAGTCTGGGCGGTTGATCACAGTTCAGTTAACAAGAAATAACGTGTCACGTTGCTGTGAGTGCTCAGGCCGAGTGGCCGTGACATGCACTGAGGACTTAAAAGCTCCTTGTCAAAATGACGGCTATTGTTTGCGGCCTGGTCCATATTTCAGTAGCTTGAAATTCTTTTACTGAATAAAATAATATAAATTTTGTATGAAATGGTTTATAATAGACATAATATGCTGACGAAATAGTTTGTTCTAAGTCATTATTTGCCAGGGAGTTATATTAAGGATATTGGTAACATAATTCTATAGTAAAGCCATCATTACTTCTGACTTGACGTTTCAGTGTTATCCTAGACTTATCTAGCGGTCAGAAGGAAAATCACCTTAACTAGACAATCACAGGCAGCCATTCAAGACGATATATCACGACAAATTGTCTTTCGTTCGTGATGTCGCGATTTAGCGAATGAAACTCTAGCCTAGCACTGAAACGTCAAGTCGGAAGTATGGCTTTACTATAGCAATAGCCAGATTTAGCCAAATGTTTTACACCTAAAGGGAACAAAGGAACAGGATCCTGGTAAGGGGAGAGTAAGAATGCACCTAAAAAAAAATTACTGTACTGTTTATTGATGTTCTGCAAAAGAGTAATTGCTGTTACTTCAGTCTGAACTTCTTGTAATACATGGTTGTTCAACAAGGCACTATACAGCTTTATACATGTAAAAATGCACTGTAAAGTCACAGGACATACCACTTCAGTCATCTGAACGACCATTTCAAGTTTGGTATAAGATATTATGCAGTATTTTCTCCTATTGCCATATTATAATCATTTAACTATTTTAATACTGACTAAATCTTGCCCCCATTAACACCAACTGGTACAATTCCCTACCCAATTAAAATAATTGTACTGCACAACATATTAATGAAAGAAGCTAGTCATTTCAGATTTTATGCATAAGGTCCCTCAAAGAACACTGCAAAATATTAATACTTGCATATTTAGTCACTGTCAGTTCCCACTTACTACACCACATTTACGTAACATAGCTCCATACTTAAAGCCTGACGGACAGCATATACTGATAAATTGTTTCTTTAATTTTATTCATTTCTAAAATTCGCAGCTATTGCTGATGTTTCACAATACAGGTATTATCAAGGTAGTCTCATAAAACATATAACTGTAAAAAGAGGATTCACTTAAGCAAATTACAAATTAACTTTTAGCAGTCTTGTTTTCTTCCTCTACAATGAAAGCATGCATTTCTGTAAGTCGTTAATACAAGTTATTTTCATTCACAAAAGTTTTGATTTATTGATATAGAGCAACAACTTTGTTTGCATTTGCAGCACATATTCAAGGTGATGGCTTGACCTTGAGACGTTCAAAAGCAGCCTTCTCGAGAGCTTCTCGGTGGTCAGGATGAGCAATGCTGATGAGTGCATGAGCCCTCTGACGGAGTGATTTTCCAAACAGATCAGCAACTCCATGCTCGGTAACGACGTAATGAACATGAGCTCTAGTTGTGACCACACCCGCACCTGAAACACATCAACAAGTTCTTGTCTAATTTAACAATAAAACCTTCATTAAAAAAAGCATTTAAAGACACAAAACTTAACTTATCGATTTGTAAATTTAGTATTTTGGAGCAAATTGTTTGGAAACAAGGATTATGTACACATTATTGCTCATCATGTAACATACATCCAAATTGATGATGTACCTAACACACAAACATTGATGTTAGTAACTGAAAGTTAGGATTCTGATTTTAAACTGGAAAAGAGATCCTTCCGTCGAAGACCAACTGCAGAAATCCAAAATAAAGACCTTTTTTAATCCAAGGAATAAATATTTTATAGCATTTTTCTTATTATATAGGAATAAAGCACTATTTCTTTTTTCACTCTGAAAAACAATTGGCTTAAGCACACAAAAATAAGTTCAAGACTTTCCTCGGCATTCTTTCCCTAGTTTTTGCAGGCAGTTTCTAGAAGTTCCCAAAGACTTTCCTCAGATGTGAGGAACCCTGCAATCTAGTTCCTCCCACGGAGTCAAGATCGGGGGATTGAGGTGGCTGTTCTGTAATTTGGAGCTCTCCTTCCATTTCAGGTAAGCTGATCAAAGTTCGAATTTACTTTTGATCATTGTTCTGAAAGACAAATCATGTCCAACTGGAGCTCAGCAACTTGAAGTGCGACCCTGTGTTAGCGCTAGCTCCGTCTGACAAACAGGACAGCGAGCTTGTAGTTCGCATTTTTTTCCGGGGTTTCAATTGGAGTTGCTGGTACTTACCAGATGAGAATCTGTGGTAGGATTGCTAATTTAGCACTCACGCTATTCTATGGAATTCCCCAGTTCCGTTGAATGAAAAACATCCCCAGATTATTACTAAGCTAGCTCCATGCTTGACGGATGATACAATCAGGATGTAACTTTTATCTTCAGGAATTATGAATATAGACAATGGCACCAGTGACCAAAAATCTCAAATTTTGATTCATCTTTCGACACCACTAGTCTTCCAAAGTCCAAGTTTTGCACAAGAGTTCACTTCAGTCTTTTGTGTTTTTTGTTACTCCTAAGCAAAGGCTTTTGAATAACAACCCTGTTCTTTAAAGTGGCCCCTCTGAGACAGTTCTTGACATGACTATTACTGAACTCCACTTGAGTTCTGGTGCAGTAAGTTTTCTGTTTCTCTTACTGACCAGTGTAATGGATTCTCTACTTTGACCTGCCAGTTCATTGTCTCTGTCAGAACCTATCGTCCAGTGCATTAGAGTCCCAGCCTCTGAGGTATGAGTACTTAATATGATTATGATAATTGTTTTAAGGGGCCTAACATCTAGGTTATCGGCCCCTAAAGGTCTGGGTGATAACGAAAATTAAGTGAGACTGAAAATACTTACAAAATTGAACTCAGATTGAAACAACTCACAAAATGGAGAGTGGAAATACACTGACCAGCAAAAGAAAGTGGATCACTTTAATTTTTTATGTAATTTCTTAAATTTATTCCACTAAAATGTATCTGTTTTCCAATATTTGCATTATTCATGTAAATTTTAGATGGTTGTCTACAGAAAATACTGAAACATGTTTTACAACACACTTTAACTCACAAATTTCGTTACATTTTGCAAATCTTACAATTTTCTATTTTTTAGAAATGTTCTTTTGGGCTGGTTTTTATCAAATATATTGCCAAACAAAACAATGTTAATGTTTGCTCTGCACAGCACGAGAACACTGGTCACTAAAAACGAGTGTTTCCACCCTTAGCGTCTATGACAGCTTGTGAATGCTCAGGCATACTGTTCACAACTCGTCGAATGGCATCTGCCGGGATGTGATCCCATTCCTCCAACACCGATGTTCTTAGTTGTGCCAAGGTGGTGTGGTCACGCTGTCTGATGTTTCTTCCAAGCATATCCCATGTTTGATGGGGTTCAAGTCAGGACTATGAGCTGGCCAGTCCAGGGTTTGAATCCCCACTTTCTGCAGATACTGTACAACACAGCGAGCAGTATGAGGGTGGGCATTATCCTGCTTCAGCATGAAATTCTGACCAATGAAAGACGCAAAGGGCATCACATGGTTCATCAGGATCTCTTCGATGTACCTTTGGGAATTGAACATCCCGTGATCAATGCACACCAACTCAGTGCGGGCCATAACGTTGATGCCACCCCACACCATAACCGAGCCACCTCCAAATGGAGTCCTGGAGGAGAAAGCAACTTCTCCCTGCGCCTTCTCTACACTCTCTCTTCCATCATGAGATCTAAGATTAAAGCGACTCTCGTCAGTGAAGAGAACAGAGGCCCACTGCCCGTGGGTCCATCCTAGATGCTGCCTTGCGAAGCGAAGACGCGCCTCTCTCTGATGTTCTTCGAGTGCGGGTCCACGTGCAGGTCTCCTGGACGAAAGATGAGCTTCTTCAAACCTTCTTCTTACTGTTCGCTCACTCACCCTCACATTTCTGACAGTTTTTTGCAGTTGATTTCGTGCCTGGACTGCTGTGGTATGGCGATCACACAGAACTTGCAGGGTGAGAAATCTGTCATCCCTGGCACTTGTGCTTCTTCTACGGCCTGACCCTCATCTCCTGTTGTATGTTTGGAGTTCTCTGAAACGTTGCACTGCATGGTGAATGCTACCGAGAGATGAACCAATGATCTCAGCGACATAACGGAAGCTGCGGCCATCCTCCACCAATGCAACTGCCTGTGCAGCTCCTTCACGGCTAAGAGGCATGTTTTAGTGTGAACTGCACATGGATAACTTACTAAAATGTATGATAATGATTCACAGGTGTTCAACAAATGCCGCCATCAAACCATTAAGATAGGCTCATCGAAGATTGGGGGTAATAAACCACCCTAAGAAATGTCATATTATCAATTTCTATTCACGGATGTTTCAGTTGTATGTTCAAATGCGTGAAAAGCTTTTAAAATGTGATTACATCTTTTTCATGGCTAATTTTATACTATTTATATTACTTTTTTAACTGTTCCACTTTTTTTGCCGGTCAGTGTACTTACAAAAGGGAAGTTAGAATAAAATACTCACAAAAGGAATAGATTGAAAAACACGCACAAAATGTAAGTTAGGTTCAAAATACGTACGAAATGCAATGTAGTCGAAATACTTACAAAATGCAATTGATAGGGGCAGATGACCTCATAGTTCTGCCCCTTAAAACAACAATAACTAAAATGCAATTGAAAATACATACAAAATGCAATTGAGGTTCAAAATACTTACAAAATGCAATTGAAATTGAAAATTCACAATGCAATTTAGATTGAAAAACGCACATTTCAGATCCAAAATACTCACAAAGTGCAATTGAAATTCAAAATGCTTGCAAAATGCAATTCAAATTGAAAATTCTTACAAAATGTATGGTAAATTCAAACTATTCATTTGGATGGACAATACAGTACTTACAAAATGCAATTTAGATAAAAAATACTTACAAAATGCAATTTAGATAAAAAATACAATTGAGAATCAAAATACTTACAAAATGCAATTTATAATTAAGTACAAGATTTTCGGGCTTGTAGGCCGTAGTCCAGACAGGATATCTCCCGACAATTTCAATCGAAAGGAAGAAATTGAACGTGTGCGTAATACATGGATCCCGGCCCTTAGGAACACCAAGGTCAAGATATCACGCACACGTCAACCTGAAGAACCTTCCCGCTACAGCCCGGCAGTCGCCCAGGGAACACCTGACCCTCACAAGCTCGGTCGCCAAAGCCGGAGCACGCACCGCACCCCGCAACATGTACGAAAGACCAGACGATCCAGCCGGAATGCGAAGAGAACGCTCGGCTCACCATGCTAATTTGAAGATCCAAAACTACCTTCCAGCCGTTAGTTCATCGCCAAGATCCACCCAGCCAACAGTCATATTCAAACAACAATACCCCCACTACAACCGTTACCCATTATTTCAAGCCTCTTCCTCATTCCACTGCTGGCCAAGGAAAGGAGCGGAACCCTTGATAATGCCGGACGCAGTTTCCGGTGAAACGTCGGGAGATATCCTGTCTGGACCACGGCCTACAAGCCCGAAAATCTTGTACTTAATTATGAACGCCGGCCGTGAAAGCCTAAGCTGTTAAAATGCAATTTAGATTCAAAATACTTGCAAAAAGTGGTTTAGGTTGAAAATACAGTGGAACGTGCCTAATTCGAACTTCTATAATTCGAAATCTTCTTTAATTCGAATTTTTCTCTCGGTCCCTAGCATTTTATATACAATCAATGCTAAAAAATCGTGGTTAATTCGAATTACATTTTGGATAATTCGAAGTTTTTACGTGTAAAAATCCGATCGGAAGCCAAACAGTTGGGTCAGGAATTCCTGAAAAACGACGTATCATTGGCATGCGGCCCCTACTCGATGGTTTCGCCTACATGACTAACAACACGCCGGCGACGCTCCTTCCAAGGTCAATGAACCCCTCCCCCTCCCATTGCTTTGCAACGCTCCACATCTCTTAACTCATAAGAGTGTCATCCGTAACATCTGTCTGGTAGTGCGTGCTGAGTGGTCTGATTAGATTTGTGGTTGTTGTTTAGAAGTTTGGTTTTACCTTTGTTTTAAAGTGTGTGTACAGAACTAAGATGTTGTCATCGAAGGCACGGGTTCCATACAAAACTTTGACTTTGACGGAGAAAATAGCGGTGATTAAAGAAGTGGAAAGGAGAATGAAGGAATAAATCTGAAATTGCAAAGGCTTTCGGGATTCCTCCAAACACGTTGTCTACATACCTAAAAATAGAGACAAAATTCTCGGTTATGAAAATGAGAGTGACAAAGGCCGAAAAAGGTTAAGGGAACCGGATAATTTGAATTTGAATATTCTCTCTACTCTTTTCAAAGAACTTTCATAATTCGAATTTTTGGATAATTCTATTTTTTTTACTGGTCCCTTGAGGTTCGAATTATCCAAGTTTCACTGTACTTACAAAATGCAATTTAAATTCAAAATACTCACAAAATGCAATTTAGAACGAAAAGACTTACAACATACATCGTAGATTGAAAATACCTACCAAATGGAGTGTAGATGCAAATAATTCGCTAAAGGGAATTTAGATATACGGGGAGCCAATTAACAAAAACAGTGCGGGAATCTTAAAGAGAAAACAAGGTCTGACCCCTCGAAGGAGGAGGGATCAGGAAAGATGAGACAAGGGCCAATTAAGGCGTGAACGTGAAAGACTCCCTAGGCCTCGGATACCCTAATACAGTCGGGGTCGGAAAAGAACAAGAGTTGACCAAGGGAGGTCGACGGGAAAGAAGACGGAGAGGAGCCCGGCACAAGTAAGTGGAAGCAATGCCGGACTCAGCTGGGGTCCTGTGGTCACCAACCCACGTCCCACTAGATGTGAGTCCCTGGGTAGAGTGCCTAATAAATTGGTGACACATTTTCACTTCCCCTTGTTGCCACGGTTTTCCACTCTAAACTTGGCAGTTAGTGCACACTGGTGGCATACTCAAATGGCAAGGCAGAGCATGGTTTTCTGTAGTTTTCCATGCCTTCTTAGCTAGCTGTACTGTGACACATATATAAGTAACAATATTGAGAAACACTGGTGTTCCACCTCATCATTACTGCATTTATTTCATATTTTATGGGCAACATAGGACCACTACAATCAATTATACAAAGACAATTTGTATTTTCTATGCTTCTAATATTTCTTCATCCTCTCAGATGTCAGAGAAATGGAGGCCATGTTGAAAAATAAACAGAGGTTTGTAGTTTGAAATGATACTATATATTAAATGTAATTGTAAGTGAATACAACTATTCGTACATGCTTCAATCCATTTTGATCCTTCTTCAAAGAATATGTAGCACTCTTGAAAAAACTACTATAAATTTAGAGTTTGTGGTTTTTAGCATTTGCAATAAATGCAAAATATGTTGAAACTTTGTCAGTGTATGTGCCTGCAGACTAATATTCCCATCCACAAGCTGGACCATCCTGCTTTCTGAGACTATCTTGAAAAGTAAGTGCCTATTTCTGATATACTTTTGGGCGTTATTTATATTTGTGTTTAAAATCGCTAAAATCCCTCAGTAGTGGCATCTAGTAGCCAAGTTCACAGCTAGGTGTCGTTGACGGTAGTATCTACTAGCAACATTAGGAACTACAGCTTGAAATTGACTGTCTGCAGTCCTTACCTGAATTACAGACTAATACAGCCATCACAATTCACACCGTTTATCAGACAGATTCTACACTCACCCAAAGTACACGGGGTTACATGACCGCGTTCTTGCAGCCCCTAAACTGAGGAACCAACCAAAATCTCTGCAGGAGATATAATTTTGCGTGAAGAAGTAACAGACCGTTACATAGTTACACATCAGTGTCGAAACCTTGCATAAGGACAGTGTGACCACAAGTATAAAAATGGACTCAAATGACAAGAAGGTTACCGTCATCATAAGACATAAAATGTTTAAAATATGCATAAAATGACGAAAACAAAGTTAATTAATCTCCAATTAGAAAATACCTTCTCGCAATAAATAAGGTCTGATCCTTCTACGAAAACCTGCATATTCTGCCTATTTTCGCCTATCCCCAAGTTGTCCGGTGAAATCTACCTCCGCCTTCGGCGTGCCGAGAGGACTTTTTTAATATTCTCTTTGCTTCGTCCATCACTGGTTATTTTGCTTCCTAAGTAGCAGAAGTCGCCTACTTCCTTTAGCTTTTTACCTGCCAATTCGATAGGGGTTTCTGATTTCTTTGGACTGCATTCCAATATATATAGCCTACTTTTCATATTTTGCAAACATTAGGAAAAAGTCGACTTACGAGACCGATCCGGGCGAATGTGTTTTCTCCAGAGTCCCTACAGTGTAAGTAACCTACAGATCGTAAGGTTTCGGAAATCAGTCTCGAGAATACCAAACGGTATGTATCAATTACTAACCTTTGTTTGGAGTGCGGCACTCTATGGAAATGAAACTTGGACTGTTGGAGCAGCAGAAAAGAGGTATTACGACGAGTGGGAGAAGAGAGATGTTTCTGGCGACTGCTAATGAAGAGGAGAGATAGGTTTGTAGGACACATACTAAGACACCCAGGAATAGAAAACTTAGTTATAGAAGGAAGGGTCGAGGATAAGAACTGTAGGGGTAGACCAAGGTTAGAATATGTTAAACAGATTGCTTTGGATGTAGGGTGTGGTAGCTATGCTCAGGACAGGGAAGCATGGATAGCTGCATCAAACCAGTCGAAAGATTGAAGACTCAAACAAACAACACCTTCTAGATGGATGTCTCCAGAGAATTAATCAAGCCCTTGAACTTGCCATTTCTGGAAATTACGGTACCAACCTCAAGGAGTATTTGGAGGGTTGTGGAAATGTGTCAAAAGGAGGGAAAATACAGTTTTAGTAAAAGCTGAGTCCCATGCTCTTACAAAATTGAGATTCGTAGACCCTGAGAACAAGTTTTACAAATGTGTGTGTTTGATCCAGCAGAAATAGTGCCAATGAACATCAATGAGGATCTTGTAAAGAGAATTAAGAAGTTGCTGTTCTGTGGAACACTGGAGAAAGTGAGGTTACAAGAGAATACAATGAACTGCAAACTTTTATCAAGAAGCTGATGCATGACAGGACCAAGACAGACATTGTTGAAGTTTTGCAAGGAATGACATTATTTTGCACTTCCAAAGTTCTCAGAATCTGGGTTGAAGACCATTTAGATACCCTATTCAAACGCTGACAGTGAATGTTTTTTTTTTTTTTTTCAGCTTACACTAGCATGTTAAGTGATACTTTGAAAGACTGTGAAATGTGTCGTTAGTATACAGTATTTTATATTTAATGCATATTATCCATGATATAAAAATGTCCTGCCTAATTAGGGGCAGATGACCTCGTAGTTCCGCCCCTTAAAACAACAATAACTAACTATCCTGCCTAAAACTTATCATTTTTAAAGTACCGAAAAGAGCAATTGAAACCACTGAATTTTACACTTTGAAACACTGCTTTCTTCACTTTGAAATCACCGAAAAATTCCTATCCCTAAGATGTCAGATTAGAATGTGGGTGGGTCTGGTTGATGTTACTGTACTTGTAACGTGTTTTTCGAGGGGTTTTTATGCCACTGGCATAAGTCAGTAGGAAGCCAGTCTATATTTATTTACGCTGCAAATTGTTCAGCCAAGAGAATTTTTCATGTTAATTTATTATTATTATTAATTTATTATTATTATTAAGATATTTTTCGGAGCATTTTATAAAAATTATAAGCATACAGATAGGTTTTCTATGTCTTAGAAAACGCTATCAAGCAAATTATTACGAACGACAATATCATAGAAAATTATGTGATTACGGAATTTTACGGAGGTTCGTCAGTTAGGATATTATGAGAGACATGACTCACTGGAAATTCAGGTACAGGCTGATTCTTGTCAAGAAGTATTACGCAAGCTTGGGTCGCAGCGTCAAGAAAAAGCGGATAGTTGGAACGGAAATCGACTTCATCATCCGCGCGCCGTGTGTAATGAGAGAGAGAAGGGGAAGTAGCACGTGGGGAGCAGCCAATCAGTGGAGACCACGTAAGCTGGAAGTCGGTACCGAGGTGGGGAGCCGATGTGTGCATATATCGTTCGGCGCGCCGTGGAACGGGGACAATCTGGGAAAGACTTGACTAGTTCGGTTGCAAGTGTGTGTCGCTCCAATGTTCCGTGGAGTGGAGAACTTTCTGTTTAAAACTTAACCAGTGTGGTTGTACGAGGGTATGGCTCCGATATTAGGACCATAAAGTCACCAAATCTACAAGTATATCATCAAATATCGACGGAGATGACGTCGTCCAGGAGACTGTGGGAAGCACACAGCATCATCCAGTACGAGGGAAATGCTTTGGCAATTTCCAGTGGTAAGCCCGAATGACGCAGAAATACGCAATCTCTCATTTCTCTTTGTTTTATATTTCATATTTCAGTAACTTCATAGCTTGGGAATAAGAGTAAAATCAATAATTTATCAGACTCCGTTTTCACGTAATTTTCTATCAGTAATATTAAAATCGCAACGCTCCAATTTAAATTTTAAACTTATTATTATTATTATTAATTTTGCTATACTTGTTTTATATAATAAATTCATTTCTTTTACAATGCAATCTTTGCTTTCAGTAGGTAGCATTAGATATAGACCAATTCCTTCTCCTGATACAATTGTTTGTTGGGTTAATGATCAAATCATACCACGATCTGAGTGAATAGATTCTTGAAGGTGTTCTACCAGAGCTAGACGTTGTTAAATACAAATTTAGATTTCAGCATTGCGTTGAGGTCTTGGCGCCCATTAAAACAACATAGCTTAGGCAAAGGTAAACTGTTACATTTGTCGCTCAACGTGAGGGTCAAACTGTTACACTTGTCGCTACCAACATGGGGCGATAAATAACGCTACATACTATCAATTCCGAACGAATTCTCCTGTGACTCCTTTCAAACTTTGGATACTCATTGCGAGATTTCACTGAGAATAAATTGTAAACACCCAAAACATCCAAAAGTGGGTCAACAAGAAGACATCACATGTTTTGCTATTGTTTTAGCCCAAGTTCAGTGATGATTTTATAATGAAATTAATTATGTACTGGGTAACGAGAAGAAAACACCACCAAAAATTTGATTTTTTAAAATTATTATTGTGCTTATGTGATTTTCCTTAATTGAGGTTTGTTCAACAAAATAAATAATTTGGTGGTCTACCATTAGTAGATTTATGTGAGAAATCCAATCATTAAATTCCTATGTATGTTTTAAAAATATTTAATTACGTGGATCAAGATTGCTACCCCAAAGGGAAATATTAATATGTTTTGAAGAAATCATGGCCTTGTATCATGTAAATAATGTAGTTCAAATTGATGTATTATAGAAGCCTATGGGTTTGTATTTGCATCCATGTATCTTGGTGATTAATGTTCTTCTTCTTCCGCTTTTACGGCCTCATTGGACCACTTCAGTCAATCATTTCTTGGTCCTCTTCTTCAGTAAGTTTTCTTTCCGAGTTACATTCATTCGCTCTGATCTTCTCAGGCATTCCTCATCTGTAAATATATGTTTTATTATTATTATTATTATTATTATTATTAATCTTGATTGGTCACATTGGACCACTTGAGTCGTTCCACAATCACTTCTTCTTTGAAGGTAGTACTGCTTGGTTCTTGCGCTCTTTCCAGTACTTTTTCATTCTTTCAGATCGGGATTTTCTCAACTCATCTGAAATCTCCATAGGCTTTCTATGCGTCATTTCTGCAGAAAATTTGTGAGTTTTAAGAATGGTGTTAATTTTATTTTTCTCCTCGGCATCTGTTATCTTGAGTCCAACTGCTTTGAGATCTTGTTGGACTTCTTGGATCCATTTTCCTCCAGTTTTCTTTCCTAGATTCCTCATCACTAGTTGGCGTACAATTCTGTTTTCTGGAAGCCGTAAGATGTGAAAAAAATATGAAATTCTTTTCTTCTTCATTGTGCTGGTGATTGGATCAATCTCACGATAGACAGTTTCATTTGGGAGAATCCTCCAGACTCCCTCAACCTGATACTTTTTATTTATGCACGTTCTAATGATTCTTCTTTCCGTTTTGAGGAGCTGATCAGTTCTTTGTTCATGTTTAATTTGGAACAGTGTTTCACAAGCATAAGTGGCTTCTGGGAGAGTTACAGTTTTATAATGTTGGATCTTAGTAGCTATTGATAGGCATTTTTTATTATATGTTGACCAGGTTAGAGATTGTGCCTTTTTCACTTTATTTGTTCTATTTATCCAAGTTACTTTTTCATTTAAGTTATGTGTTATAATTTATTGTTTTATTGTATGATAATAATAATAATAATATCATATGGCCTAGGGTGCCGGTTGCAAGCTTTGTAATTAGACACCCAGAGGGTAGCTTGCATGTCGAATTTCGTTGTTCCTTGAATCACTATGAAAGTCAAGGAGGTTAGATATCTAAGCTTCTTTAACACTATAGCGCTTTCTAGTAGACAAATGAGGAACTTTGTGTTGGCGGAAATTCCCGAGATTAATGTTGCCATTATGAACACGGCCTACTGAATTCAAATGGGTTCTTTAACATGCCAACATCGTATGACATGCGTGTCGTATTTTTGCCGCCTTTCAAAAATCAATTACCACGGCCAGGAGCGAACCTGAAATCTTGGAGTTAGTAGGCCGACACGCTATCCACTCACCCACCGTGGCAAGCTACTGTATGATGTTTGTCTATTTTTGGTTGAAATCTTATTTTTATGTCTTTCAGTTTTCTTAATTTTTTTGTTTTGTATTGCAAGTCATCCAAGGTTATTTCTAATTCTTACATATCTTCTCTAATTTCCTTAATCCATCCTACTTGTTGTTTCATATTCCAAAGTTTCTCAACAATTTTTCTCGATAATCTGGTTTCCGGTGTCCTCATGATGTGACCAAAAAAAGAACTCCGTTTCTTCCGAATAGTATCAGTGATGGGCTCCTGTTCTCTGTATACCACTTCATTTGGTACTATCCGCCATTGTCCATCTTTCTGTTTTTTTATATTTATTTATGCATGTTCTAGCTAGTCTTCTTTCTAATTTTAGAATGTTGACGATTCTGTTTTTCTTGAGTAACTTTACAAAGAGTTTCACTTCCATATGTCACCTCTGTTCATTACATTTCTTTTGACTTTTCTTGTTTATTTGGCATCAGGCCTCTTTGTTGTTATGCTTCCAAATGGACCTCTCGCCCCAATCAACAGTCATGTCCCAACTCCAGTGTTCCTATATAGCAGAGAAATTTGGTTTGGGAAGGGAAAGTGTGCCTGCTGTGTCAGCTGAGGCAGAGGCTACATCAACAACACATCAACGGCCACAGTTCGATTCCCAGCTACACTGGGGGTTGGATTGAGGTACACTCAACTTTGCAAGGAGGTTTGAGAAGAGAGGTGGGTCCCAATCCCTCTCTCATCATTTTAAAAAGGTTCATCTACTGACATGGGTCTCTTCCATTTCAAGCACCCTCAAATGCCATCGTGATCCCACAAATTCTGGCACAGTGAGTAAATGCCTTACCCATTGCACATCAGCTGGCCTTAATAACATTTCAAAACAGACATATATTCTTTTAGGTAGATTTCATTAGAAAGCTAACTATTGCAATGGGTACCATGTTTCGACTTCCGGAAAATTTCGACATAACTTCGCGTTTCACATCCCCCAGACCCCAAAACCACCGTCAGTTCAAAAGTTTATATATAATTTAAGTATATATGTATCTATATATATATATATCAGTTTCTTGTGGACACGATAACTGCCGTAATTGTGCACCAATCACTTTGAATTTTTTACATAACATGTATCCCTATAAAATCTCGGTCGAGTTCGTTAATGGGCAAAATCGGTCGAAGGGGGTGAAAATGGGGGGCTTTTTTCGAAAAAGTGAAATTTCGCTATAACTCTCTTAATACGTGAAATATCGAATCCATTCAAAGTTCATAATATGTGTCGTATAAGTGCCAAAAATGTATGTCAAATAAGTTTTTTGATAGCACCAACCATTGACCAAAGGGGTGGAAAAAAGTGGGTTTTTCGGGAAACATTAATTATATCTCTCTTAATAGGCACAATATCAAAACCGTACAAAATGGACAATATTCCTCCAATAATTACCTAAAACTTTTGTCTGAAAGAATTTTCGATATGACCCACCATTACGCCACGGAGTGAGCAAAATGATTTAAATTATAAGAAAATTCCAAGTGCCAAGAGTGGTTGCCATGACAACTTTACTTTTAATTGATACGGGTTGAGCCATCAGCAGTTGCTATGACAACACCACTGCACGAGATCACATTCTGTTTTCATATGTCTGTGGGAAGCGACTTCGGTATCGGAACTGGTAGCATGCTGAACTTCTATGCCCAAGGTCGCGGGTTCAAACCCGGCTGAAGTCGTCGGATTTACTAAGAGCGCCAAAATACCCTGAGTATGCTTTCCTTCTGAGGGGAAGTTCCAACGTTCGTTGCGAGTTGATGGTTCCGGTGGCATCTAGTAGCCAAGTTCACAGCTAGGTGTCGTTGATGGTAGTATTTTAAATTATGTAGCCTATTTTAGGTAGATTTCATCAGAAAGCTAACTATTGCAATGGGTGCCATGTTTCGACTTCCGGAAAATTTCGACATATCTTCGTGTTTCACATCCCCCAAACCACCGTCAGTTCAAAAGTTTATATATATGTGTGTGTATATAAATGCATATATATCAGTTTGTTGTGGACACGATAACTGCCGTAATTTTGCACCAATCACTTTAATGTTTTACATAATATGTAGCCCCTTAAAAAATCGGTCGAGTTCGTTAATGGGCAAAATCGGTTAAAGGGGGTGAAAATGGGGGGGTGGGGCTTTTTTTTTTCTTCGAAAAAGTGAAATGTCGCTATATCTCTCTTAATACGTGAAATATCGAATCAATTCAAAGTTCATAATATTTTTCGTATAAGTGCCAAAAATTTATGTCAAATAGGTTTTTTGATAGCACCAACCATTGACCAAAGGGGTGGAAAAAAGTGTTTTTTTTCGGGAAACATTAATCATATCTCTCTTAATAGGCACAATATCAAACCCGTACATAATGGAAAATATTCCCCTAATAATTACCTAAAACTTTGTCTGAAAGAATTTTTGATCTGACCTACCATTACGCCAAGGGATGAGAAAAATGATTTCGGAATTAAAGAACATGCCAAGTGCCATCAGAGGTTACCATGACAACGCTTCTAAATTGATGAGGGATGAGCTATCAGAGGTTGCCAAGACAACGCCATTGCACGAGATCACATTCATTTTTCCATCTGACTGTGGGAAGTGGCTAACTGGTAGCATGCTGAACTTATATGCCCAAGGTCGCTGGTTCAAAGCCGGCCAAAGTCGTCGGATTTTCTAAGAGCGCTAAAAAACCCTCAGCATTCTTTCCTTTGGAGGAGAAGTTCCAATGTTCGTTGCAAGTTGCTGGTTGTGGTGGCATCTAGTAGCCAAGTTCACAGCTAGGTGTCGTTCACGTTAGGATATGGTACAAAATTAGGAACTACTACTTAAAATTGACCGTCTGCAGACCTTACCTGAATTACACACTAAAACAGTCATCAAAATTAACACCGTTTATCAGATTCTACACACCCGGGGTTACATGACCACGTTGTCGCAGCCCCTAAACTGAGGAACCAACAAAAATCTCTGCGGGACTTAAAATTTTGCGAGAAGAAGTAACAGACTGTCAGATAGTTACACATCAGTTCCAAACCTTGCATAAGGACAGTGTGATCAGAAGTATAAAAATGAACCCCGAATGACAAGAAGGTTACCATCCCCATAGACAATAAAATGATAAAAATATGCATACAAAAACGAAAAAAAGTTGATTTTTAACCTCCAAATGTAAAATACTTTCTTGCAATCAATGTGGTCTGATCCTCCTACGAAAACCAGCATATTTTGCCTATTATAGCCAATCCCCTAGTTTGCCCGGTGAAATCTACCTCTGCCTTCCGGCGTGCCGAGAGAATTTTAGGTAGATTGCATTAGAAAGCTAACTATTGCAATGGGTACCATGTTTCGACTTCCGGAAAATTTCAACATATCTTCGCGTTTCACATCCCCCAGACCCCAAAACCACCGTCAGTTCAAAAGTTTATATATAATTTATGTATATATGTATCTATATATATATATTTATCAGTTTCTTGTGGACACGATAACTGCCGAAATTGTGCACCAATCACTTTGAATTTTTTACATAACATGTATCCCTATAAAATCTCGGTCGAGTTCGTTAATGGGCAAAATCGGTCGAAGGGGGTGAAAATGGGGGGCTTTTTTCGAAAAAGTGAAATTTCGCTATAACTCTCTTAATACGTGAAATATCGAATCCATTCAAAGTTCATAATATGTGTCGTATAAGTGCCAAAAATTTATGTCAAATAAGTTTTTTGATAGCACCAACCATTGACCAAAGGGGTGGAAAAAAGTGGGTTTTTCGGGAAACATTAATTATATCTCTCTTAATAGGCACAATATCAAAACCGTACAAAATGGACAATATTCCTCCAATAATTACCTAAAACTTTTGTCTGAAAGAATTTTCGATATGACCCACCATTACGCCACGGAGTGAGCAAATGATTTAAATTATAAGAAAATTCCAAGTGCCAAGAGTGGTTGCCATGACAACTTTACTTTTAATTGATACGGGTTGAGCCATCAGCAGTTGCTATGACAACGCCACTGCACGAGATCACATTCTGTTTTCATGTCTGTGGGAAGCGACTTCGGTATCGGAACTGGTAGCATGCTGAACTTCTATGCCCAAGGTCGCGGGTTCAAACCCGGCTGAAGTCGTCGGATTTACTAAGAGCTCCAAAATACCCTGAGTATGCTTTCCTTCGGAGGGGAAGTTCCAACGTTCGTTGCGAGTTGATGGTTCCGGTGGCATCTAGTAGCCAAGTTCACAGCTAGGTGTCGTTGATGGTAGTATTTTAAATTATGTAGCCTATTTTAGGTAGATTTCATCAGAAAGCTAACTATTGCAATGGGTGCCATGTTTAGACTTCCGGAAAATTTCGACATATCTTCGTGTTTCACATCCCCCAACCCACCGTCAGTTCAAAAGTTTATATATATGTGTGTGTATATATATGCATGTATATCAGTTTGTTGTGGACACGATAACTGCCGTAATTTTGCACCAATCACTTTAATGATTTACATAATATGTAACCCCTTAAAAAATCGGTCGAGTTCGTTAATGGGCAAAATCGGTTAAAGGGGGTGAAAATGGGGGGGGGGGCTTTTTTTTTTTTTTTTTTTTCGAAAAAGTGAAATGTCGCTATAACTCTCTTAATACGTGAAATATCGAATCAATTCAAAGTTCACAATATTTGTCGGATAAGTGCCAAAAATTTATGTCAAATAGGTTTTTTGATAGCACCAACCATTGACCAAAGGGGTGGAAAAAAGTGTTTTTTTCGGGAAACATTAATCATATCTCTCTTAATAGGCACAATATCAAACCCGTACATAATGGAAAATATTCCCCTAATAATTACCTAAAACTTTGTCTGAAAGAATTTTTGATCTGACCTACCATTACGCCAAGGGATGAGAAAAATGATTTCGGAATTAAAGAACATGCCAAGTGCCATCAGAGGTTACCGTGACAACGCTTCTAAATTGATGAGGGATGAGCTATCAGAGGTTGCCAAGACAACGCCATTGCACGAGATCACATTCATTTTTCCATCTGACTGTGGGAAGTGGCTAACTGGTAGCATGCTGAACTTATATGCCCAAGGTCGCTGGTTCAAAGCCGGCCAAAGTCGTCGGATTTTCTAAGAGCGCTAAAAAACCCTCAGCATTCTTTCCTTTGGAGGAGAAGTTCCAACGTTCGTTGCAAGTTGCTGGTTGCGGTGGCATCTAGTAGCCAAGTTCACAGCTAGGTGTCGTTCACGTTAGGATATGGTACAAAATTAGGAACTACTACTTAAAATTGACCGTCTGCAGACCTTACCTGAATTACACACTAAAACAGTCATCAAAATTAACACCGTTTATCAGATTCTACACACCCGGGGTTACATGACCACGTTGTCGCAGCCCCTAAACTGAGGAACCAACAAAAATCTCTGCGGGAGATAAAATTTTGCGAGAAGAAGTAACAGACTGTCAGATAGTTACACATCAGTTCCAAACCTTGCATAAGGACAGTGTGATCAGAAGTATAAAAATGAACCCCGAATGACAAGAAGGTTACCATCCCCATAGACAATAAAATGATAAAAAATGCATACAAAAACGAAAAAAAATTGATTTTTAACCTCCAAATGTAAAATACTTTCTTGCAATCAATGAGGTCTGATCCTCCTACGAAAACCTGCATATTTTGCCTATTATAGCCAATCCCCTAGTTTTCCCTGTGAAATCTACCTCCGCCTTCCGGCGTGCCGAGAGGATTTTTTTTTTACTGTAGAAGTGCAGGGCAGATGGCGGTGTCAAGTTCTCATTCTTTTTCTTCTTCTGTCTATGGCTAATTGAATAAGGCCTCCTGTACCCAAGGTTGTGGAATTAAATTTCAGCATAATCTGCTGATATTTAAGGCCATTTAAATGTCACAGATATGACAATATATATATCTGGCATATTAAAGAATACCTCCAAGGAAATTTACGTGTCACGGCCATATCTGCTAAGGGTTGGTTAAATA
Organism: Meconema thalassinum; assembly: GCA_946902985.2. Classification (NCBI taxonomy): domain Eukaryota; kingdom Metazoa; phylum Arthropoda; class Insecta; order Orthoptera; family Tettigoniidae; genus Meconema; species Meconema thalassinum. Next base: position 310,301,361 of record OX336393.1, on the reverse strand, counting down.
ATATTATTTCTGGCCATGTCAACAAGTAGCTTTGCCACATTAAGGCCCCGGATATAATTCCCAGCCACGTCCTCTGATGGTTAATTCTCCCCGCTCGGAAACTGGGTGTTTGTGAAGTCTTCGTTGTCATTCCATCTTCATAACAACCCACTATTCGTCATCGCTGTCGATAATAATTTGGAGACATAACCATGGTATGCTAGCAGCTCAGTTATCCATACTGGTGCCAAACTCTCTGTTCTTGACTCTTAATCACAATGTCCCTTTAACCTTTTAATTGCTAAGTTACCCGTTAGGCGTTTGCTACCATTTACCCTACATAAAATGTGTGTATGTTTAGCATTAGATTGGTAACAGTTTATCCGTAAAATATATGTATTATATAATCTGCCCTGTCGATACTGTGAAATGATGTTTATTACTATTTTAAACATACATGTTTCGATATAGCAATCATATCTTCTTCAGCGTTATTAGTTTAACATCAGCCTTGGAGGCTGGATTTAGACAGCTCCTTAACCCGGTCCATGAGTCAATTAAAATTGGCTACATGGATAATTCTTGCCAGGCACGTCCACGTCGTGGGGGTGGGCAACGGTACTGTAATATACATGGAACTACAGTAACGGCAAAGTTCTGGTGAGGACCCAGTCCTATGGGGTATAACATAGGCCCCGTGCACAGGGTTACGTGCGAAGACCTCAACGGCATCTGCAGTGGAGAAGATGGACTTTGGTACAGTGAAGATGGCGGAAGAGGCAACCCAGTACTCAGGGGTTAAATATTAGTACAACCTGCTGCCTTGTAGGTTTGGTAGTGGAATACCAAAGGCTAAGGGAGACAACCCTGACAGAAAATCCTCCAATATGTTAGGCCTAGCAAGCCAATAAAGGAGTAAATAGTTATGCGCTTTCAATGTTAAAACGAGCCTCGGAAAGAAGAATACCCAAAATGGACAGCTCACACACCTTACAGTTGACAGGAATGATGGCATCCAGCCTGATGTTATGCAATGTAATGTAAGGCTGTGGGAAAAAAACAGAATAAAGAAAGATAAACCCAAAATGAGAATAGGAACACTGAATGTAATGACATTAACTGGAAAATGTGAAGAACTTGTAGATCTGATGGAAAGAAGGCAACTGGATGTATTAGGTCTGAGCAAAACCAAATGGAAAAGGAAAGGGAAGAAAATTTTAAGAGGAGGATATACCCTTTACTGGTGTGGTAAATGGAAAGGGTCACATAATGGAGTGGGCTTTATTCTAAGTAAGAAAGTAGATGCTGTTGCAGATATTAAATATATTAGCGACAGAATCATTAGATTAGAGGTACTATCAAACAAAAAAATCCTAACCCTAGTGCAGGTTTATGTCCCACAAACGGGGTGCAAGGATGAAGAGAAACAGAAGTTCTTGGAACAGCTTGAGAACCAATTGGATAAGGAGAACATTATGATAATAGGTGACTTAAATGCTCAGGTGGGATGCAAAAGGGAGGATGTAGAAAGAGTGATTGGCCCATTTGGTTATGGAAACAGAAATCTAGAAGGGGAAGACCTGCTTGATATGTGCAGTCGAAATAGTCTTCAAATTCAAAATACCTGGTTTAAGAAGAGAGAAAGCCATAAAGTAACTAGATACAGCTGGGATGGAAGACATAGATCAATGATAGACCTTGTAATAACAGCGGGTGAAGCAGGAAAACAAGTTGTGGATGTCAAAGTCGTTCCCAGTGAAAGTCTCGACAGTGACCATAGGCTTGTTCTAGTTAGTATAACTGGTGTTAAACTGATTAATTATAAGATGGAAAAGAAACAAAAGATCAAGGTCTGGGAGCTGGAGAAATCTGATAAACGTGAGGAATTTCAGAGAAGAATTTTAGGAAAAGTTCCAAAAACTGATACCAAAAGTGCAGAGGAAGAGTGGCAAAATTTTCGAAATGTCTTAGTTGAAGAAGCTAGAGAATTATGTGGCGAAACAAGTAGTAAAGTTCGACATAAAGAGACTGCCTGGTGGAATAAGGAAGTCAAGACAATAATTCAATTAAGGAACAAAGTAAAGAGAAAATTAGAAGTGGAGAGACAAAAGAATGACAGAAATGAGGATAAAATCAGATCACTTGCTCAAGAATATCGAGAGCACAAATTAAGAGTTAAACGCATAATTAATGAAGAGAAGGATAAGATTTGGGATGAATTTGCAAAGAAACTGGAGGAAGATACACAAGGTAATAAGAAATGACTATATAAAACTGTGAAAAACAATAAAAGACATCGGGAATTAGTTACAACTTTGGAAGGAAATAATGGAGAAGTGATAAGAAACATAAATGAAATCAGGAAATTAATGGGACAGTATTTTGATCAACTGTTAAATGATGCATCTAATAATGACAGTGGGGACACAAATATCAATTTAGGGGCCAATGATGAAAACCACCAAGAACCACCCCCAACCTGGTCTGAAGTGGAAGAAGCTTTAAAAGCTATGATCAAAGGGAAATCCACTGGAGTTGATGAAGTAAGTTCAGACATGATAAAAGCAGCAGGAATTAATGGGATACATTGGTTGTACAGAGTATTACATGCTATATGGAAGGACAATAAGATCCCTGATGACTGGTATAAAGGTGTAATAGTGCCATTGTTTAAACAAGGAAACCGGAAAAAGTGTGAGAACTATCGTGGAATTACTTTGTTATCCCATGGTCTAAAGATCTTGGAAAAAATAATTGCAAAAAGACTACACAGACACTTAGAAAAGGCTTTAGAAGAAGAACAACATGGCTTTAGACCAGGAAGGAGTACTATTGACTTGATCTTTGCTGCAAGAATGCTTATTGAGAAACATCTTGAAAAAGGGAAAGAATTAGTAATGGTATTTCTAGATATAGAAAAAGCTTATGATAGCATTGCAAGATCAAAAATTTGGGAATGTTTAGAGGCACAATGTCCCAAAAGGCTTGATAAACAAGATCAAAATGCTGTATGAGAACACAAGGGCATGTGTAAGAATAGGTAATGGGGAAAGCAGATGGTTCACAACAAAACAAAGGAGTCCAACAAGGAAGTTCACTGTCTCCATTACTATTCATCACAGTGATGGACATAATCCTGAAGAGAATAATAGAAGAACAGGGTAATGAAACAAATGCCCTTGTCTTTGCAGATGACGTCATGATTTGGGGAGAAAGTGCCAGAGAGGTACAAGAAAAACTGGATTCATGGGACAAGCTGTTCAAGGAGTATGGGTTGAAAATAAGCCAAAGTAAGACAGCAGTGATGACAACAGGACTGTCTAATGCAACCATTTACCTGAATAATCAGCCTCTACAAATTGTTGATCAATTTAAATATCTTGGTAGCACAGTGTGTAAGGATAACAACAACAGTGAAGTAACAGTGAAGCAGCCTCCTTCTATGCACAAGTTAGAACACTACTGTGGGATAATAAAGTGCCCAGGAAGTGTAAACATATACTGTTTAAGACATACTACATCCCAATTCTAACTTACGGAGTAGAAACATGCACCCTGTCCAGAAGAGAAGAAAGTAGGATTCAGGCATCCTAAATGAAGTTTATAAGAACAATGCTTCAAAGGACAAGGAGAGACAAAGTAAGGAACGAAACAAAACAGGACAGAGGCTGGCATAGATATCAGTGCTACAAAATATTTGCAGAAGCAACGATTAGGATGGTATGTGCATCTTCAAAGAATGGGAGATGAGAGGACACCAAAAGCTTATTTCAACAAGATTATCCCAGGAAAAAGACCAGTAGGAAGGCCAAAGAAGAAATGGTTGGACCAAATCAAGGATGATCTTGAAGACAAAGGGCTACACTGGAGAAGGACCCATGAAGACCAACTATTCATGGACAGGAAAAGGTGGCGAGGGCTCGTTAACAGCACCCGGGCGACTGGAGCTGGAATTTGATGATGATGATGAATAATATTACCGTATTTGCTCGAGTATATCTCGCACTTTTTTGACCGAAAATATGTGTGAAAATTTTCGGTGCGAGATATACGCGGGGAATGACCGTATTCCCGAAAAAACACAAAATTTGCGATGTAACAGTAGGCCTACTTGCGCAACTGTTGTGGCGCGCTAATCGCTAATTCGAACGTGTTTCAAGGCGGTGAATTTAGCCAACAGCGGCCGAAGACGCGGCGAACGATGTACAGCGTGCTAACACTCACGCGGCCGAGCTCTGATGCGACGCAATGCGTAAAGACGAAATCATTGAGATTCGAGGAGACTGAACTGCGATTCTCTGCGATGTAACAGTAGGCCTACTTCCGCAACTGACGTGGCGCGCTAATCGCTAATTCGAACGTGTCTCAAGGCGGCGAATTTAGCCAGCCACGGCCGAAGACGCGGCGAACGATGTACAGCGTGCTAACACTCACGCTGCGCCGTATCCTTGCACGCGGCCGAGCTCTGATGCGACGCAATGCGCAAAGATGAAATCATTGAGATTCGAGAAGACTGAACTGAGTTTCTCTGCGATGTAACAGTAGGCCTACTTCCGCAACTGAAGTGGCGCGCTAATCGCTAATTCGAACGTGTCTCAAGGCAGCGAATTTAGCCAGCCGCGGCCGAAGACGCGGCGAACGATGTACAGCGTGCTAACACTCACGCTGCGCCGTATTCTTGCACGCGACCGAGCTCTGATGCGACGCAATGCGTAAAGACGAAATCATTGAGATTCGAGGAGACTGAACTGCGTTTCTCTGCTATGTAACAGTAGGCCTATTTCCGCAACTGACGTGGCGCGCTAATGGCTAATTCGAACGTGTCTCAAGGCGGGGAATAGCCAGCCGCGGCCGAAGACGCGGCGAACGATGTACAGCGTGCTAACACTCACGCTGCGCCGTATTCTTGCACGCGGCCGAGCTCTGATGCGACGCAATGCGTAAAGACGAAATCATTGAGATTCGAGAAGACAACAGCGTTTCTCTGCGATGTAACAGTAGGCCTACTTCCGCAACTGACGTGGCGCGCTAATCACTAATTCGAACGTGTCTCAAGGCGGCGAATTTAACCAACTGCGGCCGAAGACGCGGCGAACGATGTACAGCATGCTAACACTCACGCTGCGCCGTATGCTTGCACGCGGCGCCTCGATCCCTAATCGGCTCGTATCGAAGTTCGGATCAACTCGTTGTTGCTCGCTCTTCCTGTTAGTAACGCTTCGGGTAAGTTCCTGGACAATGGTGACTGTTGTGGCAAGCTAAATCGAACGTGTTTCTACCTCAAGGTTATTACTGTCATTTATATGATGGCGTCAGTAATGAATGCGAGATATATGCGAGTACTTGTTTTTTCCTGAAATTTCAAATAAAAAAATGGGGTGCGAGATATACGCGGGGGCGAGATATACGCGAGCAAATAAGGTAATAATAATATAATGAAATGGATATCCTTAAAAATTTGAATGAAAATAAATGAATTTTTTTAAATAAAAATTAAATTTTTAACACTAGAAAAGTGTTGCTAATAAAATGGTGTTTTGATTGAATTTCACCAGAATTTCAATCGCAACTCCATTTTATTGGAAACATTTTTCTAGTGTTAAAAAATTTCATTTTATATTACTAATGTTAAGATAGCGTGTTAAGATAGATAGCATTGTTATATCGAAGCATTTCACAGTATTGACAGGGCGGATTACCTAATACATATAGTTTACCATTTGCATGTTAAAAAAATTGTGGAAGCAGTAATACTTATCGGGGTGAGTGATAGGCTTAAATGTCTGTAAGTTTCTGGTCATCATTCATCTAAATGCACATTCAAAATCCTACATTTATATTAATTTTGAGACAAATCAAAATTTTTGTGCCCACACTTGTATCATCTCCATACCAAGGAACAAAATAAAATTAATTCCTAAAATCAGTAGGCTCCTTACTAGTGGTTAATAACTAAAGGATGTTTAACTGCATGTAACGTCCATGCTATCCATTGGACTTCAACCAAATTTTGTATTCTGTGCCTTAAGAGATCGAACTAAGAATATATTCAGTCCCCAGGGCTGCCAACTGTAGTTCTCTATTAGGCTACATTATGCCAAGTATACAGTATTTCGAACTAATTAGAAATTTCGATATTACCAACTTAATTTCGTCATTATTATAGATAGATATTATAGATAGATCCATATAGATTAATCATTGGCATGAATCTTAAATTTTAAGAAAAGTAGGCTCTTTAGTTCGTCAGGGAACTTCTTGTTTTATCTGAAATCACAACAGTGCGAGACCAACTTGCTTGTTGTTTTGCAATGCTTGTTTACATCACAGATGAACTCCAGCTTTAGAGGACATAGTACAGTACATTTACAAAATGCTCCGTCAGGTAGCCTACTTCCAGAAGCAAGAATCCAAATTCAAGCAGCACCATACAATATAATGCCCAACAGATGGCAGAACTTGCCAAAAATCAACTCCGCACTCAAGAGTGAATGGGGAATATGAAAAAAATAAACGTTCTTGTTAACCGTCTATAGGCTCATTGAGTTAAATGCCCAAGAATATTAAGAGATTCACAAAACAATTTCTCCTTGGTTGGTACTGTTATTCCTCCCAACTCTACGAACAGACATTCTTCTTGGAACTGCAAACTTTCACTCAGAGAAGGGGGTGGGTACAGGCATGTTGCAGCATGGGCAGGGCCTTGGAAGGATTATAAGGGTCTGGGTCCAGACCGAAGAGAAGAAGGGTTTTATTTCACTTTTACATTGCTCCTGTCAACACTATCAGCTTCATATTGTTGAGTTAGTGAGAACCCACAAGCTTCTCTTTTGCAAGTAATACAAGCAAGCATTGTAAGGTCATTTTATCTTCAGAGCAAGAAAAGGCCACTGTTGACTCATGATGGGAGAGGATAACATAAAATAAAATATTAATTTTTAATACAATTTCATTTTTGCCTCATGGTGAAACTTTGGGGGGGGGGGGGGGGTCAGGCTCCTGTAGGTAGAGTTTCGGGGAGGATAAGTCCTTTAGGAAATTATGCACATGATCTCTAGGTATAGAAGCTGTATTGTATCTTCCTCGATATGAGAACAGACTTTGGTCTCAGTGTCATCATCATGAATTACGATGCAAGAAAGCCTACTTTCTTAAAAATTCGAGTTTACATGTCAAATATTCCGAATATTGCCAATATACCACATAAATACATAACATATTGAAACCAATGGTAAAATTTTGCAAACTAACTTACACTCCTAACAGCCCACCACATAAAGTAACAGAATTTTAATTTTGTATTTTAAATTATAAATTAAAAGATAAAAAATGGAGAACTTGTCGTTCTATATAAACATGTCTATTGAAATATATAAGTTTAACTCTGTTACCAAAATGTCTACATCTACAATTCTACCAACCTGAATGCACATGCACTTGGGAGATGAACGACAAGAATAAGACAGGAGACTGATTTGTTAATGATCAGCACAAGGAAAATACAGTACCTGGTTGGATGGTGGGCACAATTTTGGTTTGATTCTTCTTGGTTACCGAAGTTAAGGCGATGATGGGCTTTCCTTTCCCATCAAAACCTTCAGCAGCCCCACGAATGAAGTCAACTTGTCCTCCAAATCCTAAACAGATCCAAAACAATAATATAATGCATGCTTAATACACTACTTCTTACTACTTGTGTTAAAAAAAAACTAGCCAAAATGGTGAGTGCTGGCTGGAGGGCCATAATGCTGCTTGAATATAATGAATTTTCCTTTCTGGTCATGTGTCGGGCGAGCCCCAACTTCATGCATCCGTACGGCTCGTCTGTCGTCTCTCCTCCAACAAATTACCCATTCCTATTAGGTTATGCCCTCTGTTGGTTGCGTGAAAAACATTGTGAAATTTTGATATTGAAAAGCAGGCAACCATTAAACTATTACCATATTTACTTTAGTGTAATGCACAGTATTTTTGGGGGGGCAAATAATGTGTCAAATATCAGGGTGCGCATTAGAATTAGCAACGCACTGGATTTGAGCACAAACTAGGGGCAGATGACCTTGTAGTTCCGCCCCTTAAAACAACAATAACTAACTAACTGAGCACAAACTTGGAAGAATCCCTGATCACAGTGCAGTGCCTACTCTCTTCTAGTGTAGCCTTGTTGCGTCTGCCTCTTTTATTGGACATAAATGCTACTTTTCTTTACTGCACAGACGTGTTTTCGAGATTAAGTCCTGTCATAATCTGGCTACGACTTTATTTGAAAATGGAAAATCGTTACGAACGGGCAGAACTTTAGATGAAATCTAAACAAGGATTATGAAAATTACAACTTGACATAAATACTGTACATTGTAAGCACGTCATGGCCAAAACTCTTTGGTCGAGCCTTTCTTAATGACAAAAATGAAGCCAATTCCATGACAACAAACCAAATTTAACACAAAAAAAAAAAAGCTGATTGGCACAGCCGGAGCTCTCCATTGGCGTTCGATACGAATTGGATACCTACCAGAAAGGACATTTAAATATCCAAACTCGCTGCATATCTCGTATTTGAAAAAAATATCTCGAGTACACACAAGTCGTCTTTAAAATGCAGTGTATCAAACACTGTATTTATCCATTTTAGGTTGTTAATTTCAGGCGAATATTAATTCAAGATTCCACCATACTACAGTATATTAGGAACTTGATAGGAACAATTTTAAATTATTTGGGAAAATCTACATTTAATTACCTCATCATTTTATTATTTTATTTCAACTAGTTTTGTTCATTTTTATTTCACATTAAAAGTTTTTCTTTGTTTTCAGAGTTTCTTTCTTATTTTGACAATGTATTCCTACTTGTCTGTATCATACGATTCAAGTCCGTTTTCATGACTGTTTCTGGACTTTACTTTCTTGGCTGATAAGACACCCTGCGAGACATAATCACTATGTATTATTTACACAAAAGAGTCCACTGCAAAAAAGGAAGAATGTCAGATTGTATTGGTATTACAGAAACAAATTTTTAAGTTTGCAACCATATTATTGAATACTAAGCAAACACAAATGGTTATGTTTATACAATGAAGCACCTAGTATACATTTGATGAACAGAAATCTGAGTCCCTTGATACACAACTTTTGATAGTACTAGAATTGATTTTCCCCACTAAATATACAAAGCACAATAAATATGTTTCGTAGAGCAGTGGATTTGTTAGATCACACTTCAGAACCCTTGTGAATGAGATTGTTGTTGTACTTTCTTGCATTTGCACCATAAAACTGCTTTGTGTGTTGCAAATTTTGGTTTTCTTTTCTTGTACTACTTTACAATGACATTCTCCTCTTCAAAACACTGTTGATATATATATACCTGCAGTAGATTATGATATGTGGTATCGTAACTTACACGAACTGATGTACAATTCATTTCCACAAAATGTGGACATTTCTCCTTTTGCAGTAGACTCTTCAAATTTAAAACAGGGAGTGGAGTTTAAACAAACCTGAGTACATTCTGGTTCCGATTGAATCTGATACCACTTGCCCTGTGAGGTCAACCTCAATGCAGGAATTAATGGCAGTCATATTTGGATTTTGAGCAATGATGGGAACACTGTTGACATAGGACACATCCAGCATCTCTGAAACAGCAATTAGTTCCAACATTTTTCACTATTATACAAAGATACTTAAAGATAGCAAGACTAATTTCAAAATGGGTACCTAGTCCCTGGTGGTAAATTGCTAAACTACAATTTAGAATATCTATGTCTCATCGAAATGTCATCCTCACCGCAGTGGTGCACCCTGCTATAAACTAGGCTCTGGCGACCGAGTAATTCACAGGATAAGGAATTCCCCTCTATCAAGCCAACAGCCTCAATGGAGGGTGGATGAGCAGGTAGAGGCAGGGCACCCTTATGTCCTTGGGATGAGAAATCATCCCCAAAGGCAGACAATCCCAATGATGGACAATGGTATAGGACTTGGACCTCAAGGTAAGGGGTGAGGGTAGGTGGACTCATTCATGGTGAAGGCAACTCACCCAGGAGGACACTGATAACCAACTGGGTGGATCAGCACCGTAGGCGGCAGCACCATCACTGGACTTGGGCTCGGAAGGCTGAAAACCTACCAGCTTTAAACTTTGATATCAAAGGAAAAGGCAACAGGAAATACCGGATGGAATATTCGATGACAATGGATAATAATAATGTTGTTGGTTTTACGTCCCTTTTAACTACTGCAGCTTTTAGAGACGCTGGGATACCGGAATTATGCCCCGAAGGGGATCTTTAACATGCCAGTAAATCTACTGACACAGCTCCCTCATATTTGCGCACCCTCAAATACCAGCTGACTGCACCAGGATTCGATCAGGTATTTGATGGATAGATAAATTGGATGCTCAGATTGTAAATTGGTACATGGAACATCAGGTCAATCATGACAGGAGGAATGAAGCAATTGGACACAGTGCTCAGCAATTACAAGTGTCCCATAGATGCAAGAAACAAGAATTCCCCAAGTGAATCATGAAGATCGGGGATCACTACAAACTCTTTAACCCTCTAATGGGCGCTTGGCTACACTCCCGTGGAGCAAATTCATTTGCTTCTACTTTGCTGATGAACGTAGTTATTTCCCGCCTGATATGCTATGTTCATTTTATCACCGCTAGGCTCACGCGATAGCTTGTCTGCCTCACGTCTGTGGCCTATGAGCTGTCAAAGATGACAGGTACTGTAACGCCACACTGAGTGAAGCACGCGCCCACTCCTGTCAAGATTTCTCTCGCATTTGGAGTAGCATGCGTTTGCGTTCCAATATTACTTTCCCCACCGGCAAACATGTTTCATATCGAATTCATTTCCATAAATAGAGGAGTGTAAGCTCCATGGTGTAAGGGGTAGCATGCCCCAGGTTTGATCTCTTTATATTGTTTGCGAATAGCTTCCTGATACAAACATTCAAAAGTTGTTACTTATCAATTTATTTGAAACACTCACTCAGAAGGCTTCTATGGGACACGAAGATCCCACCCCGATCTCATAAAATGCCTCCACTGAACCCTGTCTTGGGCGAATTCTTCCCAGTTGTCCACATTCAGATGTCTACAAAGCTTGGAGATTTCATTTTTCCAGGAAGTTCGTGGTCTTCCTACTGGGCCTTTTTCCTCTTTTTCTTCTTTGAAGATTTGCAAGGCTATCCTATCATCTCCCATTCTCAGTAAATGACCAGCCCATTGAAGTCTTCTGGAGTTAATGAAGTTTATTGGTGCTTGCTGTGATAGTGAGTGTATGTATTTGATTTTTTTTTTCCAGCTTTGAGATGCGGGGTCAAAATAATGTCAAAAAATTTTCCTTTACACTTACACTTACATTTACACTTTATTTTCGAAAACCTGCAACTGGTCTTCTTCCAGTTTTGTTGAACTCCATGATTCTGCACCATAAGTTAGAACTGGCCTAATGATGCTAATGTATATTTTCAATTTTGTATTTCTCATCAAAATTTTGGATCCCAATAAAAACTGCCGAGAGTAGTACACTTTGCTGAAAGGGCTGAAAAATTGACAACCCAGGAGGACATTTGTCACGTTCTTATTGAGCTTTCGGATTATGATCCAGATCCAGTTTCCGAATTGTAATTGTAATTGTAATAACTGTATGTTCCAGAAGGTTAAATTTGAAGTTGACTACACCTTTGCCAGTTATTATGTGGTAAATACAACTTAATTTGAATTTGGAGTTTTCTTTTCTTTTTTCTTTTACTATTTAGTTATGGTCATTGCTAAGTACAGAAATTCCTTTGATTCACAGAATAATTCATTTGTCAAAATGTGTGTCTAATTTCATATACAGCACTGTAGATTACTAGTTATTTCTATAAAACTTAAGTTTCTTCCCAAAAATTAGCATTAAAAATGATATTTTGTAGGGGCCAAACTCCATGCAGCAAACGACAGCCCATGTAATTTTTTAACGTGCGGCCACCAGTGGGTTAACAGCAATGAGTCATGACCAGACTGGACCTCAGGAGTTGGTTTTGCTGTTCACAACAAGGTGTTTCCAGCGGTTGGCAAATTGGATAGTGATAAGTAGGGCCCGGATTTTGATGAAAAGCCATCTTTTTTCTGAGTACACGGAGACGATGCTTAGTGGTAATTAAGTGTTGTCACAGTACAATCTCTAGACATTTGGTTTTGATCATGGCTACTCTTTGCTGGTGAGCTATTGCAGGCCTCAGCGCAAAGCTTAGAGATTCCTGGCAATGATGAACCAGTAAAGGAGAAGAGGGCCATGCTAAATTGAGTGACACATCTGTATTTTTATTCCTATTTACATTGTTCTTTTGTTTATACATATCTTTGGTTTTTTATTAGTACTCTATGACTATTCTTGTGAGGAGTCCATACTGGAAGATTTTTATGAGAGTATCTGTTGAGATTTTAATGAATTTGGTGATATGCATGTGAAGTGAAGATATTAAATATTAATAGTAAAACTCCCTTATGGTATAATTACCACCACCCCCCAAACAAGAGAGTGTACGGTTAGAGCTCCGACCAGCTCCGCCTTCCAGAGCTCGTGTTGCTAGGACACTTCAGAGCAAAAGTTTATACTCAGCTGTTTAGACGTGCGTGCTGGCTTTCTAATTTCCCGTGGTGTAACCAGGCCCGACGAGAGGGGGGGGCAGGCGGGGCTGCAGCCCCGGGGCCCGGCTCTGAGAGGGGGCCCGGCCGGGCAATGTATTCATTTTATGACTTACATATATCAGAGACAATTATTTGATGAAACATTCAACGTTTGTTGAAAATGGTGCAAGAAAAATAACATAGCTCAAATACTTAAGTCAAAGCCCCCTTGAAAACAGCTGAACCAAAGCAATCGAACGTAGTCATACAATACTCTAGTTCTCAGAATATGTACTAGTGGAGAGGGTCGCATACCTCGGTTCTAAATTTAACCATTGAACTGTCTTGTCAGCGTTCTTTGGTTTGCATACCAAGCTTGTAACTGATTTCCTCACTCTTACCTGTCGCAATTCTGCTGATTAGTCTCCTCTGTGACTGTGTTTGGTGCGTCGCGTCGCGTTGTTTTGTGCCGCGCGCTTACTTCAATTACATTGTCTAGGTAAGAAAATAGTTTATTTAATCTGTGTCCACACTGGAATTCATTTTCGCTCCGTATAAATGCCGGATAAATATGATGCGTGATGTAACGCTGCGGTATTTTCATTGCCGAACTTACATTAAATAGTTGTGGATAAGGAAAATGTTCATCTATAAAGAACTAAGGAAGCATTATTATTATTATTATTATTGTTGTTGTTCAAAGGTTTGTGTTTCTTAGGACTGTAGCCTATAGTTAAACGATTTGAAAAAGATTCGATCCGAAGATTTATGGTAACTGTCTGAATATCAGTTTATGGCTTAAAACGTGTTGTAGGCCCAACATTACCTAACAGCTGAGAAATCTCATTTGCTGCTATTAGTAGTAGTAGAATTATGATTATCATTTATGTTTAATTAGATTTTTTATTATTATTATTATCGCCTTATAGGCCTACTGTATGCTAAACATTACTAGTGGAAACAAGCCCAGCTTTCGTAAGCCAACTGGCAGCTTTAATAGCATCGCAAAAATAGATCAATGGAGCGAATATGACATTATTCTAATGTGGACGCAACACGTATTTCTTAATGACTCTGGCTTGCAAAAGAGTAATTGACTTGGTCGAAAGCACAGCCTAACACGAGAACGAGGATATTCTCAAATTCAAAATCATTACGATTTTCAGTGTGAGAATTGCTATTAAAGATCATCGTTAGTTTGATGATGGTGGTTGTTGTTGATGATGTTTTAAGGGGTCGGAACAACGAGGTCATCTGCCCCTAATCGTTAGCTTACGTGTTCCTTTTGTTTATAAATATTGAATGCAGGCTACAAGGGAAAGGGGCCTATAACCTAGATGTAGATTGTCACGGTGGGTGAGTGGTTATAGTGATGGACTACCAACCCCAAGATTGCAGGTTCGTTCCTGCCCATGGTAAGTGATTTTTAAAAGGCGACAAAAATCACGACACTCATGTCATATGTTGTTGGCATGTTAAAGAACCCATTTGAATTCAGTAGGCCGTGTTCAATGGCAAAATTAATCTCGGGGTTTTCCGCCAACACAAAGTTCCTCCATTCTCTACTTGAAAGCGTTGTAGTGTCAAGGAGTTTAGATATCTAACCTCCTTGACTTTCATAGCGTTCAAAGGAACGACGAAATTCGACATGCAAGCTACCCTCTGGGTGTCAATTAACAAAGCTTGCACCAGGTTCCCGAGGCCATACGATATTATTATACCTAGATGTTAGGCCCCTTAAAACAACAACAACAACAACAACAACAACAACAAGGGAAAGTAAACAATAATTGAAAGTGAACGGTGGCGGCTTCGGTAGCGTAGTAGGTAGCATGCTGAGCTTCTGTGCCCAAGATAGCGGGTTCAAACCCGGCCGAAGCCGTCGGAATTATTTAAGAGCGTTAAAAATCCCTCAGTATGCCTTCCTTCGGAGGGGAAGTAAAGCCGGCGCCCGGCGGTCCCATGTCATAGATTTATGGCATGTTAAAGAACCTTCCACTAATTGCACCTGTGTGAAGCTAAATTGGATAGGTTAAGAATGTAAACAACGCTCGTAGGTTTCTACGTTCGTTGCCAAGAGCCGACTGCGGTGGCGTCTAGTAGCTAAGTTCTGACTTGGCCTAGTAGTCGTTGACGGTGGCGCTTGGCGGCAAAAGTAGAATCTATTTGAAAAATTCTAAGTTGCAGTACTTAAATTTAGAAAAAACAACCAGATAACACACACTAATACAGTCATCACAATTAACACCGGTTATCAGACAGATTCTACAAACACCCAAAGCACACGGGGCTACATGACCGCGTTGTCGCAGTCCCTAAACTTAAGAACCAACCAACCGAAGTGAACGGTGATAGGTTTGAAGTCTTTGATATGGAAATGTAGGTATAATCAATTACGCTGGCGGAACTGTTGTCTATTTTTAAGAAGGAGAAAAACATAAAGAAATGTTTGGATATTAAATGAACTCTGGTTCTTGTTTTTATCTTGGACTAGCTCTTCGTACCCGTCGTTGTCGGGATTGCTTTGTAATAGAAACAAAAGAAACCTTTTTGGCCAACACCCATGTAATTTCGCAATTTGCACCCAGTGCATTCTTCTGCTTAGGATTAGGTACTTTTAAGGGAGCACACTTGGGGTCACAAAATTGAACATTAAACAGCTGATAAGAAAAATAAGCTATCAACCAGCACGCAAATTCCTCAAAAGGTTGTTTTTTTTAGAAATATTTGTCGGTTTTCGGCCTTTTCTTCTTAGCCATGCGGCCAGTTTTAATGGAATTTATTTTTACTTCTATTATGTGTCTTGGTATAATTTATTACTGTTATTGGTTTTGCGTCCCTCTTAACTAGACTACTTAGGCTTTTACAGACGCTAGAGGATCTTTAACGTGCCAGTTAATCCACTCACACGGCTCCCTAACATTTGCGCATCCTCTAATGTCAACTGACAGCGCAAGGGTTCGATCCTGTAACCTTCGGCACATCAGACTAGAACGTTTTTTCTGCGCCACGCAGCCAGTCTTGGTATGATGAGGAAAGATGATTGTAATGTATATATCATATATCATTGAAATGTAATGGGCTTACAATTAATGAGAAGATAAACACATCCATGCCCGTGGTCAGATTCAAACCAGCAGCAGAGCTCGAATTTCAAGACCGATGACCCATGCCAGCATAATATTTCGTCACTCCACTATCGGTGTGAAGAGATTTGCCAGCTTGCTTAGAGGCTTCATTGTGGTACCGGTACTGTACAATATATATTGTGATATGATATCCATGTCAGGACAAGTCACCTTGTGGCATTCTCAGATCAGCAAGTTCTACACCTGGTATTGTGATGTCAAGAGAAGAATACAGATTGCGCAATTGGCTTGCTGCAGGGAATTGAGGCTTCCTATTAACCCCCTCATCCCTCTGTATTACAAATTCAATATGTAGCCTAGTTTTATTTTATGGTTGCTTTCTACTTACATACGAATGTTCATGCCATTCGCTCCAGCAGTATAGACTCCAAACCATAACAATCACATCATCCAAACTGAAGATATATTTGGTCATTAAACACCTCATCCGGGATAAATGAAAAGTTTCAGCCAAATATTCTAAATGTTCTTAGATGAAAACACATACTGCCAAGCAATATTAACTAAAATAATAATGGGCATGAAATTAGAGAACATAGTTTTATTATTATTATTATTATTATTATTGCAGGCCCCGTGGTGTTGGGCAGCGTGCCTGCCTCACAATCACCCCGGGTTCCATTCCCGGCTCCGTCAGGGATATTAGAAACTGACGTAAGGGCTGGAACGGGGTGCACTCAACCTCATGAGGACAATTGAGTAGCTTTCCGACAGTGAGGTAGTGCCCCGTTCATGGAGACCCAGATTAACGGCCGAGGGGACCCGACGCTCTAACCACGCGTCACCCCAATATCTGCAGGCCAAATGACTGTGCAGCGATCGCTTGGTAGGCCAAGGCCCTTCAAAGGCTGTAGCGCCACGTTTTTTTAAATTATTATTATTATTATTATGTATATAATTCGCTAGGACCACGTTAAGTCTTGTTACATTTGGCTTTCCTTTGCACCCAGAATTCTCTCATCCTTTGGGATGAATATTATTACTATAAAGTGTGGCCTCCTCAAGGCCTGGTGCCGGTATTTGTGGTTGTCTATGCTCGGTCTGCACGTCGGGGATGAATGTAATGTTGAAGACGTCAGAGAATTCCACTGGAGATTAAAATCTTGCCATCCTGGCCGGGAATCGATCACAGGACTCTTCGGCCTAATCCTAGTATGTTATCCACTGAACTAATAATACCCTATTCCAACATTCACGCATGTTTTAGGATACCGTATTTGTAAGTACGACGGCCATGGAAGTAGCTGTTGATTTGACTTAAACAGGGGGCAGATCTAGACATGGGGCTGATAGGACTGCAGCCAATATGCTTCTTAAATTCCTAGAGAAATGAGACTATATAAACAGCGGCAATTTTTGGCATTTTGAATTTGAACTACAATTTGAAATGTGTATTAATTAACCTGGAATCAAACTTGGTTCACCAGGGTGAGAAGCAAACAACTGGACAGCTGTGCTGTCTTGTCCCTATGTAACATGCATAATATGAAATGTTTAAGGGTGGTATGATTACGGTTTAATTAAATAGTTCTCCAGTTATTTATTTTATATGTATTGAAATAGTGACTGCTTAAAACTTGGCTACAGTTTTAATTAATCCACCAATATTTCCATTAATATTCAGTACCAACTTACTATCCATTCTTTGATAGATGCATAGAAAACAGAAAAGTGTAACAAATATATTATGGAAACAGTAATGACTAGTAATTATCTTCACGAAATAAGGAAATATCCATCACAATAGCAGTTTAGTGCGTGGAACTATGAAAATCTCTGGATAAGTCCTGTGAATTCCTAAAGAGAGCTTACCATTTGTCAGTTACTCTTTTGTGGATGGCTGAACAAATCGGCTGGTTTTGGACCATTGTATATTTAGTTTTGGACGTACATTATATAATCGCAGTGTTATATTTTTGACATGTTAACAATATTGTTTTAGAATGGATTATCGTCATAAATCGGGAGCTCAGAAAAGAAAAGAACGAGATACAAGAGAGAAAGCTGTAATCAAGGGCCAAATAACATTCGAAAAGATGGGATTCTTCTCTGATAAATCGAAGCATCCAAGCGATCCAGTAACCTGTGACACAAAATTGCGTGCGCTTTCATATAGTAGCAGTGAGAAGGAAAGTTGCTCTCCGCAGGAAGGACAGAAAAACAGCGGAGCACACACGTCCATAAATGACACTTCAGATGTAAACATAAGCGGAATAGGGCATTCAGATGATTCAGAAAATAATATGGTAAAAGAAGTGTCCTTAGAAGTTACACCTCCAAGTAGTCAAAATTTCGGAGTAAATACTCTTGTATCAACAACTTCAGAGAAAAAGGAATATGATTCTTACTCCAAGCCACTGGAATATGACATAGGTAAACTCGAAAAATTATAGCCTACGCAGACTCAAATACAAGAAATAGTTACACGTGGTGTGACCCCGCACCCAAAAGTATTTCCCGAGGATACTGAAGGTCATATGTTTCCTTGTTCAGTACTTCAATCCACACTTAAAAATGGTGAGGTAGTGAACAGGGACTGGCTAGTATGGAGTGAAGGGAAAAATGCACTTTTTTGTTTACCTTGCCGTTTATTTAGCAAGTCTTCTCTGGCAAATAGGACAGCATTGGCAACTCCATCAGGTTACTCAACTGACAACAACTGGAGAAAACTATATGACCGAATAACACCACATGAAAATAGTGTGAATCATAAGACTTGCTATATTGAGTGGCGCACTTTAGAAACGCATCTTAGTGATGATTCGACTATAGATATGTTGCTTTTTGAGAATATCAATACAGAGGCTGCGAAATGGAGGCAAATACTCTCGAGAATTTTAGATGTCATTCTCTTTCTAGGAGAAAGAGGTTTGCCACTAAGAGGTGACAGTCATCTTGTAGGTGATCCAAAAAACGGCAACTTTCTCGGAATTTTGGAGTTGATTGGACATTATGACCCAGTCTTACAAGACCACCTAAACAAAGTCAAAGCCTCACAGATGGCACACACTCGATTACAAGTACATTATTTGTCCCCAGATATTCAAAACGAATTCATTGAACACTGTGCGGATCATGTAATACGTGCGATTCTGAAGGAAAGAGAAGCAGCTAAGTATTATTCAATAATCGTGGATGCAACTCCTGACTCCGCGCATTTAGAACAAACTGTGTTCATTTTACGGTATCTCAGTTTATGTGGTGAAAACAAACTGGAGAAATACACAATTCAGGAACGGTTTCTGACGTTCGTGGACTGCAACAAGAAAACTGGAGAAGCAATAGCCCAGCTAATTCGTGACACTCTGAGCAAGTACCATATTCCCCTGAGCGACTGTCGTGGTCAAGGATATGATAACGGCAGCAACATGAGTGGACAATATAAAGGAGCTCAAAGCCACATATTGAGCGACAATCCTCTAGCCACCTTTTCGCCATGCGCTGCTCACAGTTAAATCTGTGCGGAGTTGAAGCAGCTGAGAGTTGTACAGAAGCCATAACGTTCTTTGGAGTACTTCACAAGTGCTACAACATATTTAGTTCCAGTCCCCAGAGATGGGAAATTCTTCAAAAATCTATTGGTTGCTCTCTTCACAGCATGTCAAAAACCCGTTGGTCTGCTAGAATTGAGTGTGTGAAGCCCTTCGCAAAAAGTCTTCCCGGTATAAGAGAGGCTGTAAAAAAGGTACAGGCTTTGAATTTGACAGCTGAAACTTTAAGCGATATAAAGGGAGTTGATAGTTATGTTAACTCATTTGAATGTGTCCTCATGGCATCGATTTGGTTCAAAGTTCTTACAGCCATAAACTACAGAAGCACTGTCTTACAAGCAAGGGATGCTACTCTGGATATAGAAGTCGAAAACATTGACAGTCTTTTAAATGATCTCATTGCTCTTAGGAAGAGCTGGGAGAAAATTTTGCACGAGTGTAAACTCGTCAGCAACAACCTAAATATTACGTCAACCTTTCCTGAAAAACGCAAATCCAGGAAACGTTTAGCGGACGGAAGTATTCAAGAAGACAGTGCTGACCCAGAGGAGCGGTTTAGAAGAAGTGTTTTCTTTGTTCTTCTCGACTGCGTTGTAGCAAACATTACGACACGTTACAAGGCTATTCGGGAAATTAATGATTCCTACAACTTTTTATGGAAGTTCCCAGTTATTTCAGAAGAAGAAGTAATCGAGAAAGTGAAAAAATGGTTTGTAAAACACAACCGTGATGTTTCAGAGGATATTATTGGAGAAATGGAACACTTGAAATCAGTTCAAGCTGCTAATTTCCGTGACGGAGTTGCTCCATACAAACTTCTCAACATGCTTCTTCAGCAGAAACTTGTAAATTTGTTTCCAAATGTCTGCATAGCACTACGCATCTTTTGCACTCTACCAGCAACAGTTGCTGAGGCCGAAAGATCATTCAGCTTATTGACAAGAGTTAAAAAGTGTTCTTCGCTCCACCATGGCCCAGGATCGCTTGTCTAGCTTGGGAACTCTAGCAATGGAACCTCGCCTAGCCCGACAGCTTGACTTCAATAGGATAATCGACACATTTGCTAAAACAAAGGCAAGGAAAGCCTCCATCTTATGAACAGGGGCCTTGGGATTTAAATCTAAATTAATTGAAATGTTTTAATGCTAATTAACTGTTTATATGTAGATAATTGTATAAATTATATATTTGCTGTACATAGCCTACTTACTATGGTTTACTTGGATATCATTTTAAGTCACACATGACTTTTGTTGTTAGTTGCTATTTAATATAAAAGTACAAGCTTACCAATAAAAAACTCAAATTTGTGTATAGTTTTGCACACCATTTTTAAAATGTATTTGCGTAAACTACCGTATATTCTAAAATAATACCTTATTCATAGTGATAGTTCTGAATTTGTGGACTCCATATATTTGTAAATATAAGCTAGAAGGATCATGCAACTAATTTAATCTAAAGTTATTATAGGCTACATACAAATAATTTTTATCACCGAATTTGACGATGTAATTTTCTAAAGGATTTTGTTATTTTATGCAACATAGGTGTATTTTAATATTCAATTACTTTATGCAATTTTATAATAATACTAATAAAAATAAAATACAGAATTAATAATAATAATTATTATTTTAAACATTATTATTATTGTTATTATAACCCAGAATAATAGTATATGACTTATCAATGAGGGACAGAGAGAGAGAGGTGAGGGGGGGGGCTGAGTCCAGCCCCAGGGCCCGTGGCGGCTCTCCACGGCCCTGGGTGTAACTGTGGTTTGTGGTGCACGCTAGGCCTGTCTGTGACAGTATGGAAGGCGTTACATCGTTAAGTCACATTATTTTCTTCTTTTACAAGAGAGAAAACATCATCTTGGCATTAAGGAGCTATAATCATACGTTCATATAGTCTAACGATACTTTCTCGCCTAGTAACTAGTCATTATTATTATTATTATTATTGACTCCCGAAGCCTGCTGTAATGCCAAACCATATTATACACTATAAATCTAGAGCGTCGTAAAGTTAATTCTACATCTAATTATAATTTAAACCATTGGCTATGCAAATTGATACACGAAAAATATTTTGACAGTTACTAGAATAAGTGGTTAAATTATATTCTAACTCCTTAATCTATCTACCATCTATAACGCTTCTAAATGAATACATTTCGGCTAGGTATGTCTGTAATTTACAGCTGGAAGGGAATTCCACTAACTGAAAATCTGCGGAGTTACACGTCCACTATGACAAAAATTTCGGGTCGACTGTACGTCACCACAACACCGAGCGAGAAGGGGAAGTCAGCGTTCTCACTCCCACAGTTCAGCTTTCTCACTCGCACATTTCCCCCTCACCAGCTGTCTTCCTAAATGGCCCGATCTCTACAGTGTATTCTACAATAAATATGTTAGATATATGGGGTTTTTATAAGTCATCAAAATGCATTTTTCCTACATTTTGTAGAATAACGTCATTTTCTAACATTTAGGGGCATTATAGGTAATTTTTCATGTGTTATACGTTTATAGGTCATTTTTTACAAATTGAATATGGTTAAATGCTCATTTTAAAGTTATGTTTTTAGTATCTGTATTTCTAAACATGTCAGCGTTAATATTCTTGGACTGACCCATATACTGTAGTTCTGCAGTGCTCGTCTGTTTTCATTACCCGTTTCTTATCTACGCAGCTGATTTAATTTTTCTCGACGATGTATTTGTGTGTACGGTTTGCATCACTGATTTCTTCACGTGCGCGTGAGTATTGCGTCAGCCTGATAAAAGAAACGGGGTAATCCCCTCAGCACCATGTGGTTTGTGTAGAGTTTATCTTTATTAGAAGTGTTGACAGCTCTGACGGCAGCTCTGGCCGGCTCTGGCGTCTGATCGTTCACTCAGTTACCCGCCAACTATAGGACTTTTAAGGTGTGTTTGTGTTGTAGGTATGTGACGTTTTGTTGTGCAGTGCAATTGAAATGCCAAAACAAAAGCAGTCAACTGCAAGCCGTTTAAAACAGTATGTGTCAGATTTCGGTGAAAACATATTCTCAACTGATGGAACTATTTTGTTCTGTAAAGTGTGCGAAATCAAAGTCGCTGCATATAAACGGTTCACTATACAACAACACGTCGGGCGCAATAAACATTTGCAAGGCCTTGAATGTGGAAAAAAGGGAAGTGTCTCAATTACTGTTAAAAGAAACTGCTTCGACATCAAATAACAAGTCGTCTTCCTTTTATAAAGAATTATGTGAAGTGTTTGTTAGTGCTAATATTCCACTAGGAAAACTAAGCAATCCTAAATTAAGTGATTTCCTCGAACGCCACACTGGTCATACTATTCCAGACGAATCAACATTGTGTAAAAACTACCTATCAAAATGTTACGAAGACATGTTAAACCAAATACGTGAATGTGTGAATGGGGAAAAAATTTACGTATCAATTGACGAGACTACAGATTCAGAGGGACGTTATGTAGGAAATGTAGTGATGGGGACCCTAGAAACAAACAGCCCCTGGCAAACTTTTCTGCTGACCTCAGAGGTTTTGGAAGCAGTTAATCACACTCAGATATGCAAACTGTTCGATAAATCCATGTGTTTAATATGGCCTATGGGAATACAACATGAGAATGTGCTCCTCTTCCTAACAGATGCAGCACCTTACATGGTAAATGCAGCAAAATCTATCAAAACATTTTCCACTGTAAAGAAAGTCTTTGTCAAAGCACCATCCCGCACTAAATATTTCAAAGACAAGGCCCCTGATGTAGCTTTGTCCCCCGTACCAGTTTTAACACGCTGGGGTACCTGGTTGACTGCATGCATATACTATTGTGACAATTTTCAGATAGTGAGAGAAGTAGTGAATGGCTTTGATAGGACAGATGCTAAGGCTATTGGGAGTGCACAGGACCCGTTTTCTGATCCACAAATGGAAGATAAATTGGCTTGCATAAAATCAAATTTTTCATTTTTGCCAGAAACCATAACTTGCCTAGAAGAAAGTGGTTATCTGCCCCTAAAGGTGGAGGAAAAGAGAAGAGGTGTTTCATCAGGATGAAGGACGACTTACAAATGAACAAATGAAACAGTGTTATCAAGACAGAATCGCAGGTCAACTTTCATTAAGTGTTTCCAGACAGTGTAGAAAGTAAATGGACATTACTGAGGGAGGCTGAAGTGCAGATTGCAATGGAGGAACTAGGTCGACAACTTGAAACCCAAAAACAAACCCTGGTTTGATGATGAATGTAAAGAGGCTGTGAAAGATAGAATGGAGAAAAGATTAAGAGTGGTTAAACCACCCATCCAAAGATACTCTAGTAAATTACTCAGAAGTGAGACGATTGACAGACATTCTCATTAGAAGGAAGAAGTTACCAATGGCAGTTGAGAAATCAAAGAAATCATCTCGCTCTTCCTTCCGGCTGGCAGGTTTTGCAAGAGGCATTTACAAACAGTGAACCTTGGTTGATTCCTCAGTTTAGGGGCTGCAACAACGCGGTCATGTAGCCCCGTGTACTTTGGGTGTGTGTAGAATCTGTTTGATAACCGGTGTTAATTGTGATGGCAACAGTGAACCTTAATCCTAACAGATGTAAAGGGAAATGTAATGCTACTCATGGAACAAGCAGATCATTTTGGAAGGTATTTTGAAGAAATTCTAAATATAGAGGCCCAAAGGAAAGTTAGAGACCAGGAATTGGTCTCAGCTGTTGAAAAGAAAGTACTCAAACCATCTGCAGAAGAAATTGAAACAGCTGTCCATTGATATTAATGCTTAACTGTTTAGATATGAAAGGGGACCTTTACTTGAAGCTTTGAGACAGTTTATTGCCAAAATCTGGTCAACTGAAAAAGATCCCAGTTAAATGCCCATTTTTCAAAAACGGTGGTGTAACTAAAGTAGCTAACTATCGAGGAACCTTGCAGCCTGAGATAGGTTATAAAATCCTTACTTCACTGATACTTGGCTGTCTGAAACCATTTTTGTAATAGTTCATAGGCCATACCAATGTGTTTTCATGCCGGGACAACCACAAATTATATCTTTACACCACGGCAGGTAATGGAGAAGTTCTACAAATTCAATCCGGAACTGCACCTCACATTTATAGATTTTCAACGGGCTTACGACTAGTGATGTGGATCGGGTAAATATCCAGTGGGAAGGTAAATATAAATTGGGTATTTACCCAGGAATATACCCAGTGGCCATTTAAATACCCAAAATGAAGGTACTTTCATTTTTTTGAGCTTTGTACAACACTTTTTGATGTGTCGATGAAGTGTTGGACAAACGAGGACTGAAACACAGGTATTTGATGCCTTAAATTGAAATCAGGAACAATATTGATCCTTCAAAACTAAAAAGAAGGAAAATGGACATCCGGGTATTTTTGGGTATTTATATGTTTTGGCACTGTAACCTTGTCTTTAAGTGAGTTTTTTCCTGAAACTAAAGTAAAATGTTTGCAAAAAGTCCTAGTTCAATTCTAACCCTGAGTTTTTCAGATAATAATAATAATATCGTATGGCCTAGGGTGCCTGGTGCAAGCTCTGTAATTTTGACACCCAGAGGGTAGCTTGCATGTCGAATTTCATTGTTCCTTGAATCACTATGAAAGTCAAGGAGGTTAGATAATAGATAACTAAGCTCCTTGAACATTATAGCGCTTTCTAGTAGAGAAATGAGGAACTTTGTGTTGGCGGAAACTCGCCAGATTAATTTTGCCATTATGAACTCTGCCTACTGAATTCAAATGGGTTCTTTGACATGCCAACATCGTAGAACATGCGTATCGTATTTTTGCCGCCTTTCAAAAATCACTTACCATGGCCAGGGGCGAACCTGCAATCTTGGGGTTAGTAGACCGACACGCTATCCACTCACCCACCGTGGCAAGCTAGTTTTTCTGATTATAACTATTGAATTTTATCTCCTGATCTAATTCCCAACCGTATTTCTGTTTTTAAGCCCCAATTCTAATTAAGTTAAATTAACTTAAATTTTATTTACTATCTAACTTAATGTTGTTACATTTCTAAAACGTTAATGTAGAATAGTTTGCATATCGGTACCCTTTTTTAAGGTTTAACTTAAGTTACCACGACACATGATCTTTAATGAAAAATCTAAAATACCAGGGTATTTACCGGAGTATATACCCTGGGTATTTACCCCGATTTTTAAATACCTGGGTCTTTTACATCACTACTTACGACAGCATAAACCAGACAGCACTGTGGAGGACAATGGAGGAATTGGGCACCCTTCGAAAATTAACTAAATGAAGCATGTTACTCCGCTTCAAGCTTTTAAGTACAGTTGCGGGATGGTTGATTGAGTCATATGATAGCATTTTCAAAAATGTCAAAATTTACTTTGATTTTCCTAATCTGATGTGTATTTTTTTTAGATAATACCATTTTTCAAAAGATTTCAACTAATGTTTATTTTTGCCAATTACAGCGCCAACTTTTGTTTTAAACTATAAAAATGTTTCATATAAAAGTTCCATATTTTTCATGGAGAATCCAAATCTGCAATAAAAAATTGGGGTTCCTATTGAAGATTTCAAATTCAAACCCCTCCCGCCCCCAGGGGTGGTGCAGGGGGGTTGAGCTTTATGTTATTGGATGTCCCTCTTTGAGGTGATCAACTATTATTGCAACATTTTTAAATCCGATTTGTATTTTACCAAATGTTCCGAAAAACAGTTTTAAGTGCCTCACGCTGTACAGGTATCCCTTGATTTACGCGATGAATTCGTTCCGAGTAATCATCGCGTAAAGTGACTATATTATAATATGGGCTAGATAGGAGATAGGGACTATTTCAAGGGGAAAATAAAAAGCCTACGAGTGTTAAAGAAATG
This sequence comes from Meconema thalassinum, assembly GCA_946902985.2. Lineage (NCBI taxonomy): Eukaryota > Metazoa > Arthropoda > Insecta > Orthoptera > Tettigoniidae > Meconema > Meconema thalassinum. The sequence continues at coordinate 310,275,209 of OX336393.1, read as the reverse complement.
CAACTGAGTGCGAATGGGTTCTCGGAAAGATAAACCAACAGGGCTTTGATTTTATGGTCACAAGACGCATTTCTTTCTAACAACAAAGTGAGGCGATCTTTGGAGACTTTAAAGCCGGGGGTCCTCTTTTATTGTATTGACAGAAATATTCTGGTCGCACTCTTGCAGCTTTCTTTAATTTTTTCTGATTGACTTCTTATGGTTCTCAGAGTTGATTCCGAGATTCCTGTAGCTCTGACAATGTCCACAGTGTGCTCATTGCGTTCATATTGCTTTATAACTTTCAGCTTTTCTTTGCGTGTTATTGATTTCCTTTGCTTTTTGTTATTGGAAGCATTTTGATCACACTTAGTTTTCTCCGTAACACTTTTAGAAACAATAAAACACAGCTGGTTAACTCAATGCTCTCTTAAAATAATAATGACCACATGACGCCAGTCAACACTGAAACAACGCAGCACAGCCAATCAGCACTCTCCATTAGACTGTCTACACACCAAACACACTATCACGAAATCGTCCCACAGGGTGATTCTGAATCTGCAACCTAACTTTTACATTTTTTAAATTTTATTTAATTATGTCATCATCAACATCATCATCTTGAACAGTTTCCAGTCACTGGCCGGGTCTGTTTGGAACATAAGCCCCTCCATCGTCTTCTGTCTTCCCACCATCTCTCCGTCACCACCTTGGTCCAGTCTTCTCCTTTCTTTCGCACGAAGTCCTCAACACCCTTCAGCCACTTATCTCTTGGTCTTTTTCCCTCTATTTTCATCTCGTGTATCTTCCTGGGTATCCTCCCCCCATCCATTCGCTTAACATGCCCATACCATTTAAGCCTTGATTCCTCTATCCTATCCTGTAATGCTCTCTCCTTGACTAATTCTCTATCTTCTCATTTCTTAACCTGTCCACCTTTGTCACTCCAATACTATTTCTCACTAGCCTGTATTCTGCTTCGCTCCATTCCTTTCATAACCCAGGTCTCTGAGGCATACGTCAGGATTGGAAGGTAGTATGTCCTATCATCATCATCATCATCATCATCATCATTTCCCCTTATCCAGCTCCTGCCGGGTCGGGGTATTTATGGCACTTCTCCACTTTCCTCTTTCCTTCCACCATTCTTCTTCCACGATCTTGTCCCAGTCCAGATTTCTTTTTCTTACGTTGTTCTTCACTGAATCAATCCACCTTGTTCTAGGTCTTCCTCTTGCTCTCTTACCCTTGCACTTCGCCTCCAGCATCTGTCTTGGTATTCTATTTTCCTCCATCCTCTTTACATGTCCAAACCACCTTAGTTTATTCTTCTCAATTCTCTCATTTAGTTTTTCCATCCCAACTTCCTTCCTAACATCTTCATTCCTCACTCTGTCTTTCCTATCATACTTCTTAGGAATTTCATTTCACTGGCTTGGATTCTACTCTCTTGCCTGCTTGTCAGGGTCCAAGTCTCAGCTGCATAAGTTAATATGGGAACATAGTACACTTTATACATTACCTCCTTGCTTTTCCTTGGTACTTCCTTATCCCAAACAAGTTTTCTTCCACTTTGATAGAATGCATTGCTCTGCTGTACCCTCCTGCCAATCTCCATGTCCAACCTACCAGTTTGCATCAATTCACTTCCTAGGTATTTGAACGTGTCCACAATTTCCAAACTCTGACTTCCAATTTTCACAGTGCCCTTTCCTTGTCTTTCCCCTCTTGTCATCACCATGGTCTTGCTTTTCTCTATACTGATTTTCAGGCCGTACTTCTGAATATTTTCGTTCAGTGCATCTAGTTGTTTTTGCACTTCTTCGGTGTTCCTTCCCCAGACCTATATATAACCCTTTTGCTGTTTTGAGGGACATCCTTACTCCATACCAGGCTCCTAACACTTTTCCTGAATAATTCTCCTTGCCTCCCCCGCTCATTTATTTCTCTGTCGTTTCTTCCATTTTCTTGTATCAAGCTTCACAGATACTTGAAACTCTACTTTCCTCAATTCTTCCCCACCAATTGTTATTCCCGTTGTGACTCTCTCCTTCCTGGTTGTGATCATCCACTCGCTTTTGCTTAATGCTGAACTTCATCCCATATCCATGTACTATTTCTTCCCATACATCCAACAGCTCCTGTACTTCCTCCTCCTTGTTTCCCCAGATCATCAAATCATCTGCAAACGCCATTACTTTCATTCTTCTTTTGCCAATCACTTCCTCCACTCAGGTCATTATATCGTCATTCACTACAATTATTTACATTTTTTAAAATCGTGTTATAGCGAAAAGGCATAAAGTGAGAACGCATATAACGAGGGATGACTGTAACTTGACCTTTGACCGTATTGCCATAACCATGAAGTGAAATCCATACTGATTACATATAATCATAATAGTTGCCACCTCTGCATGCACATGCCAAACTGAGTCTCAGAAGTTCTCATGAAGCACTCAATGTTTACTGAAGTGTACTTCAATTTACTACCATACCACACAATCTTATATTTGCTCAAGTTCTAGATTTGTTGCTGCTTCAATTAGAAGCTTTGGACATCTTGGGTCATCAGCCGTGGGCACTTATGTTTATGTTGTATTTCATAATCTGTGGAATTGTGATGACTGTAGAAGTGTGCTTACCTGTAATAATTTGAGTCTAGGATTGAGGTATTTGCCCTGGTACTGGAAATTAAATACTACCCTGGCATTTACCTGGAGGTAAGTAGGAAAAGCCTGGAAATTCAACAAACAAATGTCAGCCAATGTCAGAGCTGAGATTTGAATTTTCTGAGGTAGCACTTACCTACAAAAGGATTGTTGTCAACAAAGTCATACAGTTCTTTGGTTCCATTGAGGAAGCTGCCGACAATCCTGCCCTTGTGAATGATCTTTTTATTATTAGTGATGCAGCCTCTTTTGACAAGATCCACGACACCACTAGCAAACATCTCCGAGTGGATGCCCAGGTCCTTGTGGTTTGTAAGAGCAGCCAGAACAGCATCAGGAATACTTCCAATGCCTGCAAAATTGTCACATACACTAATACAAGAGACTATGTTCAACTTAGCAATTATTAATTCACAAGACTTCCTCTAATACTGAGGCTACATTAAAGTGTGTCCCTGTTGAGAGATCCTTAAGTGCAGGGGTCGGCAACCAATTCTTCGCGATCTATCAGTAGATCGCATAGTACTTCAGGGAATCCTTAAAAAACACACTATCTTTCTAATCAGTCCATCATCATAGTCATCAAATTCCAGCTCCAGTCGCCAAGGTGCTGTTAACAGAGTCCTTGTCACCTTTTCCTGTCTATGGATAGATGGTCTTCATTAGTCAATCCCAAGGTTTATTTTGTTCAATTATCTTTGTAAATCATTTTTCAATATGGAATACATAAAACCTACATACAGAAACAGGTAGACTGATGAACATTTGGACTTCTGCGAGTACAAGATTCCGACTAAGATTGACCTTCACCCATCTGGTTTCCTAACGATAGGTATTTTCATGAAACATGATATAGATTTAATGGTCCAGTTCAGTTTAAATATTACATAAATACACATACATACAGTACGTTTACTAGGTATATCAAGGAGGACATTTAACCTATGACGTATAACCTACATAATATTCAACAAGTACCAATTAGATATAAATAAATTGACTACGGTTTTAAGATAATAAATAGTGTCTTTCCATAAGCAACCCAATGTGTCATAAGATCTAAATCAGAAGATATTTCCCACTTAGATATAGTTAGTTATTGTTGTTTTAAGGGGCAGAACTACGAGGTCACCTGCCCCTAATATTTAGATATAGATACACTGTTTCGATTCAAGAAATTCTCATTTTGATATCTATTTGTACATAATTTTTGACAATATTCATCAGCTTTTTCGATTTCTTTAACTCAATTCAAAATTATATTGTTTCAATTCATTTTTTAAATTTAATGTTTGTTGTGCAAGGATATCAATATATTTATTTTTAGTTTAGTCATTTTTAATTAGAATAGATTATAAATTAGATTTAAGATGAAGAAGACTGCATTGAAGGGTCAAAGCATGTACAATTAATTAGATGTTTCATAATTTTTATCGACAGGCGAATTACAGTATTATAGTTACATTATTTTTAATTAAGGATAGCCTTGATCTGATATATAGGCGGCACCGTGGTGTTGGGTAGCGTGGCTGCCTCTCACTCGGAGGCCCCGGGTTCGATTTTCGGCTCCGTCAGGGATTTTAGAAACTGACGTGAGGGCTGGAACGGAGTGCACTCAGCCTCGTGAGGACAATTGAGTAGCTGTCTGACAGTGAGGCAACGCCCCAGTCACGGAAACCAAGATTAACAGCCATATCTGCGGGCCAAATGGCTGGGCAGTGGTCGCTTGGTAGGCCTAGGCCCTTCATGGGCTGTAAGCCAGGGGTTATTGATCTGATATATAATTCAATTAGACATCCATGATTTGTTTGTTTACATATTATGTTTGATAAAAATATCTTTCAACAGGAAAACAGATGGGTGAAGGTCTATCTTAGTCAGGACCTTAGACTATATATTTGACTAGATGTCACAAGTAATTTACCAAACATTAAAAAAAAAAAAATCTAGTTAATAAAAGTGATAACCAACTGTCCCACTGGTAAAGCTTTAATTTTGTTTTGATTAAGTAATTTAGTTTTACTACCAGGCCTATTAGGCCTAATTTTTTCAACACAAAGTACAGTACATAAAACTTAGTACAGAAACGATTGAATAATGAGAATTTTGAACTCCTCAGGTAGATAACTCTTTGCGAGTTTTTATAAATGCTAGAAGTTTACTAAGCATTTTTCAATTGATTAGTTGCCATTCTAATATAAGGCCTAAGTTTTTGCAAATATTGCATCATATCATACATCATATCATATCATACAGTATATCATATCAGAGTGTGAGAGACCTAGTTTGGAAGAAGGATGTTCCAATTAAATGCAAAGAAGTGTTGTACAAGATGTACTATAATCCTATATTGATCTATGCAGCAGAGTCCTGGACAGTGACAAGAAGAGTAAACTTCAGGCCAGTGAAATGAAGTTCTTATGAAGTATGACGGGAAAAACAAGAAGAGATACAGTGAGAAAAGACGAAGTCAGGACGGTCATTGGAGTAGAAAAGTTGAATAATGGAATTGAGAGGAACAGGTTAAAATGGTTTAGACATGTCAAATGGATGGAAGATGGAAGAATACTGAAACACATGTTGGAGGATACATGGGAAGGAGAGAGAGCAAGAGGAAGACCCCGAGTACTATGGATTGACTTGATTAAGACTTCTGGGAGAAGAAGTGAGGAGGGACAGGAGAAGGTGGAGGAGTACCATAAACGCCCCGACCTGGCCTTAAACTGGATAAGGGGATGATGCTGCTGCTGATGATGATGATGATCTGAAACTATTACCATAAATATAGTATTTGATTCATACAAGTCATAAATTGAACTTTCCCAACAACCTCTCTTCTCAATGCATGGATGTCATTGTGTAAAACGGGTAAGGTGGCTGGTATACCTTTGACAGGATCAGATTTTCCAAAGTAGCTCCAATACACTACTGGATTGCTGTCTTCTGCTTTAGTGCATGTTACAATGTCCTTGGCCTACAGTATTTTGATGTTAATTTTCAGTTACAATTCATTTTACTTCCCATGACAATCTTGGCTATGTTATACAAAAGTGTTTTGAGAAGTTTTGCTTTGCTATGCTATGCTATGTGCTAGTCCCCACAGCCAAAGAAATCGGGCTTTTGATGATGCACTGCTGCTTGCACACATCATCACTAATGTTAATAGTGACCTTTCAGAAATTTCTTCAGCTTCAGAAAAAGCATAAATAAGTCACAAGGTGTGAGACTATAAAATGACAATACTGGACACTACCCGATGAACCGGCAACATCAATGAAGTGGTGATCCCAGCATTTAGGCCTTACAGTTACAGCATATCTCTATGAAATTATATTATCTGGTATAATAATAACATCGTATGGCCTCGGGTGCCAGATGCCAGCTATGTTATTTGACACCCAGAGGGTAGATTGCATGTCAAATCTTGTTGTTCCTTGAAGCACTATGAAAGTCAAGGAGGTGAGATATTCAAGTTCCCTGAACACTATAGCGCTTTCAAGTAGAGAAATGAGGAACTGTGTTGGCGGAAACTCCCGAGATTAATTTTGCCATAATGAAAACGGCCTATTGAATTCAAATGGATTCTTTGACATGCCAACATCGTATGACATGCGTGTCGTAATTTTTTCCAGCTTTCAAAAATCACTTACCACGGCCAGGAGCGAACCTGCAAGCATGGGGTTAGTAGACCAACGCGTTAACCACTCGCCCACCGTGCCAAGCATATTATCTGGTAAGCAATCCTGAGTCAATACCTTCAACTGTCCATGAACACATCAATCTTATTGCATATTTACTCACTTTTATTGTAAATTAAAAGCATTACACAGAAGGATTGCCATATAACTCAATTTATCTTCTTTCGTAGCGCTCTAATTTTCATTAAATGCTGAAAATAAGGCCAAATGGCAGTTACAGTAAAATCTCATGAAATTTAAGATGCTGCAATGCATGATGCATTTGTTGATTTTTGTGTTGACATGTACTGCTGTGGTGACGAATTGTCCTTATTACAACAAACCTCACAAAGATTCCACTTATTTATCAGAGTTCACGGTGAAGCCACATTCCAGAAACAATGCTATCCTAGAGTCATGTGATGTTGTGCATCTATTGTTGTTATGGGTGTCCACTGTGGAGCTGGTCATGCAGGCTTGTTCCCGGATTGTTGTATTTCAGACTCCTTGCCTACCTTCTGACAGTACTCGCATCTACACATGCATTGCTATACACAACAATCATTCTTCAAAGAATGTCAATGGATAGCCCTCTATGGTAAGGTATCAAAATTAGCATGCTGTTTCAACCCAAAGTCCATGTACGCTGCCATTTTCTAAACTATTCTGTGCAAGCGTGGTGTGACTGAGTGCTGCTAGGTGTCAGCAATTCAATGAACCAAGATATCCATTCATACCAGTTTCACATTTAGTGTCTCACATACTGTATTACAGAGTTTATGAAATGGGAAGCAAAACTTTTCAAAACAACTCACCTCACATAATAGGGCCAGCCAATTTATTGGGCAAAAGATTACATGGTGTGATGTGAATTAACTCAAACTGACTACTCAATCCCTATTGCTTACCCATTTGAAGAGTTGCTCCATCCACCACCAGTTGCTCAGCAATGTTTTTTCCAATCTGTTCCTCCTCTTTGGAAGGTGGTGATCCTCCATGTTCTGGAAGGGGCCTATCACACTTCCAGGCATAGTCAAAATGAGACTGATGAATAATAGCATCCCCAAACGTTCTCGGCATATAACAGTTTACATGTGCTGAAACAAATCATACATCATTCAGACTTGACAATATGCATTAATAATTGATTGTTCAACATAACATTTTTCATACAAAAGATCAAGGCGATGAATGCATGGATGCAAGTAAAGTGAACCCTCACTATTTCGGGCTTCACTAATTCGGATATTTCGGAGAGGTTCTCATCGCCGCAGTACTGAGCCAAACATCATTCGCCCCAAGTCTATCTATTGTAAAATGTTGATCGCATCCCCCTCCCTTCCTGGTCACTCCATTCACGGCCAATAATAAGTACCGTATGTATCATTATTGGTCACAAGCACGCAAAAAGGTAGTGCTTACTCAGTTCGCTTTTTGAAGCCCACATGGCAAGTTAGTTAGTTATTGAGGTTTCAAGGGGTGGAACTATGAGGTCATCTGCCCCTCACATGGCAAGTTACTGTTTCATTGTGTTAAATTATGTCTCTATGATTGCTTAAAAGTGTTTGGAAGTGTCATACTGTTGTCCTCGCTATAATATGTTTTATAACTTTAATTTAATACAGTATGTACATATGTTCATCTAGTCTTTCTTTAACAATTAAATACATTGTATATTATATTCCTAACTAGCTGTTACCCGCGGCTTCGCCCGCAATAACATTTGTAATCCCGTTATAACATTAGTTTCCTAGTGGAAAATAATTCTATCACCTGAAACGAAAAATGCATGGGACGAAAAAAAACCATCAAAATATCATGTTGGATTCGGACCTTAAAAGACGTGAAAAATATAATAAAAGTATTAAAAAAAACTATTTTTTTAAATTTCATTCGAATCAATTTTTATGTCATTCCTGGGACTTAGAAAATTCCGGCCAAAAATACAAAATCATTAATAACTCCGTAAGTATTCGTCGTATGATGAAATAGCAAGAGACAAAAAAGATGTAATTTGTTTTTGTCTACAGCATGGGCCATGTATAATTTTACACTCAGACATATTACGTCCCTCCCCCCATAATTTCACCCCTCCCCACGGGCCCCTTAAATTGGATTTATGAAAAAACGGTCAAACACCTATTTACTTATTTTTTTATGCCGATTTTTTCCCGCTGAGTTCCAAACTCCTGGCCTATGTCGTTTAAGGGATACACGCTCCGTTAGGAATCCTTCAACCCCCACTTTTCACCCCTTTCACCTCATAATATACACCACATCGAAAAACCCTCAAGACACGTGTCTTCTTATTTTTAATGATGAGTTTATATGCCGAGTTTCACATCCCCCAATGAAACCAATCGGGAAATATTGCTATTCAATGAAATGCAGGTGTACCCCCGTAACACCCCTTTAGAACCTGAATATCCTAGAATCCTTTCTTAGTGGGCGTTTGCGGCCCTTGAGAAAGCTGGATACCAAATTTCATTCCAATCCGTTTGGTGGTTTCTGTGATTTCGTGATGAATGAATGAGTCAGTGAGTGAGTGGTATTTGAGCTTTATATAGTAGATAAGCATCGGTCCTAGTGGAAAATAATTCTATCACCTGAAACCAAAAATGCATGGGACGAAAAAAAACATCAAAATATCATGTTGGTTTCGGACCCTAAAAGACGTGAAAAATATAATAAAAGTATTAAAAAAAATCTTTTTTGAAATTTCAATCGAATCAATTTTTATGTCATTCCTGGGACTTGGAAAATTCCGGCCAAAAAGTACAAAATCATTAATAACTCCGTAAGTATTCGTCGTATGATGAAATAGCAAGAGATAAAAAAGATGTAATTTGTTATTGTCTACAACATGGGCCATGTATAATTTTACACTCAGACATATTACGTCCCTCCCCCCATAATTTCACCCCTCCCCATGGGCCCCTTAAATTGGATTTATGAAAAAACGGTCAAACACCTATTTACTTATTTTTTATGCTGATTATTTCCCGCTGAGTTCCAAACTCCTGGCCTATGTCGTTTAAGGGATACACGCTCCGTTAGGAATCCTTCAACCCCCACTTTTCACCCCTTTCACCTCATAATATACACCACATCGAAAAACCCTCAGACACGTGTCTTCTTATTTTTAATGATGAGTTTATATGCCGAGTATCACATCCCCCAATGAAACCAATCGGGAGATATTGCTATTCAATGAAATGCAGGTCTACCCCCTTAACACCCCTTTAGAACCTGAATATCCAAAAATCCTTTCTTAGTGGGTGTTTGCGGTCCTTGAGGAAGCTGCATACCAAATTTCATTCCAATCCGTTTGGTGGTTTCTGAGATTTTGTGATGAATGAATCAGTCAGTCAGTGGTATTTGAGCTTTATATAGTAGATTATAGCTGACGTTGACTGTACTGTCAGCAAGTTGGTGTCGCCACGTGCTCAAGTCTGGAATTCCATTACATCAGATCGGTGGTGACAAATGTGAAGCGATAGGGTGAGAGAGTGACACTGTACAGGCTCACCCGCAGGCTTGAAGTTCAAGGGCAATCGTCTAAAACAAACGTCCGGCCTGTATTCGTGATAACATCCGAAACTCACCAGAAACCTCTCATTTCTGATATTGACCTATAAATTTGGATATCTCAAATTGAACTACAGAAATAATGCGATATAATTTATTGTCGCGATATTGCGAAATGATACAGTTTCGAAAGAAAATCGCAAAAATGCTCCGAAATACATAGACGATGGTATATTTTAAAAATCTGTTGTTGTTTCTTATGGCTAGCCCGGATTCCAATCCATCAGCTTTCTTGCGTTCCAATAGAGTTGTGTGAGGTTTCCAGAAGTTCTAGCAGTCACATCAAGTTTGTTGCAATGTAGCAGGTGCCCCTTATCCATTTTACTTCCAGGTTCGTGACAAAGTGTGCATTCTTCAGATCTCAGGATGTTGATTCGTTTCAGATGAGCTGCAAGGCAGTCATGGCCAGTGTTAAGTCTGAAGAAGGCTACAGCTTCTCTTCTTGGTGTTAATTTATATTGATCCCATTTAGCATCAATGTATTTCCATAATTTGGTTTCTGCTGTTTTCTTTGCCATTTCTTCATACCTCTTTTTGATAGTATTCTTCAAGATCCTTTTTGCTGACATAAAATCAGTCTGACTGACAGGTTGTTGTAGTGTGGTGCCTTTTTTTGCTAATCTGTCTGCCTCTTCATTTCCTACTATTCCAACATGAGAAGGGATCCACTGAAATGAGATATGTTTGTGGAGTCTTTGAAGGGTTTTTATCATACAAAAAATTTCTTTCAGTTCTTTATTTTGGGGCTTATAATTTGACGAGATGGCATGGATGGCTGCTTTTGAATCTGTAATGATAACGCATTTTTGATAATCAATGTTTCTGCCTAATAACTGATGGAGTGCATGTGAAATTGCTCTTATCTCAGCATCAAAGTTTGTTTTGTTTTGGCCTACTGGGAAGTAGAGTGAGAAGAGAGATGAATGTATTCCTGCTCCAGTTCTATTTTCTTTGTCTTGTGAGCCATCTGTAAATATTTTTAGCCATTGATTAGATGGATATCTTTCTTCTATTGTACAGAGGGCCAGTTGTTTTAGATCTTGTGGTGAAGAGCCTTTCTTGCAGACCTCTTCTAACAAAGTAAGATCTGTAGTCACTTGTATATATTCAATGGGGTTGACTGGCATACAGAGTGGTTCAAGTTTTATTTGCAGATTGCTCTTATTGATGTATTCTTTGGCGAGACTTAAGGGATCTTTTTGTGTTTTAAGATTGGGGCTAGAAACTGTAGAAACTGGTTTTTTGATTCATGTCATTTGAGGTAGTCTTTGTATACTGAGATATGCATTGGCTGTTTGATGTTTCATCTCTTCTTCTATTGGTAAGTTGTGGGTATATAACTGCAAGGCGGTTATAGGTGTGGTTTTTATTGCACCTGTTATGATTCGTAGGGCATTATTCTGACACCTCTCGAGGCGATCAATGTTTGACTGGGGTGCTGTAGAGAGTACTTCACTGCCATATTTTATGATAGGTTTGATGTAAGTATTGTAGGTTTTGTTGAGTGTGTCTTGAGTGCTCCCCAAGTAGCTCCTGCTAGTCTCTTCAGTAATTTCATCAGTTTGCTTACCTTATCCTCCACATGTTTTATGTGTTTGGTCCAGTTCAGCTTCTTGTCCATGATGATACCTAGGTACTTTGTACTTTCACTTTTTGGAAGGTCTTGATTACTAAATTTGAGACTAAAAGTTGGATTGTGGTGTCTCAGGAAGAAAAACTGGTATACTGTTTTGGAAGTATTGATTTCCATATTATTGTTTTCAGTCCAGTTTTTGAGTTTTATAAGTGCCTGGTTCATTCTGTGTTCAAGAAGCATTTGCTGATTTGGGCTGTTACGTGCTGTGGTCCAAATGATAACATCGTCTGCAAACATGCTGATATTCACATTACCTACTTTCTTTATTGTTTTTGGAAGATCATTGATGTACACACTGAATAAAGTTGTGCTTTATACAGATCCTTGTGGGAGGCCTAGTTTTGATTGCTTGCAACCTGAAGTTTTGTTGTTGTAACGAACAATGATCATTCTTTGTGAAAGGAATCTTGAAAACCAGTTTAACATACATCCATTTACTTTGAAGTTGATAAGTTTCTTTAGCAGCATGTTTCGCCATACAGTATCATAGGCTCCTTTAAAATCGATGAAAACTGCAAGAACACTTTCCCTTTTGTTAAAGGCTTCTTTAACAGCTTGTGTAAATCTCATTATTTGGTGCGAGGAGGACCTGTTTTGTCTAAACCCTGCTTGTTCTTCAGATAGAAGAGATTTTGTTTCCAAGTACCAATTGAGTCTATTTGTAATCATCCTTTCTAGAATTTTACCAGAATGGAGGTAAGTGCTATAAGTCGGTACGAGGGGACTTGGTTTTTTGGCTTGCCTGGTTTTAAGATTGGAATGATGGTTGCTTTGGTCCAGTCTTTAGGTAGGTTATCATTTGATGTCCAAAATTTGTTGAATATGTGTAGCAGGATGTTTAGAGCAGATGGACCTAGATTTTTTATGAATTCTGGGAATATCTCATCTGGTCCTGGTTGTTTTCTGACTTGTGTGTTCTTTATTGCTAACATTAACTCTTCCATTGAAAATTTATTGTTAAAGATATCATCTGCATTATTATTCATGAATTTTTTGACTATATTTTTGAGAGTCTTGTCTTCTTTCTTTTTCTGTTTTGATAGTCTAATTGAAGTGAAATGTTTACAGAAGTGGTTTGCTATTTTATGACAGTCTGTAATTTCCTTATCATTTATCATAATAGGATTCAAATGAGTGACTACCTGTTTGTTGTTTAGAGAATTGATAAGTTTGTGAGCTTTATTGCTGTCTGTCCTATAGTCAACTGTTGTTAAAAATGTGTTCCAAGATTCTCTTTTAGATATTGTTATTGCTTGTTTTAATTTTGCTGTTGCTTGTCGCCATTTCCGTACATCATTTTGATCCTGAGTAAGTTCAGCTGTTTTTCTTGCTTTGTCTCTGGCAGACTTAAGATTGTTCAATTCATCTGACCAGAAAGGTTTATATTTTGTTTGGGCACCTCTGGGTATGCACAGTTTGGCTATGTCTTTCATGGCTGTAGTACATTTATTCAGGATGATGTTAGGAGGTGCATCAAGATCAATTTCCGACATTTTTGTTTCAAGTTTGTTTCTGAAATTTTCCCAGTCTGCCTTTTTAAAGTTCCACCGAATCTTCTGGTCTGCACTTTGAGCAGATTCACTGTATGATGTAATAGTAAGAAGGGACATTCTATTTCCACTGCCTGGATCTTCGAGTACTGATCGATGACTGTGGTTTGTAAGATCTGTTGAGACTAATATGAGATCTGGGTTAGTTGTGGAACCAGAGTGGTGAATGAATGTTGCTGGGTCTTTGTTAATATATAATAGCTCAAGAGAGCTACTCTCTATAAGGTCTTTTATTGTTTTACCAGCTGAATTTGTGTAGTTGTAGCCCCAGACTGGAGAAGCTGCATTGAAGTCTCCTATAAAAATAGTAGCTGTTTTGATTTCTAAAAGGTGAAGATTCAGATTTTTATTGTTTGGAGGACTGTTAACACAGAATATTGTTATTTTCTTGTTGTTGATCCATATGGATAATTCGATAATTTCTGATGTATCTGTTGGGTACATTTCTTTTACAATTCTGAATTTTGACATGATGATGTTCTTCACTGCTGCAAATATTCCACTTGCTATTTGTCTTGTTTTGAAGAGAGTGTAGATGGTATACCCTTGGATCTTTAAATATTGTATGTTTTCAGGTATGTTTCATTGATGAAGTTACTCACGTCCGCAGCATACCTTAAGCTGTACGTGTCCCCTGGGTGGTGCTAAACGAGTAATAATTTTGGCAAAAACGTTCCAGAACAGTACAATATGTTAGAAAACATTTCTATAATTCGGACTTTCTATAATTTGGACTAGACCTCGCCCACATAAGTCTGAATTAATGAGAGTTTACTGTAGTCAGACGGTTGGCAAGGAGTCTTTGTACATTATCAAATAACCTGTTATGTACAATCGCATTTTGCACTAAAACATAATACGCTTCTTACACTAAAACTGAGCTGAAGAAGGGTGCAAGATAGCCTGAAACATATCCTAATAAATATATTAATTAATTGTTAAACATTTTGTTTGAGCTGACTAGGTGGAACTTTCATATACCATTTTTTCCTGAAAGGAAAAACAACTTTTAAAATTATCAAATATATATACATTTATAAATTGTTATCCATGAATGGCAATATATCTAACATCATGGAAACCAGGCAAGTTTGCTGAAGTTCACTATACAAGGTGAAGAAAATTAAGTTAAATAATCTACATGTCTTTTTACAATGGTACAGCCCACAGGTTTGTAGCTTCGTCACGACAAATAATTCTGCATGGAGAATTGCTCCATGTTGTTAATTCAATTTGCACCTAAGTGGACACCTAGCTTTTCCCGCTCTCTACAGATGTTGTAGATGCATACTGTTAAAAGCCATTCGATAGCTTGTAATTTAATCAGTTTAGAGCAGTGACGTGTATTAGGGACATGCAAAGCAATAGAGCACAGTATGTAATTTCAAATATTTTGACAAATGGATCCAGTTAGCTCAAACCAATATTGCTAGCTTTTCGTTCCAGTGTTGCTACAATCATAAACATTATTTTCAACAATACAGCATAAAAATGAAAAACTTGCATTAGAAGGGTAATGAGAATACAAAACAACAATGTATGAATATGTTAAATTGTTACTAAATATCTACATTGAGTACTTTTCTTGACCATCTAGTGAACATTGTTACACTCCTTCTCCTCGCCCGTTCCTTGAACTCTAACTCGACATCTGTGGTGTGCTTTTTACTGACAGCCGTGGACAGACATCACAATGTGTCACAGTAAAGCGATTTTTCTTCTTTGGTCAAAAGTCATACTTTCGTCTTTCTCCTGTCATCTTCATTCGGTGCTCTGTATGTTGCTGCTGTTGTTGATTTCTTAATATCCGTTAGATCTGGAAACGTAGTCCAATGTCTAAGGCAATGGAAGTCAGTCTCTTGGACAAATGTGGTCTTGAAAGCTCGGAGGCTAATGTCTTCAGATGTCTCCTTGGGGTTTTGTTGTCTGTGTTGAATCTGAATATTATGCAACTGTTCAACCCTGCAATGTCCAACAGGGTGTAGAAGATTCTCAGAGGGGCAGGTGACCTCGCTGTTTTGCTCCTTAAAACCTCAATAACTAACTGAGATTCTCAGTGGCCATCTATTGTTTTTCAGGCGGCAGTATGAAAACTTTTCAAACCATCTACAATGTCAACCCCTCCTTTGGTCATGATGTAAAATTATATGGTCGCTGGTGTTTCCAGATCATCTGTTGTCTGATCAATCTCCTCACCTTGGTGCATGGTAGAAAGCATTAAGACATTCTTTCTTTTTTAGGAATGTATGATAAAAGTTGCCTATACACTGACCGGCACGAAAAACGCAACACACAATAAATGATGTGTAATTATCTATTTAATCAAAGTGAAGCACTTCAACCTATTTTTTTAGACGGGGTATGCTATTGGCGTTGCTTTGCGAGCACTAGCCTCAATTATTTTTTCCCGCGCAACCTGGAAAACACATCACTGGATGTGAGCCAATAATGTGTTCCCGCTATTATAGCGCTTATTGTTGTACTTTGAATTACCGTATTCCCTTTTCAATCACATGTGTTTGTAGGATCTTGCTGTGATTGTCATAATTAGCTTTCTGGAGCCAACATGCCCTTAAGCCCCGAACAAGCTGCAAAAGCTGTTGCTTTGGTGGAAGATGGTCGCAGCATGCATTACGTTGCAGAAGTGTTGAGGACTACAGCTTCCACGATTTCCAGAACCGTACAAAGGTACAGGGAAACTGGAGGCTTTGCAAGGAGACCAAGAACAGGCCTGAGAAAAGCAACATCGGAGAAAGATGATCGCTTCTTACAACTTCAAGTTCTCCATGACCGTCCCACCACCGCCATTGAAGCACGAAATCGAGCCCAGAACGCACCAAAGCACATTGCACAGCTCGACTACTTTTCGCAAGGGAACATCATGGCAGGACAGTACAACAATGGGAACAAGTGTTGTTCACCGATAAGTCATGATTTGGCCTTCGATCACCTGACGGAAGAGAGAGGGTCTGGAGAAGGCCAGGGGAAAGGTATTCCCCTTGCACATTCTCATCCAGGACGCCTTTTCAGAGTGATTCTGTGATGGTGTGGGCAGGAATCAGAAAGGCTGAAAGGACGGATTTGGTCTTCGTGGAGAATGGGAGCCTTACCGGACATTGGTATGTGGAGGAAATCCTTCTGGAGCATGTTGTGCCTTTCACTCCATTTATTATTGATGATTTCAGACTAATGCAAGACAATGCACGCCCACACGTTGCGCGAGTTCTTGGATAAAGCAGGGATTCATGCTATGGCTTGGCCTGCTCGAAGCCCTGATATGAATCCTATTGAGCACGTTTGGGACAGGCTGGGGAGAGGAGTCCGTCAGCGCTATCCAGAGACCCTAGAGGATCTACGGAATGCCCTCCTGGAAGATGATTCCTCAACAGGACATTACAGCATTAATCAGGAGCATCCCTGAGAGGTTGAATGCCGTCAGTGGTGCAAGAGGTGGCAATACACGCTTTTGAAGATGCGAACAGAGGTCTCAGAGATCATCTCCGAGGTCTGTGAAGTAAAGGGTGAAGTGTATAAAATCAAAACAGAAGTGCATTACTTTTATGAGCTTACTCAAAATTTCCCGCTCTTATAGCGCTCTTTCCTTGAAGTGTGCATCTCTGGCTTAATTTGTTAAATTTGTTTATAATAGTCTTTTTTTTTATTGTTAGACACCTACATGGGACAGTACTACAATATTTCATCATTTTATAGTAGATTAGTGTCATAAATTAAATATTAATTTAGGTTTTTGTAAGAAATTGAAGTGTTGCGTTTTTCGTGCCGGTCAGTGTACTTGCCATGAGCAAACATAGTTGAATATACTGTCTCTTCTCATCTAGGAGTACATGTGGAATCTCTGCCTTATTTTTTCTAAGAGCTCCCACTACTGTCAATCCTTTCTTCAGCAAGACAGAAGCCAGGGGAACCGGTGAAAAATAATTATCGACAGTGAGGTTCCTTCCAGTATTCTCAATACGATGTACGAGTCTTTTGACAACTTCTGCAGGCTTGTTCACAACTGAGTAAGGTCCACCTTGTTGCTTTCCCACATGAACGTCCATTTTGTATGTATAATAAATGCGAGAATATGTTTTGATGCCATATTTAACAGGCTTGCTGGGCATGTACTGATGAAGTGGGCACTTTCCTCAGAAGACTCCACGTATTTGTGTGGGCTATAGTGTACCTGGCGCCTCGTTAAAAATTCCTCAAACACCTTTCGAATGTAAGTCATTTTATCTATTGCCTTTCTAACACTCCTGGTTGGGTGTCATCAAACCTAAGGGCCCGAATAAGGAGGCGAAAACATGTCAGAGACATTACAAGATGAAAAAGCTCTGGAGCTGTACCATTGTCAGCCGAATAGTCTTCTGCATTCACACGAGAGCCATTCAAAACGTCAGAGAGATAGAATAGGCCAAATAATGCAGTTATTTCTTCACAATCAGTGTTCCAAGCGTCCCTTTCTTGTCTGTAATTTTCACGCAATTTTGACATTTGTATGTAAATGCAGTTCACAATTTATTGAATAGTTTCCTGAGGAAAAACAATCTCCACGCCTCACTATGGGAGGTCACCTTTTTTGTCTAACCTTTTACTCCCGGAAGGCGTCGAACAAGGTTCCTGTGTCTGGTTTTTGCAACTTCAAATTCAATTCAGTATTACACTCTCTGCCTTCACTAGCACTGTCGCAAGCACTGTCAATTTCCAACAAATCATCATCTGCCATGCCATTTGTTCTTAATTCTTGCTCTACCTTGCCCATCCATGCCAAAACCTGTTCCTCTAGTTTATTAGCCATCCTTAAAATCCACTTCAGAAGAAACTATACAATGAAAAGCAATTTTAGAAAAAGTTAAGTTTATAGTCGAGGGTGAGGAAAAGTCACACTTCTCTGCAAGCTCTCGCAATAATGGTAATAGTGTGAATGTTTCAAGTGTTAACTGTTGCGGGAGGTGTTTCGTAATGTCCCCCACTAGGATACCTAAGAAAGTAGGTGAATGTGGAAGCAGGCTGCGAAATTACATGCAAGACATTTCCAAAGTAAGACAATCCCTCTCCCCGCGACCATTGCCGGGTTAAATAATAGCAGAATAGCTGGAAAATAGAATGTTTTGGTTGATGTTCCAGTCTTCAGTCTTTTGACTGCAGCTCTCCATTCCTCCTTGTCCTGACCTAATCGTTCCAACAATACATAGCTATCACATCCTACATCCGAGACAATCTGTATAACATATTCTAACCTTGGTCTACCCTTACAGTTCTTGTTCATGACCCTTCCTTCCATAACTAAGCTTGCTATTCCTGGGTGTCTTAGTATGTGCCCTACCAACCTATCTCTTCTCTTCATTAGCAGTCGCCAGAAACATCTCTCCTCTCCCACTTGTCTTAATACCTCTTCGTTTGTAACCCTATCTACCCATCTGACCTTCATCATTCTTCTGTAACACAACATTCCAAACGCTTCAATTCTCCCCTTTTCTGCTGCACCAACAGTCCAAGTTTCACTTCCATAAAGTGCCAAGTTCCAGACAAAGGCTTTCAAAAATGACTTCCTAATACCTAAATCTATATTCGATGTCAACAGATTCCTGTTTTGTAGAAATGCTTTCCTTGCCTGAGCCAACCTACTTTTTATATCCTCTTTGCTTCCTAAGTAACAGAGTCTCCTACTTAAGCTCTTCACCTGCCAATAGAGGTTTCTGATTTATTTCGGCTAAATTCCAATATTATGGTTTTACATTTATTAATTTTCCCTTTCAACCATTCTTCTTTCGCTTCCTTGCATTTCTTGTTAACCTCATTTCTCAGACGTCTGTGTTCTGCTTTCCCCTTTTCATCTCTTACATTTTTGTGTTTCCACCTTTCATCCATTAATTCTAGTATATCCCGAGTGATCCACGGTTTTCTACCTATTCTTTCTTTCCTACCAATGTTTCCTTCTGCGGATTTTGTTATTTCATTCTTCAAAAGCGCCCATTCGTCTGCAATGAAGTTTGTTTAAGGTTTTTCATTAGTCCTTCCTTTATACTCTTCTTGAATCTTTCATTTACATCCTTCTTTTTCAGTCTGCCTATTGCCCACCTTTTTGGCTTTTGAATTTTCTTCAGTTTCTTCAACTTTAATCTGCATTTCATAAAAACCAGATTGTGGTCAGAGTTTATGTCAGTACCGGTATATGTTTTACAATCCAAAATATGGTTTCGAAATCTCTGCATGACCATAATAAAGTTGATTTGGTAACGCCCTGTATCTCCTAGTCTCATCTATGTGTATATTCTTCTATTGTGGTTATTGAATAAGGTGTTAGCTATGACCAACTCATGCTCGGTGCAGAATTCTACCAGCCTGCTTCCTCGATCATTCTTTTCACCTAATCCGAAATCTCCTACTAACTTCCCTTCACCTCGTAGTTCCGCCCCTTAAAACAACAATAACTAACTAACTAACTTACTTCCCTTCTCGTCCTTTTCCTACCACAGCATTCCAATCTCCCATTACTATAACATGCCGGCCCCGTGGTGATGGAGTAGCGCGCCTGCCTCTCACCCGAAGGCCCCGGGTTCAATTCCCGACTCCGTCAGGGATTTTAAAAACTGACGTGAGAGCTGAAACGGGGTGCACTCAGCCTCGCTGAGGACAATTGAGTAGCTGTCTGACAGTGAAGCAGCGCCCTGATCACGGAAGCCAAGATTAACGGCCGAGGGGACCGATGCGCTGATCACGTGTCACCCCAATATCTGCAGGCCAAATGGCTGGGCAGCAGTCGCTTGGTAGGCCTCGACCCTTCATGGGCTGTAGTGCCAGGGGTTATTATTATTTATTTATTTATTTATTTATTTATTTACATATGTTACGCCCGCATTGGAGCACTTAACCAAAACAAGTATATACATATCTCAAAAACAATATTAGAGATTCAGCTTCTTATTTTTCTTCTTTTCCCGAAACATTTTCATTCTAGTTGACCTTGCCGCTCTCTCTTCATCGCTTATAGTGTAAGTTTTGCGGGTAAAGGTTTTTAAGGGAAGTCGGATGTTCTTGTTTTTCAAGATATTCTTCTCATCTTTGTTAGCAATTTGGGACATTGTCAAGCCGAGTTCATCCAGATCATTTTGAATTTCCATAAACCAAGAGTTCTTTGTTTTACTTTTGAAAAAATAATTAAATAATACTTTTAATTGTCTGGTATCCGGCAGGCGTGAGATATGACAAAAAAAGGCAATTCGCCTTTTTCGCATAGTATCGACTATAGACTCTGTTTCTTTATAAACCACTTCATTTGGTAATAGACGCCATTGACGCCATTGACCTCACAATTAACACCGGTTATCAGACAGATTCTACACACACCCAAAGTACACGGGGCTACATGACCGCGTTGTCGCAGCCCCTAAACTTAAGAACCAACCAACCAACCATTGACCATCCACCTGATGTTTTTTATTAATTATAGTCCTGAGAATTCTTCTATCAATCTTCTGTAATGTGTCAGTAACTGATCACCCGCTGTCCAAGTTTCCTACTTAATATGAGGCCTACCTCCGCATAGCCATTGTTTGATTTAGTACTAATGATCCTATAGTCTCCTGACCAAAAATCCTCTTCTTCTTGCCAGGGCATTTCACTAATCCCAACCAAATCCAACCTCGACCTATCCATTTCCCTTTCTACATTTTCTAACCTTCCACTGCATAGCAGACTTCTAACATTCCATGCTCCGATCCGTAGAATGTCAGATTTGCTCTTTGTCACTTCTGTGATGTTATCCTCCTCTCGAGTAGTCCTAACCCGGAGATCCGAACGGGAGGCCTAGTTTACCTCTGGATTGGAATTTTACAAGGGAGGAGGCCATCATAACATGTAATTATGCATAGAGAGGTGTATATCCTAGGGAAAGGCAATAAGGCTGTAGTTTCCCGTTGCTTTCAGCCGTGCATTAGAACGCAGTGTAGCCATTAGTTGGCTAATGTTATCAATATCTTAACCGTCTATAAGACAAGTAAAGAATTGATTTATTCTGAAAGACTGCCACTCCCTTTCAGAATAGAGTAATAGAGCAATAATTCTAGTAATGATACCAACCTTCTACTAACAACTAAATACCAAAATTCTACTAACAAAAAATACTAAAGTTCTACCAACAACAAAATACTACCACTAAAACAGTCCGTCTCCAGGCACAATAAGAACAATACATTTATTATATTTATGTATCAGGCATCAATGGGCATCAAGTTTTGATCTTAAAGGAACTTGCTTATCCCTAAGAAGCCCTCTCACGAAATGATAAAATTGTGCTCCATGTTGAACTCTACTAGCGATTTCTACAGATGGTTGGTTATCTATGGACACTACACTGCCAAGGTAACAGAATCGATGTACTTGTTCTAACTTTGTACCATTCACCTTAATAATTATAATTAATATGAAATAAATTAATTAACAAGTACCAGTTTGGGCCACATAGTGGCCTTCTTCAACTTTGTGTGGATCTTAACACATTAAACCAAATGTGAGCATGTAATAATATATCATCATCATCATCATCATCATCATTTCCCCTTATCCAGCTCCTGCCGGGTCGGGGTATTTATGGCACTTCTCCACTTTCCTCTTTCCTTCCACCATTCTTCTTCCACGATCTTGTCCCAGTCCAGATTTCTTTTTCTTATGCTGTTCTTCACTGAATCAATCCACCTTGTTCTAGGTCTTCCTCTTGCTCTCTTACCCTTGCACTTTGCCTCCAGCATCTGTCTTGGTATTCTATTTTCCTCCATCCTCTTTACATGTCCAAACCACCTTAGTTTATTCTTCTCAATTCTCTCATTTAGTTTTCCCATCCCAACTTCCTTCCTAACATCTTCATTCCTCACTCTGTCTTTCCTTGTCTTTCCTATCATACCTTAGGAATTTCATTTCACTGGCTTGGATTCTACTCTCTTGCCTGCTTGTCAGGGTCCAAGTCTCAGCTCATAAGTTAATATGGGTACATAGTACACTTTAAACATTACCTCTTTGTTTTTCCTTGGTACTTCCTTATCCCAAACAAGTTTTCTTACACTTTGATAGAATGCATGGCTCTGCTGTACTCTCCTGCCAATCTCCATGTCCAACCTACCAGTTTGCATCAATTCACTTCCTAGGTATTTGAACGTGTCCACAATTCGATCAAAATGTTTGATATACACATGGAGTAATATAGTCTATAAGTTGAGATATTGTCTAATGAAAAGAATATCAAAGCTTAAACATTAAATCCTGTTGTCACAAAAATGTACTTATATTATTAATGATGTTAAAATTTTAATAATAACCTAGGAAAATATTTTTATAAATAAAAACCCAATAAAATCAGATCTGTTACAAATAGAGAAATTAACTAACTTTGTAGTACCACAATAATTATAATCTTTATGGAAATTACAGGTAAGCAATGTTTCGAATGTCAGTTTCGAAAATGTTAATGTAGGTTTAAGTAATTGGTAGTGTTCAGATCCTTAGAAAATTATATATATATACTAGCTGTTACCCGCGGCTTCACCCGCAATAACATTTGGAATCCCGCTATAACATTAGTTATATAAATTTTTCCTGTAGTGGAAGATAAGGACGGCAAAATGGAGCGTTAAAATTGGAAATGGGTGCAATATACGACGGGGAGCTTTGATTTAAGGCAGGTCCCCTAGCCTACTGCCATGTCTATCGAGAGTATTTCTGACGCCTAAGCACTTTTCGGTAAACTACATTTCTGGTCTTTCTCTCAGGCTGCAGAATGACTAAGCCACCAGAAGAACTGACTCTGGAGCATGCCACTTACAGTTGACCATGTGCGAAACAGTCACTTCTCAGATCCACGCCAGCTACTTTTAAACGCTGCCCCTGAGCCTTATTAATTGTCATGGCATAGCAGACTTTCAAAGGAAACTGCAGAGATGTTACAAAGGGCAGATGCAGCGTGACTGAGGTTAAGAGGGAGCTTGAAGGCAGAATGCGCTGTTCTTCCACCATCCAGTAGGGTTGCTGCAATACCCGAGGAGGCGACTGCGATGGCAATGTTCTGTCGACTTCTAAATGTACTGAGCAAGAGATTAATCAGGAAGGTTTTGCCAGTTCTGCATGGTGCATCCAGAAAAAAGATCTGACCACTTTCTGAAACAACACTTCGAACTATTTCATCATAGGCCAATCTCTGCTCGTTGTTCAATTTTGGAACATTATCAGCAACCACTTTGGACAACTTAATTGTGTCGTAATATAGTTCACTGACATATTCTCGGTAAACAACGACGGAGTCTTGTTCTCGAGAAGGCGACTGAAGTCCAAAGCGTTCTAGTTGTTGACCACATTTTTAGTACTAAATCCTCAAGAAGCACCTGTTGTAGATAACGCCCATGACCAGGTTGACATCAGCACACTGCCTCTGAACCTCTCTCACCACATCTTCCGCAAGGCTGTCTTTGTGTTTTTTCCAGAGCATGATGGGATCACTCACTTGACAAAACACCAGTATGATGGCAAACAGCTCGTGTATCTTGTGGGGAGAGTCGGTGGAGGACGCTTCCTCTAGTGTGCGGTCCCAGAGCGCATCATCCTTTGGCAAGCCAAGTGCTTCACATGCCGCTTGAAATGTTGGTTGAACCACCCCTGCCACGGTTTTGAGGTCAGTAAAAGACTGAGGGCCAGGGATTTTATGTAAAAGGAGGGGGAGGAGTAGCACTCTGCATTACCAGGGTGAACGGTGTAAACTCTGCCACGGGTCTGATCCTTTTTCACACCAGGATGGCCTGGGACTGGCTTTCCTTGTTTCACCTACAGAACTTATTACCTTTCCAAACGAAATACGATGGAACTTTACAATATAAAAGTGTTGAAGCAAATTTATCTGATCGGCATAGTTCGAAGAAAACAAGAAGAATTGTGTTTGGAGGGCTGTTAAACTGGTCACGAACGTAGTTTTCATAAACCCGCTGGCCATTCTCGAGGTGGACTGCAAGTTGCATGATCGAAGGATAGCGTTCATGTATGAGCAGGCAGAATATGCGCCAAGCTGCCTCTGAGCTGCTGATGTAGCGTCCTGATTCATATCTCGCAACTTCGTCAAACTCTCCGATGCTAAAAGTAGCTTGGTCGGAACCTTTGTTAACATACTTGCAAATGTATTTTATTTACTTTACAGAGTTGCAATACTCTACATTGATATGAGCTGAGAAGGAGCCAGATAGAACGGGGTTATAGGGTACCACCCAGCTATTGTCAATTTCCACTCCCTTTTTAATAATATAAACCCCACCCTCCGAAGTGGGCAGCCTGCGATATTTGAGATACCCATCTTCCCCGATTTGGGTTACCTTGACGAGTGGTCTGGGGTACTTCTTGGTGCATACTCCTTCCACCATGCAAGACAAACTCCTGTTGAGAACTCCACATGGTTGCCTTGACAATCTTATGGAGAACAGGGTCAAGATTTGGGTCAGGAATCTCAGCACTAATCACCTTGGTGATGTCTCCAGGCCTTAGCTTTTCTTCCGGCCACAGAAGTATGTGAACGTGAGGTAATCCTCGCTTTTGCCATTCAATGGAATATACGCGACACCTTGAAAGACCAAAGATACAACCCTTAGTAAGAAGTCTTATTGTGCTTGACTTTCAAAAGGAATACCCGCGCTGCCAAATCATGCCTATCTTGAGGTTGTTGACCTTATTTCAGGTGCTCGACTACTTCGGATCATTTTGGATTGCAGGTGAACGTTATAAAAAGATCAGGACGTTCAAAATGGTGCACGTAAGTCATAGCATCCTGAGTGCTTTCATGCATACAGCACGGGCCTCCAGTGAAAGTCGACGGCAACACGACCATTTTACCAATATCTGACAAACGGCCGTCAGTTTTACTCATTGTGTCCTTCAGGTGCACTTATACCTCACTTCTCAACTTTTTCTGATTGATGCGAATCCAAAGTACTCTCTCTGTCTCAATCTTTGCATACATATCAACCAGAATCTGATTGAGAAGATTGCGAAATAACAAAAGATAAGAATTATCACCTTCAAGCTCAAATATTCTGAAGCTGTAAAAGTTAGCGGCAGACACGGTCTTCTTCAAAGGTGCTTGAGTGCTGTTGTGACATTGAGGGATATTAATGCAGTAGCCATCTTCTCCTCATCATCACCATCTTGCACAGTTTCCAGCCACTGGCCGGGTCTGTTTGGAACACAAGCCTCTCCAACGTCTTCTGTCTTCCCACCATCTCTCAGACTCCACCCTTGTCCAGCCTTCTCCGCTCTTCTTCACGCTTTTTTCCATCCCCTTCAGCCACCTGTCTCTCGTCTTCCTCTCGGTCTCTTTCCTTCACACTTCGACCCGTGTACTCTCCTGGGTATCCTCTTCTCCCCCATTCGTTTTACATGTCCATACCATCTAAGTCTAGATTTCTCTATACCATCCTATAATGGTTCCTCCTTCATTAATTCTCTGGTCCTCTAATTTCTTATTCTGTCCATCTTTGTAGCTCCAATACTGCTTCTCAAGAACCTCATCTCACTGGCCTGTATTTTGCTCTTCTCCCTTCCTTTCATAACCCAGGTCTCCGAGGCATATGTCAGGATAGGGACATAGTACGTCCGATATATGATCTTCTTGCTGTTCTGAGGAACATCCTTGCTCCATAACATGCTTCTCACATCATCATCATCATCTTGAGCAGTTTCCAACCGCTGGTCGGGTCTGCTTGGAACATAAGCCTCTCCATCGTTTCCTGTCCATCCACCATCTCTCGTCATTTACAGTAAATGCTTCTCACACTCCTCCGAAGTGCTTCTGCCTGCCTCCCCCGCTCATTTATTTCTCTATCGTTTCTTCCATTGTCTTGTATCAGGCTTCCAAGATACTTGAAACTCTCCACTCTCTTCAGCTGTTCCCCACCAATTGTTATTCCCATTGTGGCTCTTTCCTTCTTCCTTGTTGTGATCACCATCTCACTCTTATTTATGCTAAATTTCATCCCATATCCTTGTATTAGTCCTTCCTACATGTCCAACTGTTCCTGTACCTCCTCCTCCTTGTTTCCCCAAATCATCAAATCATCTGCAAACACCATTGCTTTCATCTTTCCTTCCCCAATTACTTGTGCCACTCGGGTCATTATGTCATCCATCACCACAATGAAAAGTAACGGTGATAGTGCACTTCCTTGTTTCAGGCCGTTTCTCTGTTCCAACCAGTCGGATCTCTCTCCTCCCCCTTTCACACAGCTCACGCTTCCCTTGTACATCTCCTTTATCCTCTTTATAGTCCATTTCTCTACTCCTCTATCCTCCAGGGACTTCCAAACTTTGTTTCTGCATACACTGTCATATGCTTTCTCAATGTCCAGGAAGGCCATCAGTAGATCTGTTCCATACTCATAGTGCTGTTCTTGTAACTGCCTTACAGCAAAAATCAAATCCACTGTGGACCTTCCTGCTCTGAAGCCATGTTGTTCTTCCCTCATCCCTCCTTCTATCCTTGTCCTAATTCTCTTTTCCAAAACTTTCTCGAAGATCTTTGCACAATGACTCATCAGTGTTATTCCCCAATAGTTTCTGCAATCTGTTCTACTACCTTTCTTGAAGTCCTCTGGGGTCTTCATTTCCTTCCATGCTGTCCTCATCACTCGGTACAACCACTGTATCCCCACCTCTCCTGCTGCTCTCACCATCTCCACACTCAACTCATCCACACCCGGTGCCTTCCCTCCTTTCATCTTGTTCACTGCATCTTCCACTTCCTTCCATGTTAAGTCCTTTTCTGTTTGCAGTTCATCTTCCTCTTCCCCTATTTCTTCCTCCTCACCATCTTTTCCATTTGGGTTCAGAAGTTCTTCAAAATATTCTTTCCACATTTTCTTCAGTTCTTCCCTATTTTCTATCTCTTGTCCCCTTTTGTTCACCATTCTAACATAATCCGTAGGATCCTTCCGCCTCTTTATTTTTTACCATCCCATACAGGACCTTTTTTGTACCTTCACTATCCTCCATCATCTTTGTCCACTCTTCCATCCACTTTCTTCTCTCCTCAGCCACTACTCTCTTCGCCTCCTTCTTTCTTTCCTGGTACTCTTCCCTTGTCTCTACCGTCCTATTTTGATACCACCTCCTAAAGGCTCTATTCTTTTCCCTTACTATATCTTTTGTCTTCTCATTCCACCATGGTGTTTCCTTCCACCTCTTCTTACTACTTGTCCTCCCACATACTGCTTCTGCTGCACCTACTAGTGTCTTCTTAAATCTAGCCCATTCCTCTTCCTCCCCTCTTTCTTCATCTGTTGGAATTCCTTCCTTTACCATTTTGAGGTACTCGACCCTTCTATCCCCTTCTTTCAGTTTCCATATCCTTATACGTCTTTCCTGGTTCTCAGTCCCTTTCTTCTCCTTACTCCCTCTCAGGTTCATTACCAGCAATCGATGGTCGCTATCCAGGTTCTCCGATGGTATAACCTTGATGTCCGTGATGTTCTTATTTAGTTCTTTCTCATACAGTATATAGTCAACCACCGACTTCCTGGTCAAGTCATCACTGTACCATGTGATTGTGTGGCTCTCTCTTTTCTTAAACCAGGAGTTCCCAACTAGCAGGCTGTTCCTCTGGCAGAAGTCCAACAGTCTCTTTCCTTCCTCATTTCTTCCACCCCAACCCTCTGGTCCTAGAACACTCTCATAACCTCTTCCTACATGGGCATTCAGATCCCCCATAACAATCATATTTCTTCCTACCAGCTGCTTCTGCAATTCCTCTTCAAACTCCTCCTTCTCTTCAGAGGCGCAGCCTACTTGTGGAGCATACACTTGCACTATTTCTACGGTCTCTCCCGTCAGTGCTACTTTCACTTTCATCATCCTATCACTTATTCTCCTCAATTCTTCTTTTAAACCATCTCGTACTACTACTCCCACTCCATTCCTCTTTCCCTCTTCGTTCCCACTCCAGTACAGTCTATAGCCTTTTCTCAGTTCTCTCCTTCCTTCCCCTTTCCACTTTGTTTCTGCCAATCCCAATAAATCCAACTTCCTTCTTTCCATCATATCCACTATCTCCTCCACCTTCCCCGTCAGCGTTCTTAGGTTTAAAGTTCCAAATCTTAGTCCGTGTGTACAGCCGTGTCGTCTATTAAATCCATCATGTCCAAGGCTCGTTCCATTTTTGAAACCTTTCGGTTTCATCTACTACTGGCTTGCTGGGCCTATCGTAGCTTCACCAGAGCCCCGTTAGCCGTCACTTTTCAGGGTTCCTGTAGGACCTTCACAGCTACCGTAACGGTCCCGGGGCACACGAAGTCCCCACTGTACTTCGCCCCTACAGGCGATCCCCTACTTTGTGCCGTTGCCCGTCTCCTACGACGTGGACAAGGGGTAATAAAACAAATCTCTACTTAAAAAACCTGATAAATGGAATAGACCTAGTCTAATTTAACAAAATTAACGTTGGTAGAGGTAATTCTCTTTTACCAAAGTCTACTTTTCATTATAACTATGTCTTCTTATTATTATTCTTCATTTCCCCTTTTCCAGCTGACACTGGGTGGGTGCAAATATGGTTCCTCTCCACTTTGTTCTGTTGTTCCACCATTCCTCTTCCGACACGGTGTTCCAATCCAAGTTCCGTTTTCTAATGCTATTCTCCACCGAGTCCATCCAACGCATTCTTGGTCTTCCTCGTCCTCTCTTCCCTGTCATCCGTCGTTCAAGTGCTTGTCTTGGTAGCCTTACTTCATTCATCCTTTTGACATGTCCAAACCATCTCAATCTGTTTTGCTCCAGTTTGTCATTTAGTTTCTGTACTCCCAGTTCTTTACGTATATCTTCATTTCTCACTCTGTCTCTCCTCGTTTTCTGGACCATACTTCTCAGGAATCTCCTCTCAGCTGCCTGTACTCTGCTCTCTAACTATGTACTACCAAGAAATGATGAAAAACGCCAAGCCTAATCCAACAAAGGAACTCTACAGTTACTTCAACTAAAGGCTAATATAAAATGCAATGTGATGATTATGAAGTGATTGTGAAAGTATAAAGTACAAACAGAAATTACATAGAAGAACTGTTTGAACAGAGAGAGTGGGTAAAGGTCGGGAGCGCAGACAACAATGACGTGCATGTTATGACAGTAGCCTGCAAAGCACCAGATGACTGGTAGGGGCGACGTGATGCAGCCCGCATTGCTTCATATAATCACGGTTTTCGCGGTTTGACCTGGATCCCGAGTGAATTTTTTGAAAACCTTTCTTAGCGAGCACCTACGGCCCTTGAGGAAGCTGCATACCAAATTTTATTCCAATCCGTTCAGTGGTTTCTGAGATTTCGTGATGAGTGAGTGAGTGAGTGAGTGAGTGAGTGAGTGAGTGGTATTTGACGAATATATAGTAGATACATAGGAATTAGTTCAAGCTCTCCATGATGGAATGTCTGGGAAGGTTCTTCACGGTAACTATCTATCCGATCCGTTTCCAATCACTCACAGTTTGAAACGAGGCTGTGTGCTTGCTCCAACACTCTTTGCACTGTATACGACTGCCATGATGTACGAATCATCTTCCAACAACCCAGGCATAGAGATTAAGTTTTGCTTCGATGGAGGCCTTTTCAATGTGGCAAGACTTCGTTCACAGAGACATACCCAAGTCACCCAGGTGACAAGACCTGCAGTATGCCGATGACACCGCATCTCCTGCTCCGACACCTGCAGAGCTTCAACAATCGGTCAATCACTTTAGCACTGCGTGTGATCACTTTGGTCTTACCATCAATGCAAAGAAAACTAAGGTACTTGCACAACTTGCCCCAGGATTACCTCTTCCCGAGTTCAATATATCCATCTTAAGACTCAACACTGGAGCAGGTTGATCACTTTTCATATCTTGGTAGCATCTTGTCTAAACGGTGCCCATGCGAACAGGATGTTGACAAAAGAATTGGGGCTGCCCATGCAGCATTTGGCCATTTAATGCACAGAGTCTTCATGAATAAAGACCTAAAGATGCATACCAAACTCATGGTGTACAAAGCTGTCGTCATCTCAACGCTACTGTATGGCTGTGAAACTTGGACATTATCACCGTGATATCAGGAAACTTGAGCGCTTCCACCAACAAAAGATGAGATACATCTTGAACATTAAGTGGGAGGACTACATTACCAACATTGTAGTTCTCGAGAAAGTGCATCTCAATAGCATTGAGGCAACCATCATCGCTCATCAACTGAGATGGTTAGGCCATGTTCACCGTATGAGTGATACCAGGCTTCCATGTCAATTCCTTTATGGTGAACTTTGCTCCGGCACTAGACCTCATGGGGCCCCTCTGAAACGTTTTAAAGACCAGCTAAAAAACATCATGAAGATGACTGGTATACCTATCCACTCATGGGAAACATCTGCTGCGAACCGTTTACTGTGGCGGAACACTACATCGAACGCTGTCAAATTATTTGAAGAAGAATGTCGCAGACATGGAGAGGCCAAACGACAAGCAAGGAAGCTTCGTCGATTACAACCCCGTCCTCTCCAGACCATTGAGTGCAATTTATGTGGGCGCATGTTTCATGCCAGGATTGGCCTGTTTAGCCATCAGAAACACATCCACAAGCTAGTTTGAAAAGATCTATGCAGGAAGAAGTATGTGTACTAGGAATCGAGTTACTGCCGACGACGACGAGTAGATACATACATACACTATCTTGAAAAGACAGAGATAATGGTAGCAAATCCACTTGTAATCAATCACATAACAGTAAATAACAAGAAAGTTAAAATAATGAAGCAATTTAAATACTTAGGAGAAATTATAACTTACAACTTGGATGAGAAACCTGCATGGCAAGAAAGAACTAATAAAATGATAAAAGCCCACAAATTAACATGGTCTACATGTTAAAAAATGTCTATCAATCGCAACAAAATTAAAACTTTACAAGACGGTGGTTCAACCAGAGGTGACATATGGAAGTGAAACTCTTTTTAAAGTTACTCATAAAAACAGAATCGACAAAATTTTAGAAGTAGAAAGAAGAATAGCTAGAACATGCATAAATAAAAAATATCAGAAAGATGGACAGTGGTGGATAGTGCCAAATGAAGTGGTATACAGAGAACTGGAGCCCATCACTGATACTATTCGGAAGAAACGGATTTCTTTTTTTGGTCACATTATGAGGACACCGGAAACCAGGATATCTAGAAAAATTGTAGTGAAACTTTGGAATATGAAACAACATGTAGGATGGATTAAGGAAATTAGAGAAGAAATGAAAGAATTAGAAATAACCTTGGATGACTTGCACAACAAAACAAAAGTTAAAAAAAGAAAATGAAAGATATAAAAATAAGATTTCAGGCAAAAATAGACAAACATAATACCGTACAATAAAAGGGTATTTACAGATGAGGAACGCCTGAGAAGATCAGAGCGAATGAAAAGCTACTGGGCAACTCGGAAAGAAAACTTACTGAAGAAGAGGACCAAGAAATGATTGACTGAAGTGGTCTAATGAGGCCGTAAAAGCAGAAGAAGAATATGCATACACTGGCGGGGAAAAAAATCTCAACACCAAGAAGGGTTTGTGCAAGATTAACGAACGTTGGTAGGCGTGTTTATACATCTGAAAGATGACGTTGATCCAAATTTTCTGCAAATCGCATTGGCGTGGCCACGCTAGTAGTGGCCCCATGATGTTGCACATCAGGTTTGCTTTAAATATGGGCTGTACTGTGCGATAGCATTAGTTACCTGTTAGATTGGATGGAGTGACTGTGAGTAGGTCAAGAATGCCTTTATGACAACAAAGAGGCCAGTATCAACAGCTTACGGCGTTTCAACGAGGCCAGTTAAAACAGCTATCATGAAACTATCAGGCCCCTGCACAAGCGTGGCGGTGCCGGCGCAGCACACTGAGGCTATCAGACACAACAAGTGTTCGCGCCTCAAAAACCTTCCTGATGCACTCCGATCACAGTTAATGCAGAGTTTGACTGGGTTGACGCACTTCACGCTCCCCGTACGCCTTTAAGTTCACAGTCGGGCACTGGGGAAAATGTCGCGATTAGGTTTCGAGAGGTTTCGTGATCAGCGTCACTCTCGTATGGCAAGATTCCCGCAGTCCTCGTTGTCACAAGTTCGTGGTAAGTTCGACGGGATTCCCACAGATACGTCGGGCGGTCCGCAGGCTGTCTTGAAGATATCATTTTGGTGAATGAACGATCGAACGAGGTACTGAATATTACGAACTATTCGGGGAGAATCGCATGAATATTTTCAAATACGGTATGTCCAAAAATAACTTACTTATAGCATGAACTTACCGAGAGAGAAATTAATATTATAGAATATGGGAAAATCTGCATGCACTCAGACTTCATCTGCACCACCAACCAAATTATGAGGACTTAAAATTAAATAATGGGAGGGAGGTACTGTTTCTACAGCCCAATAGAAGCCCTGGCCTACCAAGCGACCTCTGCTTAGCCATATGACCTGTAGATTGCGGGAGCGACCTCTGCTTAGCCATATGACCTGTAGATTGCGGGTAACACATGGTCAGTGCGACGTGTCCTCTCAGCCAATCTTGGCCTTCGTAGTGTGGGTCACTGCCTCTCGGATCGGGCAACTATCCATATGTTGTAACCAGGCTGAGTGCATCCCATTCCAGCCTTCATTTCAGTTCTAAAACCTCCGATAGTGCTGGGAATCGAACCCGGGACCTCGTACATATGAGGCAATCGTGCTGCACTACACCTCAGGGCAGGCTAAAATTATATAATGCTCTAGCCAAACATAGTTTGTACAAGCGAATGCAATTAAAGTACAATTTGGCCAGATTCCTCATCAACAAACTCTATGATGAGTAGTTCAAAAAGTTGTGTTTGTGTCTTTCCACTGTTAAAATACTGCACAAATGGTGGAGATTATTGCAATATAAATTGAAGAGAGTCATTACCAACAATGAACTTGGAATAGGTGAGAGCAGCACGGACACAATCCACACTGGTTCCTAGACTGCAGTAGCCATGCTGGTCTGGAGGAGACACCTGCAACATTTAATTCACACTTGTTAGTCTTTTTAGCATTAACAATAAAAGCAAAATATTGTATTTTTCCACGATCGTTTGTATATCTAACGAGACTTTTCAGCTATTACGTCTTGTCTCATACACAAAGGTCATTAAGATGTCAACCATAGCTCAAATATCTGGCACGACCTGGAAAAAGAAATTTCTCCAAATGTCTCTCTTTAAGAGTTCTAGCCTCTATAGGCTATGTGGATATTAGCGATTTTGAAAAAGCAAAAACATATGAAATTTCCTTATAATGCACAATCAATTGTTTTCTACTAAATAAACTGGAATTTTTAATTTATGCAAATCAAATTATTTTACTTTAAAAATATAGCACATTCGTAATGAAAAATTTTCTTCTTATTTTTCTTTGGCATTTTGCCCTCCTGATGGTAGAGTATGCTATATGGATGCGGTGTCTCCATTTGGTTCTGTCCAGGGCCATGTCAGGGTGGAGCTTAATGTTCTTCAGATCTTTATGAAGGGTATCAGCCCAACGTTGTTTTGGACGTCTTTTGGTCTCCTACCAGCGACTTCTAACATGTAACCCGTCTTCGCGATAGCGTCAGCCCCTATCCTCAGCATAGGTCCAAACCACCCTAAATGACTCTCACGTATTTTGTCTTGAATCGGTGCAACGCCAAATCTCTCCCTGATGGATTCATCGGGGATGCGATCCAATTTAGTGATGCCAGCTGTCCACCTCAACATCCAAGTCTCAATGACGCCCAATCGACGCTCGTCTCAGCTAAAGTTGGTCAACATTCACAACCATAAAGTGCGACAGGCAAGAATCATTCAGTATAATAGATTTTTTTATTTCAGATTATCTTTCATCCTCCGGTCTCAAGTGATGCCGGTTGTTTTTCGCCATTTCTTCCAGGCTGCAGATATCCTTGCATTGACCTCTTCAACAAGTCGGCCATTATCAGAGATTGTGGAGGCAAGAAACTTGAATCTCGTCACTTGTAGCAGATCCTCACCATCTAGCTGAATGGTTCTGATTGCTTGTGGATCTGACGTCATATATTCAGTCTCCTCTTTTTGAGGCGCAGGCCGTATTGCACCAGCTGATTGTTCCATTTTTGGGTTTGGCGTTGCAGGGCCTCAGAGGTCAACATGACATCGTCTGCATTGAGAAGCGTCCATGCAGGTCTGCTGTTACAGTGTCCATCACTAGAATAAATAAAAGCAGTGACAGCGCTGAACCTTGGTGAACGTTGATAGCAATGGGAAAGTTGCGATGGCCTGAACATAGCTTCGTGGGTCTACATAAAGCATCTGAACCCAGTTGACAAGGTGTTCTGGTATGCTTTCGCAGTGCTACGAGGTCATGAGGCATGCAATCCAAGGCCTTTAGAGGTTCAGCAAAGCTAGATGGATCGGCTTGATCTTCTCAAGATGCTGTTTAATCAAGAGCCGCGCAGCATGGATTGCATCGGTTATACCACAGTTCTTCGCAAATCCAGCTTTGTTTCTGGAAAGCTCGATGATCTTAGGTATCCTGTTGTCAAGAGCACATACGAATACCTCCATATCATGACTCAAAAGTCGGATCGGCTGGTATTCAGCACATTCAGCTGGGCTCCCCTTCTTCTTGAAGATGGTACAGTTTATACTCGTTTGCCAATCGCTCGTGTTCGACCTTTTTTGATGATTTGCTTCAAGAGTCGTGTTAACCATTCTGCAGCATCTCACTGTTGAGAATACCCGAGTTCTGCTGTGAAATGGTCTGGGCCAGCAGCTTTTACCGGCTTCATTTCTTTCAAAGCAACCTTGACATCTTCGATATCAATGTCTCTGACAGGTCATTCCACAACAGCAGTGACTGGGATCGGTGGATGGGGAAATTCCTCAGCAGAATCTTCTCAAAGAAGCTCCACCAATGCTCTCTTGCCTTCTTCCAATCAATAAGTTTTCCATTCGATCGTCCATGCCATAGAAGTACTGATATCTTGTGTTTTGCGATGCCTCGCTTTGGTGAGTAGCGGCCAACCTGTATGTGCTACAGTATACTTTGAGGGCCGACGACCTTAGAGCCCTCTGTTAGTTGTGCTATGGTACTGACTTTATTACAGTATCACGTTATGGTCCAAAGCTGGTAATGTAGATTGCTTCCTTACCCTAATGAACTACTGGTAATCTGACGCATGAGTAGAAACTTCAACTTTTTGTGTTGTTTGCTGCTTATATACAGGGCTCAATGTTGAATAACATGAAGTGCTACATAGCTTGTAGAGCCTCTTTGTTTTGCGCATGAGCCAAGTGACATGAAAATACAAGAACTCTGTGTAATATAATATGTAGGAAATAAGGTGACCAAAGCTAGATTGTTACTTAAAAACTGTGCAAAACTGCTGAAATAACGTACTGTATCTTTATAGAGGTGGGAAGAGCTTAACTTGCCTACGTTGTCATCATCAAACGTGTGAACTTTGTTTGGAGGCTGGGTCGACTACTTTTGCAACTAGTAAAAGGCTCTCCTGATATTATCTATTCACTTTATTCAAATATTCAGGATTTCTAAACAATTGAGAAGGACATTATTCTGTAGAAGTGTGCAACATGCGAATAGGGATATCCTGAACTGTGAGATGGGGGATCATTCTGTTCTTTAGTTCAAATAACATTTACAAAAAACACAGAATAGGCTGTTACAAACGCTTTAGAATGAAAATGTAAGTTCGAATAATGAACCACCCTTATAATATCCATATACTAGTACATAAATCTATGGCCTACACATACAAACTATCCAACATGGCGGTCATGAGAAATATTTCACCTGTTCTCAATATCTACAAATCTATTAAGGCAATCAAACTGAAATTTTGTATGGTGATAGAGGCCATTAAAATAAAATTATCTATGCAACTTTTAGTAACCTAATGAGTATCAAACCAACATGGTGGCCAAGCAAATAATAAATATTTAAATGGGCCTTTCTCGAGACTTAAATCATCCAAGCGCAATCAAATCTAGCACAGTAAATCTTTATACAAATCTTAATATACTGGTGTATAATTTAATTCAATTATGAAGGTAAATTGAAGATAGCAGCTGTGCAAAATTTAAAAATCACACTTTCATTTTTTAATCAATTCAAGCGATCGAATTGGAAGTTTGTATAATGAACTACCATAATATACTTCAACAGCTAGTATATAATTCTACGGCCTACATATAAAAGAACTGAACATGCCAGCGATGAGAATATTTCACCAGTTCTCAATATCTCCACAACTACAACAGCAATCAAGCTGAAATTTTGCATGGAGATAGAGGCCAATTAATTAAGAACACAACTGTAACTTTTAAAAACCTGATAAACACTAAACTATCATGGCGGCCATGCGATATTCAAATATTTATAATTGCTTTACTTTTTCCTTTGTCTTATCACATTCAAACGATCGAAGAGATGCTTCGCAGAATAGTAATAATATATACAGAATTTGATCAATTATAGACCGCTTAGAATCTAAGACAATGGTACATTATTTTTCCTTTTCTTTTCTTCCCAGAACTGACATCACCCTCGTAGGCTGTCGTTGGACTTTGAAACGTATAACATCTGCCGAATGGGCCCGTCGCCGAAATTCCTCCGTGTCCGAGATGATAGCATCCGTGATCTTCAGTTGTTGCAGTTCCCATCGTATCTCCTCCAGCCATCCTGCAGTGTATTTTAATTTAAAGATGTAATCAAAAATTTTCTTTGAGAGTCGATTACTGGTCTTCCTGTAAAGATGTCCATAAAATGTTAGTCTTCTCTTTTTAATTGAAACTGTAATTTCCTCTATATGACGGTAAAGGTCTTCATTTTTCCTCTTCAAACACCAATTTTCTTTATTCTTTTGGGGACCCAATATTTATCGAAGTATTTTTCTTTCTTTTTTCTCTAGTTCAACTTGGTTTCCTTTTTTATTCAATGTTAAGCATTCAGAACCATATAATACCTCTGGCTTATTGACAGTTGCATAGTGTTTAATTTTTGCTTGGAACGATATCGATCGTTTGTTGTAACGGGTGTGAGTAAGCTTATAGGCAAATTCTATCTTGTTCAATCTCTCCTTGCACGCTGTGTTATCAAGTCCATTTGACTGGGTCCATTCACCCAAATACTTAAATTTATCAACTCTTTGAGTCTGACCATATTGTGTTGGTAAATACTTTTCCTTATTATGTTTGTATTCAATATACAGTTGAACCTGACTTATATGTATATCAAGGGGAGGAGAAAAACCTACTTATAACTCAGAATTACTTAGAAATCAGACTTACACAACACATGACATATTTACTGAAAACCCAATAGAATAGACCTACATGTGTAAATCCTAGCAAACAATACATACATTAATACAGAAAATATAGTACTGTATATTTTGAACTTGGTCCAGCCTTAAAGAAATCAGATAGTTTGGATTGTTTCACTTTTCTTGCATTAAGTGTATAAACCTCCTCTTGCAAACGTAGTAATGAATTCAAAGCATTTTCACTACAACTTTTCGCACTGATGTAACGCCTACACACATCGATTGCACTTAACACTTCAGTTAGTTCAGGTGTTTCAAGATTCAAGTCGTCATCTCCATCACCGTCACTATCGCTTGTAGCTGGTCCGTCACCACCGCGTTGTTGGCATACATCAGCAATAATCTCTTCATCCCGTTGTACCCCACATACAGCCAGATTATCATCGAAATGCACTAAAGTATCGAAATCTGCACCCTCCGGTAGCATTAGCTCATTGTCAGACATAATTTTGTCTCCAACATCATCATTAGAGGCAGCCTCTTCCAGTAAGACACCAGCTTTGCGGAAACAGTTGCTGTTTGTGGAAATAAAGTCCATGGCTTGTAGTAAATTATTGGAGAGAGTTTCATTTCCTGCATCACTCAGTGTTATTAAATGTTGAACCAGCATTCTTTTATAATGCACTTTGAAATTTGCAATGATGCCCAAATCAAGTGGTTTTAAAACACTGGTACAGTCAGGAGGGAAAAGTTCCACTCGGACATTCTCCAGAACGATTTGAGTTGGATGTGCTGCACATCGATCCTTAAGAAGAAGGATCTTCTTCTGTTTCTTTTTCATTTTAATGTCCAGTTTTTTCAACCACTGTTCCATTAGAAGCATTGTCATCCAAGAATTTCTGTTGGATTCATATTCCGTAGGTTTTGTTTTCGCACCCTCAAAACACCTCGGATTCTTCGATTTCCCTACCACAAGGGGAGGAAGTTTGTACGATCCATCTGCATTGGTGGCAAGAAAACTGTTACGCGAATTTTTCTTTTCTTCCCTCCATGGCAGGAGTCACCTTTTTCAGCTAATGTTTTATTAGGAAGGAGACTGTAGAATAAGCCAGTCTCATCACAATTGTAGCTTGCCACGGTGGGTGAGTGGATATCGTGTCTGTCTACTAACCCCAAGATTGCAGGTTCGCTCCTGGCCGTGGTAAGTGATTTTTGAAAGGCGGCGAAAATATGATACGCATGTCATACGTTGTTGGCATGTTTAAGAATCCATTTGAATTCAGTAGACCGAGTTCATAATGGCAAAATTAATCTCGGGAGTTTCCGCCAACACAAAGTTCCTCATTTCTCTACTAGAAAGCGCTCTAGTGTTCAAGGAGCTTAGATATCTAACATCTAATCTCCTTGACTTTCATAGTCAAGGAACAACGAAATTCGACATGCAAGCTACCCTCTGGGTGTCAAATAACAAAGCTTGCACCCAGCACCCGAGGCCATACGATATTATTATTATTATTATTATCACAATTGTAGATGTTAGTAGGCTGGTAATCGCTTATGATACCCAGCAGAACCTCATCTTTCCAGTGTTGTACCGTGACGTCGTCCACAGCTTTTGAGTCGCCGCAAATTGTTCTCCCTGTGATTCCATGACGATCTTTAAATCCTTGCAACCATCCTGACAAAGCCTTGAAATCAGCAGTGATACTCATCTATCGACTTTGCCTTCAGCATGTCACCACTAATTGGTAGAGCTGCAGCCCTCTTTTGCTGGAACCATGTAAAAAGTGCTTTCTCCAAATCCAAGTACCTCCCTTCTTGCTGACGGCTGCACTTTTCTGATTTTGAACCCAGTTTTTAAAACTCATCCAAAATAGCGGTTTCTTTTACTGATGACTGTACATAGCGTGGTATAAGCAATCCCTAAGTCTGAAGCAATTTCAGTTTTTTTTTTATGCTGATTAGCGTCCACTTCTCGTATGAATTTTACTTTCTCATGTAGTGTATAACTTTTCCTTTTTGTGATCTCCACGGCTAATCGAAAGCAAATGAATTATAAAACTACTGTTCAACAGTACACACCAGATACCAGCACCGAGGACATTTTACTTGTCCATTGCTCCCACGAAAGAAATTCTCATATCAATCAAAACACCCGAGTTTTGCAGAGTGACATTGTAGACCCTTATTTACTGGGGGCGTAACAAAGCCAACCGAGCAAGTTCTCTTCGATCTCTATCTCGCTCCTCCTCTAGCTGCGTCATTTTTTACCTTCACAATGCCGCCAAGTCGGCGGTTTCAGCGCAGAAACAAAATAAAATAAAATTGAAAATTGTTTTCGTGTGAACAATCTAGAGCATGTCCCACATGAGACAGAAACTCTGTGTTCTGTTTCAGCACCGAAACCCGACCGCTCTACCTCCGTCTACGCCGACAAGAGGAAACTACATAAATACAGTACTGTAGTTTCTTTTATAACAACACGTGCTCATTAAATTACAATCAGGCTATGCAAAACTCAGATGTATTTCACTCCCACTTCATACATATAACAGCGAATTACTTATAAAGAAGGTTAAATTAACGCGCTTTTAAATTACATTTTGCCGGGACCTAAAAGAAATTACGAACAAATACGAAATACGTAGAACAGAGTTACGTATAAAGCAGGTTCAACTGTATTTAGTTTCTTGATATGAAATGGTAAGACCAGTTTTAATTGCTATTAGTAAGTTAGTTATTGTTTTTTAAGGGGCGGAACTACGAGGTCATCTGCCCCTTTAATTGCTATTGCATGTAGTGTTTCAATCATAATAATAACAACAATAGTAATAATAATGATTATTATGCAATGTCATTGAATTATGTAACTTGCCATTCATAAAAAACACAAGCTTTACATTTGACATTTCTAAAAATAACAGCCGTCTCTCGCTACAGAAAGTTGCCATCTCATGAAAGGAATCATAATTAAGAAGCAGCTTGTAGTTTTACGTGGCCGTTAATCTCACGATCATGAGGACATCCTTTTACCACAAGACATGGCATTTCACTTTGAAAATCTCACATGTATTGACCGGGAATCGAATCTTAATTAACCGATACTGAAAGTTATATGTTCTTTATAGGCTAGCAAGTAAAATAATAAAAAAAAAAAATCCCTTGACACTACAGCCTAAGAAGGGCCTAGGCCTACCAAGCAACCGCTGCCCAGCCATTTGGCCTGCAGATATTAGGGTGACACGTGGTCAGCATATCGGGTCCCCTCGGCCGTTAATCTTGGTTTTCATGACTGGGGCGCTGTCTCACTGTCAGACAGCTACTCAATTGTCCTCACGAGGCTGAGTGCACCCCGTTCCAGCCCTCACGTCAGTTTTTAAAATCCCTGACAGAGCCGTGAATCGAATCCGGGGCCTCCGGGTGAGAGGCAGGCGCGCTACTCCAACACCACAGGGCCGGATCTTTATAGCATGTAATTTAAAATTTTAGTGGTAGTGGTTGTAAGGGAGGAGGAGGGGGGGGACGGAGGTCATAAGCCCCAAATTTGTAATGTGGGTACTGTAAACTATAGGTTATATGCATAGTCATTTCCGAAAAGGAACACTTTCTACTGATGTTCTACTGAAACGGTTTTTCGATAAGTTAATAAACCCGTACATGTTCTTTAGTGTTGTATTTATGTAATGTAGATAAGCCTCTTCATGTGTCTGAAAAAATATTTTCCAGCGATGATGGTGTGTTGGTGTGACTTATCTTGTGCAATGATCAAATGTTTAATATAAGACAGGGAAAGTACTAGTATTGTAGGAAGACCATTTTGCTGTTTCAAAATATTTTCAAGTTTCTTGCCTGAAATGACTTCAACGTTTGAACAATGAGTTTAGAGTTTGAAATTGTTTCTCTATACTTTACCACAATGCCTGTCGTGTACCTAAAACTTATTAGTCCATCATATGAAAAATGCATTTAATAGGTGGGAGTGTTTTAGAATAGAAAAGACCACTGTAATATATGAAAATAGGCTATTTAGTTCTTCATGGACCTACTTGTTTGTGGTAGCTATGATCCTCTTTGCATCACTACAGGCTATCTTGTAGGGCATTCCATCGAGACGGTATCTTGTCGGCAAGGAACTCATGGTAAAGCCATTTCTTCTTTCGCACTGCATTTCTGACCTCATCACTTTGTATCAATTTTTTGCCATCCTAGTTTTGTTGATCTAAGAACAGTGCATGCAGTATCATGGACAGGCTCCTTCAATTTGATCCAGCTTTCTTCGTCTGTAGTCATTGGTGGCAATGTTATTCGTGTGACAATTATAATTATAACTAATTAATCTACTTGCTGGCTCAACTAGCTCTAATTTTCTTCCTTCCTTAACCACCCTTGTTATTAATAGTACCTCATCGAATGCCTGTTCCTTTCCCAGGAGTCCCCGATCTGTCAGATGGGAGTGGGACTCTTATCACTCCCGTAAGTCCGGGCTTGCTTATAATGTAGAAAATTCAGAGGGGCGAGTTTTATTTATGTATACGACCTAAGGTATATGGATTAGCCAACTGATACTGACATAGAATACCACACAATCAACTTTTCTCAAAAGAAAAAAATAACTAACGATGGTAAGAGAACAACTGATGGAAGCATCTACAAACATAATGTAGGCTGCAAATTATATGTTATGCACACCATACAAAAAATATTGCAGTATAGATACAAAATATTTGATAATATATATCACAATAACCTCTCGGATTCGTATATTTCTGTCTTCTGGTTATAAACAATCTTGGAACTGTTGGTTGGTGGTTGGTTCTTGAGTTTAGGGGCTGCGACAACGTGGTCAT
Source organism: Meconema thalassinum (assembly GCA_946902985.2). Taxonomy (NCBI): domain Eukaryota; kingdom Metazoa; phylum Arthropoda; class Insecta; order Orthoptera; family Tettigoniidae; genus Meconema; species Meconema thalassinum. Next base: position 310,232,913 of record OX336393.1, on the reverse strand, counting down.
GTAGCCCCGCGTACTTTGGGTGTGTGTAGAATCTGTCTGATAACCGGTGTTAATTGTGATGACTGTATTAGTGTGAGTTATCTGCTTTTAATTTAAGTATAGACTGCAACTTAGAATTATTCAAATAGTCCCTACTTTTGCCACCAAGAGCCACCGTCAACGACTACTAGGCAAGTTCAGAACTTAGCTACTAGACGCCACCGCAGTCGGCTCTTGGCAACGAATGTAGAAACCTAAGAGAGTTGTTTACATTCTTAACCTATCCAATTTAGCTTCACACAGGTGTCATTAATCTTGGAACTGTACCCCTCGCACCAAAGAAAAGACGCATCACAACAATTTATTATAGGATTGAGGGGGAAAAAAGGAATGGAAGATTTGTATATGGTCTCTTCCTTATCAACATCAATAGGCTGAGAGATGGTTGATTCAAGCCATACAGTTGGATCGATAATTCCCAACTGAAGCGTTTGCTGTATTGATTGTGATATCGATCCTGTGATCGCTGCAATGTACTTGTTAATATAGTTCAAGATGTTTGAGACAAAGAGCTTTAGCAGTCATGTTATTGTGGTACTTTATTTCCTCCTGTATGAAGCCATGTGCAGGACCTGGCAATGCTCCAGCTCTGTCTTGCGCCATCAGTTTATCATTTAATCAGGCTTGGAATGAAGTCACTTAAGTACAGCTCCCACCAAACAGCAGTGACTCAACAAACAGTAGAGCCTTCATCCTGATTTGGATCATAAATTAGTTTTAGGAAACACTTATCACATATGCTTTCTCTTGTGACAATAACCCATCAGAACAGGTCAATTTTATGTATTTGGGGCTAACTCTACAAGCAACAAAGACAGGTCTTTCCCCACACACATAAAACAGATTAATATAAGGACTACTGAGAAAGAATCCTTTGGAAGAGGTTTGAGTATCTTCTACTGTAAATTAAGATAACCCCGATAGTAATCAGGAAGATATGGATTGATTTCAAGAGTCTAAATCTGAAGAGACTGGAAGCAATAAAAGCAGCATGCATAAGAAGAGCCTTTCAATTATCAAGAACAACACTGACTAGGTTACAATACCTGATGGCTGACACAGACTACTTTCCCCTCAACAAATGAAATGTGTCGATAATAATGACAATGATATTAATGAGGATAATAATAATAATAATACTATGGGTTTTGCATCCCTTTTAAATACAGAGATTTTAGAGACACTGGGGTGCTCGAATCATGCTCTTAAGGGGATCTTTTAACATGCCAGTAAATCTAGTACTGACAATCACACTCAAATGCCAACAGACTGGGCTGGCTGAGCACAACTGGCGAGAATCTTTATTACTGTGCCATGCAACCTGTCTCAAGACTGGGCTGGCTGAGCACAATCTTTATTACTGTGCCATGCAACCTGTCTCAAAACATGTCATACTGCTATTTATCATTTAAGTGGTGCAGTATACATTTGTGAAAGAGTATTATTTGTGTAATTATTTAAGGTAACCTGAAAGCTCTTTAAGTATATTACAGTGGATTTGTACTCACTTTTACTACATATAAGCTTATAAGTGTTACACAGAAGTACTGCAATTCACACAATTTACCGGTATGTTGTCTTTCATTTCTTTTGTAGCACTAATTTTCATTAACAAGTTTGGAGGTAATGAGAACAATCCCTGTCAGCATCGTTTGGTTAGTAGCAAGGCCTATCCGTTATTCATATTTAATATACTATGACTTTGATTAGTAGTTCCTTCAGCGTCGCAAGGACCAAATGCCATTATGTAGCTCAACATCTAGCTGATAGGACCCGTATTGACATATGATTATGTATTGATACGAAATTAATCATTTCGAAATCAATATGGGACCTTATATAACCTTTTATAACTTATACAGTGAGAGCCCTCCCTATAGAACGGAGCCTCGGATGCGCCGCGTGATGGCTGGGGCACTCGGGCTAGCTGCCTGTCAAGCAAGGCACTGGCAGCAGTGTAGCATCCAACTAGATTAATAAATACATTAAAAAGTGTAAATTTGTTAATCATCATTACTTACATGAATTCCAGAGTAGTTGCTGGAAATACTCTCCATTTTCTAAACACACATTGCACCAACGTAGGAAGGTTTGGTACACTTGCTGTAATTAATCCTCACTGATATTTCGTATCGGTGCAGTTATTTTGTTCTTGAGAGCCTTCAGAGTATGCAGATTTTTTCTTTACCAGTATATCTTTTGTTTCAGGTCCCCCCCCCCACAAGTAAATATCGCACAATGCTGAAACGTACGAACAAATTACTAGAAGACTTCTTCTTGTCGATAATTTTTACTAGGAAAATTCGATGTTTTGTTCTATACGTAACCATGTTCACTTGGATACAGTACTCCACAATTCTTAACTCTCTCAACTAAGGTATCTTGCCAGCTGGGAATTAATCAATAACCACATGTGGGGGCTTCCTGACGCGCTGTTGTTTAATGGTAGATGCTAGTCAACTGGCGCTGACTCAATGCATTTTGCCCGTCCCACGGCGCAGATGAAGCACCATTCTATAGGGAAGGTTCTCACTGTAATACTTAATTTATTGACTTTTGGTGGACTACTTTTAATACCATTGTGTATTTATTAGGATAAGACTTGATTATAATTTTGAATCATAACTTATGACAGCAAGTTGAATGGGCCTGTTTCTACAGAGTAATAATAAAAATAGTTTTATTAATGCAGCCAACGGCCATGTACTTTTTCTTTTTAGGACGGTTCAGGGAAGGGATATTGGAAGGAAATCGGCCGTGGACCTGTTGAAAGGAACCGTCCCGGCATTTGCCTGGTGGTGAAAAAGGGAAACCACGAAAACCAATGCAACCTGATCACCCCACACGAAAAAGGTTTTTCCTTTCCACATACAGGGTGTTTCAGAAATACTTTTACAAACTTTGGGGATTGTTCCCTACACCAAAATAAGAAAAAAGTTTATATACACATATCTCCCAAAATCCTTCGTTTTCGATTTAATAATGAAAGAACATTGTACAGTGACACATTAATTGACAGCCTGTTTGGAAGTGTTTAACACATGAACTCATATCAAAAAAGGTTCCTGACACCGACAGATGGAATAACTGTCAAATGCACAGGTGTTCCAGACAGGCTCGCCATCAGCACCAGTTTAGGATTAATGTGTGGGCTGGCATTGTAGGTCCATACGTTCTACCAGCACGTCTTACAGGTGCTGTCTCCAGAGACTTTATCCAGAACACCCTTTCAGACTTACTGCATGACAATGTGCCCCCTGCAAATATGACAACGTATGTGGTGGATGCATGATGGGGCTCCTGCACACTTTAGTCACCTTGTTCGCACTGCACTGACGGAGATCTTCCAGGACAGATGGTTGGGCAGAGGAGAATCCGTTCCATGGCTTGCACGGTCCATTAGACTTTTATCTGTGGTGTCAGGAACCCTTTTTGATATGAGTTCATGTGCTAAACACTTCCTAACAGGCTGTCAATGTGTCACTGTACAATGTTCTTTCACTAATAAAGCGAAAACGAATGATTTTGGGACATGTGTATATGAACTTTTTTTCTTGTTTTGGTATAAGGAACCAATCTCTGAAGTTTGTAAAAGTATTTCTTTAGCACCCTGTATATATATATATATTAAAATTATAGATCCAAATTTTTTTAAAAATAGTATGGTCCATAATACACAAAATACCCAACTCTTTTAATAATTTCTGACATAGGTGCACATAGTTATGTAAAATAGCACAATAAAAACAATGTCCCTTTGAACTAAGAAGAATTAAAACTGCTTATTTCATGGTGAAAATCACCTATTCAAATATTAATGAGAATAAAAACACTGTCACACTTGGGCAAGCTTACATAAATAATTGTTAATATTTTTTTTAACACAGAACTTCCATGTTTTTTATACAATTGATTGTAATTATAGTTCCAACTGAAGATAGTTAAATGATGTTGACTTGTAAAACTTGTTTCTTGAACATAATAACTATGCTTCATTCAAAATTATTTTAAGGATATAAATTTTATTAATTTTAAGCACTGAAGACGGTATCACTGAAATATAAACATGTACGTTTAAATTATAATAATCAACATAATTATATATAGTATTTGAGATATATAGTAGATTGACAAGGCGGATTCAACAAAAATAAATAATTATCAATAGTCAATACGAATCAACCTCTACCAGATCAATATGGTAAACAATTACACATTTTATATTACTGGAATCCACTACTCCACTCAAATCAAGTAAATCATAGCAGCAGGGAACGGTTATTTAAAATACAAAATCAATGATTCGTTACTTCGACAATTGTAGGAAGGCAGGTTGGAATGTAACGCAAAATAATATTTTTCCCAAAAAGTTTAATACGAGTAGGTAACAAAACCAAACAAATCACAAATGAACTTGCATCTTTGACCTACTTTTCTAGATAGTCACCAACTTTCTCAACACATTTCAACCATCGTGTTACCAGTTTCAAAATGCCCTGTTCGTAGAAGTCCGTTTGGTTGGAGTATAGCCATCTGTGGACTGCTGATTTCACTTTCGCATCTGTCGCAAAGTGTTGGCCGGCCAGGATTTTCTCCGTGGGACCAAACAGATGTAAGTCTGACAGTGCCAGGTCCGGACTGTATGGTAGGTGCTGGAGCACCTCCCACCCAAATTGGGCGGTTTTGTCATGAACAGGAGCAGCAACATGGGGGCAGGCATTGTCATGAAGAAGTTTGACACCGTCAGCATTAATGTTGGGGCGTTTGTCACGAAGGGCACGACGCAATTTAACCCAAGTTTTAATGTAGGCTGCAGCATTCCCAGTGGTCCTGTGTTCAGCCAAGTCCACCAATAACACACCACACGTCTCAGAACACTGTCACAAGCACTTTCCTAGCAGATTGAGTCACTTTGGATTTTTTCGACTGGGGAACCAGCATGTTTCCGCTCCAAAGAGGCCTGCTTGGTGTCGGGTGTGTAGTGGTACGCCCATGACTCATCACCAGTGACGATTCCTTTCAGAAAGTCATGCTCATCTGCAGCATAATGCGTTAAGTGATCCAAGCTTGTCATCATTCGCTGGCCCTTGTGGTTGTCTGTCAAGGTTCTTAGACACCCAGCGAGCACTAACTTTACAGAATTTAAACGTGTGATGAACAATGTCGTACACCGCACCACAGGAAATGTTGAACATCTGAGATTAGGTTCGCAGGTGCACATGCCTCAATGGCTCGGACATTCTGCGGGGTTGCAGCTGTTACCAACTGCCCGGAACATGGCGAATCATTAAGGTTCACACGGAAGAATGCACACCACCTGCAGACATTGCTACAGTCCATACAGTCGTCCCCATACACGCCACGCATGTCCCTGTGAATTTCATTCGATTTATGCCCTTTGGCCCAAAAATATCTAACTACACCTCGCTGCTCTTCACAAGTTGACGACAGTAACATGCGCGCCATGTATGTTTCGAAGTTCAGGCATCTCTCGCTAGAGCTGCACATGAAAACAAAATACCCTCTGTAGCGCAAACTTCAACTATATCGTCCTGATATTTCAACATTCCAGCTGCAATACCTGGGGAGGAAAAAATATATATTGTGCGTTACTTTACAATCTGTCCTAGTAACTGTAACATTGTTCATATTTTTGACAAGTAACCGTAACTCTGTTACTATTTTACCAAGTTACTATTGAAAAGTAAGTTACTCAACCCTGGCCAGAACCAAACCTGCATTTGAGTTTTGAAGAACAGCACTTACTTTGGCATGCAGTTTAACTGAATAAAGATACTAAGATGCTTAGTAATATGAAATTCCGCAACACACAGCCTAATAAGAGGCTCATGACTCAACTGTAGAACATCTTTTTAATAAATACATACATACATACATTTTCTTTTGAGACTGTTTTTCCATTCAGTGCCCAGTCGAGTCTGCAAGCCTCTGTTTGCTAACAAATCGACTCCACGATTCCCTATTAACAGTCAGCAATGCAGCTTCATCTGCTTCTACACGTCTCACTTCAAAATAGTTCAACACTGAATATAACCATTGCCTCGTAAGTCTACCTCTGCTTCTCTTACCCTCTACAGCCGAACTCATTAATCTCTTAGGTAATCTCTCCTCCCCAAGTCTCTTCACATGACCCCACTATCTGAGTCAGCTCATACCAACAGCTTCATTCATCACGCTCATTTCTAACTTAAGCCTTTATTTCTTCACTGTGAGTACCTTTCTACCAGGGGCGGATCTAGGGGAGGACGACCGCCCAGGTCCGGGGGGCCCCGCACCATGGATTTTTTAAATTTAATTAATTAATTATACTTTTCAAACTAATTTATAATTCATATTCCTTTTTTCAGTGCAGCTATGACCTCCCGTGACCGTTTAGCAAGTTTAGATATCAGTGAAATAATAGAAGACTTCAGCCAGGAAAAAAGTGGCAAAGTAATATTTTAATATTTCATAGTTTACATAATCTTCTTCAAGGGGACTTAAGGTTTCTTTCATATTATTAAAAAATGTACTGTAGGGTATTTAAAATATTGTAACTATTCTTTTTTTTATTATTATTATTGCCAAACTATTTTCCATTTGATTTGATATTTTTTATTTCCTATTGTTGTGGGCCCCACCTTATATTGCCCAGGGCCCCGCAAGGCCTGGATCCGCCACTGCTTTCTGCCATTGCTCCCATCTATTTGTCCCAGCAATCATTTGTGCTACCCTCATGTCAGTTATCTCTAGCTCATCTTTCAATTTTATTATTTATTTAAATTAAAAGATTTTGTAAAATGTTGGGGTGTTTAAGATACAAGTTTTGTTTAATTTACAATGTACAGTACATCAATCAATTGGTATTTGATCCACATTGATTCTTGTTTGTTCCTTCGTAACTGCTTAAAGTTGGAGGAGTATTGGAAAGAGGGCCAAAAGACTCTTTGCCCTATCCTTGGATCTACACCTCAAAATCACCAATTTTATTTAAACAAATGATCATCTCTTGATTTATTCCTCAGACCAACAGTTACCTGAATGAGAGCCACATCAGGCTTGACAATCTTACGATGGAACAGCTTAGGAATCTCATGCAAGAAGATGGGGACACAGTCGGATCGACCCTCTGCAACACCCTTCCGAACATTCCCTGCCATGAAGAAGGAAAGTGATCGGAAGATGCCTGTAACAAGAGAATATTCTGTCAGTGCATACTGTATATAAGATTGATTCAAATGAACCAATACACTCCACATGTTGCCAAAACGTCAAAGCATATTAAACAAAATTATAATATTGCTATGTATGAATACTGTTAAATTACAATCATCAAAATATATCACTTGGAATGTACTTTACAATAAGATTTTAAAGGCTTCGTTGGCATATTCGATAGCATGCTGAACTGCTATACCCAAGATCGCGGGTTCAAACCCGGCCGAAGTCGTCGGATTTTTAAGAGCATTAAAATCCTTCAGTATGCTTTCCTTCGGAGGGGAAGTAAAGCTGGCGGGCCCATGTCATAGATTTATGGCATGTAAAAGAACCTGCCACTACAATTGGTAGCTAAATTTGTAGTTTATTGGTTAGAAACGTTCTATCAATTTCCAACGTTAGTCGCTAGGTGTCAGCGACAGTGTCATCTCTCGTACCCAAAGTTGGAACTACTAGAAATTGAACTTGATTGGGAGCCTTTGGGCGTTCAATTAAAATACCCCGCTATGGCTGCAATTCAAATATAATAAATAAGTTTTAAAAAAAAACTTCTTCTTGTTGATGTTGCTTATTTTAGGGGCTGCAACACCACGGTCATATACTGTAGCCCGTGTATTTTTGGCTGTGCGTCGAATTTGTGTAATAGCCTGTGTTATTGTGATGGCTGTACTAGTGTGTGCATTTGTATATTGGGGGTAGAATTATGAAGGAGGCAGCCATGGCCTTAAGTTAGGAGCATAACAGCTCGAGTAATACGGTACCACAAAAAAATGCTCATATCAGAATGTGAATTGCATGAAATGTTAACAAAATAGTATAAAACAGTAAAAACATAAATAAAAGATAGAAAGTGTAGTTAAAAAATAGCAGAGGCTATCACTGCTGTATATGAAGGATGCACATTTCAGGATATCAGGATGGACTAAATAGTTAAATAGGCTGAAAAAAGACTTGAAGGCTGGTGTATTCTATGTTATCTATACTAATATAACAAAGCTGGAGAGTTTGTTTGTGTGTTTATGTGTTTAAACGCGCTAATCTCAGGAACTACCAGTCGGATTCGAAAAATTCTTTTTGTATATGATAGCCTGATTCAAGAGGAATAGTTTAGGCCATGTAGCATTAGGCTACACCTCTCAGGTAACCTTAAAGATTCATTTTTGTTCAGGAAGTCGGAAGAACAAGCTCTCCAGAACGGCTTCAATAATATCGAAGTCTATTGTTGCCATAGCCATATAATGCGGGCCACATCACGTCGCCCCTACCAGTGTTCTGGTGCAGAATTGCGAGCTGCTTATAAATTGCAGTCACGGGGGAGTAATTAGTGCAAAAAGATTTCTTAGGCCCCTTAAAACAGTTATCATCATGACAATAGTATGCCTCTGTATAAGGGTGATGGTGTTGGTGCAGTATACTGAGGTTATCAGCTGCAATAAGCGTAGGTCAGGGCTGTTACAAAGATCAAGGTTTGCATTTTCCCTGACCTTTCCCTGACTTAAGATTCAATTTCCCCTGATTTTCCCTGACCACCAATACTTTATTCTGATCACCGTATGAACATATTTTGAAAATAAAACCCGTCGAATTGATCAAACGATAGTTACTGATTTACATCTTCAAATCGCACGACATACGGTGATTATTTTTTTTATTTTGCTTTAAATACACGTCCATGCTAACTTTTTTCTTTCAGCTACTGTATTGCACGAGATATGTAAGCTATCTCATAAAGAAAAAGAGTTTCTTTTCCGAGATTGTAAAGAAAAGGCTTAAAGAAAGAATTTTAACAAAAAGCTAATTTTAAGAATTAGCCCAGTTTTAGATGCCGTGTGCACTTCAGAAGGCATGACTTTTTTAATAAATTAATCGGTTATGCTAAAAAAACAAAACACGGCAAATAAATTTTAAAAAATTGATTCAAGGAACATACCGTAATTTTTAACTTCTTTCTTTGTCAGTGCACTCAGTTGACAATGAAACTTCTTACATTCAAAAAGTTATTGCAATTATTATAACTAATGACTTAAAAACTATGGCCTAATAGTCAAATAATACAATGGGTAAGTGAAGTACATGGCACGGATTCTTTTAAAATTATTGCTAAGGTAAGAAAGAAATTAAAAATAGGTAATCAAAAAAAATGGCACAACGAAACCATTTAATTGGACTCAAAAGCTATCGGACTTATTTACATCGATTGACTTCAAAAGCCCTTTTCACTGTCTAGGAAGCAAACAAGTATTGCACGGACCCACAGACAACACAGAAAGACATTTAACAATTTGTAATCTTTTATGTCTTACGACTGCGCCATGACTCCGTATACGAAGTATATTGACCCACAATTGAATACCAGCATACGTCTTATATCTGGCACCATCAGACCAACTCCAGTCTACTGGCTCACACTGTTGTCTGGTATAATGCCACCTGACTTACGAATATCCCGTGCTCTTGTTCGAGAGTACAACAAGATCTGCAAGAATCCTCTGCTACCTGTTCTAGGCGACATACCAGCTCTTAGTCTCCAAAGATTGAAATCACGACATCCACCTCTTTGTGACGCTGCTCTGAAAACATCCACCAACTTCGATGCTTTGGAGGAATGGAAAGGCCGCTGGAATAACTCCACTGACTTGCCCCTACATAACATCTTCAGAGGGGGAAAAATAGCTAACGGATTCCAACTACCGCGTGCAACTTGGTCCAGACTGACTAGGATCAGGACAGGTCATGGAAGGTGCAGGGATTCCCTCTATAAGTGGAACAAGACTTTCAATCACCAACAGCGGAGGCACTGCAGTGGGTTCAAAAGTTGGACATTCAGCTATAACGGATAACACTAATGAACTGAAGTGAATCAATGTTTTTTGTTATTGTGTATATATTGTATATATTATGTATATAATTTTCTTGCCATACCCTAATAATAATGCGCCTTGACTGATATCAATGGATTACAAAATCCACACGCGATCTAGGTGACACTAAGTCCGGTATGGCACGGATTCGTTGATACCTTATCCTATACTGAACAAAATTGAAGAACAAAAAGAATGGTTTGAAACTTAAAAGCTTTAACGGACGCCTAACATGCCCGTAAGATCTTCTTGCTATAATTACTAACACTTAAAATACATAAACAATACTGAGAAAAAATATAGACATCGAAAACACAAAATTTAGTGACATACTGGTAAAGAAATCGATGGACTATAACAGGAAATTCACGCATTTGGCTCGGAGTATACACCTTTTTGCTACATTCTTAGCGAAAGTAAGTACGATCACATTTTGAAAAGCCAACACACTAGCTTTAAAACTTTCGTTGCATACATCTATTTGAATAACTCTCTACAAGTACCCACTGTTTAGCACTTTGAAACGTTCTTCAATATCATTTAGTTCGGCTTCTTTTTCTAACATCAATTTGACTTTTTTGGTTTTCAACTCTTTTACCTCGTCTACAATTTTGCTCTCTTCTGTTTTTCTTTGGCCTCGTTTTCTTTTTGGCAGCCCTCTCCTTAGGCGAATTTTTATATTCTGAACGAACATTTCTTTGGTGACAGTCACTTTACCTAACTCTCCCTCGGATTGAACACCATCGTACACTTGTCGTAGGCCTATGAGAGAACGTTCGAGCTGATTTTCGACTATCATCTCTGTATTAGTAGATCAAGCATAGGTGCTATGCCGAAGGTACTTGACTTTGGCAAACCAAACACGGACGAGATAAAAGGGGACGCGAGGGGGATGGTGCATGTGGAGTAGAGGCTTTGGCCCCGAACAAGCGCGATTCCCAACAAAACGCGACCGAGTAGGGCAAGGGAAAGTGGAGGAAAGAGTTTAGTGGGGATAAACAACGAGACGAAGTATCGAGAGCAGCAGGGCTACCACAATGTGTTCCTTTCTTGCTCTCTCTCCTCTATTTTACAATTTTAGCATTTTGCAGCTCTAACCTGACAAACTGAAGGAGCTTCGCACTACAGGCAAATCGACAGATTTACGCTTTTATTTTAAAAAATTAAAAAGTTCCCTGACCTTGCAAAAAATTTCCCTGACATTTCCCTGACTTCCATGACCGGAATTTTTTTTCCTGACTTTTCCCTGACTTCCCTGACCTTGTAACAGTCCTGGTAGGTGCTTTCAAATTTATTTAATTTATTCCGATCCTTATCCTTGAGCGCTCCAGTTCTGTAAAACAAATAAATCCACCGGGCGAAGCCGGGCTCTACTGCTAGTACCGTAATATTTGTATTATAATTCATCACATCCACTTGTTAGGGGCAGATAAACTCACTGTGCCACCCCTTAAAGCAACAACAACTTGTGATATTACAAGCAAGTGTATATAAGCACTTTATTGTTATCGTTAGGTGATACATGTAACGGACCGTCACAACGAAGTGGCGACGTAGATAGAGAGCTCGACTCTAACAGGGATCGAATCCCACTTTATGCTTACTTTCCTACTTCGTATGATTCATTTTTTATTTCTTTATTTATTGTTCAGGCAGCGAGTGTTTGAAACGCATCATCATTCATTTCATCAAAATCATCTTCTTCTTCTTCTTCATTTCCCGGTTCCAGTGATCTGGGTCGGGGTGTGAATCGAGGACCTCCATACTTTTGTCTCTCCACCACTCCCGTCCCTCTTCCAGTACATCATCCACTCTCACTCCTCTTTCTCAACGCTCTCGCTCACTGCATCCATCGACCTCGTCCACGACCTTCCCCTTTGGCGCCTTCCCGAGACTTTCTCAGTAAATAATCGCTTCATAATATTAGTCTATAATAATGCAATTTGTCATGTGCTCCGTAGCAGTGAAACCTCAGTTGCTAAGACTGCCCTTCAACTAAATGTGGAGGGTCGTCGACCTCGAGGGCGACCTCAAACACGCTGGTTGGATAGGGTGAGAGATGACATGCGGCTCACTAAGCTCCGCCCCCGAGACGCTATGGATCTATCGAAGTGGAGGAAACATTGCAGGAAGGCAGACCCCACATAAGTGGGAAAATGCAAAGAAGATGATGAATAATGCAATTTGTCATGTACTCGTACTACAGCTCGTTCACCAAGATTGTACCAGTATAAATATCATTATCACGTGAGCGACCCATGGTTTAACCCGTAGACGTTTACTTCATCTTTCCGGCATTTTTTTTTTTTCACATACCCTATATAGCCATTACAGAATTTCAACTAATAAATTACCGACAGCGGTAGCGTTAGGACATGGGCCCAAGCTCTCTGCTGACTCGGTAGACGCGTGGGTTCGAGCCCCACCGTCGGCCATCCTTGAAATGGTTTTCCGTGGTTTCCCCATTTTCAACACCAGACAAAATCTGGGACGGTACCTTCTGACAGGCCACGGCCGCTTCCTTCCACATCCTTGACATTCTTGCCAAGTTTCATCTTCATCCATTCCAGCTCTCATCCCGGCGCGCAGGTCGCCCACGGGCGTCGACTAGAAAGACCTAGGATGCCACAGACAAAAAAAAACTAATAAAGTTAAGTGAGCAGAGAACTGTCCTTCATCCATTTTTGCTGAACTATGATAAACTATTGTATGTAGTGTAATGGTGTGATGATTGTATTGTATAACATATTTTATAACAGCTCAGTTTTATAAAATACCGTACCGTACTTCATAAAATGTCCTTGATAGTGTAAAACCGGCATAAGGAATTTATTATTAGACGGTGACTTAGAACACGTTAAAATACGGTAGATTAATACACTAGTAGTATTGCTAAGGTCGTGAGGTGGTGACGGTATAGTACTCGTATTTTTACTATTAACAATTTTGAGCAATATCCATGGTGATGTGACCGCAGATTGGATTCAAACCCGAATCTCTTGCTGCCTGAGCAAGTGCGTTTAGCCACTTACTGCTTGAGTCCAAGATCTATGAACTTGCGGGATGAGTAGAAAGAGCAGAGAAGGGTCGGGCGTGAAGAGAAGGATCTGTCAACAGCCCACCGTGATATATGGTATTGTTACGGCTGTGAGTTTGTGTCATCACTCGCCGCATGAGTCACAACTGCCCCAGGGCTGGGCTGTGTCCTGCCTCCTGTATTGCGCGCGCCTTATGCAACAGGGCTACTGCAGACAAAGGGATAGTCCAGAATATTCGTGACTGGACCAGCGATGGAAACCTCCAGAAGCCGTGGACCCTGGATGGATCTAGAAGCATTTATTGAGTCACCGGCCTGCTATAAAAGAGTGACCCGTGAAGCAGTGGTCGTTGTTGTGTTTTACGAGCTAGTGCGAGCGATTATCTTGTGCTACAGAAGTGTGGTGACGAAGTGCTGTGCGGGTTACGAAATCCAGTGACATTGTTTCTCCAGCTTGTGGACAGCGAAATAGCCTGCAGCAAGTGATCGTAAGTAATTGTGGTCGGTGAACATAATGGAGAGGAGCAGGTAGTTTCTGTCAAGGCCACCGTACTCATTAGGACGGATTAACTTCTGTGATCTGTTGACAAGTGGAAGGGCCAAGAGCGCTCAAGGAAGAGACTTGAGGAAACTGGAGTAAGGCTCCTATACCGAACGTCAGGTCAAGACCTAAGCGGTCCCTTTGATGTTCTGGTCTGTGAAAAGGCTAACGCGCAAGGAAATAGTTCCCAATTTTTCTGCTTGTTTTTGCAGTACAAGATGTTTCAGCGCATGTTGCTATGTTTCGATAAACTGGCTAGATTACTTTTAAGAAATTCCTTGGTATAAATCTATGAATAAATTAATCATTTTCTCGTTAACTGGAAGCTGCACCAACCTTGCTTTTCATGTGATTAACTGTGTGCGCGAATATTGCTTGTAGTGGTATTTTATACGATAGGCAGAGTAATTCAGTACGAATTTGATATTATATTATATTTCGTTCTGTATAAACCTTGTTTGAGCTGCAAAAGAGTAACAGACTCATTCAATGTTGTGGCAAATCAGGTTCAAACGTTGGCAATACTGTTATGATTGCACGGACTTCAAGATGGCTCCTTCAAGTAGACAACGTGTTCAAACTGCAGCTGTAAAGCTTGAATCACCAACAAAACACTTCAAAAATAATAAAAGTGGGGAGAAGTTCAGTAAAAGGTGCAAACAAATGATTTTAAATGTATATACTGTAGTAGGTTGAGGGATGACAATCCAGAGTGGACAGTAGAAGAGTTGGTGAAGAAGACTGCGTACTTGACTGGCGTTTCGACATACAGTGTTGACTCGGTGCGCGCTGAATTCAAAGCTCATGGTGAGTCTCCGGCGAGAAGTCGGCCGGCGTCACAAGGATAGGGGGTTCATGTGTCACAGTATTTAGAATTTTGTTCTGTGTGGAATTCGTAGGAAAGTGCTTTCTTCTTTTTCTCAAGAATGAAATTCCAACTGTGACGAAAGTGACAGTGAAAGTTAATGGTGATAGTAATAGTAGTGAATCATCTGACGGCGGTCTCAGTGGAATACAAGCAATGGAGGAAGATTAGCGACAACATCTGTAAGTTATATACACATGTTGTATTCTAATTAATCTTATTTATAGGAGATTGTTTACTTCTTAGTAGCCTATGTCAGCTCAACCGAAAATATATAGCCTACTCGCCATGTTTTGTAATGACATTTTGATGATGGCTAATACGCATATAGGCCTACACCTGACAGTATTATTTTCCTATGCGCGGTATAATTATTATTTTGTTTTATAATTACCCTCCGCTTCACGTTACAGTTAAGTCTTTGTACTAAGAGTAGATCATTCTGCCTTCTGATTCTCAAGAGTACGTGTCGTAACCCTTCAAGGAAGCAGCTGTTTCTCCCCGTCAACTTTCGATCTTTTGCAAGATAAGATGGTGACGGATGACAAATAAGCAATAGGGATGTAGCCTGAGAAAGTTCGCGCCAGATAGCGCTCGTGTAGTACTGGGTAAGCGCAAGGCGATCGTCCTATGTTTCCCCCAGTCAGCTACGAGGAATGTATAGATTGTGACCGAGTTTTCTAAGCTAAAGTAAATTATATCTTCTCTAATTTTACTCCAAGACTATATTAATTAATTCTATAGGTATGTCCTCTAATATATTATGAACGATTTTCAGCGTTTAAGCGTTAAACAGCTGTAAAATGAGCTACGGACTAGAGGTGCTAAAACTAGTGGGAGGAGGGAAGAATTAGCAGGCTACAGCGGTAATAACAAAATTCTAACACGCTTTATTATTCAAATTATGAATAGGAGTCAGCATGCTTGAGTATTGTAAGCCTATATTGATAAATATCCTATATCTCCATAAGACTTAAATCATAAATAGAGATTTCCCGGTCAATGCATGTGAGATTTTCAAAGTGAAATGCCTTGTCCTGTTCGGATTCCACGTAAAGAGGAAGACCTCTGTGCCTTATGATCTCTAGATTAACGGTCACGTAAAACTATAATCTTCCTTTTATAAATAGAGATGTAAATATTCACTGGCTCCCCTTGCTTATAGACTTCGATTTGTGTATTTTTTTGGTTGATAGCGTACATGATACGGTCTTGTTTTAAGGTAAACATAATCAAAGAAAGTTGATACCGGTATTGTTTACCTCAAAATGCATCGCAACGTTTGGTTCTTTTGTAATTTGTCAATTTCTTAATACAAATCGTTTCCGTACCCCTTGGAAACGACTTAGGGGTACAGTATTTAAAAAGTTTGAGAATCCCTGTTTTAAGGCCATGAACTGTTTCCATTCATCTGGCTAACTTAGGCCTATGACTCAAGAATGTAGAAGTCAGTCACTACCGGTACCACATTCTCCGTCGGGCAGATGTAAGTTGACGATTAATTCTGATTTCAAGAAACCAACCATAATACGTTTTTGACTGTTAATGATGTGACATTTATTCTTGAAGTATTTGTCCGAGTATTGATGCCTTTGAAAATGGGAGTCACAAATGTTACATTCACTTCTTCCTGTATATTGACGATTTCTTCCCGTACCGTACTTCAATGGAGATAATTTATGCAGATTCCGATATTGTAGGCTTATCGTGGTAAACTGGCAATTTTCTTGTGTATGGCCTCTTCCTTATTTTTGTTGTGTTCGTGGTCCACAGAAAAAGCGATGGAAGAGTGCCCGGTTTTAATCTTGCTCTCTCACCTACAAATACAAACGCATAAATTCAGTGGTTGTTATCGATATGTCTATTCAGTTTATAGGTAGGAATTATTTCCCTTTGTAAATCACACTTGCCCAACACAGTTTTCGTGAAGTCATCGAGTTGAAAACGATGGGAACACACTTTAATATTTTCGGTCAGATTTTCTTCACCGAAATGTTTCCTTCTAATAGCATGTAACCATTTCTTCCTCATTTCTTTATTTTGTGAAAATTGGTGACACGAAATCGGATTTCCCTGATTTTTGCAAAGAGGAACACTGCAATAGCTCGGCATAGTCACGAAAATAGCAATTTAAACAACTTAAATCCGTGGATATTAGCTGCATGAGAACACAGGAGACAAATGAAGAGCGCCTTGCGCTTACCCAGTACAACAGCAGTGCGCTCTATCGGTGCTAGTTCTATACATCCCTATTAGTTGGTTCATGGGGTTCAAGGACACACGTCATTTCGTCTCCTTATATCACTCATCGTTCATGTGTCATTCCTCGCCTAACACAATGTTATAATGTTTTAAATAATCGCACGATAACATAAAACCACAAGCATCCTTTTTTTATTAACAGAGAGCCTCGGGTTTCGACACGATAGGAAAACATATTTGGTTCAGTGAATATGCCGTAGATAAATTCGTAATTGAAGTGAATCAAAGGTCCGAACGCAATAAAGTCTTTGTGGTTAAGGTAGATTCAAACACTCGATCAGATGCGCGCCATGTTGGAAACACAAGACGGGACAGAGAGAGAAGATGCGCGGAGGGATATTTTCCTCAGGTCTTGACCTGACGTGGGGTATAATTGCTTGTATTTGCTGATTAGTGTAATTTTCTGGCCACAATAAAGTTAATTATTTCTTTAAGCAGTAATTGGTGTTGTGCTTTGTACCCCAACCGTAATCCAGTTAACAAAAGTGCCACTAGGGGGTGGCACGTAACAACTGGTGTCAGAAGCCGGATTACGAACCCAAGCACAACACCTGACGGTCCTGGTTTCAAAACTCGAGCAGGTCATTTTCTCTAATTTTCCTGTGAGTGCATGCCCTTTACAAGACAAACAACTCAAATGGAGGAGAAATTGGCAGCATTGCTAGAAAAGTTAAATGGCATGGAAACCAAGATGGAGGACGGCCAGAAGAATTTAACCAAGGAGCTAACTGCCAAATTAGAAGACGGCCAGAAGAAGATGGAAGACGGTCAAAATAAGTTAGCGGAGGACCTGAAGAAGATGGAGGATGGCCAGAAGAAGTTAGCAGAGGACCTGAAGGACAGCCAAAATAAGTTAGCAGAGGACCTAACCGCCAAATTTCTGGATGGCCAGAAAAATCTGGAAGAGTGTCTGCTGACGAAATTAGAGGAGAGCCAAAGGAAATTAGAACAGGGCCTACGTGAGGAAGTCGCAGCAGTGGAAAAGAAGTTCGACGCCTTACAAGTGGAAGTTGCCGAGCTGCGCCAACGCCCGCTGACGGGGGTGGAGGAGAAATTCAACGCCTTACAAGTGGAAATTACCGAGCTGTGCCAACGCCCGCTGATGGGGGTGGAGGAGAAATTCAACGCCTTACAAAAGGAAGTTGCCGAGCTGCGCCAACGCCCACTGACGGGGGTGAAAGAGGAATTCAACGCTCTACGAGAGGAAGTTGCCGAGCTGCGCCAACGCCCGCCCACCGTTACACCGGGAATATCAGGAACGGGACATAACAGAGTGACGCCCCCAACCTTCGACGGAAAGGTCCCGTGGAGCACCTACTTACGTCAGTTCGAGGCAGCCTGTTCCATAAATAACTGGAACAACACAGAAAAGGCTACAGCTCTCATTGTAGCACTGAGAGGCGACGCCCTTAACGTCCTTCAGGCCATCCCGACTGGATCCCAGGACTAGTCTGCACTGATCGCCCATATGGAGTCCCGATATGGAGATAGCCATCTTCAGCAGGCCTATCAGATGCAGCTCCGGACCCGGGTACAGAAGAACGCGGAAACCCTGCAGGAGTTCGAGACGGACATCGCACGCCTCGTAAGGCTCGCCTACCCAACAGCGCCGGCCGAATTTCTGGAGCAGATAGCGACGCAGACTTTCACCGACGGGCTACGGGACTCGGACACTCAACAGGCGCTGCGTCTCGCGCGCAATAAGACCCTGGCAGATGCGCTGAGCCACGCACTTGAGTTCGAGACGGCAAAACAGGCATCCAGAATGCACGCGCGGGTGCGTCAAGTGGACGTCGACGAACCAGTAAAAACCAACGAGACCAAGCCCCTGGCCGACGAATTAATGGAGGCGCTAAGCCGTTTCTTCGATAGTCGCGGCACCACCAGCAACGACACAGCCGGAAGGCAACCGGAGAGGCGGCCCGGAAGAGGACTACCGACCTGCTGGACGTGCGGTAAGAAAGGCCACCTGAGCAAGGACTGCGGTGATCGCCGCCGCCGAGGGTATCCGACGGGAAATCAGTCGTCTGAAAACCGAGCGACCCAGGGAAACTAGTATTAGCCAGCCTTGGGGGGCAAAGGTTGGCTTGTGACAGTCGTCAAGCCCCAGCAGTCCAAGTGCGTGTGACGAAGTTACGGAGGGACAATAGCAGCCTGATGGTCGACGGAGTCGTCAACGGAGTGAGCTGGCCCATGCTGATCGACACGGGAGCGTCGAGGACCATCGTCAGTCCCACCGTGATCCCGAAGTGGAGAGTTCAACCCACACAAAGGAACCTCCAGCTAATAACCGCGACCGGAGAGACCGCACCGGTACATGGCGAAGCATCACTGGAGTTCGTCATTGGTCGACGGGCGATAAAGCATCCAGTGCTTGTGGCTGACGTATCAAATGAAGTGATCATCGGACTGGACTTCCTGGACCAGAACAACATCATCTTGGATCTGAGTACCAACACTCTGCACTTCGGAGGTGAGGAACTTGCTTTGCAACCTGCGCACGAGTCCATCACCGCACGACGAGTAAGGCTGAGAGAAGACGTCATCGTTCCCGCCAGGACGGAGGTCAGCGCTGCCGTAATTGTCGACGGAACTGCTGAGGGAGTGGCGGCTGTCATCGAACCAAAATATGAGGACATCCAGACAAAAGGATTGCTAGTTGCCAAGACTCTCATCAACACGTCTCGGCCGTACGTCCGCCTGTCCAACCTGAACGACTACGACATTACGGTTCACCGGGACACCAACCTAGGAGTCTGCGAGCCCGTTACCTGGATTGCCCGCATCACAGATACGACAGATAGACACCTGCAGACGGACAACCCAAGAAGACGCACACTGCCAGAAGAACTACAGAAGTTGTACCAAGGATCCCAGGACCATTTAGACGAGGAACAATCACGCCAACTTCAGGACCTGCTACGAGAATTCCAGGATGTCTTCTCCGTGGGGAGCAAAGACTTCGGTAGGACAAGCTTGGTCCAGCACAGAATCGACGTTGGGGACAGCACACCGATTAGGGCCCCATTCCGACGTGTCCCGCTCGCCAAGCAAGCCGAAGTCGACCGGATGGTAGAAGAGATGAAGGAGCAAGGGGTGATCGAGCCATCACATAGTCCTTGGAGTTCTCCGGTCGTGCTAGTGAAGAAGGACGGATCCACCAGGTTCTGCGTGGACCACAGGCGGGTGAACGACGTCACGAAGAAGGACAGCTACCCTCTACCCCGGATCGACGACACGCTGGACACCATATCAGGATCAAGATGGTTCTCCACCTTGGATATGAAGAGTGGCTACTGGCAGGTGGAGGTCCACCCTAAGGACCGCGAGAAAACGGCGTTCTCTGTGGGCAGCGGGCTCTGGCAATTCACCGTCATGCCATTCGGTCTGTGCAACGCCCCTGCAACATTCAAAAGGCTAATGGAGTCCATTCTGAGGGGACTACACTGGAAGACCTGCCTGGTATACCTAGACGACGTCATCGTTCTGGGGAGGAGCTTCGAGGAGCACTACAACAACCTGAAGGAGATCTTGTTGAAGCTACGGGCTGCCCAGCTGAAGTTGAGCCCCAAGAAGTGTCAGCTCTTCCAGAAGCGGGTCCAGTACCTTGGGCATATCGTCTCCGAGGAAGGGGTGCGCACCGACCCAGAGAAGACCGAAGCTGTGAGGGAGTGGCCAGTTCCGAAGGACAAGTCCCAACTACGAAGCTTCCTGGGACTCTGCACTTATTACCGTCGCTTCGTGAGAGGATTCGCCGACATCGGCAAACCTTTACATCGACTGACTGAGAAGGACCAACTCTTCACGTGGACAGCAGAATGCCACAGTGCCTTCGAACAACTCAAGCAGGCTCTGGGCACCGCACCTATTCTGGCCTACCCCAGACCTGGAACAAGGTTCATCGTCGATACCGATGCCAGCGACTTTGGCATAGGGGGAATCCTGTCGCAGGTAGTGGACGGCGAGGAGAGAGTAGTGGCCTACTTCAGCAAGGCCTTGTCAAAGCCAGAAAGGAACTACTGCGTCACCAGGAAGAAGCTGCTCGCCATCGTGAAGACCATTGAACACTTCCACAAGTGCCTGTACGGGCAAGAATTTCTCATCAGGACCGACCATGCATCCCTGCGGTGGCTCCTGAACTTCAAGCAGCCCGAGGGTCAACTCGCGCGGTGGTTAGAGAGGCTTCAACAGTACAACTTTGAGATTCAGCACAGGAAAGGCCAACTGCATTCTAACGCCGACGCCCTGTCACGAAGACCGTGCCCCGAAGACTGCACCTTCTGTGCCCGAAGGGAGGAGAACACCGGGATACTGTGCCGACGGACTACTGTGGAACTTCAAGGGAACTGGAGCCGCGAATCTTTCACGCGGGCACAAGCAGAAGATGATGACCTGGGACTGATAGCCGAATGGAAGAGGGCCTGTGTCCCCAGACCCGGGTGGAACATTGTGAGTGACTGCAGCCCAAAGTTTAAGTCCTACTGGGCACAGTGGGACTCGCTGATTGTAAGGGATGGCCTCATCTGCCGCGCCTGGGAGAGCACCGACGGGAAGACATCTCGGGAACAAGTCGTCGTTCCAAAGGCTATGACGGAGGAAGTCCTGAAGGAAGTTCATGGAGGATCATCTGGTGGACACCTAGGGATAAAGAAGACCCTGGAGAAGCCGAGAGAGCGGTTCTACTGGATCGGATGCCGAACAGACGTGGAGAACCACTGCGCGAGGTGCCACGATTGCGCAGCCAGCAAGGGCCCAGGACGAAGACGACGGGGTCCACTGAAGACCTACAACGTGGGCGGCCCCATGGAGAGAGTGGCCATCGATGTTGCTGGGCCATTCCCGTTAAGCGAGGCAGGGAACCGCTACATATTAGTCGTCAGCGACTACTTTACCAAATGTCCGGAGGCGTATGCGCTCCCTAACCAAGAAGCCGCGACGATTGCAGAGACCCTGGTGAAGGAATTCGTCAGCCGGTACGGAGTACCCCTGGAGCTGCACTCCGACCAAGGGAGGAACTTCGAGTCGCAGGTGTTCCAGAACCTATGCCAGCTGCTGGGAATCCGGAAGACAAGGACAACGCCGCTACACCCTCAGTCCGACGGGATGGTAGAGCGATTCAATCGCACCATCGAGAACCATCTCCGAATAGTCGTCAGCGAGCACCAGAGGGATTGGGACAAACATCTTCCACTATTTCTCCTGGCCTACCGCGCCGCCGTGCATGAAGCCACCGGGTGCACACCAGCCCGGGCCATGTTTGGGAGGGAGCTCCGTCTACCTGTCGATCTTGCCTTCGGCCGACCTGGGAATGATCCGATCCCGGTAAGCCAGTATTGTCAAGAACTGGTCGACCAACTGGAGGACGTACACGCGTTCACGAGGAGGAAACTACGGATCGAGACCGACCGAATGAAGACCCGATACGACCAGCAGACGGATGCCGGCGGATTCCACGAAGACGACCTGGTCTGGCTCTTCAACCTATTACGGAAGAAAGGCCTGTCACCCAAACTGCAGAAGTCCTGGGAGGGCCCGTACCGAGTCGTGAAACGGATCAACGATGTCGTCTACAGGATCCAGCGGAGCCCGAGGGCGAAGATGAAGATCGTGCATCGAGATCGCCTGGCAGCCTACGGAGGGACACAGACGGTCCAATGATTGATCGGGACGATCAGCCTTTTTTAGGAAGGGGGTGGTGTTACGGCTGTGAGTTTGTGTCGTCACTCGCCGCATGAGTCACAACTGCCCCAGGGCTGGGCTGTGTCCTGCCTCCTGTATTGCGCGCGCCTTATGCAACAGGGCTACTACAGACAAAGGGATAGTCCAGAATATTCGTGACTGGACCAGCGATGGAAACCTCGAGAAGCCGTGGACCCTGGATGGATCTAGAAGCATTTATTGAGTCACCGGCCTGCTATAAAAGAGTGACCCGTGAAGCAGTGGTCGTTGTTGTGTTTTACGAGCTAGTGCGAGCGATTATCTTGTGCGACAGAAGTGTGGTGACGAAGTGCTGTGCGGGTTACGAAATCCAGTGACATTGTTTCTCCAGCTTGTGGACAGCGAAATAGCCTGCAGCAAGTGATCGTAAGTAATTGTGGTTGGTGAACATAATGGAGAGGAGCAGGTAGTTTCTGTCAAGGCCACCGTACTCATTAGGACGGATTAACTTCTGTGATCTGTTGACAAGTGGAAGGGCCAAGAGCGCTCAAGGAAGAGACTTGAAGAAACTGGAGTAAGGCTCCTAATTGCTTGTATTTGCTGATTAGTGTAATTTTCTGGCCACAATAAAGTTAATTACAGTATTCCTTTCCATTCCAATACTGCTATCATTCGGCCGTTGCTCAAACCACTGTGGTGTTAGGAATGACTGAGTGAGTCACAGACCAATGTATTTGGTTCTGTACTATGCACGGACCGAGAAACCTCATCACTCGTCAACACCACTACTAATAGTTCGCGATGCACATTCCTCTCAGGTTCACGCAGCTTAGACTCGAGCAGTACACCAATGCGGCCGCGCTGCGAATGCGGCAAATGTTTAGGAGATCAAAGATATTCCATCGTAATTCCGGAAGCCTCCGCAACAACGCCTCTCCAGCCAAGACTTGAACACTGTCGTGGTGGGAGCGTGGATAAACGCACCTGTCTGCGGTCAGATTTTCGAGTTTTACTCAACAGAAACAACGGATATATTAACATGCTTTAAAATTTATTTTCAGCTGATTTTTCCTCTGAGTATTTGTTTAGAGAAGCTGAAGTGCTTCGAGTTAACGTAAGAAACTTTGACTGTTCCTCTTCTTTGGAAATCGGTCAATTGACATGTCTTCCAAACATATTGAGAGATGGTGGTGGTTACCAGGTCCTGCTGCGATTAAAAGCAAGGGAGTTCAGATTAGGGACTCTCCTCAATGGCCATTGGTGGGTAAAATGATGGACTATACAACTAAAACATAATTATGTGCTGAGGGGGGCAGGGACGGGGCACTTTTCCCCCTCCAATTATAAAGCAAGGGGCATCGCACCCCGTCCCCCTTCCTGTAACGTTAAAAGGAAAGGAAGGAAGCTTGTAGTTTTACGTGGCCGTTATCATGAACCACAGGACCTAATTTTCACGTCAAATCCAACCATAGACACGACATTTAACTTCAAAAATAGCACATGCATTCCAATAAATTCTAGGATAAGTTTCTTAGAGTGTCTGAAAAAGTTGACTAGGTCAAAGGAAGCTGAACATTTTTACTGCATCTCAAGTGTGCAGAAAGGTCAACTGACACAATAAATAAAGGGCTTTCCCTTGTACAGCAGTATTGACAGTATAATATGAACAAATAGCTTAATAATAACAATGTAACAATGTGAAAAAGATGTATAAAGATTGCATGTGCATTAAGAAACCAATTGTGCTTTAGAACCTTGATCAGAACGCTTAGGAAAAAACCTGTAGTTCCGAATAATTGGCACAATTGAGGGCAATGCAAGGTACATGACTGTCATCTTAAAGGGCAGAATGCAGTGTACACTGTTAAAGACGCAACTCGGCATCTGATTGGAGCAAACCTGCCCCTCCCCCATAGATTTGATAAAAGATGGCACCTTAGAACTCAGTAGACAATTACTGTACGGTACTCCCGCCGCCTCTGGCCTCTGAGGTAAGGATGGGAGGGAAGTCGGAAGCCAGCTTAAGCAAAAACTGCCTCCGTGGAGATATAGGTCCTTGAGTGTGCCATTCTTTGGAGCTCCTACTGCGTGCATTCCGAGGATCTTGGAACTGTTTTAGGTGACCATCCACGTACCGGCAAGCCTGTAAGTTATGCCTGAACAGTCCACAGGAACCGGCGACCAAAACGCGAGTAGGATCTGGCTGGCCTGTCATCGAACGAAAACTCAATCGTCCAGCAGATTAGCCTGAAGAGAGTACAGGCAAGCCAGTACATGAGTGGGGTGAGGCGCCAGGCCGCCTGAAGCCTGTCCATGTGGTGAGCAGTGTTTATCATATCAATACAATTGTGTGAAGCTAAATTTGTAGGTTGGATTTGATTAACGCTCTATTAAGTTCCAACGTTCGTGCCAGGTGCTGGTTACGGTGGCATCTAGTAGCCAAGTTCGCGGTTAGCTGTCGTCGACAGTAGCATTCGGTAGCAAAAGTAGGAAATACTAGAAATTGACCGTCTGCAGTCCTTACCTGAATTACAGATAACACACACTAATACAGCCATCACCATTAACACCGGTTATCATTATGGTGTTTGAAGCCATTTTCAGTGTTGCCTTAGTAAACGAAAGTTTGATGCTTTTCAGTAGGTCAACACGATTGTTATCAGACAAGCTCTACACACACCCAACTAAACGGGGCTGATAACCATCATGTTCCAAGCCCCTTAGATGAATTAACAAATACATAATGCCTTGCAATAATTATTTAGAAAATACGTTCAAAGAGAATTTTTTTGATACTCAATTATACTGATTATGAATAGTTACTTGAAAGTTAGATGACAGTTCAGTTCAATGACCTTGCGGGATTTACTGGAATGACGAAATGAAGTGACGTGTCAGACGCCATGCAACAACTGCAGGGTTGAAGTGAGCTCTTCCTGTGGGCAAAAATGTCACGCGAAAAGGAAAATCAGTGTTTAGCGGTTCATTATGTTAATTGTTGTTTTAAGGGGCCTTACATCGAGGTTATCGGCCCCTAATGGTCTGGGTGATAGCGATGAAAATGAAATGGAAACCACAACGGAAACCATGGTAGACTGAAAACACATACTAAAGGTAACTTAGACTGAAAGGACTCACAAAAGGCAACTTAAAGGAAAGAGACTGACAAAGTGGAATTTAGATGGAAAAGACGCACAAAATGGAGTTTAGATTCAAAATATGCAAGTTAGATTCGAAATACCCACAAAATGCAATGTAGATTCAAAAGACTTACAAAACGCCATGGAGATTTGACCATATTTTACAAAATGCAATTGAGGTTAAACATATTTACAAAATGCAATTGAAATTCAAAATACTCCAAAAATGCAATTTAGATTCAAAATGCCACCCATGATAGAAAATACTTGCAAAAAGCGATTGAGGTTGAAAATACTTACAAAATGCAATTGAAATTCAAAACACTCACAAAATATCGGCGCCCACGATGCAAAATACTTACAAAATGCAATGTAGATTGAAAATACTTACAAAATGCAAGTAAGATCAAAAATGGTTACAAAATGCAATTTAGATTGCAAATACTCACAAAAGGTAAATTTAGATGGAAAAAAATACGTACAAAATGGAATGTAGAGTGAAAATACGCAAAAATGGAATTGAGATTCAAAATACTCCCAAAATGCAATTTAGATTCAAAATACTTACAAAATGCAATTTAGGCAATTGAAATTCAAAATACCCACGAAATGCAATTTAGATTCAAAGTACTTGCAAAAATGCAATTGAGATTGAAAATGCCGTCAAAATGCAATTGGGGTTGAACATTCTTACAAAATGCAATTAAAATTCAAAATACACACAAAATGCAAGTGAAAATCAAAATGCTTACAAAATGCAATTTGGATTGAAAAACGACCAATAAAGCCAGAATCGCATGTGTATCTTCGTCACTGGTGAACAGTATTTAAACAATAATAAATCAAATTTGGAATGGACGTCGAGTGCTAATACCGGCCTATTTTCAACTTCAGTTCAACAGGCGAACAGTGTCCGGTGAACTGTTCAGGCGTAACTGACAGGCTTGCCGGCATGTGTATGGCCTGCTTTAGTAACATTATTCTAAAGTGTGATAATGATGATGATGATGATGATTATTATTATTATTATTATGAAACACGGCGAGATGCTTATGCTCAGTATAGAACAGTCTACGTCATCTCATCACCGACTGAAGTAACTTATGAACACATTTCTGTTATTAGGTCTTTCGAAATGACGCGCGAAGAGAGAGAAGTTACATAGATGAAGCCGGCAATGACAGGTATGACTGATAAATGTAAAACTAAACAGAAATGTAAAGAAAAAAATCGCAGAAGCCGCACAGAAAATAAGAGGAAACAGTAGGCAACATCTCATCGGTTTGCCAAGAAGGAAGTGGCAGCTAGTCGGCACTAACCAGCCAATTCAAGAGTAATATGGGCGTATGACAAAGTCGGATGGGTCTACACAGCTGCAGCAGAGATTACGTACAGTTGCAGCAAAAGAGACTGTTGCATCGATCAATAAGGGTGTGGACTTGCGCAGATGTGCCATCATTCACACTAAGCACCGCAAGCAGATCCAAGATCTCGGTCCGAGGCTAATCCGCATTACCTTGTGTGCATTTCATTGGCAGTTCATGGAAAGAGATGGATCAGTTTCAAATGAACTCCCACTCTGATCGTCGCGGCTTCACAGTCTCCTATCGACTGATCACAACACTGATCACACTAAGGCGCTAAACCAGCACTTTTTACTGTTCTTCGTAATCAACCTAACCCGAAACTAGCCAAGTGCTGTATTAAGTGATGAAACAACAACTAGCGACACACAGGCACTATTATTATTATCATCATCATATACAGGGTGTTTCAAAATTCCCATTACAGACTTTGAGGGCTTATAGTGGGGACCAAGGAGGCTAAAGGTAGGGTTACCATCCGTCCGGACAGTCCGGATTTTAAACATGTGTCCGGTTTGGCGTCCGGATTTAAAAATTGTCCGGAAACCGAATACGTGGCAAATATTTGGGGAAATTTTACTTCACACCGCATATAGGTTGGTCACATTGAGCACCAGGACTGCTCAGGCGGCTGCACCTGTTCTGTGTGCCGCTCCTGTCGCCATTTTATTTGGAAGGAGTGCGTTCAGTCAGTTCGCTGAGTGTACGGATCATACAGGGACATACAGCCACTCCTATTTCAGTGCACGAGCTATCGAGTCTAATACCAACCGGCCGAGTATCACGAGGCTGGTTGGCGTACCTCTGGTGGTATTGGGTACTGAAGAGAGCTTGATAGCTCTGATGTTGCGGCATTTGGCGCACATTCTAAAAGCATATGTTGGCGTCTATAATTGAGAGGTGGAACACCCGATTCGGCGAGTAGGCTGGGTATCGGGCTGGTCCGGAAGGCATCGGTAGCCAGCCTAGCGCCACTATGGTGGATACTGTCCAGCTTTTTCAAGATTGCCGGCCTTGCTGAACCATATGCCGCAGCCCATGGCCTAGCCGGGACAGGACGAGGGCTTGGCACCTCATTTTTCACTTGCAGTTCGAAATCATCTTCACCACAGATTTGGGAACAGTGGATAGGTCAAGGTGGTCCAATTGCTTGGCCTGCACGTTCACCCGACTTGACACTACTAGACTACTACCAGTAGGGTCACATAAAAACCTTGATTAACGAGACCCCTGTGGAATCCGAGAAAGACCTATTGGCGCGATTTATGGCTGCGGCGGATGTTGGGAGTACCAGGGATTGGTAACCGTGTGTGCCAGTACATGGTACGGAGGTACCGTATCTGTGTTGACGTCGGTGGTCGTCACATCGAGCCCCGCCTGTAATTGGATCCAGACGACAAGCAGCAGGATTCGGACAGAGCGCCGAAAATGCGGGAAATGTGAACGTGCGCTATAGTGGGTTTTTGCGTGTAGCAGGAAGACACGTTCCCGGACACAAGTTCCTATGCTAAACTTAGCCGTCTTGGTCCCACTACAAGCCCTCAAAGTCTGCAATGGGAATTTAGGAACACCCTGTATATACAGTACTGTATAACGCTAAGGTGTATGTTTCACAATACTCTAAGCTCTTAAACCAGAGGGAGTTAGAAGGTGCGCTTTGTACCAAAATCTTCCAATTCGTCTCAATAGCACAGGGAAAAAAAAAAAAAACTTACATTTCGTGAAAAGTAAATGGAAATATAATTATTTAATTGTTGATAACATGTGTTTAAACAAACAAACAAACAACACGATAGCCCCTGTCAGAACTGTGTCGCGTCCAACCCGCATCAGAAAAACCGGCGGGTGATAGGCTATATATATGCATGCGGCGCTCACAAGTAACTTGTAATAATACTATGTAGATTAAGGCTGTCACGGCCCGGATTACTATTAAAATTATTCGTGTTTTGGGGATATTGCCGTGTGAAAATAAAATTTAAATACCAGATGTTTCGAGAGGAACCTTGCCTCTTGCAACCTACCAGGCTATCAACGAAAGCTCAAGACTTCAGTGACATTCATAGAATTAACAGCGGCCTATGACACAGTCTGGAAAAACTGAGTACTCTAGTTAGTTAGTTAGTTAGTTAGTTATTGTTGTTTTAAGGGGCGGAACTACGAGGTCATCGGCCCTTTAACACAGATTAAAGAATACAAATTTGTAATTGAATTTAAAATTTGAGGTGGACACCTAAATTTAAAAAGACCAAAAATTAATAAAACAAAACAAAAAATAAATAAAAATAAAAATTATAAAAATAAACAATAATTACGGAAAAACAAAAATTATCATTCAGAAACGAACAAGTCGTTGAGTCAATTTATACTGGAAAATTTAGATTGCTGGCCCTAACCCAACCTCACTTATAAAGCTAATAACACGATCAGCAGCCACCGCGTCATCGGCTAATATAAGTTTGAGTGTCATCTGCAAACCAAGGTTTCTTCGTAAGCCAGCAAGATCCACACACTCGGTTAAAATGTGGGCCACGGTGAAAATGGCTCCACAGGTACAAAGTGGGGGAAAAACGGAGTACTCTACACGTTCCTTAAAGTTATCCCAAGTACAAAAACTGCAGGACTTCTGAACACCATGTTGAGTCAAAGACGATTCCGTGTGTACAAGGGGGAAAGATGTAAGCAGCCGAAGATCGTTGAACAATGGGCTGCCTCAAGGGTCGGTTCTTGCTCCCTTGTTGTTTAGTCTGTACATTGCAGATATGCTAGAGCCACTTTCAAGGAAATTCGGATATGCAGATGACCGGGGAATTGCTAGCAGAAAACAAACAGTTGAACAAACAGAAGAGATCTTAATAGAAGACCTCAAGAAGCTGACACACTACTTTAAAATGTGGTGACTTAAACCAAACACCAGCAAAACTGAAGTTTGTTGTTTTCATCTAAACAACAAAATAGCTAATAGGGAGCGAAAGGTGTACATGGATAACCAGCAATTGAGACACAACAGATAGTCTACCCTAAATATCTGGGGGTCACATTGGATAGTCTCCCACAAATCCAACCCCTCGTCCTCGTCGTGGGAGATGGGCAACGTAATTAAGTAGGGGATTGCCTGTAGAGGTGAAGTACAGTGGGGACTTTGTGTGCCTCAAGACCGCTACGGTAGCTGTGAAGGCCCTACAGGAACCCTGAAGAAATTACGGCTAACGGGGCTCTGGTGAAACAACTGCTGCCTTGTAGTTTGGAGTTGGTTCTTCAAAGGCTAAGGGAAGAAACCCTGACAGAAAATCAGCCCGGTGCCTCAGGCTTAAGGTGGCAGCCCCTCCAAGGCACTCGGAGGCAGTGGGTTAATCACTCGCTCCTCTTAAATAAACTGATCACGGAAACTGAAGCGAAATTACAAAACCGGACGGATAACCTGATGACGACTTTTGGCATGAAGAGGACTACGAAAATCGGTTTCTGGAATGTGAGGACCTTGATGGAGAAAACCAGACTAAAACAAGTGACACGGGAGATGAAGAACTATGGGCTGGATATCCTAGGATTGAGTGAAGTGAGCTGGCCAGGATTTGGTGAAATACAGACAACAGATGGAATTACATTTCTCTATTCTGGGGGCGATGATGAAGAACACAGGGATGGAGTGGGGTTGCTGCTCAACAGAAATGCAAAGAGAAGCCTTATGGAGTGGAAGCCAATTTCTAGTAGGCTCATGTTTGCTAGGTTCAAGACAAAGATCAGGAATGTGATCATCATCCAATGCTATGCGCCTACAGAACAGTCGGAGCCAGAGAAGAAGGAAGAATTCTACCAAATGCTGCGAGATGTCACAAGACAAACAAGTAAGAAGGACATTCTCATTGTTATGGGAGACTTCAACGCGAAGGTGGGCTCAAACAATGAGGGGTTGGAGCAGATCATGGGTAAACATGGCCTTGGTGAGATGAATAACAATGGGGAGAAATTGACGGAATATTGCGCCAGTCAGGATTTGGTGATGGGTGGCACGGTATTTCCTCATAGGCGGTGCCACAAGGTCACCTGGGTGTCTCCTGATCAAGTCACAGAAAATCAAATTGATCACATCGCGGTGAGCAGGAGGTTCAGAAGAAGCTTGGAAGATATTAGGAACAAGAGAGGAGCGGACGTTGGTAGTGACCATCATCTTGTGGTTGCCAACTTCCGCATGAAGATCGTCGCAGTCCGCCGAAAGTTTAACACTCGGCACAACAAGTTTGATGTGGGCAAGCTTAAGAACCAGCAGAGATTGGACCAATTTAAACTGGAGCTCAGAAATAAATTCCAGGTGTTGGACTCCGAGACAGAGAAGGACGTGGAGACTGTGTGGAGCGAGGTAAAGAATATCTTCGTGGAAACCAGTGAGATGCAGCTCGGGTACAAGAACTACATGCGAAAGAATGGATATCCGATCAGACCTGGGACAAGATAAATTATAGGAAGGAGATTAAGGCTAAGCTCAACACCTGCAAGACTAGGCAGCAGAAGGCTCTCACACAAGCAAAGTACTCAACAGCAAACAGTGAGGTAAAGAGGAGTGTACGGAAGGATCATAGGAGGTGGATTGATGAGCAGGCGGAGAAAGCAGAAGAAGCGGCAAGAAGGGGGGACGTTAAGGAGCTCTATGGCATCACAAAGATGCTTTCGAAGAAAGGTTTTAACAAAACTAGGCCTGTGAAGAGCAAGACGGGCGAGATCCTCACGACGTGTGAACAGCAGCTGACAAGATGGAGAGAACACTTTGCGGAGGTTCTTAATAGAGATAGAGGACCCGAAAGTAAGCAGCGAGTAGAAGATGAAGAGGAAGCAGAAAGTGACCCAAGCATCAGCCTCGACTCCCCAACGCGGGGCGAAATACGGACAGCGTTGAAGCAGATGAAATGCGGGAAGGCACCAGGTCTGGATAATATCCCAGCGGAAGTACTGAAAGCAGACCTGGATATTACGATCGATCTGCTGCACCCGCTGTTGGAGAAGATCTGGAAGGAGGAGAAAATACCAACCGACTGGAAGAAAGGGTTGATAGTCAAGTTGCCGAAGAAAGGGGACACCACAAACTGTAACAACTGGAGGGGTATCACCTTGCTGTCCATTCCAAGCAAAGTGCTGGCGAGAGTCATCCTGAATCGTATAAAAGACTGCGTAGAAAAAAGGCTTCGGAACGAACAGGCTGGATTTCGACAACATCGCAGCTGTGTGGATCTCATCAACACCCTCCGAATCATCCTGGAGCAGAGTGTGGAGTGGCGGAATACCCTTTACCTCACATTTGTTGACTTCGAGAAAGCCTTCGACTCCGTAAATCAAAGAATCATGTGGAAGACCCTCGAGGAATATAAAATTCCAACAAAGATCATCAGAATCATGGAAGAGATGTACGAAGGGTATGAGTGCCAGGTTCTTCACGAAGGCAAATTAACAGAAAAGATAAAGGTCGGTTCCGGAGTGAGACAGGGGTGTGTCCTTTCCCCCACTCTGTTCCTGTTGGTCCTGGATAGTGTGATGAAGAAGGTAATGGGAGGACGGAAGAGGGGAATTCAATGGGGTATAAATGACAGGCTTGAAGATCTGGATTTCGCAGACGACATTTGTCTTATGGCACAACGGTATCGAGACATAGAAGATAAGCTGGGGAGGTTGCAGAGAGAAGCAGAACGTGCAGGACTGATGATCAACACCAACAAGACCAAAGAGATGAGGATAAATTCTGACATCACGACTAGTTTGACAGTCAAAGGAAAGGACATTGAGCGAGTTGAGTCCTTCCTCTACCTTGGAAGTATAGTCACAAATGATGGGGGAGCAGAGGAAGATGTTCGAAGCCGTATCAGGAAGGCAAATGGTGCCTTTGTCCAGCTCTACCCCATCTGGAGAAATAGCAACATTTCCAGAAAGACCAAGCTCCGCCTTTTCAATAGCAACGTAAAGTCGATTCTTCTCTACGGCTGTGAAACATGGAAAGTCACAAAACCGATCAACAACCAGCTACAGGTGTTCATTAACAGATGTCTGCGTCGCATCATGAATGTGAGGTGGCCGGACATAATCTCAAATGAAGATCTTTGGACCATCACCAATCAACAACCGATTAGCATCCAGATCAAGGAGAGGAAATGGCGCTGGATTGGTCACACACTAAGGAAGCCGGACGGAGCTATTGAGAGGGCGGCGCTAGACTGGAATCCTCAAGGCGCCAGGAAGGGAGGTCGACCTAAGACGACCCGGAAGAGGACGATCGAAAATGAAATTGCAGAGATGGACAAGAACTGGAGTCAAGTGAAGAGAATGGCCAGGAACCGTACTGCGTGGAGAAATTTCGCCAAGGCCCTATGCTCCGGAAGGAGCGGCAGGAATTAAGTAAGTAAGTAAGTAAGTACATTGGATAGAACGCTGTCTTACAAACAACTCTCCAGAACGTTCCTGCAAATATAGGAACCCGCAACAACACAATTCATAAGCTATGTGGAACAACTTGGGGATCCTCATCTCTAGGTTCGGTGTACTCGACTGCCGAATATTGTGCTCCTGACGGCTCAATAGTGCTCACACAAGTATTGTAGATACCCAACTGAACAGCACAATGCGTCTCATCACTGGCACAATCAAATCTACTCCCACACATTGGCTACCAGTGCTAAGTCATATTCCCCATCCAGATATCAGACGTAACGATGTTCTCCTAAGAGAATTCAATAAAATAATGAACAATCCAGGACTGCCGATACATGATGACATCAGTGATGCAAATACTGGTCGCCTGCGTACCAGAAAACCATCAACAAGAGATGCCATGAACTTGAGGAACAGCAACGACCAAACTTTCGTTGAGTGGCAGAAGAGACTCAACAACAAATGTTGTCCAACAATGCCTCCTGTGAAGAAGGCGCCACCATCTGCTTTCAACCTCCCTCGTAGACTATGGTCCACATTGAACAGGATACGAACCAACCCTGGGAACTGTGCAGCCTTCCACTACAAGTGAAACAGAATTTCAACGCCTGAGTGTGACTGTGGTGCTACAGAACAGACGATCCA
Source organism: Meconema thalassinum (assembly GCA_946902985.2). Taxonomy (NCBI): domain Eukaryota; kingdom Metazoa; phylum Arthropoda; class Insecta; order Orthoptera; family Tettigoniidae; genus Meconema; species Meconema thalassinum. The sequence continues at coordinate 310,198,869 of OX336393.1, read as the reverse complement.
GCACATCATCACCGAGTGCAGCAAAAGAAAGTACTAGTGACTTTGCTCTCGTGGCTCCAGAGACTATTGAATATATTCAGAATTTGGATATGCGTGTAGAAATTCTACTGTATCTCTAGCAATAAGCTAAATAAATGTAATAATATTATTGGCTTTACGTCACTTTTAACTGCTGTGGCTTTTAGAGACGCCGCGCCATGCCGGAGTGCCGGAATATTGCCCCGAAAGGGATCTTTAACCTGCCAGTAAATTTACTGACACGGCTCCCTCGCATTTGCGCACCCTCAAATGTCAATTGACTGCGCCAGGATTCGATCCTGCAACCAAGGACCCAGCAAGCGAGAACGTTACCGCTGTGCCACGCAGCCGGCCAAAAAATAAGCATTTAAAAGAAAGAGAATTTGTATTTGTGCAGTGATCGTTGATAGCTAGGCATGCCTCTACGATGCTCACGGACCTGACTTCCATGCAGACTATTCTAGCCTATCAGCCCGAGGGCCTTGAGCGCTACGTCCTAAGGGGTTTCGACCAAATGCAAATGTGTTAGGGTGATTGGGTGATTACAATGAAATCAAGTTGGCCAGAATGTGACCTGAGTGCTTGAAATACAGAATGTAGAAAGGATAGTAAAGATGAGTAGTTCTGGAGAAGTCAGAGATTAGAAGTGAAATCGGAAGTAGAATGTTCTTAAGAGAAGAAAAGGTGTGCTATAGTAGCAGGTTTGATATGAAGAGGAAAATCATTCTATAATAATGCGGGTGCGCTTATGACGGCTCCGCCTGGCTTGGTACTGAGGGTAGCTGTTCTATATAGTCTAACTGCCTGTCCGTGAATTCTCTGACCGATAGTCTGTAAATTATAGTCAGTATGTAATTGAGCGTTGCGCATGTACCAGAGGGCGCCCGATATCGTGCACAGCGCTCTGTTCTGAACGACCTGAAGGGTGTTGATAGTAGACGGGGCGGCATAGCCCCACGCAGAGCTGGCATATTCCATGACAGGACGCACAATTGTGTTGTACGTAAGTAGTCTGCTCCTGCCATCTAGTGCACTCTGAGATTTAAGTAGGGGCCAGAGTTTCGCTTTAATCGCTTTCGCTAGGTTTGCGCGTTGTGTGACCTCCTGTGCGAAAGTAAGGCCTCGATCAAGCGTGATTCCCAAATACTTTGTAGCTGGCTGACATCGGATTACATCGTCAAAGAAGTTTAGGTCCTGGACTTCTGTGTACTTGCGTCTTTTGGTAAACAGAGTGGCAGCACATTTACTGACATTAATTTTAATTCTCAAATCCCTTAGTCAGGGCGCTAAGGTGTCTAAAGCGACTTGGAGGTTGGCTTCAACTCTATCCTCTCATGGAAGAGATAGCAGTATCATCTGCATATAAGTGGAGACTGGTAGCACCTGTTTTAGGAAACCGTTAGCCAAAACACTTTGAGGGAGGACGTATCATTAGAATTCGTAAAGCTGGGAGGTTGTATTGACGGACTGAGCGCCATTACAGCCGTTCGGACCTACAGTAGCAGTGAAGCTGTGTTGGGAGCAGTACACACACACACACACACACACACACACACACACACACGGGTTAACCAAACAATGGAGGAAGGAACAAGAGGATCTGCTTTCGCTGTGCGGGCTCACAAATTACCTTAAGGGCTAGTGCAAGGTGCCGGAGACAAACGGCACGCTCCTCTTGAGGTGCATCAAAAATTGTTGTTCCAAAGACCGGAAACCATTCCAAATAGTCAGATTTTAGGTCTAGAAAACTGCAATGATAACCCAGTATTAGGGATATCCTGAACTAGCGCACAGGTACTATACTAAGTGGTACCTTTCTGTTCTTTAGTTCAAATAACATTTGCAAATAACACACAATAGGCTGTTACAATCGCTTTATAATGATAATGTATCGTATTATGAACTTGTCATTCTTCAAATTTGATGCGTATGGAATGTCAATTGAAGGCATATATCAATGGAGTCCCACATAGAACAGTCATGGCATCTGGCGGAAAAGTTTCGCCTAAGATAACCCTATTCTTTTCTTGGAATTGGAGAATACACTCCTGATGTCCCGTCACTTGGCAAAACAACAACAACAACAACAAAAGTTGTAGTATCGTATTTACCGGCAGTTGAAATACAAATATAAGAGCACATTACCAAGGCTAGATTCATAAGTAATGCATAAGAATATACTGGAAAACATAAATTATGAAATTGAATACAGGCGTCAGAAGGTGAAGGTTGACCAACGAAGGAATATATTGGGAGCTCCTAATTACCGTGATTTATAATGACACCGTATTACGATTTTCATGTCTTATTATAGTGTCCAAGCGCAATTCAATATTTTAGGCCTAAGTTCGAGTACAATCAAATTCGTAATATAGTTCCATTCATCGTTCAACAAATTTAAACATTAAAGATACGGTACCTTAAAATTAATACGGGCAGATGACCTCGCTGTTCCGCCCCCTAAACCCTCAATAACTAACTAAAATTAATAATTAGAACACTCGACGAAAGGCGTGCATATGAGCACAAAAATACAGTCTACACTTTTTGGTAACGGTACCGTACGGTATTTGTTTCTAGGCTAAGGGGTGATTACCCTTATACTTCCTTGCGTACTGTACCGTAATTGTTTTTGACCTATGGATGTTTGCACAGGCATTTTATTAAAATCATTTAAGACAACAGATCTCACGGTCAGTGTCCCATACAATTTACGCCAACTTAGAGCTTTGCTTCTCTGAGCAACTCCTCTCCTTACTTCCTCCATGACCCCGACAGACCACCAGGATACTAGGATCGTTTACATCCTTCGCTAAGCACGAATGTCGTCATCAAGCTTCCTCTTACAGACTCTTTCTTCCACTCGTAAAATTTCCAGACGCTTAATGGAAGGAAATAGGTTCTCCCGGGGCCGAACATGTGTCCTGCATTTCACAGCCTTCCAATGTTACCATCATTTATAGAGGAGATATAAACAAGAAAGGTTGGTTGGTTCCTCAGTTTAGGGGCTGCGACAACGCGTTTATGTAGCCCCGTGTACTTTGGGTGTGTGTGTAGAATCTGTCTGATAACCGGTGTTAATTAGTGAGTGTTATCTGTAATTCAGGTGAGGACTGCACACGATCAATTTCAAGTAGTTCCTAATTTTGCTACCAAATGCTACAGTCAATGACACCTAGCTGCGAACTTTGTTACTAGATGCCACCGCACACTCACCTGGCGGCGAACGTTGGAACTTGATAGAACGTTAATCAAATCTAACCTACAAATTTAGCTTCACACAATTGTAGTTTGTGGAAGGTTCTTTTACAGGCCATAAATCTATGACATGGGCCCACCGCCTTTACTTCCCCTCCAAAGGAAGGCATACTGAGGGATTTTCGGCCGGGTTTGAACCCGCGATCTTGGGCACAGAAGTTCAGCATGCTAACAACTACGCCACCGAAGCCGCCCATAAACAAGAAACGTGGAATGTAGCGGACTGGAACCACATTGTCCTTCAACCAGCGGCGGTTCGTCCAAATGAGCCTCAGAGTTCTAGACAGTGTTTACAGTATATTACTCCACAGGCAAAACACTGTTCCTCAAGGTAAATAGGCTCCAGCACAGCACTATGAAGTGAAAACGGGAAAGATTTGGACATAGGAAGGAAGAAAAATCACTGAGAACGAATACAGGCGTACTGGGCAAACATCAAAGACCGAAGAATGAGACAGTTGTAATGACGCGGTCCTTATATGGTCGATACGAAATGAATGAATGACTGAAATAATAATAATAATAATAATAATAATAATAATAATAATAATAATAATAATAATAATAATAATAACCACCATCGGCATCATCATCCATAATAGAGTTTTTAATCTACAGCAAAAGTTTGAGTTATTGTTAGTTCTGTACTTGAGAGACTATCGTATTTCCAGTATCATAACAAATTGCCGAGAGTCGATTCTCCACTACAGAATCAGAAACAGATTTTCCTTCTACTGGACTTACGATAGTTGAATTTCAGGTACAGAATTTCCTGCATACGTTGAATGTGAAATCAATATCCAACATTGAAACAGACTTTCTAAATCACATCGCCTCGATGCAAGAACGCTCTTGTTGAGAGACTAGAGATATAAAATTGTCCTGAAACCTAGGTCTTCTGTAATCTCGGGCTACGTATCGATACTCAGGTCCATACGGGGTTTAATTCCCGACCCTGCCAAGAAATTTCACTCCAGTCTGAGGGCTGGAATGGGGTACATTCAGCCTCGGGAAGCAAAACTGAGAACGGGTGGGTTCGATTCCTACCTCAGCCATCCTCAAAGTGATTTTCCATGGTTTCCCATTTCCACTGTAAGGATGGTTCCTAACTTAAGGCCGCGACCGTCTCCTCAATACACACAGTACTACACATTCTACGCACAAGTATACGGGGCTTACATCCACAATGGACACCAGCTTGAACTATTCAGAGAGCGCATTGAAAGATCTTTATCTCAGCTTGTGGCTGACAGTAGTGTTGCCAACTCCCTATCATGTCCCTACAAACACTGTGGTAAAAACAAAAACTCAAAGAATTAATGCTTACGATTCGAAAATTCGAGAAGAAAGAATTCAAAAATACGAATTCATTACTACATGTCATTTATTAGTCGTCCGTCACGTTGCGTAGTGGAGGCCTGGGTTCGATTCCCGGCTCTGCCAAGAAATGTAATACAGGTCTGAGGGCTGGAACAGATGATGATGATGATGATGATGATGATGATGATGATGATAATTTTTTTTAGGGGGCTAACATCGAGGTTATCGGCCCCAGGAACAGGATATACTCAGCCTTGTGAGGCAAAAGTGAAAAGAGGCGGGTTCGATTTCCACCTCAGCCATCTTGGAGGTGGTTTTTCGTGGTTTATCACTTATACACCAGGCGAATGCCGGGATGGTTCATAACTTAAGGCCACGGTCGTCTCCTTCCTAATACTCATCTGAATTACAAATACACACATTAATACAATCACAATAACACAGGTTATCAGACAAATTCCACGCATATCCAAGTACACGGGGCTACACACCACTATGTCGCAAAGTCCTTAAAAATGAATCATCAATCAACAACAAACCACGTTTATTAGTATTCAACAGGATTAAAAGGCATGGAAGTGTGATCAAAATAGTACTATTAATAAGTTTTTCTCTAATAAAGTAATATTTATTCACTTCAGAAAGCTTAAATTGAAAGTAAGTCAATGACACTGTTAAATATGCACAGAAAACCCCGAGCTTATTTTTTTATACCTACTTGCTATTTGAGAACCTAATTTTATACACATATATATCACTTAAAATTCCAAAGAGACACTTGTGACTGTGTTGTCTCGTTCCTCATAAGTAATACGGTCATCGATCAGTTATAATTAAAACATTAACTACCTGCATTACAAACAAGCAACATAATTGAAAACAAGCATACGAGTCCATTATCAAATTCCAAATATTTTGGACAAATTGATCCGGTTAGATCAAACCAGTATTGCCAGCGTTTCGCCCCAGTGTACCATTGGGGTCGTCAGTTGGTATTGTACACCTCATCAAGATGTTGGCTAGTACATGCTGAGCAGGTAGTTGTGATGCCACAAGCAGTGCCAGTGTGGCTATGAAAGCTATGCTCCCTTTATTTAAAAATAAGCCCACCAAGGCTTTTCATAACAACTGACTAGCCCAATGGTACACCCACTAGGGTGAAACGCTGGCAATACCTGTCACCGGGTCAATTTTTCAAATGATTTAAAATTTGATACTGCCATTAAGCTCATTTGCAGTTTTTAAAAAAAACTAGATCCTTCGGGAAACATTTAATTTCCACCATACATTCACAAATTTATTTATTTTTTGCAACTTGAAGATTTACTGTCTAGGGTATAAACAACTTCTGGTTTATTTTCCTGTGCACTAATATTGTTATACAACATACTGTAGTGTAGCACAACGGATCACACACACTTCAGTAAATTTAACGGTTGGTAGGTTATTTTGAACAATTGACACTCGCCGTTATGTTTGTGTAGGCATCTGGTTCTGGCCTTTAATGTGGCAGTATTATCACACAATCTATGGGACTGTTCACATATTACGAAATCACCTCTCACTTTTGGTCGATATTTGACCCCCCAATGTCATCACGCATAATCATCGCGTCGACCCCCACCCTTGTATTACATAATCACAAAACAATACCTAATATTTCTGATTTCGTCACGACTTATGCGTGCCAATGCAGTGAGTTCTCAGTTTCGATCTACGGTATTCTGTAAGACAAATTGTGTAGCGAAGAAACTCCCCCTACATCGCTCAGTATTTAGAACGACCTTGCTGTATGGAAGTGAGAGCTGGGTAAATTCAGTATATCTGAAACATAAGCTAGAAGTAACTGATATGAGTGTTGCACGAATTATTTCTGGGACAAATAGATGGGAGAAATGCCAGGAAGGTACTCGTAATGAAAAGATAATGCTAGGTTAGAAATGAACATGCTAGATGAATGTAAGAATTGAGGCTTTCACGGCCGGCGTTACAAAGTTCATCGATGTATTCCCATCGATGAACTATGCTAGATGAAGCTTTTCGTATGAGCCGATCCCCTTCGGGGTAAAATTCCGGCATCCCGACGTCTCTAAAAACCGTACCGGTAGTTGTTAAAAGGGACGTAACACCATTGATAGTATTATTATTATTAATGAAACGATTAAACGCACAGTTTAAACAAATATATTTTCGTTGACTTTTCAAGTAATGGAAGATATTTCCTGTATTATTGAGAGGATTTGGCAGATTTTTGGCACAAACTGCACCTTCTTACTCCCTCAGGTATAATAATAATAATAATAAATGATAATTCATGATTTTCTTGTTTTCGCAATGTTGAAACTTCTTTTTTGAACCCACTTGTCTATACCGTCCAGCATAAGGGCAGTTTACGAAGTAACTTAATTTTGCTCATTTCACTCTTAAGTATCACTCTCTTTCGTATTGTTACGTGCCACCCCCGAGTGGCAATTCCGTTAACTGGATTACGGAGGGTAGAAAGCACAACACCAATTACTGCTTTAAAGAGAAGTTAGCTTTATTGCTTGCAGGAAAGATACACCACTCAACAGCAAATACAAGCAATTAGAACCTTACTCCAGTTTCCTCAAGTCTCTTCCTTGAGCGCTCTTGCCCCTTTCACTTCTCAACAAACCACAGAAGTAAAACCGTCTTAATGAGTCCGGTGGCCTTGACAGAAGCTACCTGCACCTCTTCCTCATGTACACCAACTACAGTTACTTACGATATTCCGCTACACGCTATTTCGCTGTCCACAAGCTGGGGGAAACAATGTCACTGGATTTCGTAACTCGCACGGCACTTCGTCACCACACTTCTGTCGCTCAGGAAAGACGCTCGCACTAGCTCGTAAAACACACACCCACAGAAAACTCTGTCCCCTCACTGTTGAAGCCGCTTATATAGCAGGCTGGTGACTCACTGAATTCTAGAATCGTCCAGGACACACGGCTTCTCGACATTTCCTTCACTGGGTGGGAACGAATATTCTGGACCACCCCTTTCACTTCGCAGTCCGTTGCGTAACGCGCACGTAATACACTGAGGCAGAGCACACACAGCCCGGGGGAGCTGTGACTCATGCGGCGAGCGTCAAAACAAACTCACAGCCGTAACACCACCCCCTTCCTAAAAGGCTGATCGTCCCGATCAATCATTGGTCCGTCTGTGTCCCTCCGTAGGCTGCCAGGCGATCTCGATGCACGATCTTCATCTTCGCCCTCGGACTCCGCTGGATCCTGTAGACGACATCGTTGATCCGTTTCACGACTCGGTACGGGCCCTCCCAGGACTTCTGCAGTTTGGGTGTCAGGCCTTTCTTCCGTAATGGGTTGAAGAGCCAGACCAGGTCGTCCTCGTGGAATCCGCCGGCATCCGTTTGTTGGTCGTATCGGGTCTTCATTCGGTCGGTCTCGATCCGCAGTTTCCTCCTCGCGAACGCGTGCACGTCCTCCGGTTGGTCGACCAGTTCTTGACAATACTGGCTTACCGGGACCGGATCATTCCCGGGTCGGCCGAAGGCAAGATCGACAGGTAGACGGAGCTCCCTCCCAAACATGGCCCGGGCTGGTGTGCACCCGGTGGCTTCGTGCAAGGCGGCGCGGTAGGCCAGGAGCAATAGCGGAAGATGTTTGTCCCAATCCCTCTGGTGCTCGCTGACGACTATTCGGAGATGATTCTCGATGGTGCGATTGAATCGCTCTACCATCCCGTCGGACTGAGGGTGTAGCGGCGTTGTCCTTGTCTTCCGGATTCCCAGCAGCTGGCATAGGTTCTGGAACACCTGCGACTCGAAGTTCCTCCCTTGGTCGGAGTGCAGCTCCAGGGGTACTCCGTACCGGCTGACGAATTCCTTCACCAAGGTCTCTGCAATCGTCGCGGCTTCTTGGTTAGGGAGCGCATACGCCTCCGGCCATTTGGTAAAGTAGTCGCTGACGACCAACATGTAGCGGTTCCCTGCCTCGCTTAACGGGAATGGCCCAGCAACATCGATGGCCACTCTCTCCATGGGGCCGCCCACGTTGTAGGTCTTCAGTGGACCCCGTCGTCTTCGTCCTGGGCCCTTGCTGGCTGCGCAATCGTGGCACCTCGCGCAGTGGTTCTCTACGTCAGTTCGGCATCCAATCCAGTAGAACCGCTCTCTCAGCTTCTCCAGGGTCTTCTTTATTCCTAGGTGTCCACCAGATGATCCTCCATGGACTTCCTTCAGGACTTCCGCCGTCATAGCCTTTGGAACGACGACTTGTTCTCAAGATGTCTTCCCGTCGGTGCTCTCCCAGGTACGGCATATGAGGCCATCCCTCACAACCAGCGAGTCCCACTGCGCCCAGTAGGACTTAAACTTTGGGCTGCAGTCACTCACAATGTTCCACCCGGGTCTGGGGACACAGGCCCCCTTCCATTCGGCTATCAGTCCCAGGTCATCATCTTCTGCTTGTGGCCGCATGAAAGATTCGCGGCTCCAGCTCCCTTGAAGTTCCACGGTAGTCCTTCGGCACTGTATCCCGGTGTTCTCCTCCCTTCGGGCACAGAAGGTGCAGTCTTCGGGGCACGGTCTTCGTGACAGGGCGTCGGCGTTAGAATGCAGTTGGCCTTTCCTGTGCTGAATCTCAAAGTTGTACTGTTGAAGCCTCTCTAACCACCGCGCGAGTTGACCCTCGGGCTGCTTGAAGTTCAGGAGCCACCGCAGGGATGCATGGTCGGTCCTGATGAGAAATTCTTGCCCGTACAGGTACTTGTGGAAGTGTTCAATGGTCTTCACGATGGCGAGCAGCTTCTTCCTGGTGACGCAGTAGTTCCTTTCTGGTTTTGACAAGGCCTTGCTGAAGTAGGCCACTACTCTCTCCTCGCCGTCCACTACTTGCAACAGGATTCCCCCTATGCCAAAGTCGCTGGCATCGGTATCGACGATGAACCTTGTTCCAGGTCTGGGGTAGGCCAGAATAGGCGCGGTGCACAGAGCTTGCTTGAGTTGTTCGAAGGCACTGTGGCATTCTGCTGTCCACGTGAAGAGTCGGTCCTTCTCAGTCAGTCGATGTAAAGGTTTGGCGTTGTCATCGAATCCTTTCACGAAGCGACGGTAATAAGTGCCGAGTCCCAGGAAGCTTCGTAGTTTGGACTTGTCCCTCGGAACTGGCCACTCCCTCACAGCTGCGGTCTTCTCTGGGTCGGTGCGCACCCCTTCCTCGGAGACGATATGCCCAAGGTACTGGACCCGCTTCTGGAAGAGCTGACACTTCTTGGGGTTCAACTTCAGCTGAGCAGCCCGTAGCTTCAACAAGATCTCCTTCAGGTTGCTGTAGTGCTCCTCGAAGCTTCTCCCCAGAACGATGACGTCGTCTAGGTAGACCAGGCAGGTCTTCCAGTGTAGTCCCCTCAGAATGGACTCTATTAGCCTTTCGAAGGTCGCAGGGGCGTTGCACAGGCCGAATGGCATGACGGTGAACTGCCAGAGCCCGCTGCCCACAGAGAACGCAGGTTTCTCGCGGTCCTTAGGGTGGACCTCCACCTGCCAGTAGCCACTCCCCAAATCCAAGGTGGAGAACCATCTCGACCCTGATATGGTGTCCAGGGTATGGTCGATCTGGGGTAGAGGGTAGCTGTCCTTCTTCGTGACGTCATTCACCCGCCTGTAATCCACGCAGAACCTGGTGGAACCGTCCTTCTTCACTAGCACGACCGGAGAACTCCAAGGACTATGTGATGGCTCGATCACCTCTTGCTCCTTCATCTCTTCTACCATCCGGTCGACTTCGGCTTGCTTGGCAAGCGGGACACGTCGGAATGGGGCCCTAATCGGTGCGCTGTCCCCAACGTCGATTCTGTGCTGGACCAAGCTTGTCCGGCCGAAGTCTTTTCTCCCCACGGAGAAGATGTCCTGGAATTCGTGTAGCAGGTCCTGAAGTTGGCGTGATTGTTCCTCGTCTAAATGGTCCGGGGATCCTTGGTACACCTTCTGTAGTTCTTCTGGCAGTGTGCGTCTTCTTCGGTTGGCAGTCTGCAGGTATCCGTCCGTCGAATCTGTGATGCGGGCAATCCAGGTAACGGGCTCGCAGACTCCTAGGTTGGTGTCCCGGTGAACCGTAATGTCGTAGTCGTTCAGGTTGGACAGGCGGACGTACGGCCGAGACGTCGTGTTGATGAGAGTCTTGGCAACTAGCAATCCTTTTGTCTGGATGTCCTCATATTTTGGCTCGATGACAGCCGCCACTCCCTCAGCAGTTCCGTCGACTATTACGGCAGCGCTGACCTCCGTCCTGGCGGGAACGATGACGTCTTCTCTCAGCCTTACTCGTCGTGCGGTGATGGACTCGTGCGCAGGTTGCAAAGCAAGATCCTCACCTCCGAAGTGCAGAGTGTTGGTACTCAGATACAAGATGATGTTGTTCTGGTCCAGGAAGTCCAGTCCGATGATCACTTCATTTGATACGTCAGCCACAAGCACTGGATGCTTTATCGCCCGTCGACCAATGACGAACTCCAGTGATGCTTCGCCATGTACCGGTGCGGTCTCTCCGGTCGCGGTTATTAGCTTGAGGTTCCTTTGTGTGGGTTGCACTCTACACTTCGGGATCACGGTGGGACTGGCGATGGTCCTCGATGCTCCCGTGTCGATTAGCATGGGCCAGCTCTCTCCGTTGACGACTCCGTCGACCATCAGGCTGCTATTGTCCCTCCGTAACTGCGTCACACGAACTTGGACTGCTGGGGCTTGACGACTGTCACAAGCCAACCTTTGCCCCCCAAGGCTGTCTGATACTTGCTTTCCTGGGCCGCGCGGTTTCCCTACGACTGACTGTCCCGACGGAAACCCTTGGCGGCGGCGATCACCGCAGTCCTTGCTCAGGTGGCCTCTCTTACGGCAGGTCCAGCAGGTCCTCTTCCGGGCCGCCTCTCCGGATGTCCTTCGGCTACGTTTTTGTTGGTGGTACTGCGACTCTTGAAGAACCGGCCTAGCGCCTCCATCAGTTCATCGGCCAGGGGCTTGGTCTTGTCGGCTTTGGCTGGTTCGTCGACGTCCACCTGACGCACCTGCGCGCGCATTCTAGATACCTGTTTTGCCGTCTCGAACTCAAGTGCGTGGCTCAGCGCATCTGTCAGGGTCTTATTGCGCGCGAGTCGTAGCGCCTGTTGAGTGTCCGAGTCCCGTAGCCCGTCGGTGAAAGTCTGCGTCGCTATCTGCTCCAGAAAGTCGGCCGGCGCTGTTGGGTAGGCGAGCCTTACGAGACGTGCGATGTCCATCTCGAACTCCTGCATGGTTTCCGCGTTCTTTTGTACCCGGGTCCGGAGCTGCATCTGGTAGGCCTGCTGAAGATGGCTATCTCCATATCGGGACTCCATATGAGCGATTAGTGAAGCGTAGTCCTGGGATCCAGTCGGGATGGCCTGAAGGACGTTAAGGGCGTCACCTCTCAGCGCTACAATGAGAGCTGTAGCCTTTTCTGTGTTGTTCAAGTTATTTATGGAACAGGCCGCCTCGAACTGACGTAAGTAGGTGCTCCACGGGACCTTTCCGTCGAAGGTTGGGGGGCGTCACTCTCCTATGTCCCGTTCCTGATATTCCCGGTGTAACGGTGGGCGGGCGTTGGCGCAGCTCGGCAACTTCCCCTTGTAGAGCGTTGAATCTCGCTTCCATCCCCGTCGGCGGGCGTTGGCTCAGCTCAGCAATTTCCTTTTGTAAAGTGTTGAATTTCTCTTCCACCCCCGTCAGTGGGCGTTGGCGCAGCTCGGCAACTTCCACTTGTAAGGCGTCGAACTTCTTTTCCACTGCCGTGACTTCCTCACGCAGACCCAGTTCTAATTTCTTCAGGTCCTGTGTCAACTTATTCTGACAGTCTTCCATCTTCTTCTGGCCGTCCTCTATCCTCTTCAGGTCCTCCGCTAGCTTATTTTGACCGTCTTCTATCTTCTTCTGGCCGTCTTCTAGTTTGGCAGTTAGGTCCTCGGCTAACTTCTTCTGGCCGTCCTCCATCTTCTTCTGGCCGACCTCCATCTTCTTCAGGTCCTCCGCTAACTTATTTTGACCGTCTTCCATCTTCTTCTGGCCGTCTTCTAATTTCTTCTGGCCGTCTTCCATCTTGGTTTCCATGCCACTTAACTTTTCTAGCAATGCTGCCAATTGCGCCTCCATTTTATTTATGCACTCACAGGAAAATTAGAGAAAATGACCTGCTCGGGTTTTGAAACCAGGACCGTCAGGTGTTGTGCTTGTGCTTGAGTTCGTAATCCCACTTCTGACACCAGTTGTTACGTGCCACCCCCTAGTGGCAATTCCGTTAACTGGATTACGGAGGGTAGAAAGCACAACACCAATTACTGCTTTAATGAGAAGTTAGCTTTATTGCTTGCAGGAAAGATACACCACTCAACAGCAAATACAAGCAATTAGAACCTTACTCCAGTTTCCTCAAGTCTCTTCCTTGAGCGCTCTTGCCCCTTTCACTTCTCAACAAACCACAGAAGTAAAACCGTCTTAATGAGTCCGGTGGCCTTGACAGAAGCTACCTGCACCTCTTCCTCATGTACACCAACTACAGTTACTTACGATATTCCACTACACGCTATTTCGCTGTCCACAAGCAGGGGGAAACCATGTCATTGGATTTCGTAACTCGCACGGGACTTCGTCACCACACTTCTGTCGCTCAGGAAAGACGATCGCACTAGCTCGTAAAACACACACCCACAGAAAACTCGGTCCCCTCACTGTTGAAGCCGCTTATATAGCAGGCTGGTGACTCACTGAATTCTAGAATCGTCCAGGACACACGGCTTCTCGACATTTCCTTCACTGGGTGGGAACGAATATTCTGGACCATCCCTTTCACTTCGCAGTCCGTTGCGTAACGCGCACGTAATACACTGAGGCAGAGCACACACACAGCTCGGAGGAGCTGTGACTCATGCGGCGAGCGACAAAACAAACTCACAGCCGTAACAGTATCTTACTGGTTTCTTACCATAGTCGGTACAGGTAATGTCACGTTCATCAGCATTTGTAATAGGTATTTTCATACCTTCTAACCCCGTGGTTCATGAATGGCCCAGGGACACCAAGCCATTCGGCCTGCAGACGCATGGTCAGCACATCGGGTCCCCACGGCCGTTAATCTTGGTTTTCGTGACCGCCCCGCTGCCTCACTGTCAGACAGCTACTCAATTATCCCGTTCCAGCCCTCACGTCAGTTTCTAAAATTCCTGACGGAGTCGGGAATCGAACACGGGGCCTCCGGCAGAGAGGCAGGCGCGCTACTCTTAACACCACGGGGCCGGCTTTTTCATACCTTCTTTCTTTATTTATTTGGTGAGAGTGAGGCGACGCCACCCGCAGTAATCCACATGAACGATGAACGTAGCTAATCGTAAATGTTGCATGTACGCCGTCAGATGTCACTACGCAATTCTGGGACAAACTGGAACAGAAGGATACCACCTGTATAATGCCGTCCTGAAAAGAAAAGTACATGGCCATTGGCTGCATTAATAAAATTATATAATGCCACTGGGGGCTGACTTACGTTAAGCGCGTTAACATGAAAGGCAAGGAAAGTATTTCACTGTCTCATGCCCTTCCTGACGCCAGCCCCATCAGAGGAGTCAATGAGAGATAATTAATATCGTATGGCCTCGGGTGCCTGGTGCAAACTTTGTTAATTGACACCCAGAGGGTAGCTTGCATGTCGAATTTCGTCGTTCCTTTGAACGCTATGAAAGTCAAGGAGGTTAGATAATATCTAAACTACTTGACACTACAGCGCTTTCAAGTAGAGAATGGAGGAACTTTGTGTTAGCGGAAAATCCCGAGATTAATTTTGCCATTGAACACGGCCTACTGAATTCAAATGGGTTCTTTAGCATGCCAACATCGTATGACATTAGTGTTGTGATTTTTGTCGCCTTTCAAAAATCACTTACCATGGCCAGGAGCGAACCTGCAATCTTGGGGTTGGTAGTCCGACACTATAACCACTCACCCACCGTGGCAAGCAATGAGAGATTAAATGAATGAAAATGAAATGCACCCGGACAAGAAGTTGGAAGGAAGTAGCCGTGGCCTATTCCGGACTGGTGAGATACGAACGCACTCCCCTACAGAGTTTGGGTATAACAAGATCCAGTAGCCTTGCGTGTTAACGCGTGTAGCGTAACAGGTTGGATACAATATTCATGAACTGATTGCAATTCATTCCAATTCCTTTCATCAAATACTTTCCCTGTCACTGAGTATGCAGCGGACATTTAGTGGTGGTTGCGGTGGTTGTTTAATTTACAGGTTGTTACAATTTTGTTGCCATCAGCCCCGTGAAATTGTGTTTGTAGATTTGCCTGATAACTGTGTTAATGTGGTGTCTGTAGCAGTAGAGTGCATTAGTAACAAAGCCTAGGATCAGGATGGGAAGAGCTGGGAATCGGTTCCAGGATCTTCGAGATCAAGAGTCTCAATAGATGGCTCTGGTCGAAGTATCATGTGTGACTACTAGCACACGGGTTTAATCTAGTTCACTTCACTCCCCCGACTCGTTTCATCGGATAAAAGGTTGGACATTAGAATTTAACAAGGTTATCTAATCTCACTATAGATAAATCAGCTCCAGCATACCCAGGCGGAGTTGCCAAGCGCAGCAGCTGAGACAAGGAATGAGAATATAGACTCTAATACGGCATTAGTTGAATGAGGAAGTGCGTGAACTAACAACACAATTTTAAACGCGAATCATAGCCAACTTTGTTAGGTTGGGTACCGAGGTTCGGCAGCGTCATACTGAAAGATTCTGGGGCCACAGGCCCGATAGTGCTGAACTGTACAGTTTTGAACACGCAAGTTTTTTTTATTTCTTAAACCATTTTTAAACAAACATTGCATGTCCGATCGAATACATTAGAGCCTTATCGCTTTATATAAGTTGCTATTGTCAATGGCGGTATTGTGGTTACCGTAAGTAGTCCTGAATAGCCTACTTGAGAGTGTGTGTGTGAAATCTGTCTGATAACATGTGTCCCTGTGATAGTTGAACTAGTGTGTGTATTTGTAATTGGGGCTAGGATTTCAGTGAGAAGCGGTCGTGGGCTGAAGTTAGGAACCATTTCGACTTTTGTCTGGGGTAAAAGTGGGTAAACCACGGAAAACGACTTTTAGGATGGCTGAAGTGGAATCGAACCCGCCTCTTCTCAGTTTTTCCTCACAAATTGAATGAACCCCGTTCCAACATCAGACCAGAATAAAATTTCTTGGCAGAGCCGGGAATCGAACCCAGACCTCAGAGGTGACAGCCAAGAATGCTAGTGACTACACTACGAGATGGTCCCCGGTAATACAGTAACCCATTCAACGTTACGGCGAACGGAAATAATACATTTTTGTACGCTTTTGCTTTTATTCAGGCCCTTAGCTTTTTCGACAGTATTAGGTCATTAATCATTATTTACTAAATTCATGATACGGTATTTTAAAGATATTGCAATGCAGTCAATTCAACGAGTATCTTGCCTCCTCATTACGTGACCATACCAGCCAAATAAATACACCCTTAGTTTTATCTCAGTATGGGGGCGTGGAGGCGCAGCGGTCAAGCTGTTGGTCTCTCACCAAGGTGGACTGGGTTCGATTCCCGGTCAATGCATGTGAGATTTTCGAAGTGAAATGCTATGTCCTGTGGTTCTGATTCCACGTAAAATGGAGGGCCCGAGGCTCATAAACACAAGATTCACGGTCACGTAAAACTACAATCTTCCTTTCTAATCTCAGTATGTTTGTTTGATTGTTAGGGGTTGCCGTCAAAACTGCAGGCAAGAATATTCGTATTTCAGTAGAAGGAATCCCAATAATAAATGATGATGATGATAATTGTTGTTTTAAGGGGCCTAACATCGAGGTTATCGGCCCCTGATGAAATGAAATGGCGTGAAATGAAAGGATGAAGATAAAAAACAGCTCACTGCTATGGATGAAACGAAAATGGTTTAGATAAAATAGACAGTGAGCCCCAACAACTATGCCTTATGTAGCAGGGAAAATACTTACAAAAAGGAACTCTGATTGAAACTACTCACCAAATGGAGAGGGGTAATACGTACATAAGGGAATTTCGAACGGAAATACTCACAAAAGGAATAGATTGAAAAATACACACAAAATGTAGGTTAAGTCCAAAATACGTACAAAATGCAACGTACAGTCGAAATACCTACAAAATGCAAGTGAAATCAAAATACTTACAAATTGCAAATGAGATTGAAAATACGCACAAAATGTAATGGAGATTCAAAATACCCTCAAAATTGCAATTGAGACTTAACTACTTGAACAAAGCGGGGTAGGTTGAAAATACAAAATGCAATTGAAATTCAAAAAACTCACAAAAGCCCCGGCCCGGATATTGAAAGACTTACTAAAAAGCAATTTAGATTGTCAATCCTTACAAAATGCAATTGAGATTGAAAAACACTCACAAAATGCAATCTAGATCGAAAAGACTTACAAAATGCAACGTAGATTAAAAATGCCTACCAAAAAAAATCGCTAAAAGGGAATTTAGATACACGGGGAACCAAGTAACAAAAACAGTGCGAGAATCTGAAAGAGAAAAGGAAATATAAGGAAAAGAGGAGAGGATTGGAGAGGAGAGGGGAGGGGAGAGAGGAGAGGGTCCGCACCAAAGGGAACGGACAAAAGGGGAAAACGGACCCAGCTCAGGAATCCCTCGGGGTCGCCAACTCCCGAACTCACCAGCCGTGAGCCCCTGAGGGTGTAGCATTATCTAGGGTGCACCAAAAGCGGTGGGGCTACATACACCCTGCCTCCTTAAGGGCCTTGAGCACAAGGCAGGAGGTAAAAGGAAAAGAAAAAGAAGGCTGACCCCTCACAGAAGGAGGGTGTCAGGAAAGATGAGACAAGGGCCAATTAAGGCGGGAAAGGAAGAGACTCCCTAGGCCTCGAATACCCTAATACCGTCGGGGTCGGAAGAGAACAAGAGTTGACCAAGTGAGGTCGACAGGAAAGAAGACGGACAGGAGCCCGGCACAAGTAAGTGGAAGCAATGCCGGACTCAGCTGGGGCCCCGTGGTCGCCAACCCACGCCCACTAGAAGTGAGCCCCTGGGGGACCAATAATAAAACTAGGCCACAAATTATGTGTAGTCCCAAAGAATAAGGGGGTTAAGATGAAGCCCTAAATCGTCCTTTGCTCCTTTCTTCAAAGCGGGCGATTTTAATTTAGAAAATTTACAGAACAAAGACATTGGGAATCTAATTATGAAAATATTCAGCCAATAATGTTTATGATAAGGAACCCTTACGAAGATAAATGCGAAAATCAGCCCAGTGAAGATAGAGAATTGTACAATCTGCATTAAACGTGAAAATATAGTTTTGTATGGATTCCGAAGGACCATTACAACTATGCATTCGCCTTATTTTATGACACCATTCATAATGATACAAATTATCCCTAAAATCAAGCAATCCTTCAGACACCCGCTCTTATCCTAAACCGTGTCCATGCCAAGGTCCTCCTACAGTTCGTTCAGCGCGTCTGAATGGACACATCTCGATTTGAACTTAGAACAGCGTACATTACCAGCTCTCGTGCAAACATGCTGATAGCATTAATGATTACTGTACGTTTAAATATCCTGTTATCGTAACATGGTTATCAAGTCCAATGTAACAGTGTGAAGGTTCATTACGATAGCATGTCAATTAAATCACTCCATAACTGACAAATTCTGGTTGGTTGGTTCCTTAGTTTAGGGGCTGCGACAACGCGGCCATGCAGCCCCGTGTACTTTGGGTGTGTTTAGAATCTGTCTGATAACCGGTGTTAATTTTGATGACTGTATTAGTGTGTTATCTGTTTTTAATTCAAGTAAGGACTGCAGACAGTAATTTCAAGTAGTTCCTACTTTTGCTACCAAATGCTACCGTCCACGACACATAGCTTGCGGACTTGCCTACCAGATAGCATCGCAGTCAGCACCTGGCAGCGAACGTTGGAACTTATAGAGCGTTATCAATTCTAACCTGCAAATTTAGCTTCACACAAGTGTAGTTAGTGGAAAGGTTCTTTTACATGCCATAAATATATGCAATGGGACCGCCGGCTCTACTTCCCCTCCGAAGGAAGGCATACTGAGGGATTTTAAACGCTCTTAAAAAATCCGACGACTTCGGCCTGAAAAATTCTAATAAATGTTTAAATTCAAAGGATTGTATGTATTGTTGATTTTTGGTTAACAAAATAATGATAACCACACTCAGTTGGTGACGGCACTTCTGCAAACATACAAAATACAGTAGCTCTACTACTAGGTTACGAAAAGTCTAGATGGGAGTGGGGAAAATAGATTTTATGGGACATGTTGCATCCGAGTTTATTGTATTTTTGCAGAAATCAATGAATTACTCCCTTGAAGGATTCCTACGCTTCCATTTGTTTCCCCTCCTAAACTCGGTCAAACGCACGATCCTTTACTAGTAGACGAATTTGTGGCCCAACAAAACTACCTTTCTTAACTTTTGCACTTAATTTAGGAAATTTGTATCTTAAGTAGCCTACTTAAAGACCCTTGCATACCTTGATTCATACCTTTGACAAAATCTTTCATCAAACCCAGCTTTATATGTATGGGTAGGGTTACCATCCGTCCGGATTTCGTCCGGACAATCGGGATTTTAAACATGTGTCCGGTTTGGCGTCCGGATTTAAAAATTGTCCGGAAACCGAATACGTGGCAAATATTTGGGAAAATTTTACTTCACACCACATATAGGTTGGTCACATTGAGCACCAGGACTGCTCAGGCGGCTGCACCTGTTCTGTGTGCCGCTCCTGTCGCCATTTTATTTGGAAGGAGTGCGTTCAGTCAGTTTAGTGCTACTGTTTTGTTTGCTGGACTGCGTCCATTTCTAGACGTTTTATGCTATTAGTTTTCAGTATCAGTAGTTTTTAAGTACATAACAACAAAGTAGTGTTATAAATTGGAAAAATGCCGAAGCGTAACTTAAAGAAGAATATAAGTTTCTGAGACAGTGCCAAAATAGCAATGATCGCGTGAGGTGTACGGTGTACAATTCAGAATTTTCGGTGGAAGATCGGGGACGCTATGATATAGAAAATCATTTGCAGACTGAAAGACATAAGAAGGCGATTCAAGCAGCGTCCTCGGCAAGTATTAAAACATTTTTTAAAAATACTGATGCCACTGATGCTGAGCTGCAATGTCCAGCAAAAGAAGCTACTTTTGTCTACCATACTGCAATGCATGGACTTAGTTTCAAAACGTCTGATTGCAATGCCAAACTGATTAAAATGCTTTTTGAACCGAAATTCTCGGGAGCTCGTACTAAGACCGAAGCCATCATTGTAAATGTAATATCCCCTTACATATTTGACAAACTTCTCAAAGATCTGAAGGATGCAAATTTCATTACTCTAACAATTGACAGTTCAAACAGAAAAGAGGTTAAATTGACTCCTGTTTGTGTTCGTTATTTTAATCAAAATGAAGGTGTTAACGTGAAGCTGTTATTTTTTGATGAACTTCCAGGTGAAACCTCTGATATCTTAGTAGAACATGTTTTAAAATGCATCAAAAAGTTCTCTATTGACTCCAAGGTCGTATGCCTATGCGCTGACAACACCAATACCAACTTTGGTGGTGTTAAAAGGCAGGGCCAAGGAAATGTATTTCGCAAACTTCAAAATGCCCTCTCAAGGCCAATTCTTGGCATTGGCTGTTCGGCGCACATTCTGCATAACGCAGTGCAGCATGCCTGTGATGCTCTACATGTGGGCGTCGAGGCAATCGTCGTGAAAGTGTACAAATACTTCTTCCAATATACTGTCAGAGTGACGTCATTGAAAGAATTTTGTGAATCTGTAGAAGTAGAGTACAAAAGGATCCTTTCCCACGGCAATACGAGATTTTTAAGCTTGATGCCAGCAGTAGAAAGAATATTGGTTTTGTTTGAGCCCTTGAAAGCATATTTCTCATCACTTAACAACTGCCCTGCAACAATTCAATCATTTTTTGAAGACCCAGTCAATGAACTGCTTTTAACATTTGTTCACGGATGTCTGCAAATGTTTCAACTATCAATATTGAAAGTTGAGTCTGATCAAATATCAGCTACAGAAGCGGCGCAAGTATATGAACAATTACTTGAGAAACTGGAAGAAAGGAAGGCTGAAAATTACATACCATTTGCTGCTAAACAATTACTAAGGAAATTGAAAACTGAAGAAGCTATTAATGACAGCAAGGAAGAAGAGTTTTTAAAATGTGCCGAAGGTTTTTATCAAGCTGGCATTACTTACTTAATTCCTGCCGCTCCCTTCGGAGCATAGGGCCTTGGCGAAATTTCTCCACCCAGTACGGTTCCTGGCCATTCTCTTCACTTGACTCCAGTTCTTGTCCACCTCTGCAATTTCATTTTCGATCGTCCTTTTCCAGGTCTTCTTAGGTCGACCTCGCTTCCTGGCGCCTTGAGGATTCCAGTCTAGCGCCGCCCTCTCAATAGCTCCGTCCGGCTTCCTTAGTGTGTGACCAATCCAGCGCCATTTCCTCTCCTTGATCTGGATGCTAATCGGTTGTTGATTGGTGATGGTCCAAAGATCTTCATTTGAGATTATGTCCGGCCACCTCACATTCATGATGCGACGCAGACATCGGTTAATGAACACCTGTAGCTGGTTGTTGATCGGTTTTGTGACTTTCCATGTTTCACAGCCGTAGAGAAGAATCGACTTTACGTTGGTATTGAAAAGGCGGAGCTTGGTCTTCCTGGAAATGTTTCTATTTCTCCAGATGGGGTAGAGCTGGACAAAGGCACCATTTGCCTTCCTGATACGGCTTCGAACATCTTCCTCTGCTCCCCCATCATTTGTGACTATACTTCCAAGGTAGAGTAAGGACTCAACTCGCTCAATTTCCTTTCCGTTGACTGTCAAACTAGTCGTGATGTCAGAATTTATCCTCATCTCTTTGGTCTTGTTGGTGTTGATCATTAGTCCTGCACGTTCTGCTTCTCTCTGCAACCTCCCCCAGCTTATCTTCTATGTCTCGGTACCGTTGTGCCATAAGACAAATGTCGTCTGCGAAATCCAGATCTTCAAGCCTGTCATTTATACCCCATTGAATACCCCTCTTCCGTCCTCCCATTACCTTCTTCATCACACTATCCAGGACCAACAGGAACAGAGTGGGGGAAAGGACACACCCCTGTCTGCTCAACAGAAATGCAAAGAGAAGCCTTATGGGGTGGAAGCCAATTTCTAATAGGCTCATGTTTGCTAGGTTTAAGACAAAGATCAGGAATGTGATCATCATCCAATGCTATGCGCCTACAGAACAATCGAAAAAAAAAAAGCTGGCATTAGCTACTTGAAACTTTGGGAAAGCAGCATTGACAAAGCTAAACACTTCAAGTGGTTGACACTACAACATGTCCCTTCTTGGGATGAAATGGAAGACAGTGCTCTGACAGTAGTCAGTGTCATACCAGATTCAATAAATGTGGATGAGCTATTTGATGAACGTTCGGCACTTATTCAAGTTTTGAAGAATCTGAGACCCGAATGGGACGCCGTGCCAAAAGAAGAAACCCCTAAAACTCATGAAAAGTGGAGACAATTGTTTTGAAGTATTTTCCAAGAGCAATGTTTCCTTTGCGAATATTTACAAACTTGTAGAATTCGCCATGTGTCTGCCTGGAACTTCAGCTACAGCTGAGCGAATTTTTTCAATGGTGGGAGCAATATGGACAGCTGAACGAGGACGATTATCTCTTGCAGTTGCCAGGGACCTGCTAGTTATCAAGGCAAATAGTGATATGACATGCTCAGAGTTCCACGACCAAATAAAAAATAACAAGCCATTTCTGAAGAAAGTCAGCTCTAATGAAAAATACGATGCAAGGAAAATTGAGGAACCTGCCCCTGGACCCAGCACAGATTAATCTAAGACGAGAAAAAATTGTTCAAGGGATCAGTATGATATATGATGAACACTGATTGATGTTTTTGTATATTCTTATGTAATCATGTTATGTAATTGTAAAGGGATTGTAAACCTATAAAATCAAGTTCAGTTCATTTCATTTTGTTCGTCCATACCCCCCAGACCCCCCGGAAGATCCGACGTCCGGATTTGGCCTAAAAATATTATGGTAACCCTATGTAGGGGTGAAAGAAGAACATCTTTGGGTTCACGAGAGGTTCGGCAACATTTTTCTCGCTAGAGCTAAGATTTCTTGCAGTCGGCTTGAATATAATGTAATTTCCTATCTCTCCTGTCCCACATACATATAAATGCAGCAGTATTTAGTGTAGGTCTACCCCAGTTGCATTCCTAAGAGTACAGCGATAACATTTAGATTGCCACAGATTTTGCACTTGAGTTCAGCATATTTGGTTGTGTCGAGAAGGGCTGTCATGTTTGCATATGTCTCCTTCATGGGAACTGTATGACGAACAGGAATAGACGGTTGCCGTTGTGAAGTAATACAGCTTTCAATGTAAGCTCGGAGGCGTCTATAAATAGCTTCCATTCAGTTGGATCGTGATTCAAATTCAAACATTTCATCAAACCATTAACGTCGCAGCATACAAGATTGCTTTTATTCTCAAAAGGAAGCAGAATCCTGAAGTTATCTGTACTGTGAGACCCTGACATGTTGGAGAAGATTCCATTGCTGTAGTCTTGACCCTGCAAGTTCTGCCTTCTCCTGTGACGACAAGGTCTCGAATGAGATTACTCAATTCCGCTTGACTCAGTTCATCATCTTTCCCCCCTGAAAATCAGGGTCATAAGGCTTGTTGTGTTCTTCTTATTCTACACTGTCTTCATTTTCTACGTCCAACTGATAATGTTGGAGTGGAGTAGGAACTCGTAAATTATCTGAATATGGAATAGGTCGAATAGCAGATGGAGGATTCGGGTATTGAACTGTTCCGCTTTTCTTCATTGACAATCCTGCCTTTATAGATGAAGTCAAGCAGAAATAGTCATCTGTATGGTTTGTAAGACCCACCAAAACATAACTACCAAAAACAAAATTTCCTCCAAAACTGAAAATGTAGACTCGAAAGAAAGACATGTCACTGTATCTACAAAGCAGGAGCTAATTGATCATTTTATGGTGATTTTTAACTCAGTAGTAAGTCGAAATGTATAAGAATAAGGTAATTTGAGCCCGAAACATTTTCATTGTTGGGTAGTGAATTCATTTTAAAATAGATTCTATAATAATTTGGTGACCATGGAAGGCGAATATGTTCAGTGACGTATTGCTTTTCATTCTTTGAGAACTGCTTTATTGCTTTATGAGAAACCAGTTTTTTGTATAAAATTTGAACTTTCAGCTCAAACTTTCTGATGAATAGTTCCTTAATGCATTCTAGTCAGTTACTTTCCAACATACTTAAGAGGATGTAGACAAAAATACTCGAATTATAGTACTAGATTCTAGAATTAAGATTATGTTATCGCAATTTTAGGCAATATCAGCAATAAAACGGCACAGGGAATCATCGTACCCATCAGTAATTATGTGAGATATAACTTTGAGAACAGAAATGATCCACGGTAAGACATTTTGAAGTATACATAGCGATACGTACGTAAACTATCTAGGGGAACGTTTTGGTGCAGTCGATGACGTGCAGACGTTGATATTCGTTTGTTTGATGCGTTGGCTTGAATTGCCGCCGTTGTGTCAGCTGCGTGTGGTTTCGAACAGTGCGTCGTTAGATAGCGATGTATTAACATGTGTTCACTGCTATTTGTTACTTGTTAATATTATTTGTTAAACTATTAGTGTAAAATGACCCTTTCATGGTTGTATCTAGTAACTATTAAATAAATAAAAATACAACAAGCATGGTTACACAAACATTAAAGGATTTTAAGGAAGCCGACATTCACATTACAGATACATATAATATGAATTTATTTCGGGACAAAATTCAAATAGTGATCTTCAGGGAGGAACAAGTAAGACAATGAAACCAGCCACGCAACATTGGACAGCTCCGGAAGCAGAGATCACAGAGGATGAAACAAATGTGGGCAGAGAGAAAAAAAAAGATAATAAGAATTATGTTATTGGTTTTACTTCCCTTCTCACTACTCTGGCTTTCAGAGACGCCGGGGTGCCAGAATTTTTCCCCGAAGGGAATCTTTAACGTGCCTCTAAATCTACTGACACGGCTCCCTCCCATTTGCGCACCCTCAAATGCCAGCTGACTGCACTAGGATACGAACCTGCAACCTTGGGCCCAGCAAGCGAGAACGTTACTGCTCAGCCACGCAGCCAGCCAAGAGAAAAAAAGACATGCGGCAAGATTTCAAGTATTGATTTTGTGCTCTGTAATAGTGCTATTTGATTGATTAAATAAATAATAAGAATTAATAATAATAAATAAATAAATAAAAAGTGCGACGTGTGGTGGTGAGATACGAATGTTCATAAATGTAATTTAGTTGTTCAATTTGTTACACTGTACTCTTCTCAAGCCATGTTGAGACAAAACCATTGTTTACTGCTTGGTTAGATGGTCTGGATGAAGCCATTGGTCACTACTAGGTTAGACGACTGTCTGGACGAAACCATTCACCACTGCTAGGTTAGATGACGTTCTGGGCGAAACCATTGGCCGCTACTAGGTTAGATGACGGTCTGGGCGAAACCATTGACCGCTACTAGGTTAGATGACGGTCTGGGCGAAACCATTGGCCGCTACTAGGTTAGATGACGTTCTGGGCGAAACCATTGGCCGCTACTAGGTTAGACGACTGTCTGGACGAAACCATTCACCACTGCTAGGTTAGATGACGTTCTGGGCGAAACCATTGACCGCTACTAGGTTAGATGATGGTCTGGGCGAAACCATTGACCGCTACTAGGTTAGATGACGGTCTGGGCGAAACCATTGACCGCTACTAGGTTAGATGACGGTCTGGGCGAAACCATTGGCCGCTACTAGGTTAGATGACGGTCTGGGCGAAACCATTGACCGCTACTAGGTTAGACGACTATCTGGACGAAAATTATTGATTGTACTACAAGCAAGGGAGTCTAGGGCTACGCCCCGGGTTATGCATGTATGCAATGTATGTATGTATGTATGTATGTATGTATGTATGTATGTATGTACGTACGTAAAGCCTTATTAACACCTAGAATTGAACATGTATGCATCTTTCAAACCTTTAGTGTATTCCATGGCGTCATTAATGCCGCCATTGTGTGTCAAAGGCAATTTTGCAGTAATGTATCGCAATCTATATACTCCTAACAGTTTCTACTGTTATGCCCTGATACCAGCTTGTATAATCGAGTTCTCTCGGACCCGCAGTGATGATGTCAAAGAGTTCAGAAGTCCTCGTCTCAAAAGGTTAGAGCCCTATTCTGCAGCGCATAGTGCAAGAATGAGAAGCTGAGACATCATCGAAGTATGTACAAAGCACAGCCAACAGCAGTAGCATACCATTTAGTCTGTAGACATGATCAGATGACTGCACGGGCCTCTTCACGCAATGTCGCTTGATTAAGCTAATTGGTCAGTTGGACGGAGTCTCTGGAGCAATTTTAACATCGACATGAAGAATTTACTTTCCTGTAAGTACGACACTTCATTCCCCCACTGCATTCTATCAACCAGCCGTCGAGCGTCAGCTCTTTGAACTATAGTAGGAGGCATCTTACACTTCAACAACAACAACAACAACAACAACAACAACAACAACAACAACAAAGCAAATTATTCTTCTTCAAAGAAATCTAATTTTAATGTTTTTTTAGTCGGTCAACACTATTGTACCCAATTGTGTTGGGTGTTTCCCTAATTCTGAAAAAAAAAACATGAGATTAAAGGAAAGTTTTTAGTTTTAACTGACCGTCTTTTTACGTGGA
This sequence comes from Meconema thalassinum, assembly GCA_946902985.2. Taxonomy (NCBI): domain Eukaryota; kingdom Metazoa; phylum Arthropoda; class Insecta; order Orthoptera; family Tettigoniidae; genus Meconema; species Meconema thalassinum. The sequence goes on along the minus strand of OX336393.1, from coordinate 310,172,340 downwards.
ATCCGAACCACAGGACATGGCATTTCACTTCGAAAATATCACAAGCATTGACACGGTCAACCTTGGTGAGAGGCCAACAGCTTGACCGCTGCGCCACCACGCCCCTTTACGTGAGATTAATAAATACACTAAATAGGTCTACATACTGTAAATACTATCACCCATACTTGTAGATATATGTTTAATAGGCTAAGTATTATAATAGATCTGATGATGGTCACTTGACGATCGAAACTGGTCATCAAAGTGTATTTATTTATCTCATGATTTCTTTTTCAGAATTAGGGAAACATCCAATACGATTGGGTGTAAACGTGTTGATCGACTGAAAAACATTGAATTTCGATTACTAAGGCAGCACTGATAAATGGCTTCAAATACCATATTCTTTAAAGAAAATTTTGTCAACCGAGATTATATTACTTACATACAGTAAATATTTACTTTAGCGATCGTCGTAAATTCATAACATAACAGTAAGTCATTATACTGTAGATGGCAAACATTATGTAGAATATGCAACTTACATGTTCTTCAATAGGCGTTGCATAATACCATAGGCGTAAGTTATCTTGTTTGGCTAACGATGTCCTAGTAAAGTGAAGCAAAATCTAACTCCGTACAGGCCACGGAGGCCTATCAAGCAGTGGAAAGTAGAAGCTCCCGTTTTTCAAACTAAAGTCTGTTCGCCGAGTCGAGATAGTGCGCGTAAATACTTGCACGTGGTCAGTTGACTGCCTGGACAGGGAAACACGCCCAGTTCACGTCATCGGCTCCGTCGCACAGGGGTAGCTAAGAAGCTCCGAATCATTAGTCATGCCGTAGCCCTAGAAAAGACAAGACTTGCTGCACTGTTTACTGTTGCCTGCCATAAGCAATTAAGAACTAATTAATTAATTAAGTAAATAAATAAATACAAAAACGAACAACAAATAAACCGCGCTGTAGCAGGTAACCGATAAAAGTCAGCCCGCTTCACATGTAGGCTATACACAGCACTGAAGTTGGCGACGTTCAACAGGCACAGCTCTATACACCCCCTGCGGGCAGCCCTGCAATCATGTGTACAAATGTGCTTATTCCACTATCTCGACTCGGCGAACAGACTTTAGACGGGATGGCGATATCAGCTGCATACCCGGCCGCCTTTGCTCTAACGAATTACCCTGGCACAGAACTCATTTCTGTTGCAAGCTGAGTAAACCCCAGGGCATTTGTGTTTCGGAAAGTGGCAGTTTTGTTTCAAAAGTCCACTACCTGGGTGGGATCGAACTCATTCCCTACTCGTCAGAAGCACAGTGCCTTTACCGACTGAGCCGAGTCGGAAATAGGCTAGTTGTAAAAAGAACATTTTATACTAGCGTAGTTGCAATGGGTCAGGACAGCCTTCCCTTACACAAATCAAACTTGCCAGTTATTGATCAAACATTAGTTCTGTTCTCTACAGGTATCAGAAGGAGATTCTTCCCTTTTAATAAAACAGCACACGAGAAAGGCAAGGCGCTTTAACCCTCAGTTACCCAGGCTCAATTATAGAAAATACATACCCAGGTCTGGTCTGACACACCCCTCTTTATTTTTCAACAACACGAAGAGTTGAATTGATACAGGGGTTTCAAAATTAATCTATAGATTCTGTGACCTCTTATATATTTAAATACCATTGACATAAAACAAAAACCCCTTGCAACGCTTGGCCCTTGGTATTTGAAATACAAAATTTCTTTAAAAACTGCCTTAGATAGTGAATTCGAATATTATGGAAACAATATAAGAGGAAATTTATCACTATCTATAGACATGCGAAGCAAAGGACACAAACTAGTACACTAGCATGAAAATACAACGAAAAACAGCAATCAAAGCAAAAATTACAAGCAGTTTTTTATCATAGTTTATTTTTATAGTCAATGGATCGGGCTCAATATTGGCGGTTATTATCCACAATTAAGCTCATATTCTCATTCTCTGTTGTTTTGAGCTAATCACAGCAACATTTGCAGACTTTTCTTTGGCAAATTGCAAACAAATTGGCTTTCTGCAAGAATGGCCCATGTAAGGAATTTTCCATTTCTGGCTTGGAGTGCACATGTGGCAAGTCTTCCTCTTTAGCAGTTCGGTTTCTCTTCAATTGGAGGCAGTGCTTCTTTACACTGCTTCTTTCTATTGCAGATCCTGAGTTCATGGGTGAGATTAAGTGTTTGAAGCCCTCTTTTCCATAAGTGGAAATACGAGAGCTTTCGCTAGTGCTTCCATGAATTCAAGCCTGGAGACAGGAGTCTGAGATACGGTTGGATTCAATATTGCAAAACCTTCATCACAGTCCATTTCACCATCACTCCCCAAAACATTCAGCAATTACACTTTGGAAATGTTAATCAGCGGCCATCACTTTACGTGAGCTTCCAGCTAGGGAAGTCATTTCGCAACGGTAATACTCAGGTATGGGCAGGTGGACCGCCTGAATATTACACACCACTCAGCGTAACAGCTAGCGATAAACTGATGTCTTCGAACACATGCGTTCGCACAAATAATATAAGGTGCGTTCAAAAAGTAACGAGCCAAAGGCTGGAATGCACAAACCGGTGACTACATCGGCTAATCGTGGCGTGTGTAACGAGGTGTGGTTCCGACCAGAGCGTGGATGGTCACAGCCCGTCGATAGAGGGCACGAGTGCACGTCGCGTGACGATACAAAGCGAGCAGCAGCGTGCATCAATCGTCCAACTCTGCCAGTCGCATTGCAAAGAGTGACATGGAAGCGTCAACCGAAGAGCAAAGAGGTGTTGTTCGGTTTCTGACAGCGGAAGGAGTAGGGGGAACGGACATTCATCGCCGAATGTCACAAGTGTACGGCGAACACTGCATGACCCTTGCAAAGGTCAAGGCATGACACAAGCGCTTCAGGGAAGGGCGGGTGTCGTTAGCCGATGATGCCCGGTCTGGGGCACCCCCCTGCATTACCGATGACAACGTCCAGCTGGTTGATGTACTCATTACCCAGGACCGCCGAGTGACAGTGAACGCCATAGCCGCCGTGGTCGCTCCACGACAATGCACGACCTAATACGGCCAACACAGTCGCGGCACTCCTGCAGAAATTCAAATGGGAGGTTCTCGGCCACCCTCCATACAGTCCAGACCTTTCTCCCTGTGATCACGCCATTTTTGGTCCCCTGAAAAGGGCTCTGCGGGGCCAACGATTCACCTCTGACGCCGACGTCCAGCTGTACGTGCGGAACTGGTTCACATCGCAGCCCAGGGAATTTTATGAGACAGCCATTCACCGCCTCGTGTCACGGTGGGACAAGTGCCTCAACAGCCAGGGCCAACACTTCTAACATACAGGTACTGGTTTCTGTAATTATGCCTCCGGCTCGTTACTTTTTGAACGCAACTTATAAATTACAGAAGCTTGGGCTGCTCAAGATCGCAGCAAATGAGAGTAACTATTACTGTTACCAAGGTGAGCGGTCTGTCAGACCAGTCCTGGGTACATGAGGGTTAAAAACCGATGGTAAGATATATTGAGAATATTGTTACATTTAGGTGTTTCGGCATCGTGGTCATCAGTACTGTGCAGTTGGTATGCGTATGATTTGTCTGATAACCTGTATTACTGTGGTGTTTGAGTAGGGTGTGATTGTGGCTTAAAGTTAGGAACCATCCCGACATTTGCCTAAAGTAGAAGTGGAAAATCACAGAAAACCACTTGTAGGAAGGCTAAGGAGATCAAACCCATCACTTCTTTGTTTTACTTCAGACACAAGAATGTACCCCGTTCCAACCCTGAGAAATGTATTAGCAGAGCCCGAAGAGGATTTTTTAACTCGCCAGTACATCTACTATCAAGGCTCCCTCGCATTAAAGTACCCACAAATGCCAACTGACTTCGCCAAGATTCAATCCTACAATCATGGGTACAGCAGGTAAGGAAGTTTCTTCTGCGCTATGGGGCCAGTCGGCGACAATATTAAGATCGTAGGTGTCTAAATGCAACATGTTTAATGAATTGAAGACAGCTCCACTTTCTGGTCAATTTCCTGTCTTTGCTGTAAGCTATCATAAAAAAGAAGCTATCTGTAGGTGCAAGAACTGTACTGCTCCACTGATTTGGTGCGGAGGAGTGTAAAAAGAGCTGTCGGGGTTGTTTTAACTGTTTCTACCGGCGCATGAATCCAGACAGCTCCGCTCCTGGAGCAGTCTGGTTCCTTTTCGGCCATTTGGCAAGAGAATATACAGGGTCTTTCATATAAAATAAGAGCGCCAAGCGGCGGCTTTGTTAACCTAGCTGCGGTCACCTTGGCCAAGCTTTTGGCGCGCCAAGGCCCCCTGCTTTAAGCGAGTGTACAGTCATATAGGTGATGCAGCGGCCTGGCTAGCGTGTGTACAATGCTGAAATCTTACTTTAGTTAGTTAGTTAGTTAGTTATTGTTGATGAAACCGAAACCCCTATAGTATTGAAAGCGCGCGCATAGTACAAACGATGGCCTTTTTTTTTTTTAGTTCCGATGGACTGTATAAAAATAACAGATTGACATTACCAAACTTGACCTTGCAATAAGCGTGCAGTTGCTCAGTCGCCAGTCTAAACCTCAAGTGCTAACATGGTGAGACAGTTGTCATTGCAACATCGAATTTTTTATGTAAAACTTATTTTAAGTACGAGACGGCTCGGCGGGTACGTGATGCATTTGTTCAGCAATTTCCTGATGAAGTGCCACCTTCAGTTAGTTAGTTAGTTATTGTTGTTTTAAGGGGCGGAACTACGAGGTCATCTGCCCCTCTTAACACAGATTAAAGAATACAAATTTTTAATTGAATTTATAATTTTGATGTGGACATCTAAATTTTAAAAAGACCAAAAAATTAATAAAACAAAAACAAAACAAAATTAAATAAAAATAAAAATAAACAAAAATTACGGAAAAACAAAAACATTATCATTCAAAAACGAACAAGTCGTTGAGTCAATGTTCACTGGAAAATTTAGATTGCTGGCCCTAACCCACTCTCACTTATAAAGCGGATAACGCGATCAGCAGCCACCGCGTCATCGGCTAATATAAGTTTGAGTGTCGTCTGCAAACCAAGGTTTCTTCGTAAGTCAGCAAGATCCACACACTCGGTGAAAATGTGGGCCACGGTGAAAACGGCTCCACGGGTACAAAGTGGGGGTCTTCCCTTCTCATTAGGTACGAGTGGGAGTGCCACCTTCACTAGCACAGATTCACGTAATTGCAAATAAGTTTGACACTACTGACTCGGTGCTCAATAAAAAACATGCCCGCACACGAACAGTTTTAACAGAGGATGAGCTAGATGACATTGGCGAGAACCTTGAAGGTCTCCGAATAAATCACTCACAAAATTAGCACAAGTAGGGGTTTCGGTTTCATCAACAATAACTAACTAACCAACAAAAGTAAGATTTCAGCATTGTACACACTCTAGCAAGGCCGCTGCATCATATAGGATTGTACACACGCGCCAAAAGCTCGGCCAAGGTGACCGCAGCCGCGGTTAACAAAGCCGCCGCTTGGTGCTCTTATTTTATATGAAAGACCCTGTATTTGCCACACGATTATCGTGCCCTGGTACCAGGGGCGTATTTTTGTCACATATATTATTTGTTTATGAATTAAAACATTAAAAACCAATACTATTGTTACTAAGTGACGTACGGCAACTTTGCAAAGCAAGGCGACGGTAGAGCGTTGTAAACAGTGTGACAATCAGTTTGCTCTGATCTTATGTGTAACAACATAACCTCTTATTACTCTCCAGTGCCTTCGCTCTTATGAACGAACCAAGAACAGTAACAAGTGCCCTTGAAGCGTGTGACAAAAGTTTTTTTCCCGAACTTTTATACCCTTATCCAACTTTTGGCAAATTGGCCTCTCTCTGTAGCTACTGATACTGCCGGACGGAGTTTGAGTTGGTTGAAAACATACTTAAGAAATTCTACTTCTGAAAACAGACTCAACGGTCTAGTATTGTAATCTATTGAGAGACATACATCTCACTGACGATGAAGTTATGAACCGATTTGGCAATGCTTCAAGAAACCTTGACTTTATATTATAGCGTGTGTTGTAAATCACAACAGTAATGTTAATTCTTTCCATGTAAACTCTATCAAGTGAGCAAGATGATTGTATTAATAAAAAAGTATCATAAAATGTCTTAGTTGTATTTGAAATTAACCAAACATAAAACATCACAACAAATTGGTTGAAAAAATGATGCCAGATAGCCTTAAAACTCATCATTTAGCCCCAAATTATACACAAGTTTCACGGAGAGAACCCCGGACCCCCTATTCTTTGGGACTATACCATGCCCCCTAACCCTCGGTTGGGCACCCTCCGAAATAAAACTCTATATCCGCCCCTGCCTGGTACAGAATGCGAGTCGCAAGTTCATTGTTCACGATGTAACATGAACAATGCTTTTGAACTACACAACTCACATCAAACCTTCTTCCAACCAAAGATCAGTATTCTACTCGTAAAGGTGCAACGTTAACAGTGTCAAAATATAGATACGTTGAATACAACAGCAATGGACTGTCGTGCAGTGTCAATGCAAGCACCATGCTAAGAGATTTCTTTGTATTTGAGAAAGCAGGAGCTAGTCTTTACTTACCAGACGCATCAAGCCTTCTACATCACAGTGTTTTAAAAGTCAATACAAATAAGGCAAAGGATGGTAAAGATATAGCTTCGAAGTATGTTTCACCTGTCTGTGGTTCTACAACCAGGTAGTTTCAACTGGGAATGTCCATGCACCCGGTGGTGATGTTGGTGATGAATAATGATGAACTCCCTGTGAATCTCATTTCCTTAGTGTATATAAATCTTATTACTCTCTCAGTAAGTCTGCTATATACGAGGGTCGAGTCATAAGTCATGGCAACTATTTTTTCTCGCGGACAGGAGACAACACGGAAAATCTACGATATGCATTTGGAAACGTACGGTATGTACTTGCATAGGATGCCACTAGATGGTGTATGTAAACAACAGTGTGGGTCTGAGCATGCCCCCCAAGTTCAGTGTGGAGTGAGAGCGTCACACAATGGAAGTCAACAATGAGCAACGATCGTATATTCGCCTGATCTGAGCCCATGTGACTATGATCTAATCCCCCAAGTCAAGAAGCCACTACGTGGACAACGTTTGCTAACAAAGAAGACATCGTAACAGCATTTCGGAGGGAAGTGTTACATGTTAGCGATACACATGCAGTGCCTGCCCCACAGCTGGCAACGCACAGTAGACACCTTGGGTGATTATTTCGAAGGTCTGTAACCAGTGGAGACCTGTCCTTTGTACGTAGTATTGTGTATTTGATGTCTATACCATAATAAAATAATGTTTACTATTGGCCTGTGTTCTGTCACTTATCTACGAGCATCTCCTGACGTCAGAATTTATCTTCAGGCACTATGCATACTTACATGCCCCGATATTTCCAAATGCAATACGTAGATTTTCCGTGTTCTTTCCTGCTCGCGAGAAAAAAAAAATAGTTGCCATGACTTATGACTCGACCCTCGTAATAAAGAATGTTACAGTGATAACTCGGGTAAAAAGTATTGGTTATTGCATTCTCCGTAGTAAACATAGTTTATCGTGGCACGAAACAAGACAGCTCCAGCGGCTGTGTGAATAGGCCTAAACAGAGGAGTCCAATAACACAACCCGTATCCTTTCCAGTTCAATACGTATGTTCTAGCTAGTTTACGTAGATAACCCTTACTTTTACAACGTATAATTTTGTGTCTCCTGTAAAAAAATATTATTTGGAATTGTCTGGTTCTTGCGCAGGGCTCTTCAATTATTTGTTTTGTTGTGTCAACAAAGATGATGATGATTGTTGTTTTATAGGGCCTAACAATGTCAAGAAACACAAATAGCTGTGGAGGGCCGGTCAAGGTCACTCAACAATACGATAAGGAGAGACACCGCTCTGGAAATCTACGTGCTACTCTTAAAATATTAAACTTTAAAAAATCAAACAATTTCTTGTTTGAGATATTCGCTTTCACAACCAAATAATTACATTAGTTTCTTGTTTGCCTTCGCCTGTTAGTTTTAGTTTAGTTACATAGGGCCTATTACCAATTCGCACGACCGTCATGTTGTGTCTGTTCAGCTCATTCGATTAGGATACACGTGAACTTACACTATAATACACTGAAGAAAATGGAAATTGCAACACCATGAAGGCATTGGTCGTTTGTGTTGATTTTCAAGATATGGAACGATGTCATGTAGGTATGTAAACGATCAAAGTTTCAGAGCCATTGGATTGTTGCTACAGGTCTCCCCACGTGATTGGTCGCGGAGGAATCAACTCCAGTATACGGACTCTGGTGTAGCGTAGTTGACTTGCAGTCTGTGCAGTGAAGTGTTCCCCGTCAAACATGCCTAGACGACAGGGAAGAGCACGCCATCAACAACTGTCGCCGTTTGAGAGGGCCCGAATAATTGAGCTGTGTGAGGCTGGATTATCGCTAAGGACTGTCGCTTCACGTGTTGGCCGACAGGCATCTACGGTACAACGTGTATGGCAGTAGTGGTCCAATGAAGCTACCCACACTCGTAGACCTGGCACAGGCCCAGCGCGACAGACAACTGTGAGAGAGGATCGCCGCATCATTCGGACGGCCCGGATGGAACCCCATGCAACAGCAGCGCAAATTCGAGCAGCTGTGGCACCCCACGTTACACAACAAACAGTTGGTAATCGCCTGCGTGCAGCTGGCTTACGATCCCGTGTCCCTGCAGCGACGTGTAAGGCTGGCCTGGTGCCGAGAATGATCGACGTGGGTCGACGAATGGCATAGGATCGCATTTAGTGATGAATCGCGCTTCTGTCTTGCCCGCAGTGATCGCCGGAATCGTGTGCGCCGAAGTACCGGGGAGAGGGGCCGCCCAGACCTTATTGTCGAGAGGCACACAGGTCCAACACCAAGCATTATGGTCTGGGGAGCTATTGGCTTTTATGTGAAATCACAATTAGTGCTTGTTGAGGGCACTATGACTGCTCGACAGTACGTTGATAGGGTACTCAATCCAGTGGTTGTCCCTATGTTGGCGAACATTGCTAATGGGATGTTTCAGCAGGACAATGCCCGGGTTCACACTGCACGCATCTCCAGAGAAGCTCTCCACGACATCACAACCTTAGAATGGCCCGCCAGATCCCCGGACCTCACTCCTATTGAGCATGTGTGGGTCATGATGGGGCGACAACTGGCCAACCGTCCTCAGCCACCCACAACTCCGGAACAACTAACCCGTGCAGTGCAGCAAGCATGGGCCACAATTCCTCAGGAAGCGATCCAGGGCCTTATTGACTATGCCTCGCGGAATTCATCAATGTATTGCAGCTCGTGGTGGGCACATCCCGTATTGATTGTTGTCCAAACTTGCGGTCAGAGGTACCTGAAAGTGTAATCATCGAATCACAACCGAACACTCGTCCTGCATGTTCAATTGCAGCAATGTAGCACCACTCCTTCAGGGTGTTGCAATTTCCATTTTCTTCAGTGTACCTCGATCATTGGGCAAATTAACACATTTAACATAAATGGAGTCTCCGAGATATTGGCCGAAGGTTAACAATCTTGCGGTCATCATATTGTATTGGCAAATGAATATGTACAGAGAACGGAGAGGTGAAATTGTTAGTTAATGTTTTAAAGGGCGGCGAAACAGGGAGGTCATCTGCCCCTGAAGTGCAATCGTGGTGATGTAAAGGGCGGAACAATTAGAGCATCTGTCCCTCATAGCACAACAATTCTACAATTTTGAATGGTAATGATGATAATGATCGTGTGGCCTCCGGAGAGGCCGAGTGCAGGACTTCTTAGTTGTCGCCCGTAGGCGACCTGCGCATCGTAATGAGGATAAAGTAATGAATACGTAACATACACCCAGTCCCTGAGCCACGGGAATTAACCCCAGGAGATTAAAATCCCTGATGGCTCGGCCAGGAATCGAACCCGGGGCACTTCGGGCCAAAGCCTAGCACGCTAACATTTAGCCACGTAGCCGGACTTTTGAATGGCTAAACATGTAAACGATAGTACCAAAACATACAATAATATATGTCATATTACTAACGTACAATCGGTCCAGCTAATCCAAGCCTGAATTGCCGGCAAAAGGCGTCGCGCGGGCGCGGTAAACGAGAGATAAGAGGTCTCGTTATCTTTATTTCTTGTGGTGTGTAATGCACCTGGAATGCTGAGCAGTACTTGAACGTTCGCAGCATAGCAGGTCACATTCCAGTGACAAATTGTAACAGGAATTCTGCGAAAAGGACAAAGAATGCGTATTGACGGTGACTGAGCAGAAAGGGAAACGGTTTTATTATTAGCTGGTTACCCGTCCTTTGTACGGGTAAATTGTGCATCCTTACACTCGGGACACTTTTATTGCTGACCATCTCGTGGAGTGGCGATTTAAGAGGCGGCCGGAGTGAGTTCCTATTTCACCTTTCATTTCAAAACGTTGCCACTAGTTTCGTTGTAGTCGCTGTCCCCTAGTAGTTACATGGCCCGTACATAGGTATCAGCACGGATTACCCCCTACTGTGAGCACAGATTACCTACTACTACTGTGGTGAGGGTGATTCAAGGTCGCGCGTGCGAGAAAGTTCTAACTGCTCCGGAGTCCAAACACTGGGGAAATGCAATCTCGTGGCAATGCGCTTCAAGAATATCGCGACCAGAAATTTCGAAGTGATAGTCTGTATAGGCTACTTCCAATTGAATGGCCGAAATATTTTGCTATAGATAAGCTAATAGTTAAACTACGGATTACGGAATTCACAAGTGACTGAAATATCCTTGGCCTTCCTCGTGTTGTAGCGGCTAGTATTCTTGGCTGTCACCCCAGAGGTTCGGGTTCGATTCCCGGCGCCGACAAGAAATTCGATTCATTCTTGTCTGAGGGCTGGAATGCCCCGTGAGGCAAAACTGAAAAGATGTGGTTTCGATTCCCATCTCAGCCATCTTGGAAGTGGTTTTCCGTGGTTTCTCACTTCTACTCTGGCTGCGTGGCTCAGGGGTAACGTTCTTACTTGCTGTGTCCAAGATTGCAGGATCGAATCCTGGCACAGCACAAATGCGAGGGAGCCGTGTCAGTGAATTTACTGGCAGGTTAAAGATCCCCTTTGGGGCAAACTTCCAAAACCCCGGCCTCTTCTAAAGCCGCAGATGTTTAAAGGGACGTAAAGCAATAACATTATTATTATTTCTATTATTATTATTATTATTATTATTTTTATTATTATTATTATCATCACTTCTACTCCAGACAAATGCAGCCGACTCCTTCACAATCCTCATCTGAATCCCAAATATACACACTAACGCACTACCTCGTACCACGCTGGTATCGAGAGAGCGTGGGTTTGAATCCCACCTCAGCCGTCTTATTACTATTATTATTATTATTAATATTAATAATTAAAATATTTTCCGGATCTTGCATGTGGGGGGAGGGGGGGAGGAGCACATGTTGAACTCTCTACCACCGGCGGCTTCTATTAATACTATTATTATTATTATTATTATTATTTATTTTGCGCATGCGCTTACACATTCTCAGCATTTGCTGGAAAGAAAACATTTACAATCCCAGATACCGTACATATCACAAGGAGCAAATTCTTGGTGACTGCATTGAGTAGTAGCTTCATATTCCCCTCATTGCTTCAGGCCTGATTGCCCAAGAACAGCCTTACTACGCGACACGTAGAAAGTATGACTGTTTTCTGCATCAGTTTGAAAAGGCCTGGGTCTAATTTCAACGCCGTGAGCGATTCCTTTAAGTTGTTGGGAATCACGCCAGTGCTGGAGATAATAATAGGAACTGTCCTGACTTGTGCCATGTGCCATTGCTTCCTTATCAGTTCTGAAAGCTCTGTGTATTTTGACAGCTTTTCAACATGCTTTGTTAGTATGTTGCCACTGTTTGGGATCGCCACATCTATGAAGGTGGTGTGCTTCATGCATTTGTCAACAAGAACTAAATCAGGTCTGTTGTGCACAGCTGATTGGTCTGTCAATACAGTACGATCCCAGTACAACGTAAAGCTGTCATTTTCCAGTACACTTTCAGGAGCATATTTGTAGTACGGCACTTTCTCTTGGCTCAGCAGTTGAAGTTGTATAGCCAATTCTTGATGGACTATCTTGGCAACAAAATCATGTCTCTTCCTATATTCTGTCCCTGCAAAATGGCGACAACCCGATATAATATGCTGAACAGTCTCAGATGTTGGGCAACCGTATCTGCAATGGTCATCTTGCACAGATGCATCCTTGGTTATGAACTTTAGGTAGTTCCTCGTGGGGACAACCTGGTCCTGAATAGCCATCATAAAGCCTTCTGTTTCAGGAAACATCTGCCCAGAAATCAACCAAAAGTTCGACGCTAGCTTGTCGACGTGAGTTTGGATGACTTCATTGGGATGTCTTCCGTGTAGTGGCTTGGACAACCAGGCATTGAATCTATCCAAATCACTGCGCACCTGAATTTGAGTCTCTTGCTGACTTAAGAGTAGTGGAGTTGAATCATCTGCTTCTGTGACAGCCCTGTGCAGCATCGAATGGTTCGATACAGAACAGAAGTATTTTCTTAGCTCATAGATCTGTCGAGCTACTTGGTTGTTTATATCAACAATTCCTCTCCCACCCATATGTCTCGGTAACATGACTCGTTCCACAGATGCCCTGGGATGGTGTTTTCGTGACTTGGTCAGTGATGTTCTAATTTTCTGTTCTAAGCTTGCAATGTCAGTTTTACTCCACTTGATGACCCCAAACGAGTAACTAAGAATAGGGACAGCATAAGCGTTGATTGCCTTAACCAAGTTTTTACTGTTGAGGCTGGTGTTAGAAACAAGCTTAATTCTTCTGACAAATTCCTTCGTCAGATCTTGTTTCACTACTGAGTGTTCTATGTGTCTGGCTTGCTTCATTCCCAGATACTTGTAGGTCTCGCTAGTGAGCATTGTTGCAATCTGATGGCCCTGAGCTGTTTCATATACACCTTCCTGCAGCTTGCCTTTCATAATGTTCAGCGTCTTACATTTCTCCAGCCCGAATTCCATTTTCACATCCTGTGAAAAGGTTTCCACTATCTTCAACAGAAACTCTAGTTGTGCTCTGGTGGCAGCATATAGCTTTAGGTCATCCATATACAGGAGATGGTTGAGCTTTGCAAGCTCCCTGGAGTTCTTCTTGATACTGAATCCATATTTTGTTGAATTAAGTTGGTTTGATAGTGGGTTCATCGCAAGACAGAACCATAATGGGCTCAAGGAGTCTCCTTGGAATATTCCCTTGTGGATTGGGATCATACTTGTTGCAATACTGCCATTTGTAGTACTATTATTATTATTATTATTATTATTATTATTATTATTTCTAAAATTACTATCAGTTTCTGCTTATTTAGGAGGATTATAAATTAATATTACATAATTTGGCAATAGAGGTGAGGGAGTGCAGGATTCTCCAGCCCCAGGGCCCATCACCACTCTCTAAGGCCTTGCATCCGGGGGTCACACACAAGAACGCTACACCACGAGATGGTCTTTAAAACAGTATGTTATGCAGAATGTGATAACGCAGAAAGAAATAAAATGTTATTCTTCAAGCTCTACCATTTCCTTACAGACCTTCCTTACATAAAACTGCCTATGTTGCGAAGTTCGAAACCGAAACACAATAAGGTTTCACGCCGTCGTTGTTGTTGCTCATGCTCAATTAGATTGTGTATATTCAATCATTTACTTTCATAAACATCTTCATACTGACATTATGGGGTTTGAAGCCATTTTTCAGTGTTCCCTTAGTAAACAAAAGTTTGGTGCTTTTCGGTCGGTCAACACGAATGTACCCAAAAGAGTTGGATTATACCCTAATCCTGAAAAATTTACAAATCTTTTGGGTAAATTCGTGTTGACCGACTGAAAAGCACCGAACTTTTGTTTTATCTTCATAATAACCTTAATTGTGATAAAGAATCCTTCAGACTAAACTAATTCCTGAAAAGAGTTGAAAAGTAAATTTTCAACACTTCTGTTTGAATATTTCAAAATATAACTCATCGTGTTTACGATAACATGGAAAAGATACGTAAGGAAGCCTACTTCCTAGTATACCTGTAACTTAGTAGTATGCTGAAAAACTGCTGTTTATTTCCTAGAATTATATTTACGTGTTTTTGTAAGTAACCATGACAAGTTATTTTTTCTTTTATTCTTAACAAAGGCGATATTTAAAAAAATGTAGAATACCTTTTTTGAAATTACATTTCTCATCACACAGGATTAACTTCAACGATAAGCTATAGCATATTATTATCAGGACTGAGTTGCTTCAGCTCTTCCTTTCGCATTGCCTTTTCCTCATCAACAACCAAAAAATGTCCAGAAACTACAAATTCAGTTGCTCAAGGGAAAGAAAACTAAGATCCGTTTCCCACGATCATCACATCACTATTCATGAACAAATATGGTGCAATTATATGGGGCAATTGTGATAATTAACTAATACATGTAACTTTTTCCAGGAGTGTATTTACATATTTATATCTTGTACCCCGCCCATTCATTGGGCACAGTCGTGTTGACCGACTGAAAAGCTACAAAAGACAATATTATAGCCTATATAAAAAATCAGTAGTAGTGGTGAAAGATTTCAGCCTATTCCTGTAACAACTTAGACCAGAAACTCATCCTAGCATCAACTCTTACCGCAGCTTCATTATAAACACAAATACGGAACTTTTGATTGCCTATAGCAGCCTTCCCTGGATACCATAATACTGTACTTCAGAATCGTCAGTTTCTTTTCCCTTGGTACTCTTCCGTACGCATACATAATCATGGAATTTATTTAAATTTGCTATAATATGAACATGCTTAATTAATTAATTAATTAGTGTACCATCCTTTATTTTGCAAAAAATATAATGAATAAAATGAAGAATCTACAAGCAATATCATGTGTAATGTATATGATTTATATAAAAATTAAATCAATGTTACATATTTCAAATTTTTTAATGTAATATTACATAGAAGAAATGGAAGGAACGCAGATGCCCCACGTGGAACCATCTGTCATCACTGCGGCAAATCGTGTGCCTCCCGCATTGGGCTGTATAGTCACCTCCGAACTCACCAATGAGAGACTTCCGGATTGAAAGGCCAATCTACTCGATATGAGTGTTTGCTATGATGATGATAGATATTACATTAAAATCCTAGCCTTACTCATCAGTATATTGCCAAAATGGATCCAACTATGACATTTTAACGCATGATAACCTAGAAAGTCATCTCGAAATTGACATCTTAATTATTATGAGGTAACCCGTAGTGACATTCTCACTCCGATACTTACGATGAATATATGGGACACAAGAGGGTTATTCTTCCATATTTGTTAAAAAACGATCCGGGAAAAAAATAGCTTATCCTCTTGATGAAAAATGAAAATCCACAGCCTGCTTCCAGTCTCCGACCGGGTCAGGAATGGAATGAATGAAGCCTCCATCTAGCGGCGAGGATATGAACTGTGCCGGCTGCCGAGGCCTGACGCACTCCTCTGGGGCAATGATTAAATGAATGACAGATGAAATGAAATGATAGTGGAGAGTGTTGCTGGAATGACATTTTGACAGGGAAAACCGGAGTACCCGGAGAAAAACCTGTCTGCCTCCGTTCTGTCTAGCACAGATCTCACATGGAGTGACCGGGATTTGAACCACGGACCCAGCGGTGAGAGGCCGGCGTTCTGCCGCCTAAGCCACGGAGGCTTAACTTATCCTCTTGATATTAAATTTAATTTATCGATCAAGTCTTTGATATTTCCAGAGAAATGGAAACTTACTAAAGTCAGTCATATTCACAAGTCGGGTAAGATTTCACTAATTCTTAACTACCGAACAGTACCGGTAGCTACTAAGTTTGCCCCAAACTAACTTTACGAGCAAACACTTCATGAACACATAGGCCTAATGTATTATTCAGGCATACATGCCATTTTATTCACGATTCATAACACGGATTCATCCCTCGATGATCAACAATAACCAATTTTCACGAATCAGGAGTCATCTGGTTTAAATTAAAGGATAACGAGTCGATGTAATATATACAGATTATTGGTAGAGTTAACCATGACGTAGCCTACAACTTACGAAAATGTCCTATTACGGATCATACTTACAGTATGAAAGACGCAACACTTTGTATCATAGAGAAAAGCTCCATTCACCCTCTGGTGTTCCCCTGGGATCGAATCTTGTGCCTCTGTAATCTTATCTTAATTAACCATCTCCGGGATGCCAATATATCATTATTATTATTATTATTATTATTTGCAAATGTCGTGTAATCGTTTAAATACATTTATTCGTTATGGGATTGTATGCTGCTCCAAAAGATGAAGAAACAATAAATTGGAACAAAACAAATTGTTTCGATTTATAAGTGTCATCCGATTGCATTTACACGAAAACTTTGATATAAAACACCACCATTTCCTATGTAGTTCCCATCTCAAGTCATCTAGGTTTATGGTAGGCTATACTATGAAAAAAAAAGTTATCCTTTTCTCACCGTATTGATCGAATTTTTGAGATATATTCAAAATGCTGGGATTTATAAGAAGATGCACATTTTATTTTAGGAACCTGTACATTGCTAAAGATTGTACAGTATAATGCATTCGTATGAAGTTGACTTGAATTTGGCTCAATAGTTTGGAACCCAAGATGTGCGAATGCTAACTATAGAGTTGAATCGATAAAAAATAAATTCCCTATATTCTTGGAATACAAAAGGACACATGTATATCCTAAATATGCTAAGCGGGAATGTGGTGGCCCAGTGGTGTGGTCAAGCTGTTGGCCTCTCACCACAGCGGACCGGGTTCGGTTCCCGGTCAATGATGTGAGATTTTCGAAGTGAAACGTCATGTCCAGTAGTTCGGATTCCACGTAAAAAGGAGGTTCCGTGGCTATTGATCGCGAGATTGACGATAACATAAACTACACATTTCCTTTAAAAATGCTAAGCATAATTTATTAATGGAACTTTTTCTTTAAAGACTTTAGAGAAAAGTAGGCAGGTTATTACATTAAATAATTTGATAACATCTTTGATAGACCTTATTTGTCATCTGAATTTGAACTATATGTTCCTTCGCGGTCAATAAGACCGAAACGTATAATATTCCACTGTCCAAGAACCAATACAGAGTAATATAAACATTCGCCTGTATCGAACACATTCAATATCTAAAAAAGAAAAAAGACATGCGCACATTTCCATATATCAGACAGCACCTTTTGTTCATTTGTATTGTAGAGAAATCACTTAATATCATACACTCCTTATCAGTGACTTGAAACATAATTTCAAGTACGATACTTACTAGAATAATATTTAGTCATACGTATTATAAGTATCATTTTATATTAGTGTAAGAAAAATATTAAGTGTAATTCATATTGTTATTTCTCGTAATTAGGTTGTAACCTGTTAGAAGAACTATAAATAAACAAACAAATAATTATAAATAAATAAACAAATTAATTTAATGAAATTCAGGTCCACTTTAGTGATGGTTACTAACTAGTGATTGCTTGCTACTCATATAATAATTACTGTAACTTCAAAAGCCCAGTAGTCGCTACATCATATTAGACTGACAAAGCAACATTTTATTTACAATCCACCTCGTGGCGTAGTGGCTAGTCTTCTTAGCTGTCAACGCAGAGGTCCAGGTTTAGGAGCTGAGGGCTGGAATGGGATACACTGAGGCTTGTGAGGCAGAACTGGGAAGAGAAGGGTTACATTGTTACTTCAGCCATCCTGGAAGTTGTTTCCTCACTTATGCTTCAGGCAAATGCTGGGATGGTATCTAACTTAAGGCCACGACCGCCGCATATACAAAACCCGTCCCTAATACAAATACACACCCTAATACAACCATCACAATAACACAGGTTATTAGACACATTATACACACACCCAAGTGCACGCGGCTACATGACCACCATGTCCCAAAGCTCCTAAACGAATCACCACCTCCAACAACAACAACAACTCTATTTACAGTACAACAATGGCATAATCTTGAAAGTAGCCTATACTACTGTATATTACAGACATGTTAGAAAGAACTAAAAAGCTCATAATAAACACTGGAACTGCAAAAGACCTGTAGGCCACACACCATAATATGATGATCTAGAAAGCAGACGATTGTAATCGGGGGTGGATCTAGGGGAGGGCGACCGCCCAGGGCCCCGCGGTCCGGGGGGGGGGGGGGAGTCATGGATTGTTTTAAATTTAATTGATTAATTATTTATTTATTCGTTAATTCCCCATAAGGAGAGCGTTATAACACAATCAATTTTCATGTTTAATTCTGGTCCTTCTTTTTTTTCCCAAAAACCTCTCATACACACACACTATGCTTCCTCTGTCTCTCCTCCCTCCACTTCTTTCCCGGTTGTCTCTCTTTGGGAGTCTGCTCAAACATCTGTTGTCTAAGTCTAATTGATTAATTAATTATACTTTTCAAACTAATTTATAATTCATATTCTTTTTTCAGTGTAGCTATGACCTCCCGTGACCGTTTAGCAAGTATAGATTTCAGTGAAATGATGGAAGACTTCATCCGAGAAAAAGAGTCGCAAAGTAATATTTTAATATTTCATAGTTTACATAATCTTCTTCAAGGGGACTTAAGGGTTTCTTTCATATTATTAAAAGAATGTACCGTAGTGTATTCAAAATATTGTAACTATTCTTTATTTTATTATTATTACAAAACTATTTTCCATTTGATTTGATATTTTTTATATTTTCTAT
Source organism: Meconema thalassinum (assembly GCA_946902985.2). Lineage (NCBI taxonomy): Eukaryota > Metazoa > Arthropoda > Insecta > Orthoptera > Tettigoniidae > Meconema > Meconema thalassinum. The sequence goes on along the minus strand of OX336393.1, from coordinate 310,153,419 downwards.
TGTTGAGGGCCCGACCGTATCATATCGCCCAGGACACCGCAAAGCCTGGATCCGGCACTGATTGTAATGAAGCGACTGACAGCACCTGGACTTGAGCTGATTTCATCACTTCCTGGTATGAGATTACCATCTCTCAGAAGCCGGCTCTGTCTTACTTCACCCTGTTTCAAGGACATGACTTTGCGACGATGCGGTATCTGACGGTAACTGCCTGAACTGCCAGCACCTCGACACGGCTAGCATTAGCAACTCAATATGCTGACATTTTCTAAAATCACGATTAAACATATACAGAGTTCTTAATTTGAAAATATGATTCAGTAGCACAATAGAGAAAACTATGAGCTGTCTTGCAGTGGAGTTTGTTTCTGTTTTCAACATCATCTGAAGGCATTGAAGAGGTTTGGAAAATTGCAGTTCAGAACTCTATTTTATATGGAGAATTGTGATTTTAACTACACTTTTTATAACTACCTTTGTATTCCTGTTCGATATGCTTTTGTACCGATGAAAAGTGTATAAAATACTACAGCGGGCTATAGGAACAAAATAATTTTACCTTGTCCCGTTTCTTTATAAAACGTTTCACAAACTTTTCACCCATGTTACAACAAGTGCTGGGCTGGCGGTCGGCCGTTCCCACTCCGGCCGGCTCTTGGGTTTACTTGAATTCTCGTCCGAGGGCTGGAACGGTTTACTCAGCCTCGTGAGTCAGAAGAAAGTAGAGGTGGGTTCGATTCCAACCCCAGCCACCCTAGAAGTGGTTTTCTGTGGTTTCCCATTTCTACTTCAGACAAATGCTGGGAAGGTTTCCGAATTTAAGACCATGGCCACCTTCATTCCAAATGCTCGACTCTATTACAAATACACTGACTAATACAGACATCACAATACCATACAAGTAATCATATTCTACACACACCCAACTACATCGGGCTACAATGACAACAATGTCAGAGTCCCTAACTGGAAATCAACAACAAACTTTCTGAGTAAATAAACTGAATCGAAAGCGAAAATTTAGCAGCGTGGGCAGGGTGAATATATGCAACCAGCCATGGATACCTGTTCGCCAGGTGGGACGCGACAGCACCTACTACTGATATGAAACGTAACTTTTGCCACCATATTGAAACGGCATTTCGAAACGGCAATAGTCCTATGTTTTTCCCTGGTTTATTATCCATGTTCAAGCAAAATTGGGCTAAACGGTTGAGTAGTTTTTGCATGAAAGTGTAACAAACAGATAGCTTACTACACTCACCGGCAATAAAAGCGAAACACTATGAATTTTAGACTAACCTCAATGTTGAACCGTTCCAAACCTTGTACTGTATTAATCAAATATATTTTACTGTAACCTTACAACAATATGGCAATGTATAAGTTAATTCTCTAATTAGCACAATGATTGATAAACATTATTGGTCATGACAATCACATTTCACAACAGAGCACAAACTCGAATTTGGAAATATCGAAACCTGGAATCCATCCCAACTGTCCTCCGACCTGTTGCACGGTATGATTATGAATGTTGTAGACAAACCATAATGTCCACAAAAATATACGCATGAGAATTCACAGCAATAAACCTGAAGACCCGTTTGTGGCTATTCTTGTCCAAATGCGGGAAACGGTACTGTTGGTGTTGTGATGATCACGATCAACTATGTTTATCTATCATTGCGCTGGAACTTCTCAAATGAACTAATTAAATCATGACACATTACCGTACCGCTGCAAAGTCACAACGTTCAATTTATACCAGGTATGAAACGGTCAACCAATTGAGTTTTGTCTGAAATTCGTAGTGGTTCGCTTTTTATGCCGGTGAGTGTACTTGAATTTTATATATTAGTATAAATAGCGGCTAGGAGTGATCAGAGGCAGCAGAGCGGCGGCGCGGTATAATGCAGCCAGATTTAAGTCAGGCGATCAGCCTCTATTTCAAAACTAAAGTCTAGTTACCACCAATAAATATCCTTGAATTTATCGCAATACACTAAATCGATTGGTCGATGCATTTGAAAGGTTCATTCCAAGAACAAGACAATCGACAAGTTCAAAAATTAAATTGTTCAGAAACATTAACTAAAAAGAGAAAAACAATACCGGTACAGTATATTTAATTTGTGCTGAATGAAATAAAAATTGCTTTTAGACCTACTATTGTCTCACTATCAGCTTTACATTGCACATAACGGAAATATATTTTTTATGAGGATAGTTGAGAAAACCTTAAATAACCTTTGGACTGGTCTGTTTTTTTTATCGAAATCTTAGTTGAATACAAAAATGAAAAATACTTTTATCCACAAATGCGATCATTTATTATGTAAATCCTAACAAAATACAAATCATTATTGAATGCCAAATATTCCAGGTAATTAATTATCTTCAAAAAGCATTGGACTTGTCCAATATTTGTAGAATATCCAATATTTCACACTCGTATATAACCCGACCTGTCTGCTTTTTGGAGACAGCAATAATATCTAGCCTATACGTGGAGCTGACCTTGAAGAGGAAGATGCATTTAACTAAAAAAGTCAATTTTTAGACTTGTCTGGTTTTTGGAATGGACCATTCAATTAGACTTTAAACAAGATTTTGTTTTTATTGCCGAATGCCAAGACTGTTTTAGCTTATTTTCATCCTATGAAATATAGGCTTACGTGATTACATTTTGTCCGTGTGGGTGGAGTGTCTGTGTGTGTGCATGCGTGCGCGAGTATAAATTCTCTTTGGATGGAGTGACTAATAAAATCCGGACCGTGCCTTTCAAATGTTAATGTGTTACCAATCCAAAATGACGGTCACGTGAAAGATTTCAGCGGATCTCAACATCTGCAAACCTATTACAGCAATCAAACTGGAATTATGTATAGTGATACGAGGACTATCAAGCAAGTACACATTTTGTGTGTCCTTGATATGTTTTATAAGCACAAAAACGACATGGCGTGCGATTCTCCAGTCAGTAAGCACCAAACACGTGAAAAGCGTACTGTGAAAGGGGCGTGTTTCAGCGGGAAAAGTTCAGCTACATTACTTCAACATGTCTACCTGGCAAATCACACATTCTATTAATTTGTGTTTGAACTACGTTGTGCAACATAACAAGAGCCGAGCTTCTATGCCCAAGGTCACGGTTCAAAGCTGGCCGAAGTCGTCGAATTTTTTAAGAGCGTTAAAAATCCCTCAGTATGCCATTCTTCGGAAGTAGTAGGAAACTACAGTACTTGAAATTACTGACTGCAGTCCTTACTTGAATTAAAACAGATAACACACAATAATACAGCCATCACAATTAACACCGGTTATCAGACAGATTCTACACACACCCAAAGTACACGGGGCTACATGACCACGTTATCGCAGCCCCTAAACTAAGGAACCAATCATCATCTATGTATATATTATATATATAACGCTAAAGTGCATATTTCACAAAACTCAAGTTCTTAAACCACAGGGAGTTAGAAGATGCCGTTTGTGCCAAAATCTTTCAAATCGTCTCAATAGTACAACGGAAATATATTTGTTTATAAAGTGCATTTAAACTAATAAACAAGGCGGGAATCGAACCCGGACATCCGGAGAAACAGACAAGTATTCTAGCCGCTACACCACGAGGTGGTGGATTTTTACGGACATAAATAATAAAACGCTTTTTTTTTTCCTTCAATTCATCGTGCTTGCAAGTAGCATCTCGCGAAACACCCATTCGAAATGCTGTGATATATGCTATATTCTAGATTTACAAAAGTTGCACCGAAGACACCTATGTTTTATATTGTATTTCAGAATACAAATAACTACTAAAACCTTGGTAAAACTTATAAGTTGAATTGTAATACATTTTGGGTTTTTGAGATGTATTTTAATCGAATACGGGAAATTTTGGATACTTTATTCGATTTGTAGAGGGATTATGTAAGCAAATTCCATTAACAGAAATGTGGACTGAGTCAATAGTTTGTGGCATGAGTTGGTCACTTCACCCACCGAGTTGGCTGTAGTTTTCGCGACGTTGACGAGTTATTCTGAGCCCTCAGCTGTGACCATGAAACGCAGACACACCTCTGGCGCTGAAGTTTCACTACATTGGGTAGCGCCTCTCTTCTGCGATAGCTGTAATACCAAGGATCCCCAGTAAAAGACACGGATAGTCAGTCTGAAAGAATAGACTTTATATCATTTTAAATGCTACAAATGCCGACTCCCGGCACTAAAAGCCATACGCCAAAAAAAAATAAAAAAAATAAAAAAGAAAGCAAGTGCAAACCAAAGTCAAAGGAGGTAGCTGGCTGGATGACGTCTCGCTCAGCGGAGCGCGCGGTGAAAGGAGGAAGCTCAAGCAGTACGATGACGTCACACACCTTAGTGCATTCTCGGTACATTCGTCCCGTCACCGTAACGTAACGCCAGACCCCATATAAAGTCGACATAATCATTTCAGAGTGGGAAACAAAACTTCTACCGCCTTTCTGCACTCGTGTAGCACAGTGTTTCCTAACAGCTGGGCCTGAGAACTACTCACAATTTAAGTTAAAACTGTGTGCGAATGTCTGTTGCTTCCCTGCATCCATAGTGATCACTGATCGTGATCACATACTGTACTGTATAAGGGAGGCAACAAGAAAATTCTCGCCAAAAACAATCCTAGACCTAGCATTCAGTTATAGTACAATAGCTTAAGTTAATTAAATGTTTGAAATGTTAAGCAGATTTCATTAGAAAGCTACCTATTGAAATGGGTACCATGTTACGACTTCCGGGAAACTTCAACAAATATTCGCCTTTCACATCTCCCAGACCTCAAAACCACCGTCAGTACAAAAGTTTACATATAATTTATACATATATACCACTTTCATACACTTTCAGGTGGACACGATAACTGCCGTCATTTTGCACCAATCACTTTCAAATTTATACATACAATATAACCAAACACAACCTAATTTCGAGCACATACATTTAATATATTTTCTCTCATTGCTAGTACACATTTTAATATTCAAAAGTGTGGTACCTCAAAATAAATAATTAGAGCACTTGGAAAAGACGTACTGTATATTTGCAGAAAAAATACGGCATTGTCCACACTTTTCGGTACCATACGTTACGGTACCGTACTTTGTTTGTGGGATACAAACTTGGCGATTAGCCTCGTACCGGTATTGCTTCATTAATTATTTCCCGGTACAAATACAAACCGATATAAAATAATTGAATTAATTTACGTATTTCACAGTCATACAGCATAACGTTTATGGATTACAACGTGACCAAGAACTACACACATCAAAAAAAGTTTTGCATCACCTCGGTTCCAAGAGTTCCGGAACCGTTAAATACAAAGGGAATAGAGATCAACACAAACAACATTTCAGCTCGTTTTATTGCTCATGAGACCCACACATTGCATGTTGTACCATCATACAGCTAGACTTTCAGCATTTGTGGTCCAGATTGCAGTACACACCACTACCTCTAATACCCAGTAGCACGTCCTCTTGCATTGATGCATGCCTGTATTCGCCGTGGCATACTATCCACAAGTTCATCAAGACACTGTTGGTCCAAATTGTCCCACTCCTCAACGACAATTCGGCGTAAATCTCTCAGAGTGGTTGGTGGGTCAAGACGTCCATAAACAGCCCTTTTCAACATATCCCAGGCATGTTCGATAGGGTTCATGTCTGGCGAACATGCTGGCCACTGTAGTCGAGCGATGTCGTTATCTTGAAGGAACGCATTCACAAGATGTGCACGATGAGGTCGAGAATTGTCGTCCATGAAGACAAATGCCTCTCCAATATTCTGCCGATATGGTTGCACTATGGGTCGGAGGATGTCATTCAGGTATCGTAAAGCCGTTTCGGAGCCTTCCATGACCACCAGTGGCGTACGTCGGCCCCACATAATGCCACCCCAAAACATCAGGGAACCACCACCTTGCTGCACTCGCTGGACAGTGTGTCTAAGACGTTCAGCCTGACCAGGGTGCCTCCAAACACGTCTCCGACGATTGTCTGGTTGAAGGCATATGCGACACTCATCGGTGAAGAGAACGTGATGCCAATTCCGTGGGGTCCATTCAGCATGTTGTTGGGCCCATCTGTACCGCGCTGCATGGTGTCGGGGTTGCAAAGCTGGACCTCGCCATGGACGTCGGGAGTGAAGTTGCGCATCATGCAGCCTATTGCGCACAGTTTGAGTTGAAACACGACGTCCTGTGGCTGAACGAAACGCATTATTCAACATGGTGGCATTGCTGTCAGGGTTCCTCCGAGCGGCAATCCGTAAGTAGCGGTCATCCACTACAGTAGTAGCCCTTGGGCGGCCTGAGCGAGGCCTGTCATCGACAGTTCCTGTATCTCTGTACCTCCTCCATGTCCGAACAACATCGCTTTGGTTCACTCTGAGACGCCTGGAAACTTCCCTTGTTGAGAGCCCTTCTTGACACAAAGTAACAATGCGGACGCGATCGAACTGCGGTATTGACCTTCTAGGCATGGTAGAACTACAGACAACATGAGCAGCGTACCTTCGTCCTGGTGGAATGACTGGAACTGATCGGCTGTCGTACCCCCTCCGTCTAATAGGCCCTGCTCATGCATGGTTGTTTACATCTTTGAGCAGTTTTAGTGACATCTATGAACAGTCAAAGGGACTGTATCTTGGATACAATATACACAGTCAACGTCTATATGCCGGAGATCTGGGAACCGAGGTGATGCAAAACCTTTTTTGATGTGTGTACATTTTCCATTATTATTGACAGGTTGGTGTTTTTGATAATTTGGGATTTGCAGAGGAGAGTTTTTTTTATTATTATTATTGAGGAGAGAGATCTCGCGGTCAGTGGCCCATACATCTACAGATGTCGGATGAGCATATCTGGCGGAGAGAACATATTCTGGAATTTTTCGTGGGAGTCCAATTTTCCCTTCAGACTGCTCTTATCCACTTTTTATTCCTCAGGAAACCAAAGGGAGATAAAATATCGTAAGTAATTTCAAAACACTCGTGCTCACAGAAGAAATAGGTTCGATTAACGGCTATGCATAAACTCAAATTGTGGTACAATATATTTAGTATTGCAATAAAATGTATGATAAATATTAATTACATAAAAATAATAGACGGGGCGATGATCTCACCTTGCATGGATGAAACTTGCAACGGTTCAGCTTCAATTGATTTTGTAACTAGTATGGTAAACAATAGGCCTATGTTTTTATGCTTCCTGGTATGTTCTGTTTTATCAATTCGTGCCACCTTTATTCACTAGACGCCAACACCAAATACAAATTACGCCAGGTTACGCCCACTTTGGACTCGGCACTTGGCTTGTAAAACGAGCTCAGGGCAACTCCACTCTTTCTTTCCTCCATGACAGATGCACTGTCCTGATACCACAACTGGTTCTACCATGTCTGATAAGTGATAACTAGACAGCGGAAGTTCAGCCTCTAAAAGGTAATGTTTTAGGCACCTAAAATAGGCTCCTTAACTGCTATATTTAGGCACTAAAATTAATAATAGGCAGATATATATAACTGAACACATATCAAGAAAACATTAAAACAGTGACGTAAATGACCTTAACCCAATTTAATGTGCAATATCAGTATTAAAAGAAACCAAATACTTTTCACAATCGGCATATATAGCTCACAATTACATACTGAGGTTCAAGATCATGTTCGTAATTGGCTTCACAGTAAATAACAAGCACTCAAATTGTCCATGGAAACGTTATGGCGTTTGTCACTAAGTATAAGCTGAGAAAGAGCGTTCAACGTCAACTGAAGACACAGGGCAATATTTTAAGTTTTTGATAAGATGAACTGGGAGTTCACTTTCAACTTCATCGTCATTGTTTCCCGTTTAAATGTTAGCGGCAACGAACAAACTCTTCAAACCGCTATTTTTCTGAAGAACTGAATGAAACTTCTTATTCACTTTTTCAGCCGCAGCTCCAAGTGCTTCAGATAGTTTATGCTCAAGATTAAAACAGAAATTCAAATCTAACACAGGAAAAAGACACGGATAATCAGCCTGAAAGACTAGATTTTATATCATTTTAGATGCTACAATTGCTATAAATGCCGACTCCCGGCACTAAAAGCCATACGCAAAAAAAAAGCAAGCAAGTGCAAACCAAGGTCAAAGGAGGTAGCTGGCTGGATAACGTCACGCTCACCGGAGCGCAAAGACACGGATAGTCAGTCTGAAAGACTAGACTTTATATCATTTTAAATGCTACAAATGCTGCGTGAACTCAAAGTCCGTTAGCAAGTGCAAACCAAGGTCGAAGGATGCAGCTGGCTGGATGACGTCACGCTCACCGGAGCACGCGGGAAATTAGGAAGCTCAAGCAGTACTATGACGTCACACACGTCAGTGCATTCTCGGTACATTTCGTCCCGTCACCATAACGTAACGTCAGACCCCAGATAAAGTCGACATAATCATTTCAACTGATAAAATGATAAAACTAGTCAAACTGGCACTAAATTTGCACTAAAAATAGACTTAGAATGGAAAATAGGCACTAGGGTAAAAAAAAGGCATTTTTAGACACTATAAAACTGCTTTATATAGACCTAAACGTTCGTGAAATCTGCAAATTTAGAAGGTGAGTCATATATATGTTAAGGAAAAAAATAGGCATTTGCCTAAAATCCGCTGTCTAGTGATAACATGTCATAACCAAGCTTGCCAACTTATTCCGTCAGATATAGCCTACTAAGTAGCATCTGTTGAAGAACATTGGCCCATTTTTACTTAATGTACCGTACACAACATATTCTATCTAGTATTAGTGTAATATGACTGACACAAGATTATACCATCTATAATTGACCTACTGATATGTTATTGCAGCTTACACTTACGAAAGTATCTATTAAAGCTCAAAAACAGGGGACAAAGTGTATCCAAAGAACGAATAACTTGCTATTTAGTGGTTAAATAAGACGACTGGTTAGAACAGAGGAATTATCTTCAGCAATTCATCATGAGTCATCTTACCATCTAGTTACTCGTATGTTGTTGTTGTTAATTCATATTAGGGGCTTGTGATTTTGTGGTCTTCAGCCCCATGTAGTTGGGTGTGTGTTGAACTTGCTTGATAACCTGTATTTATGCGATGACTGTAGTAGTGTGTGTAACTGTATTAGGGACAGGGAAAGGTGCCCCGGAACTATTAAAAGGTACTATCTCGGCATTTACACGGAGAAAATGTGGAAAACAAAACCGGGGGAAACGCTCAGGATAGCCGGCGTCAACGCCGGGATTCGAACCTACGATCTCCGGACTTGCTGCAACTGCCCTCACGGCCGTCATGCACGATTTAACGAGCACGGCTACGCCAATTTAAATAACACGAGTGGCTACTCGCACGAATTACACGCGTCCCGTCGCGTCGTTCCGAAATAGATTCCCGGTCCAAGACACATGCTAAATGTTGGTTGAACCATTCCGTTTCCTAATGCGTCCTGCTAATTTATGTAAGGAACTTTTATGTAGTGGGATGTTAAATATCGGAGAAAAGAAAATGGCGAAACAAAAATCCCCTCCCTAGTTCTACCTCAACAACGTACGGAAATAGTTCAAGGCCGTTCCGCCCCTTAAAACGACAATAAATAACTAACTAGTTCAAGGCCCAGAAACACTCCAGGAATGGGACAGTCAGCAGAAGCCAATAGTGCATCTACTCAATTTGGATTTAACTTATTCAATACACGTTATTTCAAAGGGATATGTTGCACAGAAAAAATGAAATGGCAAGTTTTATCAGTTTGGTGGATCAGGTCTTCCATGGGCGGCCCACTGGAAAGCGAGGACGGGGGCGACCGAAAAAGCGCTGGCTGGACGATGTCGAGGAGGATCTCAGGATGTACGTGTCAGAGGGAGGCGTGCACGGGATAGGAAAAGCTGGAAGACTGTGGTGGAGCAGGCCAAGGTCCTTAATGGACTGTAGTACCACGGGGTAAGGTAAGGTAAGGTAACGTAAGTTTTATCAGTTGTGAATTTTCAAATAATGTGTACTAAAAGGGCTCCCAAATATTAATACAGTTCCCAAATGACTCAACAATTCACCACAAAATTAATCACTATGGTCTTGGTATGGATAATGCGGTCATTTTTTTAAGGTAGTGTTTGCTTTAGGGGGCAAAAGTCGATGCCGTCTCCCACGGTTTCACCATACACCAGGGTTCTCCAAATTACGGTACTGTTGTAACCTTATTTTGAAGGGTACGATAACGCCACTGACGTTATGTCAAAATTTGACATTCGTTATTTATATCATGTGTTATTTCGGCAGTTAATTAGCCACAAGTTATTAAGTGTATGTTTAGTCCATATAATGTATTATCATGATTAGGTTTTATTACGGTATTAAGTTGAGAGAAGTCAGAGGCTGTTTTTGTAATTAGCTAGCGCTTGAACACTAAGGGTCATTTCATGAGCTTACGTCTTCTCCCAGAACAGCACTATGTGATGAAATACTTACCTGTGTACTCAACAAAAGCTGCGTGGCGAGCCCACGCTAATGAGTAAGGGTGCGGCGAATGACAAGGGTATGCGAGTGGAAAGGGAAGGCCTGAACAATAGATACGGTCGCGGAGCACCTTGGGACGAGACTCCTTTATGTGAAGGAAGGACAACTCAACGAGACCTGGTTCAAGACAGTCGCAAGAAGACAGTATTGCAGGAGATGTATTCAGGACATATGCTTGTCCGAGACAGTATGGTGTTAGCAGTGTCTGAGCTAACATCGTAAAAGTGGTTTAAGGACTTTCAATCCACCACCATTATTAATTCTGAGAAATCTAAATACCTCAGAATTAATAGTAGCCGGACATATGCTTGTCCGAGACAGTATGGTGTTAGCAGTGTCTGAGCTAACATCGTAAAAGTGGTTTAAGGACTTTCAATCCACCACCATTATTAATTCTGAGAAATCTAAATACCTCAGAATTAATAGTAGCCTGTCATTTAAAATAAATTCCACGCATGAAGATGGACTTCTACCGCCTACAACAGCAGCTTTCTCTTGGGAAGAAACACTTCAATAAAGCTGATTCATCGTTTGGTAAGCTCATTTGACTTTAATGCACAAGCTCTCTTTCTTCACTCTTGAATAAATCAACCTAAAGTAATAAATTCAGATCTAGATTAAATTAAATTCATAACGCCTCCGTTTTCTTGCAACTTTTGCCTGTCTTAAATTCTTGTGTTTACTTTCTACGTTAAGTCATTAATTAATGCATTTTCCTAACTTGTTTGTTTTTGATGCCATTAAATTTTTATTTAAAGTAAATGCAGTCTGTCTCCTTTCTAGATGATAGAAATAGATATAAGCCATCCTCTTTTCCCCGAAGTAAATGTTATTCAGGTTAATGACTAAGTCATACCACGACTTGAGTCGATGGAGTCTGGTGAATGTTCTACCTGAGCTAGGACGTAAAGTTATTTATTATTTATTGGGTTATCGCTCTCAGATCGAACCCTTGGCGCCCAACACTCTTACATATAACTTCAGATCCGGTGACCACTGATGGGTCATATCAAATGGTAAGTCAGGTAAAAATTGGATACAGAAATTAATAATCTGGCAGGTTTTGGTCTTATATTTTGTTCCAAATTTACATACACACCAAAAAAGGACCGTTACATTGTCGCCATAAACGTGGGACGAAAACCTGATAACATTTGTGGAGGGAAAAGTGACATATTTCTGTACCTGCATTTTGGGGGATTTTATATATCAACGTGAGTCAGAATGAGTGATTCAGAAGACGATATGTTACTACGTAGTCAAAAACAGCTAGGGAGTAAGATGACGAAGGAGAAAGAGGATGAAGCGCGTAGTAAGTTAGTAGAGGAAGGTGAAAGCAGCACAGGGATGATGTCGGAGGTAAATCCCAGTAATGATGGTGAGAAAGAAAGTCCGGGAGATATGAAGAGCATGTTTGCGAGTCTTATACATGTATTAAATACGAAATTTGATCAAAACAGTAAAGAAATTAGTAATAAACTAAACGATAAATTGGAGGAAAACAGTAGGGAAATTAAAGAAAGTAATAAAGAACTTAACAGTAAATTGGATCAAAACAGTAAAGAAATTAGTAGTAAACTAAACGATAAATTGGAGGAAAACAGTAGGGAAATTAAAGAAAGTAATAAAGAACTTAACAGTAAATTGGATCAAAACAGTAAGGAGATGGATAAAAGATTTGAGCAAATTAAGGGTGAAATCAGGGGTGTGATGGAAGAGAAGACGAAAGAAATCCTAGCTGACATGGAGAGTAGATTGAGGAGGGTGCAAGATGAACTTGAGAGTAAAATAAGAAAGCAAGCTGAGGAATCTAAAGAGTTAATACAGCTAGAGACGAAGCAAATTAAGAAACAATTGGGAGGAGAAATTGAAAAAGTTCAGAGTACAGGTATGGAGGTTAAAGAACAGCTGGGGGGAGAAATTAAAAACCTTCAGGGAGTAACAACGGAAATTAAAGAACAGCTGGGCGGCAAAATCGATAAGGTTCAAGCAGAAATTAGTAAAGAAGTTGAAAATTAGAAGAAACAGAGTAAGGAAAGTATAAGTAAAATTCAAGAAACACAGGATAGGCTGAATGATAAAGTTGAAGCAACAGATGGGAGCATAAACGCAAAAGTTAGTAGTATGGAGAAACGAGCAGAGGAGAAAATTGTCGAGCTTGAAAATAAATTAAAGTCTAGAATAAGACAAGAAGCAGGTCAGAGTCGAACGACATATATGAATAGTACGCATAAAGAAATAGAGTTAGGGAAATTTAGCAATCGGCAAGGATGCCCCATGGAGTTCCTAAATACTATTGAAGTGAGGTTTAAAGAAAGATTGGAGGACGGAAACATCGAATGGTGTAATGTTGTTGAAATATTAGAACAGGCCTTCGTAGGGGAAACCAAAAACTGGTTTGCAGTTTATAGGGACGGTTTTGAAGATATCACAGACTTCAGACATAAATTTTGTGATAAGTTTTGGAGTGAGAGCATACAATCACGGTATCGTGAGGGAATCGTGTGCGGAAAATACAACGCAAGGGGTAATCTCAATATGACGGAGTATTTCCTGGGGCAAGTGTTGGTTTGTAAATACTTGGATGGACTGAGAGAGGAAAAAGATGTGGTAAGGCTCCTGTTAAGGCATTTCCCTTACCGAATCAAAGAGGCGGCATGCATACAAAATGTAAAAACTGTCACGCAAGTAGAGAGCCTACTAGGTACCTTTGATGCGCTAGGGAAAGGTTCAAGTGAAGAAAGAGTCACTAGAAACCAGGGCAATTATAACAATCAGTCTCAGGATGCAAGAAATCAAGGAACGCAGGGAAACAGTGGCGAAGGAGGCAATTATCAAAATAGGGGTCAGAGTGGAAACAATTACCAAAACCGGGGTAATAATTTTGTGACGCCCTATCAAAACAGGAATAATTACTCGCAAGGCAGGAATTATGATTCGCGAGGAAATCAAGGTAGGGGTAATGATGGACGCAGCGGCCACGGACAGGGTAACTACGGTAATAACCCTAATGTTAATCAGAACCGAGGATATGGGAGAGGTAGTCCCGTAGGTAATAATGAAAATAGTAACCAACAGAATGTGAATAGTAATAGCCAGACGAGCGTTGCGACCACTTGTGAAGGTAGAGATAATAATAGTAATTTAAACGCGAGCCAGACTGCATCATAAGGTCAGGATCTCAGTCTGCAACGTGCCCTGTTTTAACCCTGATACAGGAACACTATGACCTAAACGTAAGGAATGATTTGTTAAGTGAACTATGTGACGAAGCAATATTACCAGTGGCGGGTAATATAAGTCCGATCATTAAGCTACACGTGTCCGGGACGTGTACGAATGTGTTAATAGACAGTGGCTGTGTAAGGAGTTGCATAAGCAATGCTTATTATGATAAATTAAAGGGAACTGGGGTAAACTTTGAAGAATTGCCAATTAAGAGTACTTTTGTAATCACAGCCGTGGGTAGGAAGTCTAAAATTATATCAAAACAGGTGTTAATAGAGATAAATATAAACAGTCACGTAGAGAAGCAAGTGTGCCTTGTAATTCCAATTCTAGTGTACGACGTAATTATGGGTTCTGATTGGCTGACTAGGGTGTCAGGAAACATATGTTATGAAGAGTGCTGTATTACATTTAAATTTGGTGGTGCTGAAGTGGTGATACCGTTCAATGAACAATATAGGAGTAGTGTAGTAGGAGTGATGTGTACGTTAAATGAGATGTCTCAAGCTATAGAGCAAGGGTCAGTTACTTTTGTAGGCAGTGTGGTTACGAACGACAGTCTAGATGACTCGTTACGTGAAGCTGCGTTTCTTGGAGATGTAGATGAAGATAAGTGTATGCTTCTCTACGATGTTTTGTCAAATAATAGTAGGGTATTTGAAGATCGAATTGGTAGAGCCAATTGTTATGTCCACTCATTGAACGTTGTTGACAATTCGGTATTTACCGGTCACCGCTATCCTGTGCCTTTTGTCTATCAGAAAGCCGTAGAAAGTCAGATCAATCAGATGCTTCAGGATGGTATAATAGAGTATTCTAACAGCCCCTATGTACATTCACTTATTACAGTACCTAAGGCAGATGGAAAAGTCAGGATATGTTTAGACGCGCGTTTAGTTAATGCACACATTTCATCAGACCAATTAAAATCTATGTCTATAGAGGAGCTAATGCAAACTTTTGAGGGAAAACAATTTTTTACGTGTGTTGATTTAAGTTCTAGTTTCTGGCAAGTTCCTCTTAAAGTTGAAGATAGAGCCTTTACCGCTTTTAGTCATCAGTACAATCTGTACCAATTTTGCAGGGTACCCTATGGATTAAAGAGCAGTTCAGCAGCGCTGATAAGAGCACTGAACATAGCTTTAGGTGATAACACGGGTGATTATGTAACTATATATATTGATGATCTTGTAATCAGTTCGCGTACTTTTGAAGAGCATTTGGTTCACTTTGACACGGTTTTTAAGAGACTAGATAAGGCAGGGTTCACCCTGAAATTGTCAAAATCTACGTTTTGTAAGTCACAAGTAACTTTCCTGGGTCATAGTGTGTCACGTTCAGGGGTAACTCCAGAAGAAAGTCGGATTAACAAAATCCTCGATGCAAGTGCGCCACAAAATGTTAAACAGCTGAAGACGTATTTAGGAATCTGTAATTGTTTAGACGATTTGTGTTAAAATATTCTAAGTTAGTAGAACCATTCAGGGAACTCTTAAAGCAAGGAAGCAGATGGAGATGGGATGTGACTCATGACGAGGCATTCCAAGCTCTGAAACGAGGTGTTGAACAAGCAGTTGTTTTAAAATATCCAATAAGAGACCAGGAATATGTGGTGACGACAGATGCCTCACATATAGGTATAGCTGGAGTCTTGTGCCAGAGAGATACGGAGGGAAATTTACGGATTGTATCCTTAGCCTCGCGTGGACTTTCTGCCGCTGAGAAACGCTACACCATCACAGAATTAGAGCTACTTGGGATAGTATTTAGTTTAGGGAAATTCCGTATGTATCTACTCGGAAGTAAATTTGAGATCCACACAGATCACCAGGCATTGTTGTACATGAAAACATGCAAATTAAGTTCAAATAGAGTAAGCCGTTGGATTCTAGCATTACAAGAATATGACTTCACAGTTATGCACATTAAGGGTAAAGATAATATCCTAGCCGACATGTTATCACGTGACTCCAGTCTAAGCAGGGATAACTCTATTATTAAAGCAGAAGAAGGGATTTTATTGTGCGCTTGTCTAGATCAAGGCAATAAGGCATCGTTACAGAAACTGAAAGACATGCTAGTGGAACAGCGTGATGATGTAATCTTGGGTGAGGCACTCGCAAGGTTGGAAGGGGGCAACTCAGACATAGTGAAAGTGGGAAGGTTCGCATATAAAATGCAGGACGGCCTTCTCGCAAGAAGATGTAGGAAGGATCGCTGGGCAATATGCGTACCGGGCACTTTGAGGGAGGAATTAATATGGTTTATGCATAAGGAGCTGGGACACTTTGGAGCCAGCAAAGTACTTTATGAAATTGCTCATGACTTTATCTGGGAGAAAATGGGAAGGGACATTAGAAAAACCATAGCTAAGTGTGACACCTGTCAGAGGAGCAAGTATCCAGTAAGATATCTAGTGGGGAAAGACAGGCAGTTCTCACAAGTAGTCCCGGCGAACTACTGTGTGTGGACCTATTTGGCCCAGTCATTCGAGGTCAGTACGGCTACGAATATATATTCATAGTTATTGATGCATTCAGTAGATACATCAAACTGTATGCGCTAAGGAAAGCCACGGGACTCGCATGTAGCCGACTGATCATTAACAAGTATATACCCGAGTCTGGCGTTCCGCTCAGGATATTATCTGACAGTAGACCACAGTTCACTGCAAAGAAATGGAGAACCAGTATGCAGGAAGCTGGTATCACACAAGTTCATTCCTCTGTAAGATACCCCCAAGGAAATTCTGCAGAGAGACCGTTAAGGGAAGTGGCTCGTCTTTTTCGCACTCTGGTGAATGACAAACATTCGGCTTGGGTTGGACATCTTCCCAAAGTCGAGACTTGGCTGAATTCTGTCCAGCACGAGAGCACGAAGATGACACCGTACGAAGTTCACTTCGGTAAAAGACCACAGAATGAACTAGCTAGAGTATTGGGCTTAAATGAGGGGAAACTACCCGGGATGGATTACATTGTCCAGTTGGCGAAACATAATTTATCGAAGTCAGCTGCAAAAAGAATTCGCCAACAAAAGCAAACGAAATTCGACCTATTCAATCCGGGAGACAGAGTCCTGTTAAGAGTACCAAAGCAGTCGAATAAATTAGAGAAAGTGATGAGCAAGTTCTTTTTTTTTATATGAAGGCCCTTACACGGTTACCAAACGTATAGGCAATACTGCCTATGTACTAGAAGACGATACGTCAACCCGATTGTACGGCACGTACAACATAAATGAACCAGAAACAGGCAATATTGCAAACATTATGCTGTTGAGCAGGTAAATCAAAATGGTAAATACCTAGGTATTAATGAGGTATCAGATGTGGTCAGTATCATTGATCTGTGTGAGATTAACTGTTAAAGAGGAGAGGGAATCGAGATGAAGGGAGAACTGGTATGGAGTTTGGGACTTAAAGGGAGTTTTATCTAAAGGGACAAACAGGACAGAAATATGATGGATTGTATGTATTTCTAGTGTTGTTCTTTTTTTCAGTGATAGACACGTAATGACATATGAGAGAGAGTTTGAGTGATAGAGTCATATAGCACAACCAAATTACTAGTGATCGTGTGTGCGTTTGACCTTACACAAAGCACTCAAAATGGGAATTCCAAAATCAACGAACTTGCAATACAAGGCGGTTTGGGAAATCAAACTGTACATCACAAAGTGAACTCGTGTGATTTGAAATAAGAGAATTGGACAAAGGGCAAATAAGAGAACACATATATGTCTTTTTTTCTTACACATATAGGTAAAATAAACAATGAGCGGTAATGACCGCAGGACAATAAAAAGAAAACAATAAGCTATATGCGATTGAGACATAATAGCCTAAGCAAAAACATTGGTGTTAAACCAAAAGAAGATATGTTGATTGTATATATAAATGTCTATAAGGGTAATGTATTATGTGTTTTATGTTATATTAGGGATCTATGTTAATTTACACGTGTCTTAGGAAGATCACGCGGAATATAGTAAACAATAGTCTGCGTGATTTTCCGGGACGAATGTAACCTTATTTTGAAGGGTACGATAACGCCACTGACGTTATGTCAAAATTTGACATTCGTTATTTATATCATGTGTTATTTCGGCAGTTAATTAGCCACAAGTTATTAAGTGTATGTTTAGTCCATATAATGTATTATCATGATTAGGTTTTATTACGGTATTAAGTTGAGAGAAGTCAGAGGCTGTTTTTGTAATTAGCTAGCGCTTGAACACTAAGGGTCATTTCATGAGCTTACGTCTTCTCCCAGAACAGCACTATGTGATGAAATACTTACCTGTGTACTCAACAAAAGCTGCGTGGCGAGCCCACGCTAATGAGTAAGGGTGCGGCGAATGACAAGGGTATGCGAGTGGAAAGGGAAGGCCTGAACAATAGATACGGTCGCGGAGCACCTTGGGACGAGACTCCTTTATGTGAAGGAAGGACAACTCAACGAGACCTGGTTCAAGACAGTCGCAAGAAGACAGTATTGCAGGAGATGTATTCAGGACATATGCTTGTCCGAGACAGTATGGTGTTAGCAGTGTCTGAGCTAACATCGTAAAAGTGGTTTAAGGACTTTCAATCCACCACCATTATTAATTCTGAGAAATCTAAATACCTCAGAATTAATAGTAGCCTGTCATTTAAAATAAATTCCACGCATGAAGATGGACTTCTACCGCCTACAACAGCAGCTTTCTCTTGGGGAGAAACACTTCAATAAAGCTGATTCATCGTTTGGTAAGCTCATTTGACTTTAATGCACAAGCTCTCTTTCTTCACTCTTGAATAAATCAACCTAAAGTAATAAATTCAGATCTAGATTAAATTAAATTCATAACGCCTCCGTTTTCTTGCAACTTTTGCCTGTCTTAAATTCTTGTGTTTACTTTCTACGTTAAGTCATTAATTAATGCATTTTCCTAACTTGTTTGTTTTTGATGCCATTAAATTTTTATTTAAAGTAAATGCAGTCTGTCTCCTTTCTAGATGATAGAAATAGATATAAGCCATCCTCTTTTCCCCGAAGTAAATGTTATTCAGGTTAATGACTAAGTCATACCACGACTTGAGTCGATGGAGTCTGGTGAATGTTCTACCTGAGCTAGGACGTAAAGTTATTTATTATTTATTGGGTTATCGCTCTCAGATCGAACCCTTGGCGCCCAACACTCTTACATATAACTTCAGATCCGGTGACCACTGATGGGTCATATCAAATGGTAAGTCAGGTAAAAATTGGATACAGAAATTAATAATCTGGCAGGTTTTGGTCTTATATTTTGTTCCAAATTTACATACACAGCCAAAAAGGACCGTTACACTGTTACCGTACATGAATTTATATAACGAAGAGATTAAAACACTGATGGATAGCCACGATTTTTTCTTCCATGCATATTGCCACACTACTAAATATTTAGTTTTAATTTATATCCTAGGAGGCGGAGGCAGTCACAGCATCTCTTATGCCGAGAGAATTTAGTTAATGTTTTGAAGCTATTGGTTAAGAAAATCTCATAGTAATTTCTTGCTATCAACGTCAACCTTACAGCTTATGATACGAAATTGTCCCGGGTATTATTAGTAAATATATGTTTTAAGTGTAAATTTAAGTACGATAAGAAGCTGCAAACGGCCACATCTCTTACAGGAGTTAACCATATAAACCTAATGTGAAATATGGGGTATCGACGTATGTTATACTGGTACATTTCATACTTGTTTATATTTCCTCAGTATTGAATTCGTGGGTTGCTTTTTTTTTTTTTTTTTGTATAAACCTTAACTTAAATTATGATTGCAAATGGTATTTTTCGAAATATTAAGTTATGAGATCCTTCGCGTAAACACTGTGAAAACTAGTAATGTTATACTTTTGTATAGTGCTATGTGATCTAACGTGACCGTTAATCTCGCGAGCATGTACCACGGGACCACCTTTTTACGTGGAATCTGAACCACAAGGCATGGCATTTCACTTCAAAAATCACACAAGCATTAGCCGGAAATCGAAACTGGTCCGCCTTGGTGAGAGGCAAACAGCTTGAACACAGCGTATATCTACAGTAGTTTTATGCTATTTTCCTCTTGCCAGTACATAATTTACAAATGAACATGTTACCTTGGGGAAAACGTATACCGGTACGCATTATTTCAAAAAAAAATATTTGCAAGTGATATATTTAATAGAAGAAAAGTATTAGATCCTTGATTGTACGCAGAGGGTAACAATAGGATCGTTTGGTGCCAAAGCAATCGAAAGAGTATGTTATTTGTTCCAAGGAAAAGCTTCTGCAGGACGACGACCTTAGTCAGCTGAGCGACAGAGCTGCCAGGCCCCTCACCAATATTGACTCCTGACGTCAGTCGAGTTTAAAGCGGTGTTTCGTCACTGCATGTTCAAAATCTGTACAGTCATATCAAGAAGTACCAGTGAAATGCATGAATGAAAACCATATGTCCAGTGTAGAACTTTCAATGTTGCTGTTGTTGATTCATTTAGAGATTAGCGACATCGTGGTCATTTGCCCCGTGTGTTATATGTCTGACCAGCAGTAGTGCCCGGCTTCGCCCGGTGGATTTATTTGTTTTATGGATGATAATGAATACTACTACAGAACTGGCACATGATACTTAAACTAACAGAAAACATATATAGGCAACTTTTTGTGGTGGTGGTAGTGCGAGTGATTAGTAGTACAGTATAATGGACGTAACATCCAGATCTTTTTCCCGTATTGATAATAATGAACAGGGAAACGACTATTTACTAACTACAGAACTGACACATGTAATTTAAAAACGAATTGAAAAATATGATTAGAAAGAGGAGTAAGTGAAATAAAAGACATTGCCTAGGGCCTATGTCTCATTGGCTTTTAGAAACGCAGAGACCATCAGTGTCGTCATTTGTCGCATAGCGCCATAGAAAAATAATCAGAAAACTTCGGCTGTCCCGAGCTCCTGAGGTAGCAATAGTGTTATTTATCGCCACCTAGCGCTCAAGGATGATCGGAATAAATAAAAGTAAATTGGAAAGCACCGACGCTTACCGCTTTTGATAACCTCAATGTACTGCACCAACACCAACGCACTTATACAGAGGCATAATATCTTCATTATGATAACTGTTTTAAGGGGCCTAAGAAATCTTTTTGCACTGCAATTTATAAGCAGCGCAAGATTACACTATTTTTGCAATTCTGCACCAGAACACGGGTAGGGGCGGCGTGATGCAGCCCTCATTGCCAGCCAATAATAGACTTATTAAAATATTCTTACAATTCTTGGGCCTTAAAACGTGGTTTCCAAGTTCCTCTTGTCTGTTATTCTAAATGTAGCGAATGGAGAAGGTTCTCCAAAATATCAGCAGGGTTTCAAAGGGTACGGTATGTACAATTTGGTGCAATTAGGTGAAACGGTGCAGATTTGAACTAAAGGGCCTAAATGCCGGGAATGGAGTGGTCTGTTCGATATTTAAACTGGGCAGTGTTATCCACTGGGTTCCAAAGGGTAGGCCTAAGTATGTCAAATTTGGTTCAGATCAGTGAAACGGTATGGATTTGTCTGTTCGAAATTTCAAGTAGACAATGTTACTCGTAGAGTTCCAAACGGTAAGTACATAAAGTTTGGTTCAGATCGGTGAAACGATGTAGATTTGTGCCAAAGAGCTTAAATGCAGGGAAAGGAGTGGTCTGTCCGAAATTTTATGTAGACAGTGTTACTCGTCGGGTTCCAAAGGGGAAGCATGTAAAATTTGGTTCGGATCGGTTAACCGGTGTAGATTTGTTCCAAACCGTCCGAAAATTGAAGTGGACGGTGTTACTCGTCGGGTTCCAGAGGATAAGTATATAAAATGTGGTTCAGATCGGTGAAACAGTGTAGATTTGTGCCAAAGGACCTAAATGCAGGGAAATTTTAAGTGGACAGTGTTACCCGCAGGGTTCCAAAGGATAAGTGTACAAATTTTGGTTCTGATCGGTGAAACTATGTAGATTTGTGACAAAGGGCCTAAAGCGGGGAATGGCGTGGTCTGTCCGAAATATAATGTGAACAGTGTTCTCGCAGAGTTCCAAAGGGTAAGTATACTAATTTTGGTTCAGATCGGTGAAACGGTGTTGATTTGTGCCAAAGGGCCTAAATGCAGGGAAAGGAGTGGTCTGTTTGAAATTTAAAGTGGACAGTGTTTCCCGCAGGGTTTCAAAGGATAACTATACAAGTTTTGGTTCAGTTCGGTGTAACGGTGTAGATTTGTGCCAAAGGGCCTAAATGCAGGGAATGGAATGGTCTGTCCAAAATTTCAAGTGGACAGTGTTACCCGCAGTGTTCCAAAGGTCTGTCTGTTAGGTAGTCAGCCCGAAGGCTGGTTGGATCCTCAAAAAGCACCGCCGTTACGTTATGTGAGTAGATACCCACAAAACCCCAAGGCAGCGCTATACTGAGGCGTTCTAGGCAATAAGAGGAGTGAGGTAGTTTGCCATTGCTTTCCTCACTGAGTCAGAACAGTAGTCCTAACCCTATGAGTAGAACCTTTCACAGCATTCACAGGCACTGACTGTGCCCTGAATGCCATTACTAAGCACCACCCATACCTCAGTAGCTTCCATATAATCACAGCCATGAGTGAGACTGAGACATCGGTGAAAAGCCACCTTTTACTCTAGCCTGTGCCAACTGACAAATGCAAATGTACTGTATTCATCAAGAGATGGCAAACAGGCCATTGTTCCAAAGGTAATTTTGGTTCAGATCGGTGAAACGGTGTAGATTTGTGCCAAAGGGCCTAAATGCAGGGAATGGAGTGGTATGTCCGAAATTTCAAGTGGGCAGTGTTGCCCGCAATGTTCCAAAGTGTAAGTATACAAATTTTGGTTCAGATCGGTGAAACGGTGTAGATTTGTGCCAAAGGGCCTAAATGCAGGGAATGGAGTGGTCTGTCCGAAATTTAAAGTTGACAGGGTTACCCGCAGGGTTCCAAAGGGTAAGTATACAAATTTTTGTTCAGATTGATGGATCGGTGTAATTTGTATACATAACAGACAGACAGACAGACAGATATACAGACCAACTTTGTGCTTTTATAGAGAATATAGATAACCTGTGCCATTGTGATGGCGGTATTAATGTGTATATTAGAAGGGTCCAGGTGAAGAAGGGGGGAAAATGTCAAATAATTTAAAATGTTCAGGAAACTATTTTTAAAGTGTCATTACTTATATGTACGTGTCAACTTGAAACGTCATTTTCTCACGATCCTCATTGTTCTTAGCCACACACACACTTGTGCCTCTAATACGACGCAAAGAGACCTACCATATCGCGCCGATATCTCCATTTTACATTCTGAGTGACATTCCCCTTTCTTCCCGTGGACCCTTCATTTGTAATAAGAGCTAGGATTGGATGGTCGTAAGTTAGGTTACCATCCTGGTATTTGCCTGGCGTAGGAGTGGGAAAAAAGAATGTCACTTCCAGGATGGTTGAGGTGGTATTCAAACCCACCTGTTATTGGTGATGATTCCTTGCTACATCGCTGTCATGTAGCCCCGTGTACTTGGGTGTGTATATTTTGTCTGATAACCTGTGTCACTGTGATGTCTTTACTATAATCTGTGAGCTGCCAGAATGGTATTGACATTTGGCCGAAAATTCCACGTCAGTTATCACCCCTCTGCCTCTTGACCAATATGTCATAATAGGCCTACTCAGCGTTGCAATATTACAGCCCAGGTGCGTCAGTGCCTGGTTAGTTTTGTCACTCACTGGCTTGAACAGTGTGATCGCTTGTATTCTGTTTGGCAACCTTGTTCCCTGACCACATGGCGAGGCGAGAACTGTCAATCCCATTCTGGCAGCTCACCGAGTATAGTGTGTGTATTTGTAATTGAGGTTGAATTTGGGTAGAAAGCGGCTGTGGCCTTAAAATAGGTACCATCCCTACATTTGCCTGGAGTAGAAGTGGGAAACCACGGAAAAACACTTCCAGGATAGCTGAGGGAAGAATCAAACCCCCGCATATTCTCAGTAGTGCCTCACGAGGTTGAGTGTACCCCTTCTAGTCCCTAGACCAGGAATAATTTTTTTGGCAGAGCCAGGCATCGAACCCAAGCCTCCGCGGCGACTGGAATAGAACGGCAACCATTGACCAAACTGTTGTCAGCAAGAGACTAGACATTTGTTGAGAGGAGCAACTTACTGTAAGTCACCTGCCCCCAATGATTTGGGTGACAGTGAAAATGATGACGTAATGAAAATTAATAATAATAAAAATCATGTTACTGGTTTTACGACCTTTTTAACTACTGCACTGCGGCTTTTAGAGACGCCGGGGATCTGCAATTTCGCTCCAGTAAATCGTCACTTCATATCTGATGGTGGGGTCCAGCAATAGACCTTTTATCCTTCTTATGACCAACAAGTATGCCCATTGCATTTTTTCTTCTAACACGAGGAATACACGAATACATGGATCGCGTAACATTTCTGAAATGTTACAGCTATATCTTAGATCTATTTCGGCGATTCCTAACGTTTGAAGTGAATCCCCTTATTAATTATGGTTTTTGAACGTGAGCTAGGGTTTCAGGCACTGACACTGTTCCTTCGCATTAGCACACCCTCAAATGCCAACTGAAAACTACAGCTAAAACTAACTACTGACTTACCGGTACATCTAAAATTGACACGCTAGACGAAGAAAAAGGAGGAGGGGGAAAAAGACAGGTGAAAGAAATGCCCTCAACACTCGAAGAATGAGGATTGGAGACTTCGAAGGAAATAGAGCCATTAAAGGCCGACAGGAAAGGGAAAGATGAGAGGTCCAATATAAAAAGGAGGGGGGAACGACGACTCATGGTGTAACGTGTTTTTCGAGGGTATTTTACGCCACTGACATAAGTCAGTAGGAAGCCATTCAATATTTATTTACGCGGCAAATTGTTCTGCCAAGACAAATTTCATGTAACTTATTATTATTATTATTATTATTAAGGTATTTTTGGAGCGTTTTTTTTTTATAAGATTATAAGTATACAGTTAGGTTTTCGATGTTATAGAAAATACTATCAAGCGAATTATGATTACGGAATTTTACGGATTTTTGTCAGTTAGAGTTTATTGTGAGAGAGATGAGTCACTGGGAATTCAGCTACAGGTATATTCTTGTCGAGAAGCGTGACACAAGCCGTGGGGCACTTCCAGCTGGCTGCATCAAGAAAAGGCGAAATGGCCTGGTCCGGTAATCGACATCGTCGCGCCGAGTGTATTAACCCTTATACCGGGAGTATCGCGTGGTGTCTCAGCCAATCATAGGAGAGCGGGCGAGTAGAAGACGGCTCCGGAGAGGGGGTTCGGCGAGTGCATATATTGTTTGCGCGCCGAGAAGGGAGGACGATTATCATTGTAAAACTTGACCGTTGTGGTTGCTCGTTTGGTTGGTTCCGGTGTGATCGGACCATAACTTTACATTTCTACAACAATCTCCACAACTGACGAAGAAGATCGCGACGTCCAGACGGCTGTGGGAAGCTCTCTTCAGCATCAAGTACGAGGGAAATGCCACGGCAATTTCCAATGGTAAGCGCGAATGACTCAGAACTACATAATCTCTCGTTTCTTTGTTTCATATTCAGTATTTCAGTAACATCTTAGCTTGGGAATAATAGTAAAATCAGTAATTCATCCGACTCCGTTTTCACATAATTCTCTAGTGGTAAATTCAAATCGTTAAGCTCCAATTTAAATTTATTAGTATTATTATTATTATTAAAATGCCACTACTTGTTTTTTATATAATAAATTCATTTCTTATACTATGCAATCTTTGCTTTCAGTAGGTAGCATTAGATATAGACCAAATTCCTTCTCCTGATACAATTGTTAGTTGGGTTAATGATCAAATCATACCACGATCTGAGTGTGAAGATTCTTAAAGGTGTTCTGCCAGAGCTAGGTGTTGTTAAATATAAATTTAGATTTCAACATAGCGTTGAGGTCTTAGCGCCCATTAATACAACGTATCTTAGTCAGAGTAAACATTACACTTGTCATCCCAACGTAGAGAACCGTTACAATTGTACGCTCAACGTGGAGCAAAAGAACCCGTTACATTTGTCGCTACCAACGTGAGGCCGAAAACCTAATAACAGTTGTGGAAGGAGAGGGGTATATATTTCTGTGCCTGTATTTTGGGGGGTTTTCATTTATCGGTGTGTATCAGCATGGGTAGTGTTGAGGAAGAGATGAAGTTGCGTAGTGGTCACCAGTAGGATAGTGAAGATACAAGCAGTATGGCTAGTCTTGAAAATGAAAGCAGTACAGGGATGTCGGAGGTAAATCCCGATACTGAGGGGGGTAATCCAAACAGTCAAGCAGGGTTAGAGAGTTTGCTTCTTCAGTTTATGCAACAAAATAAAATTAGCACAGATGCTTTAAACGCTAAACTCGAACAAAACAGTAGGGAAAATAAAGAGAGTACTGAAACTTTAAATGCTAAACTTGAACAAAACAGTAGGGAAAATAGAGAGAGTACTGAAACTTTAAATGCTAAACTCGAACAAAATAATGCTAAACTTGGACAAAACAGTAGGGAAATTAGTGATAAATTTGAGCTGATTAGAGGTGAAATCAGAGGGGTGATGGAAGAGAAGGCTAAAGAGATTATTGCAGATGTAGACAGAAGATTAGGAAAAGTACAAGAGGAGTTAGAAATTAGAATCAGTACACAGGCTGAAAATTTAAAAGAACTAGTGCAACTTGAAACACAGCAGGTCAAAAAGCAATTGGGGGGAGAAATTGACAAAATACAGGTAGCAACTAAAGAGGTTAAAGAACAGCTGGGGGAAGAATTGATTAAGTTCATGCAGAAATAATCACTGAAGTTAATGATTTAAGGGAGAGTAATAAGGAAAGCATTAATGAGATTAATGAGAAACAAGCTAAGTGGTAAAGTTGAAGCATCGGAAGGGAGCATTAGGTTAACTGTAACTAATATTGAAAGAAAAGCTGAGGAGAAAATTGCTGAATTAGAACAGAAGTTGAAAGCTAGAATTAGGCAGGAAAAGGTCAGAGTAGGCCAGTTTATGTGAATAGCACACACAGGGAAATAGAACTATGCAAATTCAGTAATCGGCAGCGTTGTACAATGGAGTTCATGAATGCAATAGAAAATAAATTCAGGGAGAGGTTGGAAGATGGTAGTATTGAGTGGTGCCAGGTGGTTGAGATTTTAGAGCAAGCGTTTGTAGGGGAGACAAGAAACTGGTTTGCTGTCTACAGAGACAATTTCGAGAATATTTCAGATTTTAAAGTTAAATTTGGTGAGAAATTTTGGAATGAGGTAATTCAGTCTCAGCATCGTGAGGGAATTGTGTGTGGGAAATATAACCCGAGAGGAAATTACACTATGACCGAGTACTTTTTAGGACAGGTATTGACGTGTAAATATCTGGATGGTTTGAGGGAGGAAAGTGATGTAGTCAGGCTATTACTAAGACATTTTCCATATAGAATCAAAGAAGCTGCCTGTATCCAAAATGTTAAATCTATTTCACAAGTGGAAAATTTATTAAGCACATTCGATGCTCTGGGAAGAGGTGGTTACGAGGAGAATTTCGGTAGGAACCAGGGTAACCATAATAACAGGCCTAATGAGAATAGGAATCAGGAAGTTCAAGGGAACAGTGGCGAAGGGGCCAACGTCCAAAATAGGAGGAACCAGAATAATAATAATAATAATAATAATAATCAGCAAAATCAGTACAGAGGAAACGGGTATGGTACGCAGTACCAATGTAGAAATAATGATTTCAGGGGAAATCAAGGCCGAAATAATGATTTTAGGGGTAACCAAGGGAGGAATAATAACAATAATAATTATAACCAGAACAGGGGTCAAGGAGGTAATAACGGACGGGGAAATACCGTTAACACAGCCCCGAACAACCAGACCAGTGCAGTAGTGAGTAGTACTACACCAAGCGGTAGCGGTACTTTAAACACGAACCAGGCTGCGATGTAAGGTCAGAATCTCAGTCTGTAACATGCCCTGTCCATACACTTATATAGGAACCCTATGATCTAAATGTAAGAAATGAATTATTACGTGAACTAAATGATGAAGGTATTATTCAGGAGGTGGCTAGTAAGAGCCCCATAATTAAATTTAACGTGTCCGAGGCGTACACAGATGTTTTAATTGATAGTGGTTGTATGAAGAGTTGCATAAGTAGTGCATTTTATGATAAAATGAAAGGAACTGGAGTAAATTTTGAGGAGATGCCAATTAAAAGCACTTTTGTTATCACAGCTGTTGGGAAGAGGTCTAAAGTAATTTCTAAGCAAGTTTTAGTAGACATTAAAATTAATAATCATATAGAAAAGCAGATTTGTCTTGTAATTCCAAATTTAGTATTCAGTGTTATCTTGGGTTCAGAGTGGCTAAGTAGAGTGTCTGGTAACTTATGTTATGATGTAGGGAGTTTGAAATTTAAATGGGGTGATTCTGAAGTAGAGGTAGCGTTCAATGACCATATTCAGAGAAGTAGTGTTGTAGGTGTGATTTGTGCTTTAAATGAGATATCGCCAGCCGTAGAGCGGGATTCCCTATGTTTTGTGGGCAGTGTGATTACGAACGGTAGTCTAGAGGACTCGTTACGTGATGCTGCATTTCAGGGAAATATAGAGGAAGAACAGTGTGTTCGGCTCTATGAGGTGTTATTGTGTAATAGGAGAGTTTTTGAGGATCGCATTGGTATGGCCAATTGCTATACACATTCATTGAACGTTATTGATAGGTCAGTATTCACAGGACATAGATATCCTGTACCTTTCGCTTATCAGAGTGCAGTTGAGGCACAAATTAACCAGATGCTTGATGATGGGATTATTGAGCACTAACAGTCCATATGTTAATTCTTTAATCACCGTGCCCAAGGCCGACGGCACAGTTCGTATTTGTTTAGACGCTCGTCTGGTTAACAGTAGAATTAGTTCAGATCAGCTGATATCCATGTCAATAGAGGAATTAATGCAAACATTTGAGGGGAAGAAGTATTTCACTTGTGTAGATTTGAGTTCCAGTTTTTGGCAAGTGCCACTTATGTACGAAGATAGACCATTTACAGCTTTTAGTCATAAATATAATCATTATCAATTTTGTAGAACACCTTATGGGTTAAAGAGTAGTTCAGCAGCTTTAATTAGGGCTTTAAACATCGCATTGGGGGATGACACAGGAGAGTTGGTAACCATTTACATTGATGATATGGTAATTAGTTCACGCAGTTTTGAGGAGCATCTACGTCATTTAGATATAGTTTTTCAGAAGTTAGATCTGGCAGGGTTCACTTTGAAGCTGTCTAAGTCGTCATTCTGTCAGTCAGAAGTGACATGTTTAGG
The DNA here is from genome assembly GCA_946902985.2 of Meconema thalassinum. Taxonomy (NCBI): domain Eukaryota; kingdom Metazoa; phylum Arthropoda; class Insecta; order Orthoptera; family Tettigoniidae; genus Meconema; species Meconema thalassinum. The sequence goes on along the minus strand of OX336393.1, from coordinate 310,124,197 downwards.
TCATAGAGTGTCGAGTAGAGGTGTAACACCAGAAGAAAGTAGGGTTAATAAGATACTTAACGCAGAGGTGCCACAGAATGTCAAACAGTTAAAAACATACATGGGAATTTGCAACTTTTTCAGGAGGTTCGTTCTTAAATACTCAGGGTTGGTAGAACCATTCAGGGAATTGCTTAAAAGTGGGACTCGGTGTAGATGGGAGTCCAAGCATGATCAGGCTTTTAGAGCGCTGAAGGAAGGTTTTGAGAAAGCTGTAGTGCTGAAATATCCTTTGAAAGATAAGGAATATGTGGTTATGACAGATGCTTCGCACATAGGCATTGCTAGAGTATTGTGTCAGAAAGACGATGAGGGTAATCTGTGCATTGTATCTTTAGCCTCGCGAGGACTGACAGCAGCAGAGAAAAGATACACGATTACTGAGTTAGAGCTTTTAGGTATTGTTTTCAGTTTGGGGAAATTTAGAATGTATTTAGTAGGGGGGAAATTTGAGATCCATACAGATCACCATGCATTACTGTATATGAGGACTTGTAAACTCAGTTCTAACAGAGTTAGTAGGTGGATTCTTGCTCTGCAGGAATACGAATTCACAGTAAAATATATTAAAGGTAAAGATAACATTCTTGCAGACATGCTATCAAGGGACACTAATTTATGTAGGGATTATCCTGTGGTTAAAGCAGAGGACAGGATTTTATTATGTGCATGTGTGGACAGTAGCAACAGGGCATCGTTACAGACACTGAGAAATATGCTAGTGGAGCGACGTGATGACATTAAGTAAGTGTCATAAAGTGAGAGTGTTTAGCTGGCGAACCAGCCTATCAAATGAGTTGAGTGTGGTATTTGGTGCGGGGGTGATCTGGTCTTCCAGGCAGGCGTATCAGATGTCACGAAGGGGGGGGGGGGGGTAGTAAGTAATTGAGAGTTTTTGAGGTACAGGGAAATATGACGGGATTGTCGGATGCTCTTGAGCACTAAAATGTCTCGATAAACCAAGGCCAGAATTTGGTAGCGCTGGTGAATTCCCATTTGTCTCCTAGAGATGGGTGAGCGCTTGTACAGGGTATTTTTGCTTAAGGCGTCCACGAGACAAAAGATGGGCCACCAGAAGGCGAGACAGTCCTTCATGAAACTCATACATAACAGCACATGTGATTTAAGGTAATTAGTACAAAGGTATTATTTGAGTGAGGTGAACTGGTCTGGGTTGCGAACTAGTATTAAGTAGAATATGGTCTACGGGAACTTAAGAAGACAGGGCGATTACGGCACAGATATATTTGGTGTTATATGTAATGCGCACTTACTGTCTTTTTTTTTTCAGAAATCAATATTAATTTTACCTAATACACAGAGAGATTAAGTATTATGGTCACGATGCGCAGCCACAATAGTGTGATCGTGTGATCAGTGAGATTAAGTTTCACCAGAAGGAAGCGACCTCCAGTGATATTAGGAAGTTCTGTGGTGATATATATATATATATATATATATATATATCAGAACACCTTTGATGCGTGTGATGTGACATCATATATACACAGTACTCACACATTATTTATGTATATCTTTCCCAACATAGAGATATTTGAGAGGCGGAAATATCCGTGGAACATTAATCAAAATGAAAAACATTGGACTGATTGCACAGGGCAATCCAATATAACAACAGACTTTGACGCAAAGTGCGTAAAGAAAATTATGAGTAATATATATATGTAATTTAGGGTGATTTAATTGGTGTAATGTGTATTTTGGATGGGGATTTTATTAACGTGTCTGGGATAATCGCATGATGTACCGTCGTCACGGCAAATCATCCGATGATCCGAGGCGAATATGTAACGTGTTTTTCGAGGGTATTTTACGCCACTGACATAAGTCAGTAGGAAGCCATTCAATATTTATTTACGCGGCAAATTGTTCTGCCAAGACAAATTTCATGTAACTTATTATTATTATTATTATTATTATTATTATTATTATTATTATTATTAAGGTATTTTTGGAGCGTTTTTTATAAGATTATAAGTATACAGTTAGGTTTTCGATGTTATAGAAAACACTATCAAGCGAATTATTACGAACAACAGTATCGCGATAAATTATTTGATTACGGAATTTTACGGATTTTTGTCAGTTAGAGTTTATTGTGAGAGAGATGAGTCACTGGGAATTCAGCTACAAGTATATTCTTGTCGAGAAGCGTGACACAAGCCGTGGGGCACTTCCAGCTGGCTGCATCAAGAAAAGGCGAAATGGCCTGGTCCGGTAATCGACATCGTCGCGCCGAGTGTATTGACCCTTATACCGGGAGTATCGCGTGGTGTCTCAGCCAATCATAGGAGAGCGGGCGAGTAGAAGACGGCTACGGAGAGGGGGTTCGGCGAGTGCATATATTGTTTGCGCGCCGAGAAGGGAGGACGATTATCATTGTAAAACTTGACCGTTGTGGTTGCTCGTTTGGTTGGTTCCGGTGTGATCGGACCATAACTTTACATTTCTACAACAATCTCCACAACTGACGAAGAAGATGGCGACGTCCAGGCGGCTGTGGGAAGCTCTCTTCAGCATCAAGTACGAGGGAAATGCCACGGCAATTTCCAATGGTAAGCGCGAATGACTCAGAACTACATAATCTCTCGTTTCTTTGTTTCATATTCAGTATTTCAGTAACTTCTTAGCTTGGGAATAATAGTAAAATCAGTAATTCATCAGACTCCGTTTTCACATAATTCTCTAGTGGTAAATTCAAATCGTTACGCTCCAATTTAAATTTATTAGTATTATTATTATTATTATTAAAATGCCACTACTTGTTTTTTATATAATAAATTCATTTCTTATACTATGCAATCTTTGCTTTCAGTAGGTAGCATTAGATATAGACCAAATTCCTTCTCCTGATACAATTGTTAGTTGGGTTAATGATCAAATCATACCACGATCTGAGTGTGAAGATTCTTAAAGGTGTTCTGCCAGAGCTAGGTGTTGTTAAATATAAATTTAGATTTCAACATAGCGTTGAGGTCTTGGCGCCCATTAATACAACGTATCTTAGTCCGAGTAAACATTACACTTGTCATCCCAACGTAGAGAACCGTCACAATGGCAAGAATCCATCGGGGTCACCAACTTCCTAAATCACCAGTCGTGAGCACTGTAGCGCTACCCAGGGTGCACCGTGCTTGTTGGCGCTACACACACCATGCCTCCTCTAGAGCCTCGTGCAGAAAGCAGGGGATAAAGTGAATTGATAAAAGAAGTCTCATCCCTCGAAAAATGACGGTTTAAGGAAAGATGAGACAAGGGTCATTTAAGGCAGGAAAATTAAAGATACCCTAGGACTCGGACGGCTCAGATACCGTCGAGGTTCGAAGCGAACAAGAGTTGAGCTCGACTGGAAAAATGAAAGAAATGAGCCCGGCACAAATCAGTGGAAGTTATGAGCCCCTGAGGGGAACAAAAGGAGGCCATCATGATTTTATAACATGTACCTTTTCTTTTCTCACCTGCCTCGCGGCGTAGCCGTGCTCGTTAAATCGTGCGCCATGGGCGAGAGGGCAGCTGCAGCAAGTCCGGAGACTGCAGGTTCGAATTTCGGCGCTGAGAGTAGCTATCCTGAGTGTGGATTTTCACCGGATTTTTTCCACACTCCCTCCAGGCAAATGCCGGGATAGTACCTTGAATCAAGTCCCGGGGCACCTACCCCATCCCTAATACAGTTACACACACTACTACAGTCATCACAGAAATACCGATTATCAGACAACTTCCACACACACCCGACTTCTCGGGGCTGATGAACAAATTGTCCCAAGCCCCTAAAATGGACTAACAACAACAATCTTCTAACCTATTCCGTTGCAAATGCCATGAAATGTAATACCTGTAAGTTTCATCATATTACGAACGTAACAAATCAAAACATGCACAAAATAAACAAAATAAACTGCCGAAAATTAATTCAAGGAAGACATAATTTGTAGTATAACATACATAATTCAAATATTAGCATAGCCATAGTGGTAGATGAGTGGGTACGAACCCCACCGAGGGCCCTCCTTAAAAATGGTTTCACGAGGTTTCCTACTTACAATTCCAGCCAAATGCCGGGACGGTATCTGGCACTATAATCTCTCATGAGATTAGTGTCACGAAGGGCATAGGACCGTACAAACAATTGCCTCATAGCTCATCTCATACCCAACGCCATAGATACGAGAATAAAAGGGGTAGAAATACGAGTAGCCTACACTGTGTGTCATTTAATCCTTCTGTGTTACATTCTAAGATGATTGAATTCAAAATTAAGAATTTGTACTTCCTGAAGAGTAAACTCGCCTCGCGAGGTTGCGACCAATGTAACGGCCCTGGCTGCAGGCATATGCCACACGAAATAGATATCGACTGATAGGGAAGGAGAGATAATATCCAAGTTAATACAGCAAGTGTTGCTCACTCAGCTACTCCGTAAAGTCATTACTTACAAGACTTGCAGTACAAACTTAGGCGAACATAAATATTTAAATACCTGTTGTCAAGGTCACATTACACAAGTCTACAGCTGTACAGTAATGAAAAGCACAACACATTCTTACAAACATCAGTAGCCTTCGTCGGGGTCGGTAGAGAAAAGGAGTTGAACAAGATTAAACACCACTAAAATCCAGCAGAGTAAACTGTTAGTAAAGTATATTCACGTAGCCCACTGACCAGGTGCTGGTCTTCAAAATTAACACCACTTGAGTGGCTTGCATGTTAACTGTATAATTCCAGTGCCTATAGCTAGTTGAATTTATTGACAGAACCAGAAATCAAAACCAGACCTCCACGCTGACAGCCAACAACGCTACTACCTCACCAAGAAACCACCACTAAGCATTATTCATTCTTTCCGACTGACTGCGTTGTGCAGCGGTAACGTTCTCGCCTGCTGTACCCAAGATTGCAGGATCGAATCCCGGCGCAGTCAGTTGGCATTTGAGGGTTCGCAAATGCGAGGGAGCCGTGTCAGTAGATTTACTGGCACATTTAAGATCCCCTTCGGGACAAAATTCCGGCACCCTGGCGTCTCGAAAAGCCGCAGCAGTTAAAAGGGATGTAAAACCAATAACATTATTATTATTATTATTTCTTCCCAGGAAGAATATCGTTGATGCACTTGCAACATCGTGGACAATTATTAGCCTCATGCACTAGGGTATGTGCAGAATCTGTAATATATGATAACCTGTGTGATGTTTTGCAGTATTTGTGGGAGAGAGTGTACTTGAAGTTGAGTCTGATTCGGAAGGTGGCGGCCGTGGCCGAAAGATAGGTACCATCCCGGCATTTGCCTGGAGTAGAAGTGGGATACCTCTAGAATGGCTGAGATGAGAATCAAGCACATCCTCTTCTCAGTTCTATCTTTCGAGGCTGACTGTAACTCTTTCCAGCCCGGACCCCCGCCCGGACACCAAGAGCCCGCCGATGAGCCAGCTTGGTGTCCTAGGCGAAACCCCTCACAAGACACGGCACAAACCTAGAAGAATTGCTGAGTTTTAATTCACCGGCCGTGAAAGCCAATTTACCATTAATACTGATAAACGTAAAAAATATTTGGAAGAATGTGGTATCACAAGAGTAAATTATTATACATTTAAGAGTCAGTAAATAGTATTTTTCCAACATTTCACGAAATGGTCCAATTTTAGAGATTCTTGCTAGATCAATGGGACATGATTGTAGAACGACAGAGATGAGTGAGCGTTGATGTGCATTGACTCCAAATGTAGTCGTTCTATTGCTGACTACATGTAACTTATTTCTTTGCCTTGTGCAGTGCATGTGAATTCCAATGACAAAAGAGAATATAATGTTAGTGATCATGAGACTATGCAATATTTTATAAATAATTAAAGCTGAATTGAGAGATACAAAAAGTTTCGAAGGTATTTCAGTGTACATTCTACAGCGAGGGTATAAACAATGAAATCCTTACATTGACCTTAGAGCTCTGTTTTGTAGAAAAATTATTCAAATTAGTTTGTGAAGCCCTTCCCCAGATGAAACATAGGTATGAGAGCCGAGACTGAATCATTGCGAAATATATGGTCTTAAAACATGGTGCACTAGGCAAACAGTGAATACAATCCTTATTGAACCCAACTGCAAGACATTTTACTGTAAATCACCATGTTTGTAGTGATGGGGAACAAATGGTAAGGTTACATTGTTAGTAACTTATTTAAGGTGGTGCTCACTTAAGTTTTGATGGAAAAAATCAATTTCCACTTTTTTAAATGTTTTTTATGTTTTATGTTTTGGAGCATAACTGTTAATCTATTTCTGAGATATGGGTTTTTGAAATTTGTTCACTTTGGCAAACATCTACCATTTCTTTCTTCTTCGCGAATCGGTCTCCTAGGACCATGCAGAATCAACACTTATTGGCCTTGATGTTTGCCCAATAACTCTTCATGTGCAACGATTGAGCGAGTCTTCGTTACTGCGACCAGAAGTGTCTGGTAGGTCTTCTCTCTTCTCCCTCAAAACCCCTTGTATGAGTGATTTTCCTAATTTAGTCTCGATCCCTACGATTGGGAAAACCTAATTCAGCCAAGTCCTTTACCGCCTGTTTGTACCAATTGGACCTTGTTGCCTTTTTCTGTAAAAACGTACAGATTTTATGTGTTAACCTAGTTGGGTTCATTCTGTCCAAATTTCCCATGAATTGGATCCTTCTCATACGGATTGTAGGCTTATGTGATTTTACTATGATTTTAGTAATTTTCAAATAGATGTCAGCATTAGGTTTTGGAAGGTGAATTCCATCTTTGATTTTTGATCCCAACATTTTTTGCATGATTTCTTTATTAATCTATTTGCAGGCATTTCTTTGACAGCCATTTCTTACAACTTTTACTGCATCGATTTACTTGAAATTTTCACAGTATCTTTATAATATGCATAGGTGCAATAATCTGACCTGGATTTATGGCTGTAGTAGTAATGCATTGCTTCAAAAACAAAGCTTTTTTTAAACATATCAAAGAAAATTTTACAAACAAAGTTTGAAGAACTACTGTAGAATCGTGATTCTCATTTGGATTGCAAGCCATGAAATCTTCTTCAAGTGTATTTAGTTTCAAATCTTTCACTTCAATAGTAAGGTCATATGTACCTCTTGCTTAATATTGTGTTTTTAATAATTGATTATTTGTAATGTTGGAAACAGTGAATGATATTGCCTTTGCAGTACAGTAACTAAACTACACTGCTCTACAAAAGTTTGGACTACCGCCATCAATTGTATGCTGACGTTGCCATAGAGGAGTGGGACCTCTTACCCCAAGATTAACTTGATGGTCTCATTCAGAGCATGTCTCCTCTGTTAGGTCTGTGACCCCACAATAGTAGTTATGTAGCAATTGTTCGTTTGCAAACATTGTGTTGTTTTATAGGAAATCATGTCCAGATGTTTATCTGACTTGGACAGTGTAATTTATCTGCAGCATTCAGATAGTGGAGGAAGTGACAGTGATTAGTAAATTTTGCTGATAAGAACTTGAGGAGAGCTTTGTCAGAAAGTTAGTACAGTAGAGTCTCGCAAACTCGGCCTAATGTGGACCGAAGGGTGGCCGAGTTCGCGAAAATGCCGGGTTATCAAGAATGTGTTAAAAAGAAGAGATAAGCTGTTTTTTTTGTTTAAAAGTAATGCAATGCAGTACATTTATTTGTTTTTAACAGAAACAAAAGTTTTAAAACGATTAAGCCACTACAATTACAGTACTTGAATATATAGTTCAGTATGGTACTGTACTACTGCACTGCATCAAGTATTTTGTAATAATAATTACTGTAAATTATAAAAGAAAACTTAGAAAAACTAGGCCTACAAATTATTGTTATAATATGTACACTGTACAGTATATATATAAAACAATTCCCGTAGGCAAATCGTTTTTTCACTTAATGAAAATTACCATTAACTTATTTTTTTTTTTGCAAAAAAAAAGAAAATAATGTTCTTTTGCTTTTCGCTTTGAAACCTGTTTCTTAAAGCCTCGTCACGAAGACGGTAAGAAACAAAATGCGGAGAATGCCCAATCAAATAAATACAACGCTCGGCGCGAGAACCGTTTGTTTTCTTCTTACTGCCAACAGTTTGTGCATTTACAATACTGCTCTGTACAACTACCTGTATTTATCAGGTCGTGGTTACTCTTCTTACTACGTACTGTAGGTCAACTTGTTTCGCGTCGTATTTAACTGTCGATAATTCCATTGATGGAGAAGACGAAAGAAAACATAATACGCTCTGTGCGGAAACACAAAAACAAACAAAAATCATGATTTGTTTTCTCCTGTCAGGGTGGTCGATAAATCCGGAGTGCCAGGTTGGTGGCCGAGAAATCCGGAGTGCCGGGTTACCGAGTGCCGAGTATGCGAGACTACTGTACTCTGGCCAACACTAGCCAAACACTTTAACATTTCACAACTTCATATAAGTATCAACATTAGATCTTTGAACACATTAGTAGTATACTAACAATATTTATGTTTTAGTTATAGCTTTTAAATCATCACAACAGAGTACTGTACTTTTAGTTCATTTCTGCACATTAGTTTACAATTCTACTGTAGTTTTAGGGCTTCCTGCTTAAGTGTATCACAGTAATAGTAGCTACACCTAGTTTTTGTTGATAGGATAGTCATTTTTAAATTTTTTGCAACATTAAAATAAATAGTTCCCTTTTCGGTGCTTAATACTATCAGTAATAATAACCCACTTAGTTTTCTCGCAGGGTTCCTTGTATTTTGTTTTTGGAGGGCAGAGTCTGTCTGTGGGTGTCACTGTATGTTTGATATAGCTATTTGTCTTGCATATTTGGATCTGATGATGCTCGCTTGGCGAGCGAAACAAGTCATCCCTTAATTTTCTTATTCACCAATAGTCCGTAACAATATAAATAAATCTTAATCACATGTAATTTACTTCAGGTTATTTTCACACGCCAGTAATTAGAATGATTTTGTGTTGACCGACAAAGTTAGATTATAATTGTTAATAAGGCAACACTGAAAAATGGCTTCAAAGTTATCTTTATGTTCGACGATGTCGAAATGTAAATATTATATGTCAGAAAACTGTAGACTACTATAATGAGGCTCATTATAGTACAAGTTTTCATTATGGGACAGTTTCTCCCACCAATCAGAGCTCAGGAAACAGTTGTTTGACCAATTAGGTAAGGATAGCATCGCACCTGCGCTGAGTTCCAAGGCCTTCTAATTTAAATTTCACTAAGTGGCGAGTGTCATAGTGAGGTATTCCAGGAGGACATGGTCAAATTCAGCACATAAAACTGGCGAAATGTCGACAGATATTTACGAATATTTATGTTCGAACATAAAATAGTTATAATAATTATCGTTGAACATAAACAGTAGTATGCAACTCGCCTATAATGGTAATTAAGACACTCGTATGGAAATTATAAAACTCGCATAGGCTCATTTATTAACATACTCGTGTCTTAATTATTGCCATTATATGATATGATGATAATTGTTGTTTTAAGGGGCCTAACATCTAGGTTATCGGCCCCTAATTATCTGGGTGATAGCGAAAATGTTAATGAAATGGAAACCAGAACGAAAATTAAGTGAGACGGAAAACAAAAAGGAACTCAGATTAAAACAACTCACAAAATGTTCTTACAAAAGGGAATTTAGAACGAAAAGATTCACAAAAAGAATAGATTGAAAAATACCCACAAAATGTAGGATAGGTTCAAAATACGTTCAAAATGCAATGTAGAGTCTAAATACTTACAAAATGCAATTGAAATTCAATATACTTACAAAATGCAAATGAGATCGAAAATACGTACAAAAAGCAATTGAGGTTCAAAATACTTACAAAATGCCATTGAAATTGAAAATACACAATGCAATTCAGATTGAATATCCCAGTTCCAATTCAAATTATTCACAAAGTGCAATTAAAATTCAAAATACTTACAAAATGCAATTGAAATTGAAAATGCTTACAAAATGTACGGTAGATTCAAACGACTCATGTGGATTGACAATACTTACAAAATGCAATTTAGATTGAAAATACTTGAAAAAATGTAATTTAGATTCAAAATACCCACAAAAAACGCGATTGAGAATCAAAATATTTGCAAAATGCCCACCAAACAAAATGCAATTGAGATTCAAAATTCTTGCGAAATGCGGTTTTGGTTGAAAATACTTACAAAATGCCAGTGAAATTCAAAATACTCACTAAAATTCCCTGAACCTACATTGAAAGACTTACTAAAAAGCAATTTAGATTGTCAATCTTTACAAAATGCAATTGAGGTTCAAAACAATCGCGAGAGGTAATTTAGATCGAAAAAACTTACAAAATGTAACGTAGATTAAAAATACCTACAAATAAACTCGCTAAAGGGAATTTAGATATACGGGCAACCAAGTAACAAGAACAGTGCGGGAATCTTAAAGAGAAAAGGAAAGATAATGAAAAGAAAACAAGAGGTCTGACCCCTCGAAGAAGGAGGGATCAGGAAAGATGAGACAAGGGCCAATTAAGGCGGGAAAGTGAAAGACTCCCTAGGCCTCGGATACCCTAAGACCATCGGGGTCGGAAAAGAACAAGAGTTGGCCAAGGGAGGTCGACAGGAAAGAAGACAGAGAGGAGACCGGCACAAGTAAGTGGAAGCAATGCCGGACTCAGCTGGGGTCCCGTGGTCGCCAACCCTCGTCCCACAAGATGTGAGCCCCTGGGGGATATTGCCATTATAGGCTCGTTGCATAATGTAATATGGTATATCAGCTTTCATCAAATAACCACAGGATTACAACTTCAGAACTTCTCACTTACCTTCGCAGTCAGGCTCTGTGTAGGGTGCTGGCCCCTCGGTGTGCATATGACACACTGTAACTTTGTTCAGCTTATTACACTTGCCGTGGTTGGTCATGGCAGCCACCAGCTCTATCGGGGTAGCGGCGGCACCGCCTACGAACACCGTATCTCCTGCAACAGAACCACCAGTCAGTACAGTGTAACACAAAGTAATTCTAGTACCCTATAGAATTTGACAGAATTACACTCCTTCTAAAGTGGGGACTATCCCTATAGAACGGGCCTTTCCCATCGCCGTACCGCGGACACGTCGCAATGACTCACCATCACGTTTATAACATGTGCCGAATACAACAGTGCACCGTGAAGCCTCGGATGCTGGCATAGCATTTATTACATACGCAGCTGGCAAGATACCTTAGTTGTGATAATTAAGACTTGTGGTGAAGTACTGTAGACTATCGCGTATCACGTGAACATGGTAAGGTATAGAGCAAAAGATCGAAATTTCCTAGTAGAAACTTATCTTCTCAAGAAGAAGTTTGCAGTAAATGTGTGATGATGATGATAATTGTTGTTTTAAGGGGCCTAACATCCAGGTTATCGGCCCCTAATGGTCTGTGTGATAGCGAAAATGTCAATGAAGTGGAAACCAGAACGAAAAGTAAGTGAGCAGGAAAATAATTACAAAAAGGAACTCAAATTGAAACTACTCACAAAATGGAGAGCGGTAATACGTACATAAGGGAATTTCGAACGAAAATACTCACAAAAAGAATAGATCGAAAAAAAACGCACAAAATGTAGGTGAAGTTCAAAATACGGACAATATGCAACGTACAGTCGAAATACTTACAAAATGCAAGTGAAATCAAAATACTTATAAAAAGCAAATGAGATTGAAAATACGCAAAAAAATGTATAATGTAGATTCAAAATACCCACAAAATGCAATTGAGAATTAACTACTTGAACAAAGCGGGGTAGGTTGAAAATACAAAATGCAATTGAAATTGCTTATAAAATGTATGGTACATTCAAACTTCTCATTTGGATGGACAATACTTACAAAATGCAATTTAGATTGAAAATACTTACAAAATGTAATTTAGATTCAAAATACCCACAAAAATGCAATTGAGACTTAACTACTTGCAAAAAAGCGGTGTAGGTTGAAAATACAAAATGCAATTGAAATTCAAAATACTCACAAAAGGACCCTCACGATATTGAAAGACTTACTAAAAAGAAATTTAGATTGTCAATCCTTACAAAATGCAATCGAGGTTGAAAAACACTCACAAAATGCAACGTAGATCGAAAAGACTTACAAAATGCAACGGAGATTGAAAACACCCACAAAATGGAGTGGAGATGCAAAAATAACAGTGCGGGAATCTTAAAGGGAAAAGGGAATATAATGAAAAGAAAAAAAAACCCAGGAAAGTGAAAGAGGAGAGGGTCCATACCACAGGTAAGGTACAAAAGGGGGAAACCGGACCCAGCTTAGGAATCCTTCGGGGTCGCCAACTCCCGAACTCACCAGCCGTGAGCCCCTGAGGGTGTAGCACTTTCTAGGATGCACCAGAAGTGGTGGGGCTACATACACCCTACCTCCTTGAGGGCCTTGAGCAGAAGGCAGGAGATAACAGGAAAAGAAAAAGAAGGCTGACCCCTCCCAGAAGGAAGGGATCAGGAAAGATGAGACAAGGGCCAATTAAGGCGGGAAAGGAAGAGACTCCCTAGGCCTGGGATACCCTAATACCGACGGGGTCGGAAAAGAACAAGAGTTGACCAAGGGAGGTCGACAGGAAAGAAGACAGAGAGGAGCCCGGCACAAGTAAGTGGAAGCAATGCCGGACTCAGCTGGGGTCCCGTGGTCGCCAACCCACGTCCCACTAGATGTGAGCCCCTGGGGGATGCAGTAAATTTGTTCGCATATTTCAGCGCCGTGCGATTTTTACTTGTGGAGGAACCTCAAAAGGTATACAGACACAATCCGCATACTCTGGAGGCTCGCGATAACAAAATAACAGATACGAAATATCTGAGTGGATGAATTACAAAGAGGGTACAAAAACTTCCTACGTTGGTGCAATATGTGTTTAGAAATTGAAGGACAGCATTTCCAGCAACTACTCTGAAATTCATGTAATGATGATAATTAAATACGCCAAAAAGTGTAAATGTGTTAAACTAGTTGGGCGCTACGCTGCTGTTAGCGGCAGTGCCTTGCTCGACACGCGGTTAGCCACAGTGCCCCGGCCGTCAGGCGGCATACAACATGCGAGTCTTGGTTCTATACGTAGGGTCCACACTGTAGTAGGCTATTGACGTCCGAAACGGGGGAGGAGCTTACGGTCAGCTGTTTGCAACATGGCGGCGAGATAGTGACGTGAAGTAATTGGGTGTGCGTTTGTTATGGCTTCTAATTTATGATGGCAAAATACTACATATTTTATTTCATTGATAGAAATATTTTATAATCAAATTAAATGCAGTGCCTAATTACTACCAGTTAAAAATATTACCCACATGCAGATAGTTTATTTAATGTCTGCTGTTACTAGAGGTGTTAGTTTTTGTTAATTCGCGATCAAACGAAAAGTCATATTTAGAGGTTAGGATGTTTTATTTTCACGTATTTACATGTTTCGTGCCACCCAGGAGTGAAATTAAATCGCGAAATAACGCGAATTTTGTGAATAACACCACAAATACCGCAATCTGCGAAATAAAAACAAATTTTCATATTTTTTCCCCACACCAATCCGAACATTTTTGTCCACAAGCCGATAATCGAATTTGGTTGGTGTTCAATTCGAGAGAATGATCGATTGTATAGTTTCGCGAGGGGTAATACTACGATATACGTCATATTACGATATACTGTCGATATTCTCGTTACTCGTTGGATTTTAGCGCTGTGGTAAACAGCTGTTATATCGCGGCGTGAATAGTTTGGCCGACTACCTCCAAAAGGTTATGTGATAGTTGTTCATAATGTAAACTACGTTTGCCTCCTGTTACATCGGTAGCGAGTGTAAATTATAGTAGAAAATTCTATATAATTTAATAAAAAGTCCGCAAATTGTGCGTTATCATCGAAGCTAGTGTGTTATTTGCGTGAATCAGTTGGCGACCACGTGTTCGTCGTATTAGTTCCGAACTTAGCAGTACAGGAAGATGAGACGCGACGTAATTTAAATATTATGACACGAATTCAGAAATAAATTTTGCGTGTGGTTACGAATTTATACTGGCGTGTGACTACAGTCAACCGTGTGATAACAGTGTTTGTTACTGGGCATCGCATCGCTCAGTTGAGTTTAAAAATGCCGAAGGTAGCTGTTTCTGCCACAGACAGACTTAAAGAATATAAGAATGAAGGATTTATAATTTCTTGTGGCATTCTTATGTGCAAATATTGTGATTGTCGGTTAGATTATCGCAGGAAAGATGCATTAGACAAACATTGCAAATCGGAGAAGCATTCAAAACGCCGAGAAAATTCGCGTCTTGAAGTTAGTGTTCCTAGAGTGGCCACCTTGAAAGAAACATTATCAAATGCTAGTCGTGTGAAGGATATGGAAGAAGAGTTTATTTTGGACACTACTACTGCGTTTGTGAAAGCTAATATACCAGTAGAGAAACTAGACAATCCTGCTATCCGTACTTGGTTTAATAAGTACGTTCGCGGAAGTGGAGATTTACCATCAGCAAATCAGATTCGTCAGAAATACATCCCCATGATTGGCGAAAGAAGGAGGGAAGAAATTAGGGAAGATATAAAAAACAAAGACGTGTTTCTGCTATGTGACGAAACAACTGACAAGAATGGTAGGTGTGTTTTCAACATTCTTTTTCGTCCATCAGTACCATCAACTGAAATGAACACCCATCTGGCTGCCTCTGTTGTTCTAGATTCTGCCAATAGCGTAAATTGCTCCAATGCGATATTAGACACCTTGAATTCCTATGAAATTCAACGGGAGCGTGTAGTGGCAGTAGTTACGGACTCAGCACTCTACATGACAAAATGTGTAACTACTCTTCAAGGATTGATTGAAGAATTAAGTCATGTCCACTGCTGGGCTCATAAAGTCAATCTTATCGGCTGCGTATTTGAAAACGAGCTGGACGAATTGAACATGTCTATAGTAAAGACAGAATGCCTTTTTAAATACGCGAAAAAGAAAAAGCAATTACGTTGCATTTCTAAGGGAGAAATATGAAAACACAGAAAAAGAGAATGAAATTCTAGCTTTCCCAATGCCTGTATGTACAAGATGGAATTCATGGTTTAAGGCTGCAATGTATATGGCCACGCATGTGGAAGATCTGGTAGAATTTTTCAAAACATTGGAAGATTCAAATTCTGGGGTCAAATTTTTCCAACAAGCATCGACTTCAACAATACAATTTATACAATTACAAGCATTGTATGTTTCTGTTGTTGGTGCCTCTCTTATGGACTTGCTTAATTTCTTGGAGGGATCTAAGTACCTAACAATTCACTTACTGGCTGGGAAGCTAGATGACCTTGAGGTAAAGCTCAAGCTATTAGGCGATGGTGGAATGTTCAATCATTCGATCCTCCAGAACTTGGAACAGCTTCCTCAAAAGATGCAGATAAACGTTAAGTCCAAGCTTACGTGTGTTGCCCAGTCAGCTCTAGTGAAAGTCAGGACTTTAAGGACCACGGATCCAGCCAGGAAGACTGTAGAAGCCATCGGGTCATTGTTTGATCCTCGGCATGCACTTAAGAACGTATCTCCCACAGAACTGCTCCAATTTAAGAAGAATGCCCCATTTCTTACGAAGATGGAGTCTCAACAGTTTTTAGAGGCTCACAGCATTTACCTGACTGCAATCAAGAACCAACTGAGTCATGAAGATAATGTGAATGTTCCAGAGATCCTCATGGGATTAAGGCCTGCTCACCGAGACTATGCAACAGCTGCATTAAAGTGTGTGTGGTATCCTTGTTCAAATGTGGATTCTGAAAGGTCATTTTCGAAATACAGTCTCATAGTAAGTGATAGGAGGCGAAAATTGACAGCTGCAAATGCTGAGACTTTAACCATGATCTACTTCCAGTGATTTCACCGCAGTATTTGGAAAAAACTGAAAAAGGTATTCACTGAAATGTGTTTCGAGATGGTGAATGTAAAATAAAAATGTGACTTCCATATAAGTATTATCTCATTCTTCCATAGCCATGTTTAACGTTTTACCCTGCTGTTTTGCTTTTTACTTTGTTTTATTAATTGTTTATATTTTTAAATGCACTTATTGTACAAACCTTATCGCTTTCCAAATTTTAACATGTCATCCCCCGAAAAAATAATAAAAACACAAAACACCACCTTTTGAATTTTAAATCAACAAATCTTCAAAAAAATAACAACACTTTCTAACACCTCTAGCTGTTACATATATGAAGCCTGTACTTGGGAGCCTAGCGGTATCGATGTTTTTATTAATTTCACAATACCGTATATATATCTCACATAACACAAAGGACGACTCCCTGATAATAAATTGAACCAAGCAACCCTGAATTTGCATCAATGTTTTGAGTTCAAAGAAGCGTTACTTGGGATGCTCAAATCATATTTCAATATTGCAAATATTGACCTACATACTTGCTGTTCAAAGGCAAGAATATTAATTTATTAATCTCTTGCCACAGGCAAGTTAAAATGGAGGCATCCTCTTTATCAATATATTTAATTAAATATTTAAAATACAGATATTTAACAAAGCTGGAGTGTCCATTTGAACTTGTCATAAACACACGGAACAGATCAAAAACAAGATGTTCAGTAAAGAACATATAGCCTACTTTCTCCTAAATGCATGGGTATTGTTATAACTCTTTGTCCTTTTCAAGCAGTATGATTGAATGTTGGTTGTAGTAGCTTGTTGAAATACAACGTGCTATAGGGATATTAAACATGAATAGGAGGTGCCCTTTGCTAGTGCTACCTCTGTACTAAATTTCGTTCAATTCGGTTTCACCGTGTTTGAATTGATAGGGGGAATCGATTTGCACACATACTTGGCCACCATCTGCAAACTATTGGGCTGATGTTCTTGCAGTTTGGTCAGAATATGTTTCCCACATAAAGATATGGTGTTGCAAAATTTGGTAGAGACTAGATTATTAGGTTGGTCGTAATTACATTTTAGCTTTTAACATTTGTGTGGCCGCGATTACGTTTCCGTCAAGATAGCGGTGATATAAAACATGACACTGAGGTGCCCTTTGCTAGTGCTACCTCTGTACCAAATTTCGTTCATTCGGTTCCACCGTGTTCGAATTAATAGGGGGAATCAATTTTGACATAAAGATGGCCGCCATCCGCAAACTATTAGGCTAATGACCTATTAGATTGGTCAAAGGATGCTCCCTCCATAAAGGTATGTTGTTGCAAAGTTTGGTAGAGATCGGATGGTTATGTTAGTCGTAATTTGATTTAAGCTTTAAACATTTGTGTGGCCGCCATTACGTTTCTGTCAATATTTATCATGACACTGAGATGCCCTTTGCTAGTGCTATCTCTGTACCAAATTTCGTTCCATTCGGTTTCACCGTGTTTGAATTAATAGGGGGAATCGATTCTGACACAAATATGGCCGCCATCCGCAAACTATTAGGCGCATGACCTATTAGATTGGTCAAAGGATGCTCCCTCCATAAAGGTATGTAGTTGCAAAATTTGGTAGAGATCGGATGATTAGGTTAATCGTAATTTGATTTAAGCTTTGAACATTCGTGTGGCCGCCATTACGTTTCAGTCAAGATGGCGGCGATGTAAAACATGACACTGAGGTGCCCTTTGCTAGTGCTACCTCTGTACCAAATTTCGTTCCATTCGGTTCCACCGTGTTCGAATTAATAGGGGGAATCAATTTTGACATAAAGATGGCCACCATCCGCAAACTATTAGGCTAATAACCTATTAGATTGGTCAAAGGATGCTCCCTCCATAAAGGTATGTTGTTGCAAAGTTTGGTAGAGATCGGATGGTTATGTTAGTCGTAATTTAACTTAAGCTTTGAACATTTGTGTGGCCGCCATTACGTTTCTGTCAATATGGCGGCGATATAAAACATGACACTGAGATGCCCTTTGCTAGTGCTACCTCTGTACCAAATTTCGTTCCATTCGGTTCCACCGTGTTCGAATTAATAGGGAGAATCAATTTTGACATAAAGATGGCCGCCATCCGCAAACTATTAGGCGAATGACCTATTAGATTGGTCAAAGGATGCTCCCTCCATAAAGGTATGTAGTTGCAAAATTTGGTAGAGATCGGATGATTAGGTTAATCGTAATTTGATTTAAGCTTTGAACATTCGTGTGGCCGCCATTACGTTTCAGTCAAGATGGCGGCGATATAAAACATGACACTGAGGTGCCTTTTGTTAGTACTACCTCTGTACCAAATGTCGTTCCATTCGGTTTCACCGTGTTTGAATTAATAGGGGGAATTGATTTTCACACAAAGATGGCCGCCATCCGCAAACTATTAGGCTAATGACCTATTCATTTGGTCAAAGGATGCTTCCTCTATAAGGGTATGTTGTTGCAAAATTTATTTATTTATTTATTTAATAATTATTAGATACAACCATGAATAGGTCATTTTACACTAATATTTTAACAATTTTAAATAATATTAACAAAACAACAACAACAATAACAGGTAACAAATGGCAGTGATGGCAGCAAGGGACAAATCTCGGGAAAGACGTAGGGAATGATTGGGGTAATGGGTGATTAGGAGGGTGAGGGGGTAGGGATTGAGGATGAAAGGGATCTTCTAATGTTATGTTTGAATGTTCTATAGGGAGAGAATATGTCAATATTTGGAAGGGAGTTGCTAAGGGTTGGCAGACGGTGGAAAATAGAGCGCTTCTGTACTTCAAGACGTGGGCGAGGTATGTGGTGTAAATGGTTCTGACGTGTTGAACGGGAGGGAACGTGGAGTGGTAAGTAGCTTAGTAGCATGTTACATTTTGTGTAACCATTCGTAATTTTATGTAGGAAACACAGGTCAGTAAATTGCAGACGGCTTCTCAGGTCGAGTACATTGAGCTGATTTAAAATGTCGGATTTGGCAAAGTGCCTTAGTGAAGGATTGCGAGCTTTGACTATTGATATGAAGAAATTAAAGACAATGTTCAATTTAGAAATATTGGTTATTGCCGAGGCAGACCAAATTGCAGAAGAGAAATCTAGGATAGGGAGAACATATGTGTTAAGTATAATTTAAGTGCAGTGAGGTCTTGGTAGAGATCGGATGATTAGGTTAATCGTAATTTGATTTAAGCTTTGAACATTTGTGTGGCCACCATTACGTTTCCGTCAAGATGGCGGCGATATAAAACATGACACTGAGGTGCCTTTTGTTAGTGCTACCTCTGTACCAAATTTCGTTCCATTCGGTTGCACCGTGTTCGAATTAATAGGGGGAATCGATTTTCACACAAAGATGGCCGCCATCCGCAAACTATTACGCTGATGACCTATTAGTTTGGTCAAAGGATGCTCCCCCCATAAAGGTATGTTGTTGCAAAATTTGGTAGAGATCGGATGATTAGGTTAGTCGTAATTTGATTTAAGCTTTGAACATTTGTGTGGCCGCCATTACGTTTCCGTCAAGATGGCGGCGATATAAAACATGACACTGAGGTGTCCTTTGCTAGTGCTACCTTTGTACCAAATTTCGTTCAATTCGCATTCACCGTGTTCGAATTGATGGGGGGAATCGATTTTCACACAAAGATGGCCGCCATCCGCAAACTATTACGCTGATGACCCATTGGTTTGGTCAAAGGATGCTCCCCCCATAAAGGTATGTTGTTGCAAAATTTGGTAGAGATCGGATGATTAGGTTAGTCGTAATTTGATTTAAGCTTTGAACATTTGTGAGGCCGCCATTACGTTTCCGTCAAGATGGCGGCGATATAAAACATGACACTGAGGTGTCCTTTGCTAGTGCTACCTTTGTACCAAATTTCGTTCAATTCGCATTCACCGTGTTCGAATTGATAGGGGGGGGGGGACGACAGACATTCAGAGTACACACAGACACACACACACACACACACACATACATACAGACACACAGACTCACACACACATACACACACACACACATACACACACACACACATACACACACACACACACACACTTTTTTCGCCCTGTGTTGATCTCATAAGTCTACTTTCATTTTTTGCAAAAATCGAAAGTAGGCTAACTACACTTTAAGCCAAACCAAATTCACTCCTCAGCTCGACATAAACCATAATACCAATTAAAACCTATACAAAACATACTCTCCTTACTGTTGTACAACTTTCAAACCAACTATTCGCACTCAAAACTGAAAAACCCTGAAATGGGAACTAATTAAAGTTAGAATAGCCTAGGCCGATCCGGTCTCCTGCTACATTACCGCATATGTATACTTAACATCACTATAACAACTTCAAAATTACGGCTAAGTGATCTATCTGCCTGAGTAGTATAGGTGTTATCGGCCTGCCTGAGATGATGGGTCACCAACCCGGTACTTAAAACTAAGATTTTACTTTTTAATTAACTAAATTCAACAGTAGGGAGATCATAGCCAAAAACACAATTTAAGCCAAATCATACTTCAATGACCTACATACTTGCTGTTCAAAGGCAAGAATATAAATTCTCTGGCAAATTAAGGCTAGGAACAGCATTTTTCTTAAGTTTTCTAACCATTCGGCTATTGTCAATCGGAAGAACCCCTAAAATAAGTTTACGAAGAGCGGATTACATTCTATGTACGGCACAGAAGTAATAGGCTACAAGTTTATCAGTATTTTTGATGTAGCTAAATCCATGTGAATACAAATTAGAGACAGTAACTATCAATAATCAACAGTACCGGTGGAAAGAAGTAGTCTTCACAAAAATGCAGACAGCATACTGTCATGTAACATGTAACACGTTTTCCAATTGACAACGCCTAAGCCCATCTTTCTCTCTGAACTTTTTGTACAGGAAAGTAGTGAAGATATTTCGTACCCGTTTTATACGATTTGCAACCGTATACAGAGCAGTACCTCCTCGAATTTGACAAATTTCTTTCCGTTTCCATCACGACGTCAATGCTTCACCAACTAAATAAACCTCACCAGTCACAATGTTACAGCTTCAACATTCTACCGCGTGGCTGCGCCATCCAACTTTTCTGACGTCAATAGTAGTAGTCCATTATACAAAGTTACACAGAGATCGGATCATTCACGACGAGTTAGAGGAATTAATTCCCGAAGAACTAGTACACGCGCAATCTATAATTCGTAAAATGTAAGCCACACCAGTAGATATCATAGGGCTGGTTCAACAAACACTCTTCCACTTCGATCATTTGAATAGGACATGAGAGGAGGAAAAATATATTTTAAAGCTTTAGGTTTTGTACCACGAGAAGATCATCATTACGTAAGTTGGAAATATCACCAAACATCAATCCAGTGCAGTGTCACATGTCAATGCCTATGTTCTGTGTGTTAGGGAACTCGTTCGGCTTGTACCGATTAGAATCCTTCCTCTCATGTGTAAATATTGAATATATCAATTCTAGCAGCATTTCATCAGTTTCATTCAGTAGAGATTTGTTGACTATTTATTGACTTCCAAAAGGCCTATGACTCAGTCCACAGAGGAACGGTGTGTGAAATTATGGCAGAGTACGGAATCCCACAGAAACTTATCAGCCTGGTCAAAATGTGTATGGAGGAGACAGTGAGCAAAGTGACACTCTGTGGATCCGTATCAGACGGTTTTGAAAACAGAACAGGACTAAAACAAGGTGATGCGCTCTCCCCACTTCTCTTCAACATCGTTCTGGAAAAAGTAATTCGGGAAACCAAAGAAGCTGCAACTGGAGACCTAGCAGATAACAAACACAACATCCTGGCATATGCAGATGACATTGTATTAATAGGAAATAATGGAGGAGAAATTGAAGCTTTATTCAGGAAATTAAATGAAACTGCTGCAAAAATAGGTCTAAAGATTAATGAAGAGAAGACAGAATACATGATCATACAGAGAGAAAACATGACTACAGACCAACGCAACAACCTTCATATAGGCAATTTTACCTTTAAGAACACGCCAAACTTCAAATACCTTAGGGTAAATATAAATGACTGCAATAGAAGACAAGTTGAACACCAAATTAGATTGCGGAATGCAAACAAAGTTTACTTTTCCCTGCATAAATTACTTTCCTCCAAACTTTTGACCAGGAAAACAAAACTAAAACTATACAACACGATCATCAGGCCGGTACTGCTATACGGAGCCGAAACATGGAGTGTGACCAAAAGGGAGGAACGCCAACTTACAGTCTTCAAAAACAAGATATATAGAAAAATTTTCGGCCCCATCTTTGACCAGGAAACACAAAGATGGGTTCTCAGATCAAATCATGAGCTGTACAAGTTGGCCAATCAACCCAGAGTAGTGGACGTCATGAAAGTGAAACGGCTGCAATGGGCAGGGCATGTTATCAGAATGGACGCTGCCAGAATAGTTCGCCAGGTGTATGAGAAGAAGATCGAAGGCTCGAGACCCCCTGGAAGACCTAGGAGTAGATGGCAAGATGAGGTGACCTCTGACTGCAGACAAATGGGTATTACTGTATGGGAGAATACTGCGCTGGATAGGAGGAAATGGAGGCAGATAGTGAGAGCGGCACGGGATCGTCACGTCCCAGAAAAGCCAACGGAGTGAGTGAGTGTGAGAGATTTATCTTACGTAGTTACAGTAGTTGCCCTGATTATTCCTGTGTTCTTCTCAAGTGTGCATAACACCTCACTGCCCGAATAATACGGAGCGTGGATTAGTAGAAGTCTGAATGGCAGTGGAACGCTTAGCAAGGGAAATGGATAGTTTGAGGTTGGATTTGGTTGGTGTTAGCGAAGTTCGCTGCCATGAAGATCATGAATTTTGGTCAGGAGACTACACTAAATCAAACAACGGATACGCGGGGTAGGTCTCATATTGACTAGACAACTTGGACAGCGGGTGATATATTATGAGCACTACAGTGAACGGATCATTGTAGCTAAATCCAATACAAAACCTACGTTCACCACAGTAGTACAAGTCTATCTGCCTACCAGTCAAGCTGATGATGAAGATGAAAACGTATACGAAGACAGATGAAATTCTGAGGTATGTCTAGGTTGACAAAAACGTTATAGCAATGGGAGATTGGAATACTGGGGTAAGAAAAGGAGAAGATATTAGGAGAATCAGAATTAGGTGAAAGGAATGATTGGGGAAGTAGGCTGATGGAATTCTGCACCTAGCACGAGTTCGTCATAGCCAACACCGTATGCAATAACCACAATAGAAGAATATACACATGGGTGAGATCAGGAGATACAGGACGATTCCAAATCGACTTCATTATGGTCAAGCAAAACCAATCTCGGAGCTGACAAACTTCGACCACAATCTGGTTGTTATAAAAATGTAGATTAAAGCTGAAGAAAAGTCAAAAGCCAAGAAGGTGGGCACTAATAAGCAAACTGAAAAAGAAGGACGTGAACGAAACATTCAAGAGGAGTATAAGGGAAGGAATAACGAAGTACCCTGCACATCAGAAGAAAAGACACGTTTGAAGAATGAAATAAAATCTGCAGACGTGATTAACTTACCCTGCTTGGCATCACAATTTTAAATTTCGAAATATTTGCAAATGAAGTACAGCCATAATGCACTGTTACATACAGACAATTATCGAGTTATTATTTTAAGTAGCCTACCATTTTACAGATTTTCAGACTGATGGCTTATGTAGAAATATTTAAAAAAAAAAAACCATGTTGGGTATATCTGATTCTTGCACTGAACATATTTTTAAAATAAAATCCTAAGTTATTATAAGAAAATCGTTATGATTTATTGCACATTTCTGTTTTACAATTATATTTGTGGAATGTTATGATTACAATTTGAAAATGAAAGACTGTATCTTAATTAAGAATAGCATTTCCTCCTGTTTCAATCAACATGTGGCACATCACTGTCGGTTTCTACTTCTTCATTCAATGTGTTGGATGTATGATGCACTGGTGGTACAGTAGGCCACATATTTCTGTGCTATTTCATTATATCCTTACATTTTGTGTCGTCCATAGGCAATGCATTGTGATATGCTTTGTTTACATTTAACTATGGCTTTAGGTGCTTTTATTTGAATAGACAGAACTTACTCAAAATAAGATTATTCTGTTCAGATGAAACAGAGACTCATCTTCCTTCATAAATGAAGTTCCGATATCGACTCACTCTGAATGATTCTGTCGATTTTTTAATGATATTTTTGAACAACGGTTGTAGCGACTGTCTGAAATTAAGTAACATTTCCTGCTGAACTCTTACAATTGAAAACAACTGAAAAATTGTTTGAAGCAGATGATACTATGGAATACCATTCCTCGGGCACAAAAATATATTCTTTCATACGTTTAACCTTTTCAAACTGGGCGCAGCAACATCTGTTCCTTCTTGACTCCCCGCTCAAGACTGAGTGCATGAAATAGATATTTCCGGTTATTATCTGTGTCTTGAACTGAAAAATAATGAAGCTGAACATTTAATGCTATCTAGCGCCACTTTCCAAAGTCGATAAATCTGGCATTATTGAATTATTGAATATTCATTTTGAGAAAGCCAAATGTTTGAAAGTGGCATATAACACTTCGATCTCGCAACTTTTGGGTGGGGTATAGTCAGTGCTTTTATCCTAAAAGAGATTTAAGAGGTACTCTCAGTTGTAGTCGACAAAACATCACAATCTTGCAATTTTCGGCAATTTGCAAAATCCGGTCATTGTGTACGAATCTTTAACTTTCAGCTTTTTCGATGCCTGGTTGGATATAAAATAGTTCGTTATTTTCTTCATCCTTCAAAACTAACCACACGCACAAAAATAACAACCTACCCCACCTCCAAACACTAGCCTGCGTGCTTATAAGAACGGAGTGCCAAGTTGCCGACCTATAGAAACTGATTCGATAGATCGATTTAAATCGAGGATTACTCGAAATCTCCTCCAGCTGTTGTGAACAGCGCGTTGCCGCCAGCTGATCGATGAACTTTCAAGTCGGAAGTTATATTTGCCAGACTATATATATACAAATGTACCAATATTTTTTCTTAAACAGTTTTCATATGTTTAAGGGGTACAGTAAGTATGTAGTTAGCTTTAGTTGTAAGTATGTAGTTAGTTTGTTTATTAGATACAGGTCATTGTTCTATTAGACTGTGGTGTGTAAGTGTGACTGGCAGCAGTTGCATTGTTTATTAGTTATAGTTCATTGTTTCAGTAGACTGTGATGTGTGAGGGTGCATGTGAATATGCCTGGTGACAGACTGTTTTAGTGGTAGTATTTGTTGTTGGTGGAACTTAAGTTTTTTTTCTTCGTTAGTAGAATTTTGATATTTAATTGTTAGTAGAAGGTTAGTATTTTTGTTAGTAGAATTGCTCTTTATTTATTCTGAAAGGGAGTAGCAGCCTTTCATAATAAATCAATTCTTTACCAGTCTTATAGACAGTTAAGATATTGATAATATAAGCCAAATAATGGCTACACTGCGTCCTGCTGCACGGCTGAAAGCAACGGGAAACTACAGCCGTAATGCTGTTCCCGAGGATATGCACCTCTCTATGCATAATTACATGTGATGATGGCCTCCTCCCTTGTAAAATGTCAATCCGGAGGTAAACTAGTCCCCCGTTCGAATCTCCGGGTGGGGACTACTCGAGAGGGGGTTAACATCACAGAAGTGACAAAGAGGAAATCTGACATTCTACGGATCGGAGCGTGGAATGTTAGAAGTCTGCTAGGAAGTGGAAGGTTAGAAAACTTGGAAAGGGAAATGGATAGGTTAAGGTTGGATTTGGTTGGGATTAGTGAAATGCGCTGGCAGGAAGAACAGAACATATGGTCAGGAGACTATAGGGTCATTTGCACTAAATCAAACAATGGCCAAGCAGGGGTTGGTCTCATATTGAGTAGGAAATTTGGACAGCGGGTGGAATATTATGAGCAATATAGTGAACGGATTATTGCAGCAAAAATCAATACTAAACCTACGTGCACCACAGTGGTACAAGTCTTATATGCCTACCAGTCAAGCTGATGATGAGGATGTTGAAAAGGTTTACGAAGAAATAGACGAAATTCTGAGGTATATCAAGGGTGATGAAAATGTTATAGTAATGGGAGATTGGAATGCTGTGGTAGGAAAAGGGAGAGAAGGGAAGATAGTAGGAGATTTCGGATTAGGTGAAAGGAATGATCGAGGAAGCAGGCTGGTAGAATTCTGCACCGAGCATGAGTTGGTCACAGCTAACACCTTATTCAATAACCACAATAGAAGAATATACACATGGATGATTAATAATAATAATAATGTTATTGGTTTCACGTCCCTTTTAACAACTGCGGCTTTTAGAGACGCCGGGGTGCCGGAATTTTGCCTCGAAGGGGATCTTTAACGTGCCAGTAAATCTACGGACACGGCTCCCTCGCATTTGCGCACCCTCAAATGCCAGCCGACTGCGCCAGAATACGAACCTGCAACCTTGGGCCCAGCAAGCGAGAACGTTACCCCTGAGCCAAGCAGCCAGCCCACATGCATGACCAGGAGATACAGGGCGTTACCAAATCGACTTCATTATGGTCAAGCAGAGGTTTCGAAACCAGATTTTGGATTGTAAACCATATCCTGGTGCTGACATAAACTCTGACCACAATCTGGTTGTAATGAAATGCAGATTAAAGTTGAAGAAACTGAAGAAAAGTCAAAAGCCAAAAAGGAGGGCAATAGACAGACTGAAAGAGAAGGATGTAAACGAAAGATTCAAGAAGAGTATAAAGGAAGGACTAATGAAAAACCCTAAACAAACTTCAATTGCAGACGAATGGGCACTTTTGAAGAATGAAATAACAAAATCCGCAGAAGAACACAATGGTAGGAAAGAAAGAATAGGTAGAAAACCGTGGATCACTCAGGATATACTAGAATTGATGGATGAAAGGCGGAAACACAAGAATGTAAGAGATGAAAAGGGGAAAGCAGAATACAGACGTCTGAGAAATGAGGTCAACAAGAAGTGCAAGGAAGCGAAAGAAGAATGGTTGAAAGAGAAATGTGCAGGTATAGAAAATTGTCTGAAATTAGGAAAAGTAGACACAGCTTATCGAAGGATTAAGAATACATTTGGGGAAAAGAAGACTAAGTGCTGTAATATTAAGGACACAAATGGAAAGCCTCTAACAGATAGGGAAGAAAAGGTTGAGAGATAGAGAGCTTACATAGAGAGTTTGTATAAGGGAAAGGAGATTGAGAATCATGTAATGGAAAGGGAGGAGGAAATTGATGAGGATGCGAAAGGAGATTTAATATTGAGATCAGAATTTGATAGAGCTTTGGAAGACTTAAGCAGGAACAAAGCACCAGGCATAGATGATATACCGATTGAGTTGCTACGCTGCATAGGAGATGAAGGTATTTCACTTGGTGTGTAGGATTTATGAGACAGGTGAGGTACCCCCTGATTTCAAGAAGAATGTAATCATCCCTATACCAAAGAAAGTGGGAGCTGATAGATGTGAAGATTACCGTACAATCAGCTTGATTACTCATGCTTCAAAGATCCTGTCTACAATAATTTACAAGAGGATTGAAAGCCAGATCGAAAGGGAGTTGGGTGAAGACCAGTTTGGCTTCAGGAGAAATGTAGAAACAAGGGAAGCTGTACTAAGTCTTAGGCTGATTTTGGAAGGTAGAATAAGGAAGGATAAGAGAACGTTCATGGCATTTGTAGACTTAGAAAAGGCTTTTGATAACGTTGATTGGACTAAATTGTTTGACATTTTGAAATCTATTGGAATAAAGTACAGGGATAGGAGGGTGATCTACAATCCATACAGAAACCAGACAGCAGTCATTCGAGCTGAAGGGCATGAGAGAGAAGCTGATATTCAGAAAGGTGTTAGGCAAGGCTGCAACTTATCACCCATACTTTTCAATCTTTACATTGAACAAGCAATGAAGGAAATTAGAGAAAAATTTAAAGTGGGAGTGAAGATTCAAGGAGAAATAATTTCAACTCTGAGATTTACTGATGACATCGTCATCTTGGCCGACAAGCCTGAGGATTTGAATGAGTTTTTGAATGGTATGGACTCCGTCTTACGGAAAGAATACATGATGAAAATTAATAATTGTAAAACAAAAATACTAGAATGCAGCCGAAATAAATCAGAAACCTCTATGGACATCAAATTGGCAGGTGAAAAGCTGAAGGAAGTAGGAGACTTCTGTTACTTAGGAAGCAAAATAACCAGTGACTGACGAAGCAAAGAGGATATAAAAAGTAGATTGGCTCAGGCAAGGAAAGCATTTCTACAAAAAAGGAATCTGTTGACATCGAATATAGATTTAGGTATTAGGAAGTCATTTTTGAAAGCCTTTGTCTGGAGCGTGGCGCTCTATGGAAGTGAAACTTGGACTATTGGTGCAGCAGAAAAGAGGAGAATTGAAGCATTTGAAATGTGGTGTTACAGGAGAATGATGAAGATCAGATGGGTCGATAGGGTTACAAACGAAGAGGTATTAAGACGTGTGGGAGAGGAGAGATGTTTCTGGCGACTGCTAATGAAGACATGAGATAGGTTAGTAGGACACCTACTAAGACACCCAGGAATAGCAAGCTTAGTTATGGAAGGAAGGGTCGAGGACAAGAACTGTAGGGGTAGACCAAGGTTAGAATATGTTAAACAGATTGCCTCGGATGTAGGGTGTGGTAGCTATGTAGAGATGAAACGATTAGCTCAGGACAGGGAGGCATGGAGTGCTGCATCAAACCAGTCAAAAGACTGAAGACTCAAACAACAAGCGCCAAAAATAACAAGTAACGGTGGACAATTACAATGTCATCCAATAAAGGGCATTCAAGGCTACATGTATGACTAAAAAACTGATTTTCTCAAAAATTTGTTGTTATCTTGTTCTTGCAATCAGGTCTTAAATTTGTTGGTGTTTTAATTAGCTTTTTTCTTGATTTCATCACAACCTGATTTAAATTATTGTACACAAAACTTCCATTAAAATTTCTTATATGCTCTATTTCAGCATAAAACAAATAAAATAATTAACTTACTGCATTGTGTCTAGGAACTTGAAGTGCGACCTTATGTGATCGTTAGCTCCATCAGCCAGTGTGACAGAGAGGACAGCGAGCTTGAGAGAGAGAGTGCGTTAAAATCCTTCAGTATGCCTTCCTCCATAAATTTATGGCATGTAAAAGAACTTACTACTACAATTGGTAGTGTGTAGCTAAATTTGTAGGTTATTTGGTTATAAACACTCTATTAAGTTCCAACGTTCGCAGATAGGTGTCAGTAACGGTTGAATCTTTGGTAACCAAAGTTGGAACTACTTGAGATTGAACTTGATGGGGAAGCCTACGGCCGTTCAATTAAAATACCTCGCTATGGTCATTGGCTGCAATTCAAATCAAGGAGTACTGTGAATGCACTGTTGCCGCTGACGTAGCGCTTTCACGGGGAGTATCAATTTCTCCTCATGTATGCTCATTTTAAAGTAAATATAAACATCAATTTATGTAAATGGACCAGTATTAATTAATTTATAGTTAATTTCATAAATTTCAACAAAATTTACAAAATCGACCTAATAAATATGGCAAAGTACGTCACAGTCCTCTATTTCTTTCAGGTGCGCTGCTTTATTCATACGGTACACCTACACTTTTAAATATTTCTATTTAATTTATTCTATTACTCAAACAGTGTATTCCAGACGGCATAAGGTTGTACGAGTATGATAAACGTGAAATGAAATACGTCCCGAAAGGAAACACATCTATTTAGAAGATTTAAATAAAGGTTTGCTGGATCATTGATTATATTATTCAGATGAGTATTTTGAAATGTAACCTAGGGCCTATGTTAGGTTCCTCATTAGGGATACCATATATTTCACATGCTGTATTTGTAAATGCGGTGTATTAATTGTGTACTAATGAAACGATCTTTAATCTATTTGAGAGTGCTGAAGTCATTACTCTATATTGTTATTTTTGATAACGTTATCGATGCTGTAGGTAGGTGTTAGGAATTGTTGGTCGAGTTAGTTGAATCCTAATCTTTTAAGTCCTCTATTCCTGACTACACTGAACTGAACCGTCACTACATGAATCATTTTCAGAGTCCGATTCCACTGTCACTCATTGCCAATATGGATTACGAATTCTTCAATGTCTTCATCCAATCCGTCTCTCTTTCAGTACTCGGCTCGTAACTTATCAAAGTGATCGCACTCCTTTTCCCATTTATCTCCCGTAACAGTCTCAAAAGCGTCTCTTGTAATACGCTCTATGTCCTTGGATGACTAGTTCACATTCTTGTCAACAATGCGACGCTTCACAACACTCCTTATTAGGCTAATTCAATAGGTTTCAGGTCATAGTGATATGGAGGTAATCGTACCACTGAGCAGGGTCTACGAGAGGGGGATGGGAGGGAAAGGGGGGGGGGGCAACGGGGGAAAATGCATAGGGGTCCGTAAGCAATGTAAGCCCGTTAGTGGTGCACGTTAGTTTTAGTTTATTGTAGGCGCTTAATGTATTGTTAGCTATAACTTACAACCTGTACGACGCTTTGCAGAGGAAGGATGTCGATTTATCTACAGCTCTGCAAAAGATATCTCATGTTACCGAACGTTTAATTGTCAAGAGGAATGAGGCAGAAAAACACTTCAGAGGCATATATGAGAGTGAGAAAGCATTTGCAGAAACCATTCATTTGGTGTAAGAATTTCCTCTATTCTAAAAATTACAAAAAGCACGTTGTAATGCACCTTATTGCTACCCCCTGAAGAGTATTATCGCCGGGCAATCTATATACCTTATTTAGATGAATTTTCCATTGCTTTAAAACTAAGGATTTCAATCTCATAAGGTAATCATGATTTTCAGTCTTTTCATCCATATGGGAAGTTCTATGAAAATGACATGTGTTATGAAGACGCGATTGAAAGTGAATATTCATTATGGCGAGAAAAGTGGTTCCATGGCACAGACATTCCTAAAACTGCAGTGGACGCGAAGTCCAAAGGCGACAAGCACCATTTCCCAGTCCACCTCGTTGCATAGTGGCTAGCATGCTAGGAGGCCCAGGTTCGATTCCTGGCTCTGCCAATAAATTTAATTCCGGTCTGAGGGCTAGAACGGGGTACACTCAGCCTCGTGAGGCAAAGTGAGAAGAGCCGGGTTCGACTGCTGTCTCAGCCATCCTGGAAGTGGTTTTCCGTGGTTTACCACTTATCATCATCACCATCATCATCAATTCTCCACTCCAGCAGGCCGGGTGAACAAGCCCCTTCTAAAGCGGTCTGTCCTGCCACCATTTTTCCTCCACCACTGTCCTCCACTTCACGCTCCTCTTAGTCAAAGCTCTGTAGACCTGTTTTATCCACCCATCTCTAGGTCTCGCACTTCTACTCCAGGAAAAGGCCGGGATGGTTCTTAACTTAAGGCCACAGCGGCCTTCTTCCAAATCCTCATCTGAATTACAAATTCAACACACACCAGTACACGGAGCTACATGACCATGATGTCGCAAAGCCCCTAAATCAATCAACAACAACGATTTCCCAAATATCGATGTTCTTCTCAAGATGTTAGCTATCTAAATAAGTTTTTCCACACTAAGACAATTAAAGACATACTTGAGGAGTACAACATCTGAATCACGATTAAATGAACTTGTCTTGCTGTCAATTCACTGCGATATTCATGTGTTGGATGATGAAATTGTAGATAAGTTTGCTAGTGTTCCAAGAAGACTTGATTTTGTATTAATTTTTCAAAAGTTTAAAATTCAAAATAAGTTTAACAATTGTGAAAACATTTGAAAAATCCATTTTTTAGGAATCATAATAGCCTATTTAGGCTATATAGACACGCCACACGGAAAGTGGAGATTTCTACCTCAAAATCCAAGGATTGTAGGCCTACAAATTAAACACGACTTTCGTAATGCAAAAATATTTCATGGTTTGCATAATTAAGATCACGTAAAAAGTTTTTCTCATTTTTCTAAAAACTATACTTTTGGTCATTATCTGGTTCTTGCCATCAGGTCTTCAATTTGTGCATCATTGTCATTCTCACTGTCCCTTCTGTCCTAATTTCAAGCACAGCAAATCACTAACATTCCAAAATGTTATGGCGTAAGTTACCGGTAACGTCTTTTGCTGGGCAGGATTAGTTTGAATGCGAGAAGGATCTTCCAACACCTGCTAACGTGTCCGGAACGTACTTGAACACTGAAACCCTAACCGGATTAAATCCTTAAATAATATTTTACATAAATACAATAACATTGCTGGCACGTACTTGACGAAACACGTCCAGAAGGTAAGTTCCGTTTTTTTTACGTTGCCCAGGCATCGCTGTTCGGCGAATGCGCGTTAGTTGCTGTGAGCCAAGGAGAAGGAGATGACGCCATTTTAAGATCACTGTCTGTTGTTTACGCTTTATAGTGCTTCGTTAGAAAGGCGGAGTTGATTGAAAATCCCACCGCTTGTGAGGTTTGATCTGTCATTTGTTTCTGAATGAAAAACACACCTAAACCAGTCGACATTCATAGACAGATTTGCGAGGTGTGCTGAGAAAATGAGACGAGTGATTCAATCGGTAAAAACCAAAAGATCCTATGTTTAGTTATTAGCGCAAAATTAAGTCACACAACACACATGTCACATGTCCACCGCCTGACAGGCCTTCCACGAGTCTGGCGTCCTGCCTGGTCGAACAGGAGGGTCATTTCGGCCACAAAATGGTCTAAACTTCTTATGTAAATGTAAAGATTTGAAGCATTTCTTTCGGTGTTGCCTATACAAAAAAAAACAGTAAAATTCTTTTGACATGACCAATACCACTCTAGCCTACCTCACCTTCTTCAGGCCATGGTGCATTAACACTCTCCAGGTTACCGAGGTGGCACCATTGTTAGAAAAGACCAATGATTCTACTGTAGATATTTAAACTGCAAGGTCTTGAATTTCTGACTGCCAATGCTAATGGTGCCATTGGGTTTGGGGGCGGCATTCCACGTACCCGGTCTTCTGGATGTTGAGTCTCATTCTCTTCCTTCCAGTTTTGTGTCTGGGGTTGGAATGTAACCAGAGTGACCTGCGCAAGTAAGCCTATTAGATTTATAAATAGGTACGGTACCGTAGCTGTTTTGAATCATTCCCGGATGCATTTTATTTCCATAAAACCTCTAAAATAATCTTCTCCATCGTTTTGAAGTTGAATACTCCATTGTGCGCCGCCGCACAAAGAATAAAAGTCTGTACATAACTCCATGTAACAAGACAGAACCACTGTTAAACTAATCATGGAATGAATTACCAAGCTCGTCTATCGTTTCGGGTAGTGAAGACAGTAACGACAGGTATTACCATCACGCAAGAAACAAATACCAAACACCCGACTCGCCTGTCTTTTACAATACCTCCACAATCAGATTCAAACAAATGTCACTTCTAGGAAGGAATTGTGAACCAGCCCTACAGTAGTTGACTCTTCGGTCTCATTGTTCTCAACTATTAGTCGTAATGCCCATGACTTCCGAATTACATCATTTCCAAACGGGAGATTTACTGATCAATCCCGACCAGACAAAATACGCTTAAAAGTACGTTAAGAGGTGTATTACTGACGAGTAGGACTAGGGAAGTCCAGATATTCTAGTGCGTCAAAACATAGTAATTACCTGTGATATACCGTAATGATTCTTTGAAGATTAATTGATTTAGCATAAAGCTGCCCAATTCTACAACCAAATAAGTTATCTCCTGTAGGGTAATCAAGTTCCCCTTAAGGCAAAACATATTACATTCCAATCTTCACCTATGCATTAGAGACGTGTGCCTTGACAGAACGAGAAAACAATCAGATTCAAGCTGCTGAAATGAAGTTTGTTCGATCCATGCTAAGACGAACAAACAAGGACAAGATAAGGAATGAAACAAATAGAATGGAAGCAGGTTTAAAATTTAGTGTGTTGGAAAAATTACGGCTAAGTTGGTATGGTCGTGTACAGCGGATAGACGGAACAAGAATTGCTAAAATGCACACTGAAATGGTTGTGATTGGGAAAAGACCTGTTGGAAGACCAACGAGGAGATGGATCGATGTGATTAAGAATGATATCTGCGTAAGTGTTCTTCAGTGGGATAGAATCCAAGAGGAGGAGCTGTATAATGATAGAGGAAGGTGGAAGAGGCTTGTCATCGGCACCCAGGAAGCTGGAGCTGTTAACTTACTTTAGATGATGATCATGTTCGCATATTTAAATTTTCCTTTTCTTCTGTTATTTTTGAGGGTATTCACGTGCGGAATTCGTTTCGGCGTTTTTTCAGGCAGTGATTAATTGTCGGACATCAGGTCATCTGCCCCGATATTTCTTCCAAGCATATACTGTATGCATTAAATTGTTTAGTTCTATACATGGATTACTGCCTGTTAAGTAGTTGGATCCTCAAAAAGCACCACCATAGGTTATGTGGTAGAAACCCACAAAACCGAGGCAGCACTATAATGTGGCGTACTAGGCAAGGTGAGGAATGAGGTAGTTTGCTTTCCTCACTGAGTCAGTACAGCTGTACTAACCCTATGAGCAGAACCTTGCACAACACCCACAGGCTGTGCCCTGAGTCCATCACTCAGCACCACTCATACCTCAGTAGCATCAATAATATCCCAGCCATGAATGAGACTGAGATATTGGTGAAAAGCCACATTTAACTCTAGCCTGTGCCAACAGACAAATGCAAATGTACTGCGTTCATCAAGAGATGGTGAACAGGATAACACAGTAAAGACCAGTGATATATATGTATTTAAATGAGCAGCAACCAGAAACTTTGCTCGCACAGCAAGATCTTCCAGCAGCATATTTTCTCTTCCCCTTCCCTCCAATTCACCTTATCGATGAAACAAGCCAGGGGCGTGATGGTGCAGTGGTCAAGCTGATAGACTCACAGCAAGGTGGACAGGGTTCGAATCCCGGTCAATGCATTTACGAAGTGAAATAACATTTCCTGTGGTTTGGATTCCGCGTAAAAATTATGGTTAATGATCGCGAGATTAATGATCACGTAAAACTACAAGCTTCCTTCCTCGGTCAAGATCACATGACAACGCCGTGATGAACTGCACGCTTTCTACCTTACACACGAGCAACACACTATCTTACGCACAGTGTAGCCATCTGTGATTTCAACTATGATTCCGATAGGTCAACTTAATTCTGGTAACATATCACCTTGAAAGTCAGTAATCTTCAGTTTTCATCTCGAAAACATGCATACTGTACGATATATATATTAATTAGAAAGTGCAACCAACATAAAACTACGTTCCATTAGATTAAAATGACAACGTGTCCCGCAGCGAGTGTTGGTTGACCCGGAGTAGGACAGCCGTGCTCGCCGTGAACTCGACAACTTCCCCACTTCTGCATACAGTCGAGCGAGGCTCGGAGGGAGAGTGTATGTAGCAAGAGCAAGTAAACTTGAACGTGTGTCCGGCCGAGAGCACTTGACGTTACAAACAGGGAGAACAGGGAAGCTAGCAAACGTAGCGCTGTAGTGTGATCAGCAGGGCGAATCTTGTGTAACTTAATATTATTTTCTTTTTTTTTTACGTAATACGGTAGTAATTTTTTTTTTTTACATAAATTATATATTACACAAGATGATATTACTTGAGGATTCCTCATTAGTAGTGTGTTTGTGAGAGTTCTAGCGCCTCCACCTCCACATTCCTCCACACAAGATGGCGGCGACGCGATATCTCTCGAATGCATGATCGGATTTTGACAAATGAGGTGTCATTGAACTCGGGCTGACACCACCTTTCCAATGGACAACATATTTCCACCCCAAAATAAAACCTACCCCTACTAGGGGGTGAAATTGTAATTTTTTAGAGAATCTCTCTTTCCAATTGCAACATGTGAGAGTTTGAATGCCAATTTGGAATGAAACGTTGTTCTACACAAGAGACATGTATACTGTGGATAGCCACTATGAATTAACATGCTTGTTTTTTTGTTTTTTACGCATGCCCACTCATGGCTTTTGTAAGAGGGTGGGGGAGCGGATCCCTGTTGACGGTCATTGTTGACAGGTCATTGATGACAAGTCCTTGTGGATGAGTCCCTTTGGACTGATCCCTTTGGACGGGTCCCTTTGGCCTGGTTCCTACGGACTAGCCCATGAATTTATTTAAATTATGTCAAAGGGCCTAACTACATTTTGCGTGTAAAGCAGTGTGTTGAACTGACGTTGTTCACTAATCCCCCACTACTATAATGGGATAACGATATGAAAGGAAAGTGATAAAATACATGTGAACAAACAAGGGATCTAACTTCGTGGATGGATGTGTTCTAACGAGTCATTTGCAGTTCAAAGAGAATAATACAAGTTCTTAAGATGTTAAAACTGAGGAGATGGCACGTACAGTAAACCGACTTGTTACTTCCTGTGTCATATTACAGACATGACAGTGAGCGCACAGATCTGTTGCTATGACTAACGCTGCAGTAATTTGAAACCGCAAGTGTTCATGAAGACAATGGGTGATGATCATGCAAAGTTAGCAGTCATTGGATATTACACAGGGTTCCTTCCGGTGTCATGTTGCTGACATGGCAGAGAGCACACACTGCTGTTGCTATGACTAACGCTGCAGTAATTTGAAACCCCAGGTGTTGATCAAGACAATGGGTGATGATCATGCAAAGTCAGCAGTAATTGGATACCACACAGGTGTTCCTAGTGTACTTTGGACTCTCAGTTGTATTGGGAAAGGAATTGCAATGATCTGCAAAAAACTGCTGACACGAGCGATGAGAGTTTATATAAGAGTGGTGTCATATTTCCCTACTGTCAGTCTTTATCACTCGCTTTGAGTGAACAGTGCTCTATTACTGCTCAAGAGTTGTAAAAAAAGCTTTTTTGGTAGAAAATCATTAAATTATTATGCAAGGTAAGTACTTATTATTAATGGATTGTAGTCTTTTATTACTAATTGATGTTGAAGTGATTGATTTGTTTACAGATAATTGGGTACCTGTAGGTTACCAGATTCCTACAATCTGTTCATTCAGTGGCAGCAGCTGATAAATTATAAAAAGGTAAGTGCCCCTCTAATAACTTTTAAATAGAGTGATATTTTCCAATGTTCACCACTACATGTCAGTGAAAATGGTATATTTGGCAGTCAAAAGTTGGAACTACTTGAACATGGTGTGTAAAGCTAATTTTGTAGGTTAGATTTTGATTACCGCTCTATTAAGTCTGAATGTTCATTGCTAGGTGTCAGTGACAGAGGGAATATTTGAAGACTAAATCTCAGTTCACCTAACATAACCTAACTTTACCTAACTTACCCTTGTCACGTGACATGTTTTACAAGTTTAGACTTGCTTTATGACTGACTATGACGTCACACTTAGCTCACTTAACTGGTGGCTGCTGGTTTCTATCACGTGACATGTTCTACAAGTTTAGACTTGTTTTAAGACTGGCTATGACGTCACACTTAGCTCACTTAACTGGCGATCGCTGGTTTCTATCACGTGACATGTTCTACAAGTTTAAACTTGTTTTAAGACTGGCTATGACGTTACACTTAGCTCACTTAACTGGCGATCGCTGGTTTCTATCACGTGACATGTTCTACAAGTTTAGACTTGTTTTAAGACTGGCTATGACGTTACACTTAGCTCACTTAACTGGCGATCACTGGTTTCTATCACGTGACATGTTCTACAAGTTTAGACTTGCTTTAAGACTGACTATAACGTCACACCTAGCTCACTTAACTGGCGACCGCTGGTTTCTACCACTCTATCAAGTTCTAATGCTCACCGCTAGGTGTCAGTGACAGTGGTATATAGTAACCCCCATTAGAACTACATGAAGTTAGACTTGCTAGGAGTTCACAGATGATTGATTTAAATACCCTGCTATAACCATTGACTGGAATATAATTAAACTATTTATATTGTACTATGTTTTATCATTTATTAACATTTATGATTTCTTTCTTTTATAGGTAATTTCGAAAGTGAGCATCATGTTCAAGTGTGGTGACTGTAAGAAACAGTTCTCAAAACCTGACAACCTTCAACGACACGCAAATGCTAAACATGACATTAAAATGTTTGTGTGCAGTCATTGTGCTATGACATTTAACAGACAGGATAGTCTTGGACAGCATGTAAATTTAAAGCATGTTAGTTCAGCACCTTTTTCATGTTCAGTTTGCGAACTTGGTTTTTCTGCTGTAAAGCGATATCAATCCCACATGGTTGAAGTGCATGGGGAACAACAGGAATTAAAAACTGTAAAACCATTAACTAGCACGGAACCTTTAAACGAATGTAATGCTCAAAAGCGTAAATGTTCTCAAGATTGTGAAAATAGTTGTACAACAAAAAGAATGAAGAATGGTGAACCTTCCATAACACATTGTGATGTATGTGATATTGATATACCTTCTTCAATCCTCCATGGACATTTACGCAGTATTCATCATAAAAACAACGCTTGCTATGAAAGAAATTCTGCGAATATTCAACAAATTGGTAGTGCATTTAATAGTCGAACTGTTAGTTACAGACTTCATAGTGAAGAAAAAACTCGAAGTATTGAAAATTTCTTAAAGAATGTTCAACCTACTGACTTGTTTGTGATGAATGATCAAACAGTAGGCCGTCGTATTGGCTGGAATATTGTCATGCGTTTCAAAATCTAGTCGAATGTCAATATTGGATGGCTTGACAGACTCTTCCAAGTAGGAACAGTCAAAGACAATCAGTGGCGCCCTTGTCTTAAAAGCTTGGGGTGACAACATTGGACAATTCTCATTTTGATAATACGACCATCTAAATTTAGAAAACAAGTCGTACAGGGGGCCAAACTTATTTTTTGAAAAATCTAAATCGAGCCCTTCACAGGGAAACACAGCACCGTTGAGGAAAAGACGTGCATTTCTCAATTGCAGGTAATCAAATTGTGTGACATCTTTGGTTTGTTGATACTTGCGATTCGTTTGAAAACCCACGATCATGTAGAGAGGTCTCTCTGTATAGCGGGCTGTTTTTATAGACCAACTATGTGTGTTGGTGGTGGGCAATAGCGGGTACTCATGGAGTGTCCAGCTTCTAAATTCCATGGGTATAGGTATATCTCTCTTTAACATTTTGAGTATGTCCAGTTTTTTGCTATCGTTAAGGGTCACATGAGGCACATTCCATAGCAAGCGTTGTAGTTGAATTTTTGAATCAATGGTAGCATTGTCGGCTCCCTTGAGTGCATTATTATCACTCCTGTCTCTCACCAGATAAAGCACTTGCCTTGCGTTGACCACAATGCGCTGGTGATCTTCAGCAAAGCCTAAAATCAGTTTAAGAGGTAAATATCCAGTAAAGGTGCCATCGGTGTGTACCATCCAGTCATTGATCGAGTCAGGGCACCAACCCGCCATGCAAAGGGTTTTAGCTTCTTCCTCACTATAAGAGGGATATAGTTTCATGACACTGGAAATACTCACATTTCGAGTTCTATCCACCACGATATCGTTAATCACATAACGCCCTTCAGAAAACAGAATGGCGAAAGCATGGTTGGATAACTTGGATGTGGTGGGTGTAGAGCCATCGGCTTTGGTGAGCCGACCTTCAATCTGAATAACACTTTCATGCGGTAGAGTGTAAATATCTTGGTTGTTGATGATAAATTGAATTTCATCATTGTTATTGAGTCCAGGAGTTTGAGCTTGATAAGAATGGAGATCAATTCTTACCACTCCTGGTTGCTCCTCGATGTGGTTCGCTACCTCTAGGATAGAATTCATCGCGGGGGTTGACGTGGTAACCCAAATGCTGTAAAATCTGCTTGTTCTGAGATGTTAACGTGTATTCACGTGGTAAACAACTAACACCATTCCTAGACGGTGCTGTTGCTTTA
The DNA here is from genome assembly GCA_946902985.2 of Meconema thalassinum. Lineage (NCBI taxonomy): Eukaryota > Metazoa > Arthropoda > Insecta > Orthoptera > Tettigoniidae > Meconema > Meconema thalassinum. The sequence goes on along the minus strand of OX336393.1, from coordinate 310,084,166 downwards.
TATACAAACTTCATAGTGGTTTTAGCACCAACTTGTAAGTCACTGGTGTGGTAGAATCTAGATCAATGAGTTGTTGCTCTTTATTGATCAGTCTTAATGTTATATTACTAATACCATCGACAGCCACAGAATGAAAAAGCACCACTGGAGGGTTTTCACGAATAATATAGCCATTGGGCGATGTTACAATAAAGTCATAAAGCGAATGCGACGGTTCTTGATTGGTGTACACCTTGACTAATAATATTACACGTCACCGACACATGATGGTCCTCAATGAATTTCACTTCATGGTCTGATTCATGTTTTTTGTTGGGCTCCAACACGCGTGGTTTAAATCCTAGTAATGGACCAATGGAATCGGGATGTGGTTTAAAGTCAATTTTGAATGTAGAAAAAATACTGCAGTGATGAGTGTTGGTATTTCCTACAAGTTCAAACTTGCGCGTTCCATCGAGAAATGACTTTAAACCATATTCATTGATCAACACCACATAAATGTGTTCATAAATGTCATCTATCGTGTATCCACCAGAGTTCAGGGTGAGCACAGAATCATCATAGTAAAACTTGTTGTTCACATTTTCACGTATGTTGTATATTCGATTGTACGTTTCAAGAGAAACAAGTCCTAAACCATACGGTTTTTCACTCAATTCGATAGGTGGGTAAAAGTCTAGGCTCACTTCAGGTCCACGTCCATGCAGTGTAAACGTCTTACTTTCCACCGACATACTGTTGACGTTTTTGCTTATGTTGCGTCTTATATAAAAAAATAAACACAAACGTCCACACTGTTGGCTGTTAAACGTTTGCTCACGTTTCACATTATAATATATCTTGATCCTGTTTCCAAAATAGGCCACTAGTTCCATGGGCGGGGGCAAATTCCCAAAACTGTCAAAGTACCATACAGTGGATCCCTCTTTGACATAAGCTACATAATGTGTTCCAGGTCCTCGGTGATCATCCAAATTGACAACAGCACATTCATGTTTCCAGGGTTGCGAGGGTAGGCTAATTGGTTTCGCATAAACACACCTCGAAAATTAGAAAGCTTCAGTTGTTTAGCATAGCTTTCCACTTGCTGATGCGTCAGGGCATGTCTTGCTATGGCTGAGGTTAAAGATGTTTTATTTTATTTCGAAAATGTGAAATTCCAAATCCTTGTTGATAAAAGGCTGGCTTCAAATTGACATTTCTAGCCCCCCATAGCAATGGCCTCCATCGTTTCATTGTGTCGCTGACTTTCTTTGAATTGTTGCTTGCCCTGTTGCGCGGCTTTAATAGTTTTTGCCACTGCACTGGCGCCACCTAAAAGTGAACCTAGAGCAGCCAGACCAGCGAATAATGCAGGTAAAAATCCCGCTCGTTTGGGGACGGGAATCACTCGCCCTTGTTTTGAACCCTGTCGTTGACGTTTTGGAATAACATGTCTCTGTGCTACTCGAAGAGCTTTCCTTATAGTCAACACATTATTTTTTCTTTTTTTCTTTCGCAAGGGCTTGTCCACGAATGTCTTAAGCCCAGGCTTTGCCAAGGACAGGGTCATATTTTTAGTCTTTCTCACCACATATCTTTGTTTCACCATGATGATGATGACCAACAACCTTTCACAAGAAAGTTTAAGTCACAACTAACGTCAGATTGTTATTTCATGGCTGTATATTCCAATTCTACATAAAGTGGGAAATCGTTTATGGTTTTTCCAGCTTGCTTTTCATCCCATGTCAACATGAGATGTAAGGATATTCGTCTCCTGCATTGACCATTTCATGGTTATGGACCAACATCCTATGACCATTTATCTCTATTTGTAAATGGTTCTCATCAGGTATGGCGTATTTGATGTGAATGGTTCCATCATAGTGTAATCGATAGTGGCTTAAACCCGAAGCAAGCACATAGGTCAAGTGCTGGTCATGAACTAGCGGTATATGGTTTCTCTCATTCACAGGTTTTACATTTGTCACATACACTAAAAATACAGATGGGGTAAATTTATAAAGCCTTTTCATTTCATAGGTCACGTATCGCTTGGTACAGACATCATCTTCTTGTGGGTCTTCCATGTGAATAATGCGGTGATGATTAGCGCTATAGCCATCCACCGTAAGCTGAGGCACTTTATCATAAAACTCATACACTTTGTTATCCACATACTTTTTTGTAGTAACGTCTGGAGACACTTGAGGATGTTTTACATGGGTTAACCGCTTTCCTTTAAAGTCATAATCTCCTTGTGTTGTGCGTGGCACTACTGACCTATCCACATAGTGTTTATTAGCAGGATCTGTTTCTTGTTTAAGATCATGTATGGGAACAGACCTAGCTTTGACCATCAACGCACGTCCAAAGACATTCATCGTCAACCTGTAGTACGAGTCTACTGTTTCTATGACAAGGCTCGGTGCGATGTATATATAGACAGCCTGCTAGCCTCTCTAAGCCTTAGTTGAAATGAAGATAATTAAGCAGCAAGAGTCAATCCCCGTGAGGGACATGGTTTCCCATCTCTGCCCCACATCATGTGAACAACGTCATGGTTCACTGTTTCCATCTTCCATTCGTTGCATCATTGTGGGACCTTCCGGCTGTGTAAAGACCAATCTTTTGCTGACACTTATTACAGCGCCCAATGGTCTGTGTTTTCAAAATATTTATATTTTCGCAAAATCTCTCTACCAACCCCTCTACGTGTTTCTGGATCAAGTCATGTCTGGATTACAAAATGAGAATATGGGGTATTTTACATTTTCCACGCAAGAAAATGTTATTTCACCGGATGAGGTAAAGCCTGATTCACTCATGATTTTCGATGATGTATCCACTGAACGACAAGGCATTATTCAAAGCTATTTCAGCATGGGTCGACACAAACATATCGATTGCTTCTATCTTGGACAAACGTATTGTAAAATGTCCAAACAGTTGATTCGTGACAATGCCAATGTCATTGTTTTATTTCGCCAGGACGAGAGGAACAGTCGTCACATTTATAATGAACATGTGAATCCGGATATGACCTTTCAAATGTTTACAGAATTGTGTGGCAAGTGCTGGAACACACAACGTCATGCCTGTTTAGTGATTGACAAACAAAGTGAACTCAACCAAGGGCGGTATCGCTTAGGGTTTGATCATTTTATTGCCATTTAAGGCACTGTATCATTCCCTCTCAAGTCATTTGTCACGACACCATGGCGTTAGCAGAGAGTCAATTGAAAAAGCATATTATTAGAGCAAAAAAAATGCTATTCGCCAAAAGTTCCGTCAATTGAAACGATCACGTGCGGATCATGCTTTGTTTATTCAACAACATTCAGCCCCTCCGCTAAAAGCTATGTTGAAACCCTCTTTCAAGCCTTCTGAAACGCTACCCACCGTTTCACAAGCCACTCAGACGCACCACGAGGACCCTGAGGAAGAGGAACAGGAAGATTTAACTAGTGTTAGCGAAGTTGAGGATAATGAGGAACAAGTGTTTACGCCTCAAAAAAAGGCATCACCCCTTGCAGAGTTTTTAAGAAAAAAAGAAATCCTTGGTCATGGTCGAAACACCTTGCCCTTCCAGATCGTCTCCATTTTCACAACTCTTTGCCACCCCTCAACATAAAGCTCAACTGAAAAACATTTTAATAAAATATTATGGATCAACACTGGAACCCTATTTCACCAATCTATTTATTGGAAACACAGATACCACATATGGTGTTCGCTATGAGGATGATAGTTTTAAAATCGGTGATTCATCGATTAAATTTAGTCGTACTAAAGCTGTCATTAAAAAGATCAACTATAAATTAACACCAGGACTGTTAAAGCCACTATTCTCTCGGACTCCCTCATTCCATGATTATACGCTAAATAAAAATCCATTTTATTGGACACCCATGCCCACAAAAGACAGTATGATCCCACTCAACAAGTGAATGCCAATATATCTCAAAAATATAAAACCATCATTGCAAAAATGTTCCCCACTAGTCAAAGTGGTCGTCGTAAAGTGTCCGCTTCAGGGGTGACATTTAAGCCATTAAAACCCCTTGTGGATTTTACCTACTGGCACAATCCCAATAAACTCGTCCAGCGACTACAGCTGTTGCATGCTTCACGTCAAGCCGGCCATACTGGTCACGATTGGGAAATTCCAAGAAATTGAGGAAGAACTTCGAAATGCCAAAATTATTGTTTAAGCCCTCGCCCATTAAAATGGGTATTGCTCACGAGTTGCATCGTCCAGCTAGACGTCACTATCAGCGACTCAAGGTGATTTCACAGGGTGTGGATGAACTTTGGCAAGCAGACTTGGTTGTAATGATTCCCTATGCTAGCGTTAACGATGGTGTACGCTATATGTTGACGGTCATTGATGTTTATTCCAAAATGGCGTTTGTTGAACCTGTACGACGCAAGTCTGGTCCACTACTCACCAAGGCCTTTCAACATATTATTCAACAATCCAAACGTCAACCTCAGCTGCTACAAACCGATCAGGGAAAAGAATTTTTCAAGAAGGATTTCTCCAGTTTTCTCAAATCTAAGGATATTCACCATTACACCACATACAGCAATCTCAAAGCCAGCGTGGTCGAGCGGTTCAACCGAACATTGAAAACCCATATGTGGAAAGCGTTTACCGCTCAGGGCACTTATCGCTGGTTGGACTTGTTACCTGAGCTAGTGTAACGTTGCAATGACACCAAACACAGAACCATTGGGACCAAGCCACGACTTGTGACCAAAAATATTCCACAACTGAATAAACTGTTTAACCCCATAAAAACAGCAGACCCTAAACGTCATCGCCTTAACATCGGGGACCATGTTCGTGTGAGCAAATTCAAGTCCGTCTTTGACAAGCGCTACACACCAAATTGGGGGACTGAACTATTTCGAATTCGTCAAGTCAACCTGAACAGTCCAGTCACCTATTTAATCGAGGACCTCAACCATCAACCCATAAAAGGCAGGTTTTATCTCCAAGAATTCCAAAAGACAGCGTTTCCTAAACATTACCTTGTGGAAAAAGTGTTGAAACAAAAAGGAAATAAACTATATGTAAAATGGTTGGGATTTAGCTCAGCCTTTAATTCTTGGATTAATAAATTACATGTTGTGTGAACCTGTGTGCCTTGTATTTATTTATTCACTCATGTTGTACTTAACCTACAGTCCTATGTACAGTCCTCAGCTCCACATGTATTATGAGCAATACATATTTCTTTCTCTCTTCACCTGTGTTCTCTCTTACACCGACTCTCCCCCTCTCCTCCCCTTCACATCCCACCACTGTCAAAATAGGTTGTGACTTGTTAGCTCTTATCGTGCACGTGTATAGGTGAACACCTGTGTGTTAGGTCATATTACACATGAACTTGCATTTTCTCACATATGAACCAAAACAGGATGTGACTTGTTTCACAAGGAGGATGCTAATAATGACATCTCACACGTGTTCACATGTATTTCATCACTTTCCTTTCATATCGTTATCCCATTATAGTAGTGGGGGATTAGTGAACAACGTCAGTTCAACACACTGCTTTACACGCAAACTGTAGTTAGGCCCTTTGACATAATTTAAATAAATTCATGGGCTAGTCCGTAGGAACCAGGCCAAAGGGATCAGTCCAAAGGGACTCATCCACAAGGACTCGTCCACAAGGACCTGTCAACAAGGACTCGTCCACAAGGAGTCGTCCACAAGGACCCGTCAACAATGACCCGTCCACAGGGATCCACTCCCCCACCCTCTTACAAAAGCCATGAGTGGGCATGCGTAAAAAACATAAAAAACAAGCATGTTAATTCATAGTGGCTATCCACCGTATACATGTATCTTGTGTAGAACAACGTTTCATTCCATATTGGCATTCAAACTCTCACATGTTTTAATTAGAAAGAGAGATTCTCTAAAAAATTACAATTTCACCCCCTAGTAGGGGTAGGTTTTATTTAGGGGTGGAAATATGTTGTCCATTGGAAAGGAGGTGTCAGCCCGAGTTCAATGACACCTCATTTGTCAAAATCCAACCATGCGTTCGAGAGATATCGCGTCGCCGCCATCTTGTGTGGAGGAATGTGGAGGTGGAGGCGCTAGAACTCTCAAAAACACACTACTCTCATTTTATTCATTACTACCAACACGCCCCGGCTTCGCCCGGGAATAGTTATGAATGGAAGGTGATAGGCTACTTTTAACCGAGGTCTTATAAGATTTCCTTGTATACGATATTAGTCGTTTTCCCTCCAGCAGTGAACACGAAAGCTAGCTCGTAAACTGTCGCCTCAGTAATTGAATGGAGATTGTTGGTGGGCGATGTATTAAAGATAGAGATATACTCTCCCGGACTATTTTTGTAGAACTTTTCATGCTGAACAATTCTTACACTCATAGTATATTGATATTTTTAACGGTTTGCCCAACGTAAGCTTAAAAAGCGCACGGACGCCAGGTTTCTTTCGACTTTTTCACTGAAATTGTTACTACTTGGCTTCTTTTGATCATAAATTATTTTGTACAGAACCCTTCCTCGAGATATCCTTTACAGAATGGTGAAAACCGCATTAAAATCCATCCAGTGGTTCTCGAGATTAACCGTGACATCCTAGAATCGGGGACTTTGTTTTATACCAAGTAGAGATGAAAAATGAAAATCCACAGCCTGCTTCCAGTCTCCGACCGGGTCAGGAATGGAATGAATGAAGCCCCCATCTAGCGGCGAGGATATGAAGTGTGCCGGCTGCCGAAGCCTGTCGCACTCCTCTGGGGCAATGATTAAATGAATGACAGATGAAATGAAATGAAAGTGGAGAGTGTTGCTGGAATGAAATTGTGACAGGGAAAACCGGAGTACCCGGAGAAAAACCTGTCTGCCTCCGTTTTGTCCAGCACAGATCTCACATGGAGTGACCGGGATTTGAACCACGGACCCAGCGGTGAGAGGCCGGCGTGCTGCCGCCTAAGCCACGGAGGCTCTACCAAGTAGAGATGTTTTTGCAAAATAAAGTGTGGTACAATAATTAATTAATTATGTCCATATTATAGCAAATTCAAATAAATTCCTTTATTATGTATAAGAAAAGGCGTACGAACTCAAGAATACGTATTGTGAGGGGGCATATTTTGTTTGCGTGGTGGGAGGATACATAACAGCCCTTCTGAACAACAGGTAGAAAAGTCGAGTCTCAGGCACTCACTGGACAATTGAAATAAGCCGCTGAGTCTCCGGCAGGGTGTGACGTGAATTCCCATCTCCTATCTCCACTAATATCATTCTTGGAATTCTTCCCATTCTTTCTCTCTCAACAGCTAATGAATTGCTTGGAAAATCTGTTTCATGTACCTGTAGTCCAGTGAATAAACGAACTTCACCCTACGTCAGATGTGGGGTCGTTTCTTAATTTTTTTATGTTGTTTAGGACCATTAGGTAGTTATTAATCCAAGTTTCCGTCATCCCTCCTCCCTTGCTTCGTCCGCAATCTTGAAAAAACTGACAGAAATCAGCACTTTTTTCAGTTTTTGGCCTCTAGCTCATTCCCAATTCATGTTTTAAAGATAATGTTTAACTAAGAAAATGTATATTACTAAATGTCCAACTAATTTGATGGGGAAGGTTTTCTTTGTAGGACCAAGCGTATTCGAGCTACGAGAAGGCGAAAAAGGGCGAAATTGGCGACTCGGCAATTTTTTTACTTTCGCTCCACTTTCCATCGCAAAAAAGAGGGGGAAGACTTGATCTCAGCAAAACGTTTATGGAATGAAAGTTGTAGAAAATTTAATTTCCTTTAAAATGTATGTATAAAAAAATACGAGCAATGGGTAGGAGAGGGGGTAAATTTAAGAAAACTAGAAGAAATGCGTTTTTTGTGATTCAGCCCAGGAGTGCCGTGTTGGTGCAAGTTTTTCGTTTTAATTTTATTACAACCATTTTTTGAACACAACAGTGCATCTAAATAATATTATTATTGAAAATACAGAGCACAAATTGTGCATAGGGTTAATAAATGTGAATATACATTAATGTTTTCACTTTCCACCTTCACAAAATTTCACAATGGAAGGACCCCGGTTCTTACATGTGATTACGTGGTACCGACTACATTGTTTACCACATAATTTACAAGTACAGGATAAGTCTATGTCATGAAAGTACTCGGTGACGCACAGTTTATGGTGGTACCCATGTACCGCCATCGAGTTAACGAAGTGTCGTAGGTCTTGATTGGTGTCAGTCCATACCCTATTCGTCATGGCTTCCGTTATGTAAAATTCAGGCCAGATTTCATCTCTCTTCTCCACTCTCTCTTGCATTAGTCTTTTCCAGGCGTCCGTAGATGGTAGTCCTCTCTTCGTCCGTAGGTCCTCAATGAAAAAGTTCTCCTTGGCAAGTTCGTACACTAGTCTAGATTTTGCATATTTTGATAATCCCAGGGTTGCTTTTAGGAAGCGCGACTTCACTGCCTCGAGCGTCCTCAAGTCCGCCAGGGTCAGTTTCTCCCAGATGATTTCTATCCCGTATGTGGCGATGGGCGCTATTTTCGCGTCAAAAACCATTTTTTGTTTAAATATGAATAGATGGGAGAGAAAAAATTCGTTACACGTTCATTTAGAAAAGTTAGTGTGTACGTACAAAAAATAGGTTACAATACAATGTGGTTTATATATTAATTGTGTGCATATTAATTATTAGGGAATAATGAACACACTAAAATAAAAAAATAAAAAAGAAGGGGCGGGGGTTCCTACAGTAACCGGGGACGTTTCGCAAGGGGGGTCGGGAGGGCTGACTCTTCGGCAGGGTCTTCGTCGAATGGTATGGACGGGTCGTCAATGTTTTCCTCTTCCTCGTCAGCGACTACCAAGGGACGGTTGTCGCGGGACTTTCCGCAGCAGCAGAATTTGGAGAAAGTGAAGCAATGCAGACCGGCTTTTTTGCATCCACATGCTGCGGAACAGCCGGTAGCACACCTGCATGATACAGTCTTCAGCAGGGTACGAGGAGCAGCATCTCTTGTGGTTGTCGTAATCAAGCCCCTGCTTCCTCTTGTCCAGCGAAAGACGATCGGGTCTTTCTTCCTGATGATCCAGGCCATCACTTGGTGGTATACCCTCAAGGAGTGGTATCGCGCTGCATCAGAGGTTGGGGACAGCTTTTCCAGGTTCAAGTTTGTCGTGGTGGCAACAAATTTTGCGTGTCGGAGGTCAGAAAGTGATTGGTCGATTTCCCCACCATAGAGGATGACCAATATTTGCTATCCTGCTTTGGAGATGTCCTCTAATGCGGCTTCTGGGTCCATGAAGACATAAATTTTCTCCAACAATATTGGATTCCTCCGGAACAGGGAACAAAATTTGGTTTTTCCGAACCCATAAATGTTTGACGTTGTGTCACACCCGCTGATGGCGTGGATGAGCAGCAGGTTATCAGCGAAGTCATACATACATTGTTAGAGGGAGTACATGACGTCAGGTGAATTGCCTCTTCCTGTTTTTTTTATGTATACGTTGTACATTGTATTTGCTGTCTCAGTGAGGATGACTAATAAATCGATGTCTTCCCCCATAATAATTACAGCGTCGTACGAAGAAGCCATCGATGTTGCAGTGGTCACAATGAGCACGTCAGCATCCTCCTCAGCTTGCTTGTTCATGATGTTGGACGCTTCAAGTGTTGTTTTGAGGGCAACAAATCGTTTTTATTGCTCTCATTGGACAGAAATTTGTCTTGAGTTGTGTTGATTGTGGCTTCACCAAATATCACATCTGCTGAGGCGTTCAGCTCTTTCAGCATTCTTGGTACTCATCAGAAGATTGTCTGGGAACCCGTCGAAGATGACCATCACCACTGTCCCATAATGCTGGTGGATGTACTTGATATAATCGGCACAAATTTGCCCAAAAGTCGAATTTCGATTCCACACAACTTTGTGGAGCAGATGCCCACCATCGATGACAGTGAGGTGATTTGAGGGGAGCTCGAAATCAATGGGCAAGGTGTGTGACCGCTGCATATAAAGCAGACTTTGTGCCCTTGCACATGCCATCCTCGTTGAACAACGACATAGGGTACGGGTACGGTGCAAGCTCATAAGAGAGGGATTTTTCAAGGTCGTCCTGGGTTGTTTTTACTATGCACATCCTGTGATAGAGTGTGAGTAGGTCCACAGCAATCTTCTTCTCCCCAACTTTCAAGATGTTCTTGTCAGCTGCTAAAGATATCACTTTGTCCTTCTCTTTGAAGGACACTTCACCGAGGGTTGTTCCCACTATTCTTGAGAGTCCAGCCATACAGACTTGCTGAGCCTTGCAGCAGTTCACCTGCTCATTTCCAACTACACCAGAGCTGATGCTCATAATTTCCTCTGCATCATGGAAAGGGGGGTGTTTTGAAAACCATTCGAGCAGCCGTTGCACATCTTGTTCGTCCCGTGTGATCCTGCTGGGCCTCAGCTCCACATGTTGTTCTGAAGACAATGCTGTAACTTCAGTGTACTGCTCCATTTGTTGAGCTATATCCTGAAGAGAGGGGTCATTCCAAGAGTCCACTTCAACAATGTACTGTCTGTCATTCCCCTTCCACTGGTCAAGCCACCTCCAGAGTTTCTGTTCGATTGTCATGTCAGTCCAAACGCCTGACCGAAAATTGTTTGACCTTCGGATTATGAAATAACCTTCTTTTGTGAATTTTTGAAAGTCTGTCGGATTTATTCTGTCTTCCAAACAGGGATTTCTTGAAGGTACAAATGCGCACATTTTGCATAAGGCCAATGTCCAGCAGCATGGAAAAATGGTATCATCATCTTGATAGTGTCCAAGTGGAGTTGAAACTTGACATCCTCTCTGCATGCATTTCTTCACAAGAGTCACCATTTTACAGTACCGAACCCAGAGCTGAGCTGTTGGACCTATGCTTTGCAAATTGTGGACAGCTGTCAAATCGCTGCTTCACAGATTTGATTTCTTGGAAATCATCTGCTTCCAGAACCCTGGACTGGTCCACCTGTAATAGTAGCCTATTGACAACAGTTGTTTCGTCGTTGGTAAATTCAATCGTACCCAGAATCAGTTTGGCCAATGCCTGATGTATCAATAAATGAGCCCTCACAGCTCGAGAATAGGCATGGCCATGCAGCATTTTATCAATGCTGTTTTCGGCATAGATGGTGGCAAATAGCTCGATGATTCCACTGCCGCTCATGATTGTGCCAACAGCTTCCAAGAATGACATGAGCAAGTGGAAGTCCCCAAGTCTTGCTATGACATCTTTCAACTGTGGCTGTGTGCCATTGTGGAGAATTTCCTGTGCCTTCATATACAGTGGCTGGTCGAACGTCACAAAGCAGGTTTTTTGCTTGACACTATCGAATTATCGGCGAGCCTTGAGCAAGGATGTGTAGACAGTGTCATCATGGGTTGGAGGGGCATTGATAAATGGCAGAAATATTATTTTAGATCGCTGGAATTCTTTGTTTGCTGTGGAATTTTCCATGAAACCATTCCATTCTGGCAAATGTCTACCAGTTGACTTCCCATGAACCAACAAGATGTCGGCAGCGGACTGAGATATAATGTCAGTAGGAGCTAAGAGCAGGCAATCAAGATCCTTGATTACAACTGTTTTCAAGCCATCTCGTGGGTTCTTCACAAATCTTTGAAGCTCAGTCGATCCAGCAAATGCTACCAACTGGGGGGCATTCATCCTCGCAGAACGCGTAATGTAGTCTCTTTCCCCTGTTGCATCAAATAAAGTCACACAAATGATTCCACCCATCGCAAGGAATATCCCGTGGCCATCTATTGTATTGACATTAAAGTCAGCGTTGTCAAAAACCAGCTGACAAGAACCAAGAGCATCAGGTTTGAGAAGGGATGGTTGAGGTCAAGTCATAGCTGATGCCTCAAGCAGCTGTGGCTCATAGTGACTAGGTCGGCAAATCCGTCGTTTTTATTCCAGAAACTTTTGAAATTATTTGGAGTTCTTATATCGCTGTTGGCAACTTCTGTATTTTTCCTAAAGAATTCGTATGTATAGGCCTATATGTAAAATATCTGATATACATGAAATGTACATATACCAGAATAAATGAAAAACATTTATTCATTAAACAATTTATTGACGAAATATATTTTGTTATTTACAATCAAGTTTCAAAAAAGAATATATATATATATATATATATATATATATATACATACATGTGTGTGAGAGTGTGAGTGTATGTGTGTGTGGTTATATTTATACAAAAAAATGTTTAAATGTTATTTAGATGCACTGCTGTGTTGTAATATAATGAAAAGGAAAAACTTTCACCAACACGGCACCACAGAGCTGAATCACAACAAACGCATTACTTCTTGTTTTCTTAAATTTACCCCCACTCCTACCCATTGAACGTTTATATATATATATATATATATATATATATATATATATATATATATATATACATAAATTTCAAAGGAAATTAAATTCTCTACAATTTGTATTCAATAAACCTTTTGCTGAGATCAAGTCTTCCCCCTGTTATTGCGATGGAAGGTGGAGCAAAAGTTAAAAATTTGCCGAATCGCCAATTTTCGCCTTCACGTAGCTCGAATACGCTTGGTCCTACAAAAAATACTTCCGCATCAAATTTGTTGGAAATTTAGTTATCTACATTTTCTTAGCGAGACATATCTTCAAAAAAATGATCTGGGAATGAGCTAGAGGCCAAAAACTGAAAAAATGCAGATTTCTGTCAGTTTTTTCAAGATGGCGGACGAAGCAAGGGGGAAGGGATGACGGAAACTTGGATTAATAACTACCTAATGGTCCTAAACATCAAAAAATAATAAACGATCCCGCATCTGATGTAAGGTGAACCCCCTTTTTGATCCTCTATTGACTAGACTACTGAGCTTCTAGTGAATAATTATTGTCACACAGACTGTTTTGAATCACCGTATATTTCAGTTGCGAAAAAGTACTTCTTTTTACAGTAAGAGAAAGAATATATCATTTTACATTAAACAGTATGTAAAAATGTCATTATAACAAATTATGTAAAATAAAGAGAGAGAATATGTATTTTTACATTTAAAAAAGAGAATGTCATGATCAAATATGTAAAATATGTAACAACAAAATATAATTATATGATAGCTAAGGTTCTAATGCATGGCCATTTATCATTCATATGCAAAGGGAAATAATTTTTGTTTTGAATTGCAGCCAATGGCCAAAGCAGGGCATTTCAATTGAACACCCGTAGGCTCCCCAACAAGTTCAATTTCAAGTAGTTCCAACTTTGGCTATACGACGCTAGTCATTGACACCGAGCGGCGAACGTTGCAACTTGACAGAACGTTTCCCCTCCGAAGGAAGGCATACTGAAGGATTTTAACGCACTTAAAAATCCGACGACTTCGGCCGGGTTTGAACCCACGATCTAGGACATAGCAGTTCAGCATGCTACAGACTACGCCACCGAAGCAATTAAAGGGAAATAATTATGTACTGTATTTGCATAAAAATCCTAGCCCTAGTGATCAGTAGTGAATTGTGCAGGCTATATTTCTACCGTAAACACGGAGAGGCGTAATTTCGATCTCACAAGGAGATGTAGCCAGGATTTCAGGGGGTCTAAAGAAAAGTACTCCTCCTTTAGTCTTCTCGCAGAACGTAAACCAATTTGTATACACTCCCACCCCCCAAACACACACGGCCAAAGCAAATTACACATTGAAATTATCAGACCAGAGGTTATGGAGTTTTATCAAACGGAGATGCTGACGAAAAATATCAAAACACTATTTTAACTTATTTGATATTAAACCACGCAAATAATTTAAATGAGATTTCAAACTGAAATATGAACATGCCTCATCCAGTTATAAGCAACAAAGTGCTAAATATATCAAATCTAGAGAAACACAAAAAAATATGGATTTCACAATCAAGTAGGCTATCTTGCCAATATTACTGTGATAAGTAATTCCGTGACGAACTAAAGAGCCTACTTTTCTTAAAATTTAAGATTCATGCAAATGATGATTAATCTATACGTGTGCAAAGTTTAGAGCTGTTGGCTTGCAAACTTTCTGATATATTGATATTAAGGTTAAAACATAGAGAGAGCATTTATTAACAGTTGGCAGCCCTGGTGGCTCTTAAGAATACGCAGTCATATCTGTTGTAGTACACATAGTACTTATGAAATTTGGTTTAAAGCCAATCTACAGTATAGAAGTCACATGCATTTAGAAATTGGACCTATCGGCAGGCTTAGAATCATGTTAGCAACACTGCCATGTATGGACTTCTGAAAATTAATCTGGAATGTTAATATATATGTGTGTGCCTATTTTGGAATAGTTCGCATGCATAACTTCTGAGATATCAAACATATTGCTCAAATTCAATTGTGATTTTTCAGCAGTTGGTAGCACTGACGTCAATTTCAAATATGCCCGTGATATATTCAGGTATAGATCTTTACTCTTATTGGTTCCGATAGCTGCAGCCGTTTAGGAGTTGATAGGGGGGAGGGACCACACACACACACACACACACACACAGACGGACAGACAGACAGACAGACAGACAGACAGACAGACAGACAGACATTTTCCCGGATCGATCTCATAAGTCTACTTTTTCCTCATTTTTGCAAAATGATTAAAGTAGGCTAAAAATAGCCCAATGATATCACAATTATCCAACAACACTGTATTCTGGCAATCAGGTGTTGCATTAATTACAGTTCCTCCAGAACCATTACCAATGCCTTTGGGACAACTCCTATGGAAGACATCCCCACTGGTAAAATTGTCACGCAATTTAGCCTCCAGATTTTTCTTATTTCCTCTGCCAACGGTGCGTACTTGTTTATAAAATCAAAACATTAATTCCCATAAGCATTTACAACCACATAGTTGTATGTTAAAAAATATATTATTATTCCGAACTTCAACAAAATCCTCTTTGCATAAAAATGAAGAAGTTAGGAGAAGCGGGAGGGTTCAATTGTGATGTATGCACGACTGTGAGTTGAATAGGCCACTTCTTGGGTTCATCCTTGGGGGCAACGAAAACTGCATTTTTCTTTCACATATGCCCTCACGATTCTCCAACCTTAAACTCATCCATAAGTTCAGTTAGTACGATTGATAACATATCATTTGTGTCGATACCAGTGTTAAGAATACTATACTGTAGCTTGGAACTGTGGCGAAACTTTACAGGCGCAGAACGATACAGCCCGCACTGCAACACACTCATTCTGATATTCTAATAAGTTACTCTCTCATTTCGCAGCATTTTTGGACCTTCATTACAACAGTTCAATTGCCCAACACATGCAATTATTAAAAAACTCGACTAATTTCATACAGACACAATACACTAACGTGAGACTTTTTATATTCTAATTTAAAATGTAAAACAGCGCCAGATGACAAGCCTGGCCAGTGACGTAGCCAAGGACGGGTCCGAATACCCTCCCAAAATATTTGGATTAACAACTTGAATAAATACCGTAATGAAATTATTAATAATAAAACACATACCGGAAATAAAACAGTAAAGTACACGGAAGAATAAGACAGTAAGAAATCCTAGTTGGGTGTTGTGTTAGTAAATTGTGGTACATCAGTGTGAACCGCACCCATTTTGACTCGGGTAAGATGAACTGAGCCTGCCACGTAATATCTGCGTTGCCAATCTGGTAGAAAGTAGGATCGTACCATGTTACCCCCCCCCCCCCCTCTATTCAGTTTGAATACCGCTGGCATCGGGAGAGCGTGGGTTCAAGCCTCACCTCAACCGTTCTGAAAATGGTTTTCGTGGTTTCTCATCTTCACCGGCAAATGGCGGAATGGTTCTTTTCAATAGATCCACGGCCGCTTTCCTTCCAAAATCTAATACCTGACCCGTCCTGAAAAGAAAATAATAAATGGCCATTGGCAGCATTAAACTAATAAAAAAGGCAAGTAGTTCCGTGAAGAACTATATAGCCTATTTTCATATATCCTACTTATGTTAATTCCCTCTATCAACATACAAAATTTCAGTTTGAATGCTGTTATTTTTGTTACTGGTTGGCATGTAGATCTTATTGTAATTTTGCATACAGACGCTTCTTGCTGTATTTTGTATTCATGTCAGGAATTAGCTTAATAAATTAACGTTAACTGTAAATACGGAAGTGGTACCATCGTATCTTAGGCCTTGTTTTGATATTATGTTAAATGTAAATTCAGATTGAGTAACTTATTTATAATTGCGTAGGGAACATTTTACGTACCACATTCTAAGCTTTGTTGTTTAACTTTTGTATTAAAGGACTTTCGAGAGGATTTTAACCTAGCTTCAGTTAGGGCCTGACTCATTTATTTACCTTTTTATTAGTTTGTGGATTAGCCAAAACAAACCCTCCGAAGTAGGCAGGCCCGACGAGAGGGAGGGGCAAGCGGGGTTGTAGCCCCAGGGCCCGGGTATGCTGAGGGGCCCGAGGTGGTAAAATGATTAAAAATGGGCAAAAATAACTTCCATTTTGAAATGTTCTTATATGGCTTACTTACCAGTGAATAGTAACCGAAACAATACAAAGAGAATATATACCCTAGGTCTAACGAATTCTATACATTTTCATTGTGTTTTCTGCTTCTTTGCCGGGGAAAGGGCACATTTGCAAGAATAATCCACGAAAGTTCTGTGCTGGGTGGAAATGTTCTAATTCAATCTCTGAAAAATATCGACTATATTCTTCATGCATTTCTGAAAGATGCAAGTCTTGTTCTTGTGGTGACCGAAAACGGCCCAGATGTAATGAAAATTTAATTTTTAGTTCATGATGATCACCATCTTAAAGAGAACATGCAATGTAACCAAGTTAACTGAAATTCAATATGAACATGCTAAATTCCATGGAGTTTCTTATGGATTCAAAGAAAACCAGCTCACTACTTCCAAAATAATGTCTCTGGCTGAACAAAAATGGAGCGGCCCGGAAAACTCCGCCCTATGGCCCGTGATCGCTCTCCACGGCCTTGGAAGTAAGATAGGGGTTTGTTGGTTTTTAATAAATATTTTCACGAGATTTTACATAAGCCTTGATGTTCTTAATTCTTAGTTTTGTGTTAGAGGGTGTACTTCTTGGGCTTGGCCTGTTTCGATCCTCATCATAGACGAAGTATTGGTCTCTTAAGAAACAGCAATTATCAACGTTTAACAGGAGTAACAAACATCCAGGTCCAATAGGACTGAGTTTTTAACAATATTTCAACGATTTATTATGGAATTAACTTTTTATTTAGACACGATACCCTTCTGCTGTCGAGGCCAAATATCATCAAGAATGTCATCTCCGATTTGTATCTGGAGGCGTTTTGGAGGGTGATGGTAGCAGCGTCAAGCCTGGCCGTGGCCGTCCTGCGGACCCCGAAAAACACGACGCCTTTGAAAAGCTCTGTACGTTCTTGGAGACCAATGAAGATTGCCAGTTCGCGCTTGGGGATCTTCATGACTACCTTGAGAAAGTACGTAAAGAAATGGAATGTGGTCCATACGCGCAAAAGTATCTCAAAGAAAAACTACTTAGCCACTATGGACAGCGAATCTTCATCACCGAGCTGCCAGGTCGAAACTGCATTATAAATATGAAAGAAACGGCAGAGAACATCTTGCACGACAAATGGTATATACGAGGAACGTGGGAAGTTCGAGGCCGATGAACGTCGGCGAATCGTAGAAAAGGCCGCTCAAATTATAAAAGAAGATATTCGAACGCGGGCATATAATCTGGAGGAATATCCGTCCGCAGAAGAGCAGTCAGTCGTTAGATGCCGACGTTCTACCGAATACTCCAGCTCTGTTTCTTGATCGGATCATCACGGCCATGTTAGAGGGCGCAACCGGCAAATCCGCCAAGAAAAAAGCCATTGGGCAGGCAATTATTTCAGCTTGTCGTCCGGAGTCCTTTTTATCTCCTATCTTGTTGGCAGTTGGCGTGTATGTCCACCGACACTACGGGTCGCGGCAGCTTGTAGATCTTCTTCATAACATGGGTTTCTCCGTGTCCTACAACGAGGTTCTTTGTTACGAGAATAACGTAATAGCTTTCACGACCAGTGAAAATGACACAGGCGAAGAACAGCTTGGCGAAGCAGAGCCGAACAAAGAATTTGTTCAATATTCCTTTGATAACACTGACGCAGACCGGACACGGGACGTTTCACAACATGGGTGGTGTTATGATGTCTACACCAGCCCCCACTTTACCTCGGAAAGCAGTACCACGGCAACGAAATATATCAGCTGCTGCCGTAACATTTAGTATATAGATTTCATGTTTCAACATGCTTTTATGTGTCTATAAGTCTAGGACTTATTTATGTTTGTTTATACATATTTCTGTCATTGTAATCATTCGAACGATTTCACAAAAAAGAGCTATTAATTTTCTTTTTACTCTCCAGGAGGAGGCCGTGCCAGACATAGACACCAATGTAGGACATTAGTCGACCCTACATGTACAATATTGCACCAAATATTTTTAGCCTATTTTCAATTTTGAAAAAATAGGCTTATGAGATCACCTTTTGTCCGTGTGTGTGTGTGAGGTGTGTGTGTGTGTGTGTGTGTGTGTCCCCCCACTAATAACTTTTAAACGGCATGAGCGATTTCAATGAAACTCGGTAAGTTCATAGCACTACTCCCGGCAACCCCGACCGTGCCGTTCAAATTTTGTTACGTCTCACCAATCCATCATGGCGGCTATGCGAAATATTTCACCAGCATTCAATATCTCCGAAACAATTACCGTTAACACCCTGGAATTTTTTATGGTGATAAAGGAAACTACTAGAAGTTCACCTATGTGACTCTTGAAAAAATGGTAACTACAAAACCAACATGGCGGCCAAGCGAAGTTGCAACATTTAAATAGACGTTTCTCGCGATTTAATCAACCAACGCAATAAAGCTTGGTATATTATATGTTTATACACATTGTAATGCACCGACATCTAACTTCGTTCAATTGTTTACATAACCACAAGATGGCGGCTGTGCGACATATTTCACCGGCATTCTATATCTCTGAAACTGTTAGGGGTATTACCCTGGAATTTTGTACGGAGATAAAGGGCACTACTAGAAGTTCATCTATAAGATTTTCAAAAACCGGTTATCTACAAAACGAACATGGCGGCCAAGCGAATTTGAAAATTTAAATAGACCTTTCTCGCGATTTAATGTTCCAAATGCAATGAAACTTGGTACAGGAAATGTTTATACACATTGTAATGCACTGGTATCTAATTTATTTCAATTGTTTACATAACCTCAAGATGGCAACTGTGCAAATTTTAAAATTAAGTTTTTATTTCTTGTGTCGTAATCATGCGATCGAAGTGAAAGTTTGAATAATGAACCTACGCAATAATTTTCCTTTAATGGTACATGACTGTAAGGCCTATACATTTAACAATCCAACATGGCGACCATCCGAAATATTTAGACGGCTCTGAAGATCTACGAATCTATTATAGCAATCTAACTGAATATTTTTGGGTTCATAGGGACTATGAACATAAGTTCATCTATAGGACTTTCAATAACCTGGTGATCACAAATCCAACATGGCGGCGACGCGAAGTATGAATATTCACATCGACGTTTCTCGCAATTTAACCATCCGAGTGCAGTGAAACTTGGTACAGTAAATCCTTATACGAATGTTAATCCACAGGCATTTAATTTATTTCAATTGTTTCCATAATAAGAAGATGGCAGCTGTGCGAATTTTTAAAATCTTGTTGTTATTTCTTGTGTCCTAATCATGCGATTGAAGTTTGAATGCTACACGTACACAATAATCTTCATGTAACAGTACAAAACTAAGGACCTACATATATAAAGTCCAACATGGCGACCATCCCAAAATATTTAGTCGGTTCTCAATATCTACGAATCTATTACAGCAATCAAACTGAAATTTTGTGTGTTAGTGGCAGTTAACATAAGTAGGATATATGAAAATAGGCTGTATAGTTCTTCACGGAACTACTTGTTTTAAATTTCACAAACGTTTTTGTTTTTTATATTGTCGCTGTTAAAACCACAAACCAATTGTTCATTAAAAAGCATGTACATGTTCATTCATTCATTCGTTTATTTGCAATTGGGGGTGTGTCCCCGGTGGCAAATTAGATATACATAACAAATTAATAATTGTACATAACAATTCACTAACAATTAAACTGGAGTATTTATACAAATAGTCAGTCTTTTCTTAAACACACCTATATGTTTGGGAAAAGGCTCTAAGACTGCGGCAGGTAGATAGTTCCAATTATCAATGGCACGGTTTACGAAAGAATATTTACCATAATTTGTTCGCTGTGGTCGGCCCTTAACTTTGAAAGGTTGATCGCTCCTACCCATGTAAGTAGGCTTTTCCATACGTTTGCTAAGCTCACCCCATGCTGGTTGATTTGTATACGCGTTGTACATAGCGCAGAGTCTAGATTTCAACCTCCTAGCCTCAAGTGATTCCCACCCAAGTTTCTTTAACATACGGCTCACACTGCTCCTGGGATTAAAGTCACTGAGCACAAATCTAGCGGCCTTTCTTTGTACCATTTCCAACTCATTTATGAGCCCTACTTGATATGGATCCCAAACCGCCGAGGCGTATTCCAGAATAGGTCTTACAAGTGACAAATATCCTAATTCTTTGCAGAATTACGAAGTGCAGGGATTTGTAAGCTTTAGAAACTACACATCCTATATGACTACCCCATTTCATATCATTTCTTACGTGAACGCCCAAATATTTGCAAGAATCTTCTTCTACAAGTATTTCCGAGCCAATGTTATATTGAAAATCTTGCCTTCTCACTTTCCCTATTTTTATTAGACTACATTTTCTTGTGTTTATTTTCAATCGCCCACTTATAGACCAGGTTCAGGTCATCTTGAAGTACCGCATTGTCTTGTGAGTCATGTATCTTTCGATATATTACACAATCATCCGCAAACAATCGACAGTCACTGCGAATCCCATTTGGTAAGTCATTTATAAACGCCAAAAATAACAAAGTTCCGATTACGCTGCCCTGAGGGATACCCGACGTTAGGGTAATATCATCCGAGAATCGGCCTTCAACTTTCACTTTCTGGGAACGACCCGTCAAAAATTCTTGGATCCATAAAATTACTCTTCTATCAATCTTCGTCGAAGCTAATTTATGGAGTAGCATGTCATGCGGCACGACATCAAATGCCTTCGCAAAATCTATAACTACGGCGTCGACTGAAACTCCATCGTCTAACGATTCGCTAATATCTTGGAAAAGTGATAGTATCTGACTCTCGCATGAGTAACCTTTCCGAAATCCATGTTGCCTATCATTAAACCATGATAATATTTCCCACTGTTCCCTCAAGTAGTCGCAAATGAGATGCTCATCTGTTTACAAACGATGGACGTAAGACTAACCGGCCTGTAGTTGCCCAATTCAAGTCTGCTCCCTCCCTTAAATATTGGGACTACCGTAGCTCTTTTCCAGTCATCCGGGATTTGCGCATTGTTTATGGACACATTAAACATCACTAAGTATCGCGCCACGGCCCTACCTCATAGTTTAAGTACTTCACTAACAATATTATCAGGACCCTTCGATATATTGTAACGTAATTTTTGTATTAGCTTTACAATTGCTGACTGATTTATTTGGAGAAGTGGAGCCCCTGATTCACCGTTAAGGTCCAACACACAGCTATTGGATTTATTGAACACACTACCATAAAAGACATTTAATTCATTAGCAATGGCTTGCTTCTCAGTAATTAATTTACCGTCACCGGACATTATCATCGACAAATTATTTGAATTTCCCTTTCTTCTCCTAACATAACTGTAAAAATTCTTCCACCCATCGCCTCCCGAACCAAGTAAACCTTGCATATAATTGTCATGAGCAGCCTTCTTTTTTAAGACGAGCTCTCTTGATAAGGACTTAAATTTCAACATATACTTGTCACTATCATGTCTTTTATTGTATAATTTCCTAATTTTCCGTTTAAGACTCCTGATTTCCCGTGTGTAATACTCAGGATCTGGGTTTAGTTTCAGTAATTTAAATGGAACAAATTTATCAATAGCGCTATTTGAAATTTTCAAAAAGTTAGTCCACAGGATATTAATGTGATTTCCTTCCGATGCCCATCCTACAAATAGCTCATTCAAATACCCCTGAAATTTGCCCCGATCCGCCCTGCGATACTGGAATATGATCTTATTTGCTACATCAGAGTCTAATTTTGTAATGTCACCGTATCTAATATTTAATGGTCACTAATTCCTGGTACTTTCATACAGTTATTATACAGCTCTACAGGCCTTACGAGATAAACATCTAAGGTATTATTGCCTCTTGTTGGGAAGTCAACTACTTGGGAAAATCCCCCCTCCCTTAAGAATTTGTTTGCAGCGCTCTGAGCTTGACCACAGCTAGTTGACTCACCAGACCAGTCTACTTTGGGGAGGTTTAAATCTCCGGCAATTATTATGTTCTTTTTCATAGCATTACCCGTACAAGTTTTATCATACAGTGTGTCGAGAAGCGAAAAGTTATCTTTCGGTGCTCTATACGCCCCTATCACCTGAAGAGTGAATTTATTCCCTTTATCCGAAATTTGTACACATAACATTTCATGATCCGTATCAGCCCAATTTAAGAAACTAGCTATATTTTTGCGCACACAAATAAATAGCCCACCACCTCGCTTCCCCCGATCCCTTCTGTACATTTCGTAGGTCCCTTGAATTATTTCATTACTATTTATATCCTCATATAACCAAGATTCAGTAGCAATGACAATGTCCGGAGAATACGTCTCTACAAGATTCCAAAATTCAATTAATTTATTTCCTAAACTCTGACAATTAACCTGCAGTAATCTTAGAGTCTTACCTTCCCAGCAAATATTCCGAAGTACCTCCTTCTGTTCCCGTCGGCTGGCAACCTCTAGACCGGCTCCTCCTCACAATGGCCGGCACGAACCGATGACCCTGTCATGTAGGCTCCCTAGGTTAAAAGCGCCCCGTCGATTTAAATGCAGCCCGTCTCGGGCTAAGTCACGGCCACCAATCCAGCAGTCAGCATCTACCTACACTAATCCCAGTTGTGCACAAACCCAGTCCATGCGGTCATTTACAGTCTTAACTCGCCTTAACGGAACATCTCCCCGCCGAACAATGCCACTTATTACAATTTTTGCATTTCCAAACTTGCTTTTAGCTTTTCTGCCTAGTTCGTAGAGCTCCCCCATGATGTAATCAGCCGTAGCCCTCTTCTTCAAATCGTTCGTCCCAACATGGAGCAACAACACTTTAACTTTGTCACAGTTCTCTACATTTGCTTCTTCCACTTGTTGGGCAAGCTGGTCAATTTTAATCCCCTGATAACACCGCACTTTCGCACCTGATTTCCTCAAGATATTCGCACTCCATCGTATCATAGAATCGCCCATTATGATGATGTCATCCTCAGTTTGCTCCTGCACGCCCTCTTCCACACTGATCCCAGTAGAAAGCCGTTCAGTCACATCCTTCACCGTTTCCTCTGATTCACGAAGCTTTGTTCTAAGTTCCTGTATTATTTGATCCCTTGCTTTGATTTGCACCCTCAAACAGTCCGGCGTATCACATACTTTACAAAACCAATTCCCGACATCACAATCCTCCTTCTTGACCTTAATACAGCCGAAGTGAAACCATTTCTCACATAGCCCACACTGAACACCGTTCTTCAATGTTTTACTGCACGTCGAACACTAACTTTAAAGCTGCCACTGGATCATTTGCCTGATTCATATTTGGAGTAACAGGGCCTGGATTCACTTCCACTCCACCAATAACTAGCAATGCAGCTATCACTAGGGCTATGAACCACAAGTTACTAGGGCCCGTACGCACACACAAACACCGGAAATCCCGACTACCCTTCACATACCACTGCCCGATCCTCGCGCGATAACACTCCAGAGAACAACCCATTTCAGCACGCCTGAGAGCTCGGGAAAAACAAAACCTTTCACTTTGACTGCCAAACTCGGTCTTTGTTATTCATTTAGCAAATCTTGCGTCGTTTTATGATGTTTACATGGGCGTCGCGTAACCAACTCAACGTGGCGTTCAACTTATTCTGGCTGTAACTCGTGCATTATTAGACGTACGAACAAACAAAAGACACTTCTGGAAAGCTAAAAACATGCTCTTTTGTTCTGTTTAGCTTATTTTCCTTTAACCCCATGTTTTGGTCACTTAAACCCGCGTTGATTGAAAACAAAATTTAAAAAATTGGAATTCGCGCGTTTTTTTTTTCTATCGACCGAAAGTGACCAAATGTTGCTTTTCTTACGTTTTTTAGAACCTGCATGTTTTTCTCTTTCATTTGATACCATACTATGTCAATTTTGGATAAACGATTCGGTTTTTACGGGCGCTCCAGGAATATCCTGGAATTCCAGGTTTCTAGGCCTGGAAAACAAGGAAGCCGGCATCGGAAGCTTGGAGAATTTTAGTATGTTGTTCCCCAGGGTCAAATTCTCAGAAAATTAGCTTTACATGATTTGTTTTCAACCTTAAATCCTAAAATGCCTGGGCTACAAGTGATAGTCGTTGGCGCGTTCGACGAAGACCTGGTGAGCGCTGTCTCGTCGAGTGCATTCGTCCGAGACACACCGGCCCCTCCCCAGGCCTTATGGTCTGGGGTGCGATATGCTACATCTCTCGTCCTTTGCTGTGTGTGGAGGGGACGCTAACCAGCGCTCAGTACGTGTTAGACCCGTTCTTTTGCCGTTCTTCCAACAGGAAGGGGATGTGTTGTTCCAACAGGATAATGCTCGCCCACACACTGCCCGTGCAACTCAACGTGCACTGCAAGACGTGCATCAACTTCCATGGCCAGCACGATCGCCGGACTTGTCACCAATCGAGCACGTGTGGGACATGATGGGCCGACAAGTGACTCCTCCACCCACAACTCTTACAGAACTGTGTGAACAGGTCGAGCAGGCGTAGAATAACGAATCCCAAGACAGTATTCGCCATCTGTATGATGACTGGATGCAAGAGTCAGTGCCTGCATTGCTGCCCGTGGAGGCTACACCTCGCACTAATGTGGGTGTTTCAGCATGGGTCGATACCTGGTATCTCTGAACCGCCTGACCTATTGATGTGTACATTTAATCATTTCATGTACTCCATATGCACTGTTGCCACAAATCTTGAGTGAATTGGTAACCTCTACAAGGATGACATTTTTTTATGGCAGTGTAGTTGTATGTTAAATAAAATCCTAAGTAGTATTAATCTAATATACAGTGAATTATCATTTCATTAACAACTGTTGTAGCGATCTTTTCTATTAATTTCCCACGACTTAAAATTGAATTTCCCACTGCATTTATTGGGGGGTAATTTAGAGATCTTTCCAGGACCGTGCAGAGCATGCGCGGGACCTAGGACATGGACTTGTGGACCCCTCAATCTTGATTCACGCCGTTCTATCCTCTGAGTAACATACCATTGTTTTTGCAGCTAAAGCTTGGAAATTGAATAAAATTAATTTAGTTAAGTGACAGACAACTTCTTGGAAAACAGATCCGGCCTTTCCTTGGAAACTGAACAAGATGCTGATCGATATATATATATATATTTGTAAGTTATTCCGTTATTCGACAATTTCTATTATGGTTCTGTTATTCTCTGATTGATATTTTGTGCTTCTCATATTATTTGTTTTAAATATTGCTTTCATTGTATCAGACCGAAAATCATGCACTTACCAGAAATACCTACAAGTCGATCACCATAGAAACATGTGGCATAGTAATATTTTAGAAATATTGCTTTAGAAACGTTTTGTTCGAAAACATATTTCTGATTTGCATTCGCTATAAATTAAATTACTGATTGTGCCAAATTTGCCATTACCTAGTCATGACACTGCCTCTAAATGTCATTGAATAAAGTGATCAAAAGAAACAGTTGTGTGTGTCTAAATACACTCAGTCTAGGCTCACGAACGAATTGGCTAGAGAACCTTACTTTTAAGGATGGGGATTCTGTTTCCATCGACTGTATCCTACCAGTCCTTGTTGTTGGAGTTACAATCCAAGAAGAGAGAAATATGGGAAGACTTTTGCGGGACGGAAGCAATGTACAACCAAGAACGGATGAGGACAGGATACGAGCTGCACCACTCAGCGACACGTTTTGCTTTCGAGTGTGTGTGGTTAAAGTCTTTCATGCCCCATGTGAGGGAAGTATGTAAGTTGTGTTGTAATATCTGAGAAAGTTATCACGTACTGCATTGCAAACAGAGGCTTACGTCCCTAACAGAATTTTGTAGTGAATTATGTATTTTTTTTACTAATGCCCATTGGTGCAATTCAATATATTGTATAAAGCGATCAAAAATTTAATATAAGTCACATGACCTTGTAGTCAGTTCTTAAGAGGTAAGTCAAAATTTTTAGGAGATGCATATACGAGAATTTATATATTAGGCCTACATATTTATGTGTTCGGATCCAGACCTGATAGCTGACACGGCAACAGACAAATCTATTAGCTCCCTACAATAGATCCAAAATATATTGAGACTGGCACCTTGGTTAGCTATCAGCTAAAATAATCACAATTTTGTTCTTTCACAGAGCTAAAACCTACCCACTACCTTACAATTAACACACAAAAAGAAACAAGTAGTTCCGTGAAGAACCATACAGCCTATCCTACTTGTTAATTACCTCTATCAACATAGAAAATTTCAGTTTGATTACTGAAATAGATTCGTAGATATTGAGAACCGTCTAAACATTTCAGAAGGTCGCCATGTTGGATTTTTATATATGTAGGTCTTAGAGTTATATACTTTTATATCGCATGGTTAGGACACGAGAAATAAAATCAAGATTTTAAAATTTCTCACAGCTGACATCTAGTGGTTATGAAAACAATTGAAATAAATTAGATGCCAGTGGACTCATATTTGTGTAAGCATTTACCATACCAAGTTTCACTGCGCTCGAATGGTTAAATCGCGAGAAACGTCCATTTAAATATTTATATTTCGCGTCACCGCCATGTTGGATTTGTGCTCACCAGGTTATTGAAATAGGTGAACGTATGTTTATAACTTCTATCAACATACAAAATTTCAGTTTGATTGCTGTCATAGATTAATAGATATTGAGAACCGTCTAAATATTTCGGATGGTCGTCATGTTGGATTTTTATATATGTAGGCCATAGAGTTATGTAGGATCGGGTTCAAACCCGGCCGAAGCCGTCGGATTTTTTAAGAGCGTTAAAAATCCCTCAGTATGCCTTCCTTCGGAGGGGAAGTAAAGCCGGCGGTCCCATGTCATAGATTTATGGCATGTTAAAGAACTTTCCACTAATTACACCTGTGTGAAACTAAATTGTATAGGTTAAGAATGTAAACAACGCTCTTTGGTTGCTACGTTCGTTGCCAAGAGCTGACTGCGGTGGCCTCTAGTAGCTAAGTTCTGGACTAGGCCTAGTAGTCGTTGACGGTGGCGTTTGGCGGCAAAAGTAGGAACTACTTGAAATTTAAAGTCTGCAGTCCTCACTTGAATTGAAAACAGATTAACACACACTAATACAGTCATCACAATTAACACCGGTTATCAGACAGATTCTACACACACCCAAAGTACACGGGGATACATGACCACGTTGTCGCAGCCCCTAAACTAAGGAACCAACCAACCAACCAGTTATGTAGGATGGCGGGCATACTTATACTTCATATCGCCTTCGAGAGTCTCACATACCACATACGAAATTTGGTTGAAATCCAATTGATAGTGTAGAAGTTATATGCAGTTAAAATTTTGACCTATCAGCAGGCTTATAATCATTTTGGCAACACTGCCATGTACGGCCTCCTGGAAATTAAATTGCAATATTATTATCTATACGTGTGCCAATTTTGAAATAGCTCCCATTCATACCTTCCAATATATTCAACATGGAGCTCAAATTTCAATTGCAATTTTTCAGCAGTTGGTAGCACTGACAACATTTTCAAATATGGTTGTGAGATATTCAGGTATAGGTCTTTACTCCTACCAAATTTTGTTTCGTTTGCTGCAGCCGTTTAGGAGTTGATAGGGGGGACACACAGCCAGACAGACAGACGGACAGACAGACAGACAGACAGACAGACAGACAGACAGACACACATTTGCCCGATCTCATAAGTCTACTTTTTCCTCATTTTTGCAAAATGTGAAAAGTAGGCTAATAAAAAAATATAACAGCCGCCATGTTGAGGTTATGTAAACAATTGAACTAAATTAGATGCTAGTGCATTACAATGTGTAGAAAAAATTACTACTCCGTTTGGATGGTTAAATCGCGAGAAAAGTCTATTTAAATGTTTAAACTTCGCTTGGCCGCCATGTTCATTTTGTAGTCAACAGGCTTTTGAAAGTCTCATAGATGATCATCTAGTACAAAATTTCCGGGTGATATAAGTAACAGTTTCGGAGATACAGAATGCCGGTGAAATATTTCGCACAGTCGCCATGTTGGATTGGTGAGACTTAATAAAATTTGAAGGGCACGATCGGGATGGCTGAAATGGTGCTATGACCTCACCGAGTTTCATTGAAATCGCTCAAACCGTTTAGATTTTCCAGGAGAACCAAGTCCATCTCTATCCCTAAGCAAGTGAAAGGGAGGTATCCCACCATCTCCATGACTTGCGCATATTTTCTTCAAACCCTAAGTCTTGGAAACATGCGAATTATAGTTCAAGATTCTAATGAAGTATGCTTGCGTGATTTTAACATATACTTGTATATTATTTAACAGTATATTTCGTCCTCTATTAAATATACTTCATCTTCCTGGATCTTACATTACAGATTTATTTCAGACCAGTTTGAGAATATTTTCCCATTACTCTTATGCTGTACACAAGCTGTGGAAGTTACCCCCTTGTCATCAACTGTATTATGTTTATAGACGTTTGTGTACGGTTGTGTGATTCCGATTAGCTTTGGATTGTGTTTAAAGTAAATAATCAGTAACACTGTGCAATTTTTACAGTCACTTCAATTTAGTAGTGTAAAGCTTCACGAGAAATGTGACGTAAAAAGTAAGTTGGAGACCAACTCCTTTGTTGGACATCAGTGTTCTACTAGCAGACAGAAGCAATACACTAGGAGCTTAGAAAACTGAGCGAAAAAATTCAGAAGCTCGCATCTTCCGGAACCCATTTAAATAAGCCTAACATGATAAATTTTGCAGCGTTAGGGAAAGTGGACGTACAGAAGAGCTTAAGTTCGGCATATCAACAATCGGTTGAGAGTCATAACAATGAAGTAACTAGAAACAGGGAAATACTTTCAAAGTTAATAAACTGTATTAAGCTATGCGGCTTTAATGAGTTAGCACTACGCAGACATAAGAAGGCCGATTCAGGCAACGTGGGGGTGTTTCTAAATTTAGTGCAATAACTTACACGAGTGAATTAGATTCCTGTTATCAGAGTCATTTAGAAAGTTCGACAGCATACAAAGGAACATCGAAAACCATACAAAATGATTTGCTTAGTTGCATGCTGGAAGTATGTCGGGAAAAAAATAATAGCTGAAATAAAGGATGTAGATTTCATTTCTCTTCTTGCCGATGAAACTACCGATATCACTGAGAAGTTGCAGTTAGTGATTGTATTCAGATATTGCACTAATGAAGACAAAATAGTTGAAAGATTCTGGAGATTTTTTGAGCCAGTTGGTCAGGAAGCAAGTTCTATTATATGAATGCATTGATTCTCAGCTACACATAATATTGAAAGACAACAAGAGAAGGTTAATTGATACCAGAGCTACGATGGAGCATCTGTGATGAGTGGCGCGATAAATAGCGTTCAGAAGCGAATCAGGGACGAATACAAGAATGTTATTTTTTAACCACTGTTACGCCCATCAGCTGAACCTGATTATGGAAAGAGCCACTAAGCAGAATACAAAAGCTCGAGTATGTTTGCCAATTTGTCAGCTATGCCATCATTCTTTTCGAGATCGTCGCACAGGACATCAGTTTTAGATTCGTGTGTGTCCAGAAGAATACTGTCTGCGGGAGCAACCAGGTGGAATTTTCAGGCTAGAAAGGTGAACACTATGTTTGAGAAAAAGGAAGCCCTAGAAGAATGTTTCACTGTGCTAGTCGAGTCTGAATGTTCGAATGGTATTACAGTTAACTTAGCTAGTTCACTTCTTCGGACACTGGATGATACAGAATTCAATTTCAGGCTTCATTTCTTTCATTGCATCATGCCTCATGTGGACATTCTGTACCAACAATTGCAGAGTCGTCAGATCGATGTTGCGAAAGTGCGCAGCTGCGTTTCGAGTTTTGTTGAAATTGTCCAGAAAGTCCGAGACTCAATCCATTTTGATAATAACGCTGACGAGAGTGAATATCCTAGAAAGAGACGGAAGATCAGATGAAGTAAAACGGGTACCGTATTGCAGAAAGAAGTTTGTGACGTCATCATAATCAAGTCACCTCTCGGTTTCAATTTGTTGACCATTTAACTTAGCACTTTCTCCTCTTCTGCAAAACGAAAAATTTGAGATACATAAGAACTCCTTTCCGGAAGGAGACTTACGAGCAAGCGACATGTCTTTCCAATGCTCGAGCCGGACAAACATAGGAGCAAACTGACTAGGCTATAGCCTACTATATCAAAGAGAAGAATTTCGAAATATTGGTGGAGCTGTAAAACTTTAGAGTTTCCTTGTCACTGAAAACTTAGGCCCGTCATTTACAGAGGTTGTTAAACTATTACGTATCCATCACCCTGCCTATGATTACCGCTGCTCCAGAACGCTGCTTCTCGTGCCTCAAGAGGATCAAAACATACCTCAGGAATGGTATGGGGCAAGAATGACTTACTGCACTTGGAATGCTACCTATTGAGAAGGGTGTGATTAACAGCATACCCAGTTTCAATAACCTCGTCATCGAAAAATTTGTCACTTCAAGACTCGGCGCCTGGAGCTGATCTTACAAATAAGGTAAGTTAATGCATGTAGCTCCCCCCCCCCCCCTCCAACTGCGATATGTGCAAGCCACCACTGCTGGTATGCATTTCCCATTGGCGTCCGCTTCCCTATCGTCACCCCACGTACACATTACCTTCTCATAAATTATATTACAACTTTTTAGCCAGTCAACACAATATAATTCCAATTACTAGAGCATGCAAAAATAACCTGAAAAAAATTATGTGATTATAGACTAACATACAGTGAGGAACCTTCCTATAGAACGGGGCTTTGCAGTCGCCACGTGACAGACGGGCCAGTGAGAGTAGCCGCCTGTCGAACAAGGCGCTAGCAGCAGCGTAGCTCCCAACTAGTTTATCACACTTACACTTTTTAACGTATTTAATAATCATATCGGGGATACGAGACAAGCTACAGTACTTCACCACAAGTCTTAACTCTGAACTTAGGTATCTTGCCAGCTGGGAATTAATCAATACTATGACCACACACGGTGTGATTCCCGTCCCTTTGTGTAACGGTAGATGCTAATCAAGTGGTGCTGGCTCAATGCTCTCCGCGCATCACGTGGCCCAAGAATAGCTCGGTTCTATAGAGGAGGCTCTCACTGTACATTTCCTCCTCCCTCTATAAATTTTTTCCCAATTTGACTAAAAACTTTACAGTAGCATTAACTGTGAGTTTATTAGGAGGCTGATTAAGTTATGAATTATGTAAGTCTTTCTCATCTTATGATTTACAGTCATTAAAAGTTTTATTTAATATCTTGTTTTGTGGGGTAAATATACAGTATTTAGTGTTGACCAACCGAAAAGTTGTATTATCAATAAGGCAATACTGAAAATATTAGCCTACTTTCTCAAACCCCTCAGTCCGGCGGCTTCGGTGGCGTAGTTGGTAGCATGCTGAGCTTCTATACCCAAGAACGCGGTTCAAACCGGGCCAAAGTCGTCGGATTTTTAAGAGCATTAAAAATCCCTCAGTATGGCTTCCTTCGGAGGGGAAGTAAAGCCGGCGGGCACATGTCATATAGTTATGGCATGTAAAAGAATCTTCCACTAACTACAATTGTGTGAAGCTAAATTTGTAGGATAGATTTGATTAATGCTCCATTAAGTTCCAACGTTCGTCGCCACAGGTACCGGTTGCGATGGCATCTAGTAGCCAAGTTTGAAACTAGGTGTCGCTGACAGTAGCATTTGGTAGCAAAAGTAGGGACTACTTGAAATTGATTGTCTGCAGTCCTTACCTGAATTACAGATAACACACACTAATACAGCTATCACAATTATAACACCGGTTATCAGACAGATTCTACACACACCCATAGTACACAGGACTACATGACCATGCTGTCGCAGCCCCTAAACTGAGGAACCAACCCCTCAGTTCTATTTCCTATCCTAGCATTGAAATCCCCCATCAGTAAGATACTAGACTTTTATTATTACCTCTTACTACCACATCACTCAGTGCCTCATATAGTCCTGATCTGCCCATTTACATGGAGCATACACTGAAACTATCCTGACATTATTACCTCTTACTACCACATCACTCAGTGCCTCATATAGTCCTGATCTGCCCATTTACATGGAGCATACACTGAAACTATCCTGACATTTCCAAATCTATCCTCAATAATTCTCTCATTTATGTACCTCACAGAAACTAACTTACAGCTCTACTCCTCACTTTGCCCTGCCTTGTTTTACATCTGAAAGGTATACCTTGTAATCTTCTACCTTCTCCACTTGTTTCTCCCTGTATTGGAACTTCACCAATCCCTAGAATATCTAATCCTATCCTACT
Organism: Meconema thalassinum; assembly: GCA_946902985.2. Taxonomy (NCBI): domain Eukaryota; kingdom Metazoa; phylum Arthropoda; class Insecta; order Orthoptera; family Tettigoniidae; genus Meconema; species Meconema thalassinum. The sequence continues at coordinate 310,051,244 of OX336393.1, read as the reverse complement.
TGCTGACTCAGCTAATTCTACTTTCTTCCTTCAATAACCCTCTTGATGTTAATACCACCCCATCGAATACCAGTTCAATTGCCTGTTCATTTCCTAGGAGTCCCTGATCTGTCAAATGGAAGTGGGACTCCATCACTCCCATAGGTCCAAGGCTTGCTCATGGCAATTTTAGCAGATTTAGAAAGTATAAGTGAAGCAGGTTGCTAGCCTTACTTACAAAGAGCCCGCTGATTTTTACCTCAGGAAATAAACAAGTTAATTGGGTGGTTCTAGTCACCTGAGCACAAGAAGGATATATCCAAGATGCACACTCCTACTCCATAGTACGGTAACTGCTATCTCGACTGTCAGGACCACCTACTAGGCCATTCAGCAGTTGCCCGGATGGTTCACGAACTAGGACGCGACTACACAATGAACCGGAAAATTAAGCATACTCTTGGCCTCGGATAACTTACCCTAATACCGTCCGGGAATGAAGAGAACAAGAGTTGTTCTTAGGAGGAGCCAGACATAGTGGAAACAAAGCTGAACCCGGTCGTGGTCGCTAACCCACATTGTAAACCCCTAACGGGGCAATGACACTGTACTTTATCCTATAATCAAGGAAATACCTACTATTGAAGGCAATTGCTGCAACAAGGGGCAGAATATCGAGGTCATCTGCCCCAAACTTCTATGAAGCTTTTTTGTTTCATACGTGGAAGGGCTTCCCATTAATATGTTACAGACCGATCTCCAGATTGTTTCCATTAATATGAGACTGATACGAAGAGGTGATGATCAATATTGTTTTATGGGAAGGAACAATAAGGTAATCTGTCCCTAATAATACACGAAACATAACCTAGCTTCCAAGTGATAGGATCATTCAAATTCGACTTGATTTAGAATATTGATCTCAAATGGTGTGAAGAATTATGTAAAGAAATGTATCAGCAACTGAATTCAACAAACCTCATAACCACACTAGCCTATTATTGAGACTCAATTCTGTTGACTGGTTTGATGCAGGTCTCCAATGCCCCACTGTCCTGAGCTAATCGTTTCATATCTACCACGCCTTACATCCCAGGCAATTTGTTAAACATATTATAACCTTTGTCTACCCCTACAGTTCTAGTCCTCAACCCTTCCTTCTATAACTAAGTTTGCTATTCCTGGGTGTCTTATAAAGTGTACTACCAACCTATTTTTCTCTTCATTAGCAGTCGCCAGAAGCATCTCTCCTCTCCCACCCGTCTTAATACCTCTTCATTTGTTACTTTATCTACCCATCTGATCTTCACTCTCCTGTAACATCACACTTCAAAAGCTTCTATTGTCCTCTTTTCTGCTGCTCTTAACAGTCCAAGTTTCACTTCCATAGATTGCCAAGCTCCAGACAAAGGCTTTCAAAAATTACTTTCTAATACCTAAATCTAAATTCGATGTCAACAGATTCCTTTTCCGTAGAAACGCATTCCTTGCCTGGGCCAACATACTTTTTATAACCTGGCTGGCTCATCGGTAACGTCCTCACCTGATGTACCCAAGGTTGCAGGATCGAATCCTTGCAGTTAGCTGGCATTTAAGGTTGCGCAACTGCGAAGAAGCCGTATCAGTAGATTTATTGGCACGTTAAAGATCCCCATCCCTGACAAAATTCCAGCACCCCAGCGTCTCTAAATGCTGCAGTAGTTATAAGGGGCGTAAAATCAACAACATTATTATTTTTGTATCCTCTTTGCTATTCCATCACTGGTTATTTTGCTTCCTAAGTTACAGAAGACACCTACTTCCATTATATTTTCACCTGCCAATTTGACGACCATAGGGATTTCTTATTTCTTTAGCTGCATTCTATTATTTTTGTTTTAACATTTATTGATTTTCTGGTAACACTGAATGACCTATCACTCCTTAATAACTTTTTCTGGAGTACAAAATTTGCCAAAATACCAGTAGGCTAGTAAGTTGAGGGTCTAGAAAAGATCTGGAGATGATGCAGACGATGCCAATAGCCTACTGCACATCGATCCGACCATTCTAACCTTCATTTTGTCCAATCCAATGGCTTTTGCCAATGGTTACAGCCTAACACGTCCAATCCAATGGTTGCAGCCTAATGCATCCAGATCAATGATTTCTTGTTAACCGTGCCCCGCTAGCACGTTACATATGTAATGTGCAGTATTTTGTATCGTACATGTTGGCACTAGTGACATCAATGTGTGCGCTTCGTTGTGAGCACTTTGGCAACAGTTTAACATACTAAATACACCGTTGAACATGGCTGCCGTTGTTAAACGAGCAATAAATAAAAACACATATTTAAGTGATTTAGCACATAGGCCTATATGCAGTGCAGTTGGTTCAGAAGTGACCGAGGTTAATAAATTACATTGATAATGTCGTAGTCGTCCCCCCACAAAAGATGAAATAGGCAGGTATAAAAATCATAGACTATTGTCGAAATGAAAGCAAAAAAGAAAAGAGTGATACGTCGTTCAGAATTAATGGTTTTCTTCAAGAAGTCCTTTCTCAAGATGGGGTCCATACCATTAAAAAACATTCAAATCCTCTGCTGAATCAGCATAATGACAATGTCATCTAAAAATCTCAAAGTTAAAATTATTTCTCCTTGTATCTTTACTCCTACTTAAATTTTTTCTCTAACTTCCTTCATTGCTTGTTCAATATATATGCCTAGATTGAAAAGTTTGGGTGATAAGTTGCAGCCTTGCCTTACACCTTTCTGAATACCAGCTTCTCTTGTCCTGTGGCTTGAATCGAATAACTGTTGCCTGGTTTCTGTATGGATTGTAGATCACCCTCCTATTCTTATACTTTATTCCAACATTTTTCAAAAAGTCCACAACTTCCTCCAATTAACGTTATCAAAAGCCTTTTCAATGGCTGCGAATGCCATATCTGTCTTCCAAAATCAGCCGACAGTACAATTTCCCTGTTCCTAGGTTTCTCCTGAAACCAAATTGGTCTTCACCCAACTTTGTTTCTATCTGTCTTTCCAACCTCTTGTAAATTATTCTAGACAGGATCTTTGAAGCACGAGTGATAGAGATGATTGTACGGTAATCTTCATATCTATCAGCTCCTGATTTCTTCGGTATAGGGATCATTTAACATACTCCTTGAAATCAGAGGTTTCCTCACCTGTATCATAAACCCTACATATAAGTTAAAGTGAAATAACCGGATCAGACCTTCATCACCTATGCAGCGTAGCAACACAGTCTGTATATCATCTATGCCTGGTACTATGTTCCCGCTTAAAGATGACCTCGTAGTTCCGCCCCCGTTAAACAATAATAACTAACTAACTCTTCCAGTGCTCTATCAAATTCTGATCTCAATATTACACACATCAAAAAAGGTTTTGCGTAATGCTGACCAAGAATCGTAGTGGTCTCAAACCCACAAGCCATTCTCACATGTGTGTATATCAGCTGTGTACACTCGCCTGTGTCAATGAGGATAGATCTGTGCGTATGTGCAGACGACCCAGTAAACATATACACGACCAATACATCCGAGACCGTTACCAACAGTGAGGTGGTGGTGCAATGTATTGGGGTGGCATCTTGGATGGTCTCCGAACCCCTCGAGTACATCCGAAGGCGTATGACAGGCATACGGTAGAGGGATACTATCCTGGCACCTGTAGTGAAAGCCTATGCTGACAATTTCAGCCCAAATTTCACTTTCATGGACGATAACGCTCGCCCGCACAGAGCTGTCAATGCCTTTCTTCAGGAGAATGGTATTCACAGAATGGAATGACCTGCCTATGCTCCCAATCTCAATTGTGTAGAGCAGGCGTGGACACTGCTTAATAAATAAGTACATCCTCACCATTCAACCATTTCTTCCCTATCTGTTAGAAGTTTTCCATTTGAGTCCTTAATATTACAACACTTAGTCTGCTTTTAATTTTTTAAAATAAAAAACAGAAACAATAAAATCAAAAGTATGGCATAATTGTTCACGATGAGCCAACTCACCTGATTTTATACATTTGACAGCATCCTCCGCATCGGAAACCCATTCCGGTTCGTGAGGAAGCGGTTGTGAAGGTTCCGGGGAATATGTATAATACGAACGTGGTTTATTTCCTCCTGAAGTGACGGCTACGGAGGCACCTCTACATAACGATCCACAAAATATTGACGACACGGCAGATATTCTCTGGGCAACTCCAGCCATGTTTTATAGCCGTTCTTTCCTTTGTTTGAATATAATAAATATTTGTCTATCACACAGTAACAAGCACGCTTCAACTTTAAAAAATCACAATATGACAGCTCGCAAAACGATTTCACCGATAACCAGCCGTGAGCCAACCAAAATAATCGCTCCCACCAGGTCTAGCCGTGTGCTCCAAAGAATATGGGTGCTCACGTTGGAATAATCAAAGAATGAATTGACCAAAGGGTATATAATAGACAGATATGCATCTTACAAAATATTGCTCGGCGCAAGTAGTTCCGACAGACAGCGTAGAATGGCGCGGCGATACACTTTCGAGCGCGATCCTTCCAGGACTTGCCTTCCCTACTCCCCGTCAAGAGTTTACTCCACAACCTTCCCTTTACCGGACCACCAACTACTATTTTATTCCTTCCTATCGCTCCCCCGCCTTATTACCGTCATCTTTTAGTAATTATTCTCTTCCAGCATATTAATAGTAATAATAAGTGGCATATTTCTTCTTGATAGTATGTTGCATTTAATGGCATACTACCTCATTAGGCCATTGTAAAAATGAATTAAGTCGTCAGGATATTGATAACCACATAGGCCTACTTCAAATGAAATAACAACATTGAAAATTGCACCCAATAATTCCTATCAGATACTGTACCCTTATATCTGGATGATCCACCAAAATCCAAGGATAGAAAAAATTAATGGATTGTAGCATCTTGAAGTACCGGCTAAAAACAACACAGTGCTACTTGGCGAAAACACTCAGAATAAGGAACAGGATTTTACCAAACTGAATGTGCTATAGTTAAAGCCCTGCGCGGATGCGGATATCCGCGGATAAACCCGAGGATATCCGCAACATTTTTCGCCACGCGGATATAGTTTGCATGGCTGTGCGGATAGCGGATACGCTGCGGATAATGTTTCGAGTAAATTTGCGGATAGTTTTTAGAATACAATGTGGAACTTACGATAATATTATATAGCCTATTGCGTACGAAATATTCAGGCACGTATTGCACTTATACACGAGGAGAATATTTTACTCATATGCTTTCAAATACATTTTATTAAGTACCGTATGTTTGTAGTAGATGGTCTTGACATCTCATCAATCCTCACTGCCATTATTACTGTACGTACGAGATATAGGCCTAATGCAGTCAATAAGCCTGTTAGTTCATCGTGGTGACATCATGAACATTCCTCAAGTCAGCTACTTTGCCGTCTAAGCTATCCTGGAAGATCGGGATCCATGTGTAGCTGTAGATTTATTTCCAAGATGGCGTCACAGTGAAAGTGTAGTGAAATAGCAGCTAGTGTAAATATTTGATAAAAGTGGTAAAATATTATAACAGAGGCTTAAAATCTATAAAGTTACTTTCCTTAGATCAAGTGTAATACGGAATATTGATAGTATTTAGAAATTCTTGTTGATAATTTAATAAACTTAAACTAAGTTGTGGGAACGTGTATCCAAAGATTCGGTGACTTCTTCAATCACTGTTTGAACCAAGTAGAGCAGTGGTGCTTTTACGAGACTTCACCCGATTGGAAGATATACGTATTTCACATTCTTCTTTATTGGTAGGTTATTAGATTAATTCTATTAGGTAGTAATAATTAAATTAAATTTAGTGTAATTTGGTGTAAACATCTAGGCTCACTTAGATCTCTAGTATGACGACAGTAAACAGTGTTAGTATCTCGTCAGGTTGTGTAACAGTAACGGATTTATGCTCGTCGTGCAAAATAAAAGTAAAAAATGCAAATAAAATCATCACAAGATCTCAGGTAAAATTGAATGAGGAGAAAAGTGAAACCGATTGTCGTAATGTAGGCCTACCGCTACCGTCATGCGAATGTCATAACCTGAGAAACGAACTGTCCTCAAAAGACGAAATTATAAAGCTGCTAAAGGAAGATATTGCTAAGTTAATGGAAGAGTTGAATACATTAAAAGGAAACAGAGAGGAAAGCAAGGAAACTTGGTCGACAGTGATTGCTGGTAAGGTAAGATTGAATAAGCCTAGGCCTATAAATGGAGTACATGTAACTGAAATTCCCGTCTCAAATTCATTTGGAGTGCTTGTCGAAGAAAATGATGACTTTCCTCAAGAAGAAAAGAAGAGAGTGATAAAGAGAAAATCCAGGAAGATGCGGATATTTGCGGATAGCCACGGGCGAGATGTAGCAGCAAGCGTTTTGGAGAGAAACCGAGAAATGGAGGTCACTTCGACAGTGAAGCCGGGAGCTCAGATTGCAGAAGTCACGAACGGGATGATAGGAGAGTGTGCGTCCCTTACTGCAAAGGACTACGCAGTGATCATCGCTGGAGCAAACGACATCTATAGAAATGAGAGTAAAAAGGTAATCAAAGATTTAAAGGGTACATTGCCATCCATGCAAAAAACAAATGTCATTATTGTAAACATTCCGCAGAGACATGATTTAATTCCCAAGTCATGTGTAAATGTAGAAATAGAGGCTACAAATGGAAAAATTCATAAAATTTGTAAGAGTTTTCCAAATGTCCAAATTGTAGATGTAAGTAAATTAGACAGGAAGTTCCACACTCGGCATGGCCTACACTTAAATAGATTAGGAAAAGAGTATCTTAGTGATGAAATCTGCAAAATTGTAAATTCAAATGGTAAGAATAATTCAACAGTAATATCATTAGAGTGGAAGCAGGGAAACTGGTAGAAGAAGCCAAACGTGAGGTTTGGCATTCACATCTTTTAAAGTCAAATTTAACGGAGTGCAACAATGGTATTTCGGATTTGTCTAGCAACAATAATAATAACAATTATGATAATAATAATGTAAATAAATCACCAACACAAGCTTGCAAAAGTAACAAATTTAAAATTTACCACCAGAATGTCCAGTCTCTTTATAATAAAATTGATTACATAAATCTAATGCTTAAAAATGAACTTAAAGACATCTCAGCACTATGTATTTCAGAACATTGGCTGAAAGAGGAACAACTCGAATTAATTCAATTCCCAGGGTTTATACAAGCTAGTAAATACTCTAGATCTAATATTAGCCATGGTGGTACTTGCATCTTCTTAAGAAATAATTTAGATCATGAACAGATAACAGCTTATGATTATCTAATTATGGAACAGGATTTTGAATTCTCTGCCGTAAAAATTCAGCAGTTTAAGTTAATAATTGTATGCGTATACCGTTCTCCGTCAGGAAAGTTTCCTCTATTTATAGATAAACTAGAATTGTTACTCAATAACATGAGCAAAGTAAATTTCGATATAATAATTTGTGGGGATGTAAATGTGGATTTCTTAAAACTTGATAGAAATTGTGAATTATTAAACCAGTTACTAATTTCCTATGGACTGAAACCTACAGTAAATACACCAACAAGAATAACAAAATTTAGTAAAACCACTCCTGATCAAATTTTTATAAATACAGATAAATATCACCATTCAATAGAAGTCTATTGTCCGGGTTTTAGTGACCACCATGGACAAATACTGAGTTTTGAAGTATCCGAAGTAATCAATAATAATGATAATGGAGTAAAATCAAAGTGCAGGTCATTCACTGAATCAAATGTTACATATTTCAATGACTTATTAAATAAGGAAACATGGTCAGAAATTTATGAACTAGAAAATGTAAATGATAAATTTAATGCATTTAACAGTACCCTAAAACACTATTTTGAAATAGCATTCCCCTTTAAACGAAGAACTGTTCAAAATAACAAAACTAGCAATTGGATAACAACAGGGATTATAAATTCATGTCAAAGAAAGAAATTTCTGCACAAATTATATAAACAATACCACACAACACCTGAATTCAATTTATACTACAAAAAATACACTAGCATATTAAATAAGGTAATAAGACTAGCAAAGAAAATGCATAATGATAATTTTATTTCCCAATCATCTAATAAAAACAGGGCGATGTGGTCCGTAATAAAGAAAGAGACTGGAAAATCTGCTAAAATACAAAGGAACATTACACTGACCAGAAATAATAAAGTGATTAATAATCCAGAGGAAATAGCAAACACTTTTAATGACTATTTTCTGGAAATTCCGCAAAAATTATTAAATAAATCACAGGTAAATACACTAAATTCTAATAATAAAATAAATATATGCAGTGATTCTTTATTTATAAATCATGTCACAAGTGAAGAGGTAAGAATAGTTATAAAAGAGCTAAAAAATAAATTCTGTGCTGGCATTGATGGAATCCCTGATGCAATTTTAAAGAAATGTGCAGAAAATATAATAAATCCACTTACGCACTTAATAAACAGTTCAATTCTCTCAGGAACTTACCCGGATATTTTGAAGTTATCAAAAGTAATTCCAGTGCACAAAAACGGTTCAAAAGATGAATTAGATAACTATCGTCCTATTACCTTACCAACTGGTATTGCAAAAATTGTGGAAAAAATTATGTATAAGAGACTGATAAGTTTCATAGAAAAAAATAAAATATTATCAAACTCACAACATGGATTTAGAACGGAAAAATCTACACAGACAGCAATTTACGAATGTAGTAATAGTATACTGAAATTAATTGACAATAAGGAACATGTAACTGGCCTATTCTTGGATTTATCGAAAGCATTTGATGTAGTTGACCATAAAATCCTCCTTACCAAACTAAATCAATACGGTGTTAGAGGTCTAGCTAATAAATGGATAGAGTCTTACTTAACAAGGCGTAAACAAATAGTAAGCTTGAGACACAAGGATGATGGAACCAAATTACTTAATGAAACATTGTCCAATGAGGGAATTATTGAATTTGGAGTACCCCAGGGATCGGTTTTGGGCCCACTACTCTTTCTTCTATATATAAATGATATAACACAGAACGTTCATTCACATAAGGAAATTTTGTTTGCGGACGATACAACACTCGTAATAAAAGGTGAAACTAAACAGGTCATACAGCAGTCTGCTGACTCCGTTACAGGAGAGTTAACCAAATGGTCACAAGATAATCGCCTCATAATAAACTATAAAAAGACAGTATGTCTAAATTTCCACACTATACAGAATAGGAATCCTGCGATGCCCAATATAACATTAAATGGTCATCAAATAGAAAATAAATCAGAAATAAAGTTTTTAGGACTATGGATACAACAAGACTTGAAATGGAATAAACATATACAATATCTGAATACTAAACTGAACTCGATGTGCTTTGCGTTACGTATTTTGAAAACCTGCACTAGCATGCACACATTAAGAAATACTTATTTTGCTTATTTCCATTCATACTTAAGATATGGGATCATATTTTGGGGTATGTCGCCAGATGTACTAAGCACGTTTCGGATACAAAAGAGAGCGATTAGAATTATGGCAAATGTAAACTCTAGAGAATCATGTAGACCTCTGTTTAAAGATTTAAACATTCTCCCACTGCCCTGCATATATATCTTTGAAAGTATTATGTTTTTTAAAAAGAATTTAATGAATAAAGATGTTTTTCTTAAAACAAACAATGATGTTCATAGGCATAACACAAGACAAAATCAAAACATTCATATTTCACACACACACACAAGCATATATCAAAAAGGAACTTTTCACACTGGAGTTAAATTATACAATAAACTACCCCAGTATATAAAACTGGCCCCAAAAATAAAAACCTTTGATAGAATGTTGAAAGCTTATCTGCAGTGCCATTGTTTTTACTCAGTAGTTGAATATTTTAGCGTATAGGAGTGATGGAATCTATAACTATATTTTACTTTTTTAATTTAAATTTAATACCTAGCTGTATGTTGTTGTATTTATAGAATTAAGTTTTCATATTATGATAATAGAGTGAGGTGTAAATAGTTGTGCAATAAGATTGTATCTATTAAGATTTGCTATTATAATAAGTTATAAATAGTTATAATCTTAGTAATATATACCTGTTAGTTCTTTTATTTTATGCATGTAAATTCTGACGTGTCCTATATCAAAAATGTATTGAATGCATGTATTTGATCAAATGGAATTAATAAAAATCTATCTATCTATCTATCTATCAACTTGGCACTGACCCACGTTGACTGTGATATCTCAATGTAGAGAGTTATGACATCAACTATGCGAACATGGATGGGTCAAGAAGCAGAAGGATGATGACTGACTTCAAATTTCCGAATTTTCGAATCCCTTTCTCCAAGCGTAAAGAGAAGTTCACTTATTATTAGTGAATGTTACCGCGACCGGGAGTATGAACATCATTTCACCAACATGGATAAACTATCTATTAAAATAAAACAAGGTGAATATTCAATAGTGCGTTAAACAGAGCTCAAGTCAACGATATGGCAGACATTTGGTTACGTATTCAATGGAAACGAAAAGGTGAACGATATAGTAGGGTGTTCTACATGTAAAAAAGTGTATTTATACTTAGGACACAAATCAGGCACATCAAACGTACTGAGGCACTAGTGCAAAAGTGCCGTAGCCAAAAAAGTATAGCCAGTTTTTTGTCTAAAGCGGAGGTCAAGAAACCAGAAATGTCATCCAACTTGAACTTCCTTGCAATTAAGCAAATTGTCAGGAAAGACTTTCTTCTCAAATGTCTAAATGTGTTGGTTTAACACTTAATGCTTTATCCAATAAATTAAAAATAATATTGAAATATCAGCGGATTTGGATAAAAGTCATGCGGATGCGGATAACAGTCGTGCGGATGCGGGGCGGATGCGGATAACAGTCGTGCGGATGCGGATAACAGTCGTGCGGGTGCGGGGCGGATGCGGATAACAGTCGTGCGGATAGGGGCGGATGCGGATAACAGTCGTGCGGGTGCGGGGCGGATGCGGATGAGGTTTTGTTTATCCGCGCAGGGCTCTAGCTATAGTAACTAACTACAGAACAGTAGGATTCTCTATCTACTCAGCCTAAATATGACTGTATCCACGACTACATAGCAGACACTAAAAATGAGGTTAGCCAAATCAAGTGTCTTTACCTAAATAGCAGAAGCCTAAAAAATAAACTAGAAGATATCGAGATACTAATACATATTGTGGAAAATCTACATGTCATAGTGGTAACCGAGACTTGGGTAAGAAGTAATGAAGCTAAATACTTCAACCTAAACAACTATTCTGTTGCATTTGTACACAGAGACAATCAGGATGGTGGAGGTGTGGGAGTTATTGTCCACAAAAAATGGAATACAAAAGTTCTTAACCTAGTTGAGAGTAACCATAGCTTGATCCAGTTAGAGCTTTTAAGAAACGATACTGTTCGTTTCAATAACCTGCATACTATTAATATAATTGCAGTATATAATCATAACATAAATAACGCAACAAAGTTCATGCAATCTCTAGAGCACATTCTCTCGAAAAACAATGCCAATCTTTCCTTATGAATTGGTGATACAAATATTAACTTATTAAACAAAAATAAAGTAACCAAATCATACCTCAATCTACTATCAAGTTATGGTTTCACACAAGGCAATACTCGCTATCCAACAAGAATAAGTGAATCAACAAGTACACTCCTTGATCAGGTGGCCACTAATAACTGTAAATATGCCTATAGAATAAGCAATATAAATAGTGATATTAGTGATCATAATATTCTTGTAACTGAGATTTTCTGGTCAAACTACTATCCAGGCAAAAGCCCAATCTCGAACATGACATTTAAATACGTCCCCAACAACAAAGGTCTAGTTCAAAAAACGTGAATAAAAATTACCGGTACATGAACAAAAACAAATTCTCTAATGATCTAAATCAAATATGACCCGTTTCTATTCTTCGAAAAGTACTTCAGGTCAACAAATTACCACATCCTGGACTTGTGTTACAAACCTAGCGGGTGCTATTGGTACCTAAGGTTATGTGAGCCGACGCGAGATAGCATGGCGTGTATCTTCTGTGACTTTGTATCGTTTCGTTGTTCATATATCGATCTACGTTCAATTGCTTCGACCCGTTCCTTCGGTAACAGTTGTTGACAGCAATAATGAGTTGAGATTTTCCATCAGCGGAGAAGAGATGTGAATTGAAAAATTTATAAAGGAGGAGTTTAGGACGGCTAACGCCGTGCCTAGAGCTTCTAAGTCTTAACGTGGACTCTACATCATACTCACACATATTAATTATCTACCACCGTTGGATCCCTGTTTCATTCTGAAAACCTTAAATATCGTAGGATACGTATGACATTTTATGCATGTGGCGAAGTTGTCCTTAAGAAGAATTAAACTTCATTAATTTTTACCAAAAGATAACTGTTTTTGGGAGGTGTTAAGGTATGTTCATATGTTTTAATGTGGATATGAAAAGTGGTTTGTGTTCGTGAACCTTTGTAATTGTAAAGATGTTGGAATGATTGCTGTGTTACGTTGGCAGGATATGTGATTGTATGGATGATATGTGTTTAGTCTAACATGTTTTAACCTTATGGGTTGGTAGTTCGCTATTCATGATTCTGACTTCGGCATATGAGTGGATTTAGTCAAGGGTTGGTATGACTTTAATTATGTTTTGAAGGGGTTATGTTTTGGTCTCTCATCTTAACCTAAGCTTCAGGTTTGTAATTTATTTCTTGGTAAATTGGGGTTGTCAGTAGGAAAGTTTGGTGTTATTGTTCTCTTGGTTTATGTAGATTTCTTCTTTTGTTTTCCTAACTGGCAGATACGTTATTGTCACTTCCTATCGCTGTGCTTTGTCTTTTGTATCGATATTTTCCTTGTCACGTGGTTAGTATGGTACCATAAGTAGCGAACCTATGTCATTTCAGGTTAGGGATGGATTGTTCCTAATATTTCTTACTGGAATCTGGTCATGGTGTAAATGGAAACCTCTTAACAAGATTCCTAAGATCATGTTAGATTTTTGTTGACTCCAATAATATCACTTGTTAGGGTCACTGAAGTGAAATGTTATTAAAAAGATAAAAAACGTACCTCATGTAAAGAAAGGAAGTGACCTTTCTAAGAAAGTTTTGTAAAATTTATTGTTTAAAGTCTTGTACAAGCAAAGAATCATAGAAGATGAAAAGTTAGGGTTGTCTTATGAAAAGTCGGAGGTTGTCTTTTGGTGAAATTCTGTTGGCCACAATTTTTGTTTATTTTGGAAATGTTAAATATGAGAAGTTAGGCGTAACATTTAATGACCTTGTCATTAGTTATAGCAGATACCTAGGACATGTACTGTCGCAGTGATATATGGTTACAGATAATTGGAGAAGAATTTATCAGCTGGAGAATGAGCGGTGACTATTACTAGAAATCCAGGGCCCGGATTAAGTGATGGAAGCCACTCCCTCTGGAATCTCAGCTCGACTACTATTCAAGAAAGGAAATTTGACATGTATTAAAGTTACTTGATGTATACAAAGATACTGTAATTATGTAATACTACAAGTAAGAGTGTTCATGTTTATGCATGTGGGATTTGGTGCATGTGACATTTGGTATTTGGATGGTGAACGAACTTTGTGTAAAGTGTCACTGTTCTGTGAGAATGCCTACTATCTTCTGTACCCTCTCTATGAACATTTTAGTGTTCAATAGTTGTACTATTGACCACAATAGGGGGGTGGAGAGTTGACCCGTTTCTATTCGAAAAGTAATTCAGGTCAACAAATTACTACATCCTGGACTTGTGTTACAAACCTAGCGGGTGCTATTGGTACCTAAGGTTATGTGAGCCGACGCGAGATAGCGTGGCGTGTATCTTCTGTGACTTTGTATCGTTTCGTTGTTCATATATCGATCTACGTTCAATTGCTTCGACCCGTTGCTTCGGTAACAGTTGTTGACAGCAATAATGAGTTGAGATTTTCCATCAGCGGAGAAGAGATGTGAATTGAAAAATTTATAAAGGAGGAGTTTAGGACGGCTAACGCCGTGCCTAGAGCTTCTAAGTCTTAACGTGGACTCTACATCATACTCACACATATTAATTATCTACCACCGTTGGACCCCTGTTTCATTCTGAAAACCTTAAATATCGTAGGATACGTATGACATTTTATGCATGTGGCGAAGTTGTCCTTAAGAAGAATTAAACTTCATTAATTTTTACCAAAAGATAACTGTTTTTGGGAGCTGTTAAGGTATGTTCATATGTTTTAATGTGGATGTGAAAAGTGGTTGTGTTCGTGAACCTTTGTAATTGTAAAGATGTTGGAATGATTGCTGTGTTACGTTGGCAGGATATGTGATTGTATGGATGATATGTGTCTAGTCTAACATGTTTTAACCTGATGGGTTGGTAGTTCGCTATTCATGATTCTGACTTCGGCATATGAGTGGATTTAGTCAAGGGTTGGTATGACTTTAATTATGTTTTGAAGGGGTTATGTTTTGGTCTCTCATCTTAACCTAAGCTTCAGGTTTGTAATTTATTTACTGTTGACATGACCTTATTTATGATGGATGTTTGGTTGGTATATGTGTACGATATAGTTTGGTATGTTTGTTAGTGTGGTTGATATGTAGTAGCCTCGCATGTGACCTTCGTGGTCTACAATTTATTGCCGTGACTTTGGCCACACATATTATTGGTGTCTGTTCGCGTGTATGTTGGTAGGTTATGTATGACTTGGAGTACCTTGGTTCATGAAAACAATTACCTTCATCTCTCTGGTTTTCTCTTGTATTGTATGCTCTTCTGTCTAAGGTATTTAATTTTATAAGCTGATCCTGACACTCTGTTCTGCGATACCAGTGATCAAGTTGTTGTCCATGGGATTTTATCTACTTAATTTTTTTTATTTCAATTACCCTCTCCCTGGACCTTAGTATATCCACCTTGGATTCTGTGACATGTGTCTCCTGACACTTAAATAATTATTTATTTTACCCTCGTTTCGACTCTGCCAACAGTCTGTAATTTATGTATTTTATATATATATATATATATATATATATTTGATTATATTGTTTTCCCTGAAAATTACTACTCAGTGTTCTTTCTTGACAGTAGACATTAGTGTATTGAGTCTCTCATTTAATCTGGGTTATGGTAAGCAGAAGTTCAGCACGCATTCCTCCCCAAGTTTCTTATCTTCTTTGAGTTCCCTTGTGTTGACGAGGTGTCAAAATAGACTGCTTAGATGATCTAAACGAAACTTACATCGCCATGAAACACAAAATCTTGACACAGACACCCAACAAAGAAAACACTGACTCACCTTTGAAGGAAATACACCAGAACCACAAAAACCCATGGATAACAAGAGAATTAATTCAACTAATAAAACAAAGGGACCTACTACATGCTAAACTTAAAACTAGCATTCACAGAAACAATAACCTCTTAAAGGAAGAGCACATAATATGTAGGAACAAAGTGACAGGTTTAAAACGGAAACTGAAATCCTCATACTATGAACATAAATTAACATTGAATGCCAATAGCATAAAAGATACTTGGAAAGTAATCAATGAAATGATCTACAACGGCACAACTGAAAACAAAGATGGTCCCAGTGAGATAATAATTGACGGTAAATCTTTCACAGGAAAAGAAAATATTTGCAATGCTCTAAACACTCACTTTATAAACATAGCACACAAATTAGCCTTAAACATCCCCCCAGGGAAGAAAGTTAATGAAATTAACGTCAACACAGATTCCATATTTATGACCCCGACTAATGAGATGGAAATTCGCAATATTATATTAAGCCTTAAAATGAAAAGTAGCCACGACAAAGATGGTATGTCAGTGAAATTGTTAAAAAAAACTCCATTGACATGCTAAGTAGCCCACTAACTACTTTAATAAATTTATCGTTAGAGACTGGTCTGGTGCCTGATGATCTAAAAATAGCACGAGTCATACCAGTCTATAAAGGAGGTGACAAAAGCAATCCGGACAATTACAGGCCCATTTCCATCCTCCCACCCATATCCAAGGTACTCGAAACAGTAGTAAAAAACAGAATTGTTAATTTCTTAAATAAAAATTATTATTTCTACAAAGGGCAATATGGATTCCGAGAAAACTCAAGCACAGAAATAGCCACAATTGATATTATCTCTAACTTGCAGGATGTCTTAGACAATAAGATAACAGCGAGTGGCCTTTTCATAGACCTGAGAAAGGCGTTTGATACTGTTGACCATGAAATTCTTTTAGGGAAACTTGATAAAGCAGGTATCCGAGGAGTAGCTTGGACATGGTTTAAACATTACCTATCTAGTCGTAAGCAGTATATTGAAATAAATGGCTACAGAAGTGAGGAAGTTAATATTACCCACGGTGTGCCCCAAGGATCAATACTGGGTCCTTCCCTCTTCTTAGTATATATTAATGACATAGCAACACTCCGTTTTTATGGTAATATAACGTTGTTTGCAGATGACTTAAGTATCTTTTACAATGCGTACACCACCAACACGCTGATTACACACATGCAGGAGGACATGAATACCAAACTTGGCTGGACCCAGTCAAATAAATTAACAATAAATGAAGATAAAACAAATTATTTAATAATATCTAAGCGTAGAACAAAGTTAGACATCACTCAGAATATAATGCTGAATGGAAAAGCAGTTAAAAGGGTCTCATCTGTCAAATACCTAGGCTTAATAATATATGAAAATCTCTCCTGGGAAAAGCACATTGATGCATTAGTAAAAAAAATATCACCTGCCGCTGGGATGATAAAAAAATTGAGCTACTATATCCCAAAATATCTACTCAGGAAAGTGTATTTTTCCTTAATCCATTGCCACTTACAATATTTGAATACAATTTGGATAAAATGCTCAAATTACCTTAAAAAAAAGGAAATTGAGGTAATTCAGAATAGAGCCATAAGAAATATTTATAACTACCCTTTATTAACACCAACCAAACACCTTTATATTACGAGTAAAATTCAACCAGTAGCCCTAAATGCAGAAATCAAATCAAATGTCCTAATGTACCAAATCCTACACAACAGAATCCACACAAATTTAAACTTCACTAAACAATCTGATTTACGCGCTTACAAAACTAGACATGCAGATGACGTAACACTTTTCCATATCAATTCCAAACAAAATGGCAGTAATAGGATTAAGTATAGAGCCTTTGTAAAATTCAATCGACTACCAGAAAATATAAAAATTGCACCTAGCCTACCAATCTTTAAAAGGAGGCTAAAACAGTTTATGTGGAATGATTATAAAATGTCAGTTTGAAGAAATGTCATAATCTGAGAAGACAAAAGAAGAACACATTGTGTACAAAAACTTATGAAAGCTACAAAATGTTGTATATATTTTCATACTGAAAACTTTGTAAACTAAACATTGTATTGTAATTTGTCGCCAACAAGATAAAACTGTACAATTCCTTTGTATATGAGTCCTTGACTCGTTAAGGGATTAATAAAATGCATTATTATTATTATAATATAAAAAAGGCGAGAATCTATGAAAATCTCGGGCGTAAGGATGCGGATTAGGTCCCTCGGGAACTTCCAACCTACAGCACATTCCACTACCATTTAACTACAAAGACAATGCCAAATTTCTATAAAAGATCAGGGAATCGTAAAAACGTGCCTGTCATATTTATTGACATTAACAAATACACGTTTCCTAACACTAGCATTGATTATATGCATTAATAACGTTCAATTAAATCATATGACGAAATGTCATTAGGCTACTACTGTTACATCCAATACATGTTTGTTTCTTCTAGAAACTGATAAAATTATTTCTAAACGCTTTCAAAAGCTCAAATAAAATAACGAAATAAATCGCAGCAAACAACTGCTGTGCCCTAGGTAACGGGAGTTTTATAACAAGATATAATGTTATAAAGTTAAAAAAAAATATCCCCAAATGAAATGAATCTACCTCTTAGATCTCCGTCTTTGCAAAAACTATTCGTTACTCTATACAATTTATCTCCCGTCTCCTATCACTTAAATCCTTCTCATAGAAGCGATAAAAATTCTCTACTCATATTTCAACTACAAATTAAACATTTTAATACGCGTAAATATAACTATAAACCTTTCTTTACATTCTAAATATTATTTATATACAACACAAATATTAACGCTGTAATTCAGCAACAACTCAATTTAAAAATAGAATATATACAACGGGCCAACTGCCTTCTTCACAGACAATCTAGACATAAATTGTCTTCCTATTTCTTCACTACATTTCAACGGACTTTAGAAAATTATCATTCACCATACTATGTCTTATTCGTGAAACCGTTACAATTCGGGATCCTATAATCCATACAAGACACAGTTCATAGACCTCCTACAACTGGTCTGTCATTAAAATTAAAATACTTTACAAAAATATGATCTTCCAATTACCGTAAATTCAATATCTGATTATGAACCATTTAAATAGAGCTCAGTTTACTCTCAGTTTCAACAAAGATCCATTGATCCTATAATTCCTTTCAGATTCAACTTCATCTAGAATCCACTGTCCTAATGCTTTCGAGGAGTTTCAACTCTATGAGACTATTGCAATAACTTCAAATATTAATAAACACCAACAATACTGCTTGTTCATATAACATCCTATTTCAACATCAAAATATGCGCAAGTCTGTCACTACAGACATTCTTTCAACAATTGACCAGTGGCTTCACAATGCTCATTGTCATACAACAAATACCTCCGTCTACTACGGGAATAAATAAATCTCTCTCTCTTAGAGATGCTTCGCTGTTTCTTCCAGAAACATATTATTCTGTACTAACTTCTCGTTAACAAATTATTTTAGTACTTTCAACATCCTTAATAAAAATATGTAATTAAAATACTGGTTCTATCGATGAATTAATTTAACAGGTAATACAATAAAATACTAGTCTTCTAATAACAATATTATTTCTTTTTTTATCACTCACATGTCCTTAAAGCTTCCTATTAGCTGTGATATTTCCTTTAAATTCTTTCTCTAAATCTTATTACTTCAAAAATACGCTGTAATTCGTATTTACTAACTTCACATTACATTCTTTTACAAATTCTTTCTTTAATCTTTCTCATAAACTTTTATAGGTACTTTATGTTTGTTAGTCACCAAATATTTATAACCAAATCTGTCCAATAAGTTATCAGATCGTGACTTTACATGGATCTCTACAAAAGATCTTTAAGAATCGCATTCTCTAAAATATACTTCTGTAGGCTTTAACATTCTTGGAACAAATTTCCATTATTTTCATCGTTGTCACAAAACGATATCTTACGATTCAAAAACTGACAATATGTGATCTAAACACATTTAAACTTGGACAAATATTCTGAACCAAACTGTAAAATCTCCTCATTTAAATTTCGAAAGTTGCAAAATTCCAAAAATTCTGAATAAAAATTCTAAAAAATCAAAATCGACGAAAATTGTGAATAAATATCCGCATGACGTAGTTATGAAAATATGACATCGAAAACTATAACAATATTATCCTAAACGTAGAAAATGGCATTAATCAACAGTTGTCGGATATTCTCAAAAGTTTCTACAATACTCTACAAGATGGGATATATCGTTGGTTCTTAGACTAACTTGTGTTGCGTTATAGATGACTAGAAGTGGGCTTTCTTCGCTATCCTTCAGAAACGGATTGTTTATAATAGCGTGAGGCTGCATGATGCCGTGTGGGCTTCTACGGTCTCCTAGAGAAGTCCCCATGCGGTCAGGAACGGGATTCGAACTCCATCATCTTCGTGTGGTCGTCCTTTCTGCTGGTGAATCTTCTTGTGTGAGATGGGATACCCTTTCTCGCTTGATGGCACTGGGATCAACCCTAGCCACCCTCGTTCGTGAATTCTTCTGTCTTCTTTCGCCAAAGTTCTGATATATGTATTCGTCATTTTAGTTGGTGAAATGACTTGTAGATGTAGAATATTTTACATGGGAGAGATGAGATGTTAATCTCACCCACGAGATTGATGTTATGTCATTTCGAATACTCTCCCATAATATCTTAGTTAGTCATTATTTCTCCTGTAGATTCAGTGAATATTCCTCCCTCAACTTCAGTAATTTCGACATGGTTAAAAATGTAGGTTAATTTCAATAAACTTTTAAATATCGTTGTATGTCGACTTGATATATGTTTGCACAAACTAAGTGCCTTCGTTTGCTAATATTCTTCTTCAGAAATATCGTAATCCCTATCAGCTTGTTATATCGTTGAGTATTTCGTTGAGAAGTCCTTCTCCCATGACGTTGTAAGTATTAAGAGCCTCGATTCTTCTCTCTCATCCCCCTCGTCAATGCTCAATTAGCGTCCTTTTCAGAACATGGATCTGATTGGTTGCTGATTATCGATGATAGTAATAATCCTTAATTAAACAAATAATTAGCCGCAATGTTAATAAATAGTTCTTATTTATTATTTAATATCTTCCATGATATTAGGATGTATTAAAATCATGCTGGTAATTAGCTATGCTCATTACATTGCTTGCTCTTATGTAAGTAAGGTCGCTTCTCATTGGCCGTGCGGCACGCGTATTGCTTGAGTCTTCCCCTACCATGCTCGAGACACACTTACAGCGCGTGCGGGGATAGGCTCGCCTCGGGAGTCCTCGATTATCTCCGCGCACCATAGTTCCTCCCTAATAAGAACTGTGCATTCTAGTCCCCAGTCTCCCACGTGACTGCTAATTTTCTCATTGGCCGAATCGATTAACTGACTAACTCGGCGAGGTACAAACCTGTTCTGTGGCCAGTTTCCAGAGTCGCTATATTTTATCATGGGACATTTTAGAAAACTTTTGAAGAGATGAATATTTCCGAGAGATGAATATTTCCAAGCTCATATCCATATAAGAGCACAGTACCAATACCAATATTACACCTTTAGCAACCAGGGGGTTGAGAAAAGTAGCCTAAACTCACAACATACCATAGGCTATCTGCTGCTTGGGGGGGGGGGGGGGGTAACATTTTCTGTTACGGCATTATTAATTCAAAGCAGTCACACTAACTCATTAGGCTATTGTAATGTAAAACGTTAAGTTAAAAACACATGGATTAAGATGTGTAACAAGCTCCAAGTAGCCTACTATTGGAAAAATGTACTAGTGTTGTTGTGTTGGTTAGTTATTGGAGCGGAAAAGCTAGGTCATCTGCCCCTGATATTGTGTCAGCTTCATAATGCATGGGAACTTAATAAGGGCAGATACTTTATCTCTTTTTAGTTTGTATTGTTTTCTCCCTAATTCGTAATGCAGAAATGGTTTCTAAATTGTCTATGCAATAAAAACTAATAACTGATAGCAATTTTGAGTCACATCACATGGCTTCTTAAAAAAATAGCATTTGATGGTTGACATAGCCAACCCTTCATGCTGCAATATTCAATATCATTGAAATATGTGACCATGGTTTGTGTTGGTCACACTGTCCATTATAAACCTGCTCCATAGAGATGTGTTTCTCTTTTGTTCTTTCACCTCGTTCTTTCAGTTCCGTTCTAGTAAATGTCAAGTACATTAAACATGTGTTCCATTTCAATTGCCTATTTGCCTCATAATCCTACAGGTTATGGGCCCAGCCACGGATCTACCGTGCGAATAAAAAGTCCGTAGATAGACTGCTCGTTATATGAACTGTAAATTTCGCTACATATCGAAATCAACATGTCTGCAACCAGCACCTCGTTACCGGCTATAGATAAGCTGCGAGGTAGTCTAAATTATGTGGATTGGCGATTCGAGATGGAAAACGTCCTAAGACACGACGATCTGTGGAGCTGTATAGTTGGCTACCCGTATGGAGATACTACAACATCTGCAAAGAAAGTAAACGACGAAAGTCGGGCTAGGGCCAGACTTAACCTCATGGTGGATAAATCAATTTTCCCAATCGTCATGCCTTGTAAGACCGAAAAGGAAGTCTGGGAAGCTCTTGACAAGGCCTAATCAGATAAAGGAGTGAATCGGTGAATCGGCATCCTGAAGAAATTGTGCAAAGTTAAATTAAAGCACTACGAGACAATGGAAGAATATGTTAGTGAGGTTATGGGACTTGCTCAGCAACTTTCATCTATGAATAAGGCACTGGATGACGAGTTTGTGGCAGTTCTTATGCTGAAAGGTCTACCAGATAAGTTTCAGCCCATGATTATGGCTCTGGAAAGCTCTGGTACAGACCTTACTGCAGACACAGTCTGAACCAAGTTACTACAAGATACTACTTGGATTGGGAAAAGTACTTCCAAGCCATCCAAGGATTCTGTTCTGTATTCACGAGAAGGCAAGACGAAGAAGAAGCCCTTCTGCTGGAAATGCAAGAAGCCAGGCCACTGGAAGTGGGATTGAAGGAAAGGGGAGGTGCAGAGCTCAACTCAACAGAAGTCGAAGAAAGACAAGATGATGCCAGAGACCGATGGACAGGCATTAAGTGCAAGGGCTTCTACAGGGGCCTGGTTCGTTGACTCTGGTGTTACTAATCATATGAGTTCAAGCAAGAGTGTGATGGTGAACTTCACTGCTAGTCATAATCTGGAGATCAGTACAGCAAACAATCAAAAATTGTATGACCAAGGATCTGGCAATGTAACCGTTCCATTAGAAAATGGTATTTCAAAAACCTTGTTCAATGTAAAATACAGTATATTCCTGGTCTCACTGCCAATCTTTTATCTGTGTCTGCTGCTACTCAAATGGGTTATGTTGTGGTGTTCACCGACAATAATTGTGAAGTTTATGATAGTGAAAACCTTGTTGCTACAGGTAATGACTGCGAGTAATGTGGGGAGGGTTACCAAGTAAATGCTCTGAATGCTCAAGCTAATATTTGTACAGAATATTTATGGCATAAGCGACTGGGCCATCTTAACAACCTCAGCATGAAGTTGTTAAGAGATGGTCTCACTCATGGAATTAATTTCTCAGATAATGGTTTTAAAAACTGCTTTTCATGTGCTGAAGGTAAATAAGCTAGACAACCATTTAAGTCAAGTAAGAGTAAAACTGTGTGTAAAAATAAACTAGAACTTATTCATTCAGACTTATGAGGGCCTATGCCAGTTTCATCTTGGAGCAATGCTCGCTATTTCTTGACCTTCATTGATGATCATTCTAGAAAGTTTTTTGTGTATTTCATTTTTAAGGAAAGTGACTTTTGGATTGCTTTATTGATTTCAAGGCACAGGCCGAGACTCAGTGTGAACGATTTATTAAGGTCCTACGCACTGATAATGGTGGTGAATTTTGTGGGAAAGCTTTTGAGAGCCTTCTTAAATCAGAAGGCATTCAGCATCAAACTACAACTAGCTATCCTCGACAGCAGAATGGTGTAGCTGAACGCATGAATAGAACATTACTTGATAAATGCAGAGTCATGATGAGCGAGTCTAAAGTAGATAAACGCATGTGGGCTGAAGCAATAAATACAGCAGCCTATCTTGTAAACAGGTGCCCAACCAGAAAATTTCCAGGTAAAGTTCCAGAGGAGATCTGAACTGGTAAAAAGGTCAATATGGAGAATCTAAGAATTTTTGGTTGTTTAGTACAAGTTCATGTCCCAGATCAAAGGAGAAAAAAGTTGGATCCTAAAAGTGAAAAACATATTTTCTGTGGTTATTGTGAGGATAATAAACCCTATAGATTCACGCATCCTGTTACTCATAAACTTGTTAAGTCCAGGTATTCACAGTTCTTTGAAGATGTGTTCCAGGAGGTGTCTGATGTGTCTCCAGGTAATGTTGGCCCATCCTTGCAGATTAATGAACCTGCAATGTTGCAGATCTCAGTTCCTACTGACAGTGAGGCGGAACCCGACAACTCAGAGGATGGGGCAGAGTGCATTTTGGAACTTGAAAGCGTATCACCCATTAGCAGTGCTGGTGTGGCTGATACTGTTGACTCAGCTGATTTAAGCTATGTCCCGAGTGGTACATATTCAGCCTGCAGTGATTTTTTATTATTATTTATTAATTCCATTTGATCAAATACATGTATACAATAAATTTATGATATAGGACACGTCAGAATGTACATCTATAAAAAAAGATACTGTATGTATGTCTACCCCTTATTATTCCCGTTTTCCAACGGGGTCGGGGATGAGATGCGATGGAAGTCTTTGTGGCGATGGTTTTTACGGCCGGATGCCCTTCCTGACGCCAACCTCATGAGAGGAGTTAATGAGAGATGAAATGAATGATGGTGAATGAAACTGGGCAAGGATGTGGAAGGAAGCGGCCGTGGCCAGTCAGAAGGTACCGTCCCAGCATTTGCCTGGTGTTGAAAATGGGAAACCACGGAAAACCATTTCAAGGACGGCCGACGGTGGGGCTCGAACCCACGCGTCTACCGAGTCAGCAGAGAGCTTGGCCCCATGACCTAATGCTGCGCGTTAGCCAGCGTAGCCACGACTGTCGGTTATAAAAAAAAGATACTAATAGGTATATAATACTAATACTATAACTATTTATAACTTATTATAATAACAGATCTTAAGAGATACAATCTTATTGGAACTATTTACACCTTACTCTTTTATCATAATATGAACAATTAATTCTATAGATACAACAACTTACAGGTAGGTATTACAATTAAAAGAGAAAAGTAAAATATAATTATAGATTTCATTGCTCCTATACACTAAGATATTCAACTACAGAGTAAAAACAATGGCACTGCAGATAAGCTTTCAACATTCTATCAAAGGTTTTTATTTTTGAGGCAAGTTTTATATACTGGGGTAGTTTATTGTATAATTTAACTCCTGTGAGAAAAGTTCCGTTTTGATATATGCTTGTGTGTGTGTGTGTGTGTGTGTGTGTGTGTGTGTGTGTGTGTGTGTGTGTGTGTGATATGAATGTTTTGATTTTGTCTTGTGTTATGCCTATGAACATCATTGTTTGTTTCAAGAAAAACATCCTTATTCATTAAATTCTTTTTAAAAAACATAATACTTTCAAAGATATATATGCAGGGCTGTGGGAGAATGTTGAATTCTTTAAACAGGTCTACATGATTCTCTAGTGTTTACATTTGCCATAATTCTAATCGCCCTCTTTTGTATCCTAAACGTGCTTAGTACATCTGGCTACATACCCCAAAATATGATCCCATATCTTAAGTATGAATGGAAATAAGCAAAATAAGTATTTCTTAATGTGTGCTTGCTAGTGCAGGTTTTCAAAATATGTAACGCAAAGCACATCGAGTTCAGTTTAGTATTCAGATATTGTATATGTTTATTCCATTTCAAGTCATGTTGTATCCATAGTCCTAAAAACTTTGTTTCTGATTTATTTTCTATTTGATTACCATTTAATGTTATATTGGGCTTCGCAGGATTCCTATTCTGTACAGTGGGGAAATTTAGGCATACTGTTTTTTATAGTTTATTATGAGGCGATTATCTTGTGACCATTTGGTTAACTCTCCTGTAACGGAGTCAGCAGACTGCTGTATGACCTGTTTAGTTTCACCTTTTATTACGAGTGTTGTATCGTCCGCAAACAAAATTTCCTTATGTGAATGAACGTTCTGTGTTATATCATTGATATAGAGAAGAAAGAGTAGTGGGCCTAAAACCGATCCCTGGGGTACTCCAAATTTAATAATTCCCTCATTGGACAATGTTTCATTAAGTAATTTGGTTCCATCATCCTTGTGTATCAAGCTTACTATTTGTTTACGCCTTGTTAAGTAAGACTCTATCCATTTATTAGCCAGACCTCTAATACCATATTGATTTAGTTTTGTAAGGAGAATTTTATGGTCAACAACATCAAATGCTTTCGATAAATCCAAGAATGTTCCTTATTGTCAATTAATTTCAGTATACTATTAATACATTCATAAATTGCTGTCTGTGTAGATTTTTTCGTTCTGAATCCATGTTGTGAGTTTGATAATATTTTATTTTTTTCTATAAAACTTATCAGTCTCTTATACATGATTTTCCCCCACAATTTTTGCAATACCATTTGATAAGGTAATAAGACGATAGTTATCTAATTCATCTTTTGAACCGTTTTTGTGCACTGGAATTACGTTTGATAACTTCAAAATATCCGGATAAGTTCCTGAGAGAATTGAACTGTTTACTAAGTGTGTAAGTATATTTATTATATTTTCTGCACATTTCTTTTAAATTGCATCAGGGATGCCATCAATGCCAGCACAGAATTTATTTTTAGCTAGTTTATAACTATTCTTACCTCTTCACTTGTGACATGATTTAGAAATAAAGAATCACTACATATATTTATTTTATTATTAGAATTTAGTGTACTTACCTGTGATTTAATTATTAATTTTTGTGGAATTTCCAGAAATAGTCATTAAAAGTGTTTGCTATTTCCTCTGGATTATTAATCACTTTATGATTTCTGGTAAGTGTAATGTTCCTTTGTATTTTAGCAGATTTTCCAGTTTTTTTCCTTATCACGGACCACATAGCCCTGTTTTATTAGATGATTGGGAAATAAAATTATCATTATGCATTTTCTTTGCTAGTCTTATTACCTTATTTAATATGCTAGTGTATTTTTTGTAGTATAAATTGAATTCAGGTGTTGTGTGGTATTGTTTATATAACTTGTGTAAAAATTTCTTTCTTTTACATGAATTTATAATCCCTGTTGTTATCCAATTGCTAGTTTTGTTATTTTGAACAGTTCTTTGTCTAAAGGGGAATGCTGTTTCAGAATAGTGTTTTAGGATACTGTTAAATGCATTACATTTATCATTTACATTTTCTAGTTTATACATTTCTGACCATGTTTCCTTATTTAATAAGTCATTGAAATATGTAACATTTGTTTCAGTGAATGACCTGCACTTTGATTTTACTCCATTATCATTATTATTGATTGTTTTGGGTACTTAAAAACTCAGTATTTGTCCATGGTGGTCACTAAATCCCGGACAATAGACTTCTATTGAATGGTGATATTTATCTGTATTTAAAAAAAAATGATCAGGAGTGGTTTTACTAAATTTTGTTATTCTTGTTGGGGTATTTACTGTAGGTTTCAGTCCATAGGAAATTAGTAACTGAGTTAATAATTCACAATTTCTATCAAATTTTAAGAAATCCACATTTACATCCCCACAAATTATTATATCGAAATTTACTTTGCTCATGTTATTGAGTAACAATTCTAATTGATCTATAAATAAAGGAAACTTTCCTGACGGAGAACGGTATACGCATAAAATTATTAATTTAAATTGCTGTATTTTTACGGCAGAGAATTCAAAATCCTGTTCCGTAATTATATAATCATAAGCTGTTAACTGTTCATGATCTAAATTATTTGTTAAGAAGATACAAGTACCACAATGGCTAATATTAGATCTAGAGTATTTACTAGCTTGTATAAACCCTGGGAATTGAATTAATTCGAGTTGTTCCTCTTTCAGCCAATGTTCTGAAATACATAGTGCTGAGATGTCTTTAAGTTCATTTTTAAGCATTAGATTTATGTAATCAATTTTATTTTAGAGAAACTGGACATTCTGGTGGTAAATTTTAAATTTGTTACTTTTGCAAGCTTGTGTTGGTGATTTATTTACATTATTACTATAATAATTGTTATTATTATTGTTGCTAGACAAATCCGAAATACCATTGTTGGACTCAGTTAAAGATCTGAATGCCAAACCTCACGTTGAATTTGAGCAGTGCTAGGCGAGTACGTTGATATCGTCAGCGCTGACGACAAGATCAGTGCGATTAGGAAAAAAAGTGTAATATTTGGGCAGCAAGGCTTCAAAAATGGCTCACATGCTCATTTCCCCACACTACGTTTCTGCAGTCATCTAACGAAGGTTTCCCTTGCGAGGTAAAAGAAAATATAATCCAATATCTTCGTTGTCTTTCAACTACTTTTCGGGATTATTTTCCCGAGCCCGATGACGATAACTGCTGGATTCGAGACCCATTCAGCTCCATTCTCAAATTTGGAAATATGCAGCTACTATCAGAGGAGGAACAAGGCCAACTCGTTGAATTGACCTCAAGCGGTGAAATGAAAAGAAAGCTAGCAGACTTCTGGTGACAGCTCGAAATGACTACATGGGAATCATCGATAAGGCAATAAAAATTGTTATTCCGTTGGCAACAACTTACTTGTGCAAACAAGGTCTTACCGCAATGTGCGTAATGAAAAGCAAATATAGAAATAGACTTGATATAGTGCCTAATTTCAGGGAAAACATTTCGAAATCGCAACCAGACCTTCGAGAAAGAATTATGAGAAAGAATAGGTTACGTTCGCCTCATTGAACGCCGGCCCTTTATACACATTAATGCTGTTAACAAAATGATAATAAATAAGACTTGTTCCATCTTTATTTCTCAACCACTGCATTGTTATTTTTATTTCTGTAGCACTACCTACCTTTACAACTTAGAAATGTTATATGATGTAATAAGATTAAATAAATATAACATACAAATAATACAGCGCAGTACTCCGAGGCAGAGTTTCCCATTAGGAATTTAAATATGTTAAGTCTTGACTTAAAGGATTTTGGAGCAGGGGGGGGGGGGTCGTGCTTACATTACGATCGCTTTAGGGGGTCCGAGAAAAAATTCTAATGGGAACCCCTGCTCTAGGACATCCTTTCTTTTAATCATTCCTACTCCATTTTTTTGCCTCCTATCCTCCACTGTAAAACACCCTATATCCTTCCTTTAGTTTTCTTTCCCCTTTTCCTTTCCATTTCCTTTCACTGAGACCGAGGGTGGCTATATCCTTCTCTATCATGAAGTCCACTTGCTCCTCAGTCTTGTCCGTCAGGGTTAAGATGTTGACTGTCCCTATTTGGATGTATTGCGATCCTGGTCGCCCATTTCTCACAGCTCCCCATCATCTGAAGAGCTGCGCGTCGCCTGCAGAGGACGCCCTAGCATTTTCCGAGGCTGCGCCATATTTGCTTTCAATTTAGGCTATTATTAGATGGGGTCGCCACTCCCAAATGCATTTTATGACCTACTGCCAGGTATGAACTAGGCCGCTCCTAACATGGAGAACAGACGCCTTTTGTAGCCGCTCCTCTGGAGTACAGACGCTACGGGTGTCCATAATATGGACAAATATTTTTTTACTCTATTAACCCCGAGCACTGGGTTGCCTCTTACGTCAACTTTGCTGTACCAAAGGACTCCTTCACCACCGCAGATGCCGTTGAGGTCTTCACTCATACCCTGAGCTGGGCCCTCCATATTTATAACCCCTGGAGAGAGGGTGTCCCATTCAACAGTTACTACCGTCCTCAGTAATATCGCTGTATAACACTACACTCCGTCATGTTGTGTCACATTGTAACACTGTTACTACTGTACTTCCTTATGTTGTACCATATTGTGACATCACACTGTAGGTTATACCACTACACTTCCTTATGTTGCTCCATATTGTGACACCACACTGTTCACACTGTAGGTTATATCACTGCACTTCCTTATGTTGCTCCATATTGTGGCACCACACTGTTCACACTGTAGGTTATACCACTACACTTCCTTATGTTGCTCCATATTGTGACACTGTACTACTCACACTGTAGGTTATACCACTACACTTCCTTATGTTGCCCCATATTGTGACACCACACTGTTCACACTGTAGGTTATACCACTACACTTCCTTATGTTGTGCCATATTGTGACACCACACTGTTCACACTGTAGCTTAGCAGAATGTTTAGTTAAATTCAATATTTAACAAATATATATCATAATTAATATAATTGTTCTGGTATCGTTATCCAAACTCCATTGGTAATACTTAAACTGGTAATCCACTTAACTGATTCAATACTGTGCTCAGTATAATGTATGATCACCTCGAAGGTCTATTCTGACATTTATAAACAGCTGATCATGTCTCCTGGGACATTCTATTACAACCACTCTTGGGTTCAATTCAACAAATATCTGGTGTAAGACTTCACTAAGTTTGAACACGATTGGCTCTAACTGGCTCAAACCAATATAATGGAAAGCTTCAACAAGCTTAATACCTTAAACAATCATTATAATCAGCAATATCAATAGATATGCCTAATATACAAATAAGCGTGACCCTGAATTGGTGACTATCAATCCTTACTTTACTGTTTCATTAATCAGATTATCATAACACCTAAAATCGTGCCGAAGAAAATAATTAAAGCTGTAGCACGTTACTGAAATTTGTCATTGCGGGTTTCAAATAAATACCACAAAAGCCTACAAATCTTGCCTCACAATTATATAATACATCATGAGTTACAACTAGAATCAATGACTTGTAGTAAGTCTTCCCGCGGGATTTTCTTTTCAAAATCTAGGATATTCATCAAATACGCTGTTATATTTACACAAACTATTGCATTGATAGCAATCTTTTAAATTTACTTTACTTCTCAATTTAATCGTCAGTAACTCCACTCAGTATACGAAGCTCTAAATAAAAGTCGAGACTGATCCTCCCAAAGATGAGACTGCCCCTGACTCAACGAACTCGAAAATACCGATAGATAACACCTACACCATGAATCCAGGTTAACAACTAAGGCTAAACGACTGTTGATCCATTAGGGATATCCACCGATAAAGTCTAGCTCCGACAAGCCAATTGCATTCTCAAAATTATTGAGGAAAAGATTAAAGCCTCTCATAACAACTGACTCAAATAATTTCCTAATATCAAAGTGATGATAGTAGATGTTCCTCATCTATACAATCGTTAACGAGAACGTGTATGCAAATAAAAGTGTGCACAAGACACTTGAACAGTCTGTCGAAATCCTAACACTGCTTATAATAGGCACAAATAACTATATTCCTACACATGAATGCGAAATTCTTCCCCTACCTGTTGATCTTTACGACAATGAGAATATGCATATCATTTTAGATAACTACTAACATTACTGAAAGCTAATAACGAAAATTAATGTTACACAAAGAATGCGTTCATTATTTGAACCAAAATCCTGATTGAACAGAAGGCAAATCTCGAAACAGACATCAAACCTGGGCCTTTGCTCAACCATTTAAACTACTAAAAGAAACTATGGCAATTGTGATTGCTTTCAAATGCCCAACTAAGCTATAGTAATAAACTGACGATTCCAGTACCTTGCGAAGATACTTGTAGAGGAGTAAAAAGAATAAAAGTTTGTCCTGGTAGCCTCCAGGCTATATTATGACATAGTATGCTCCTTCTCAAACGCTGGTGCTCGAACCAGGACTCCTCCTATGCTCGTTTTGCATCTGGTCCTACCTTGCGTATCACCATGGCCTCATGAAAGTTCTCCGCACTAGGTTAGATAAACACTATTCTCCCGGATTAAGTTCGTCACTTTATCACAATGTGAAGGCAAACGCGAGCAACCACTCATAAATTACATGTCCGAAATGGTCGCTTTATTATTTCGACTCAAGCTTGTAAAGACTGAAGTAGCATGGAGTCGGTTTTCAGAAAGCATGGCAGAAAAATGTAGTCGCACGATGCTCCCCCTATCGTCTTGAAAGTAGTGCCCCTGTCACATCTTAGCCGGCCATAATCACGGCTTCAAAAGTCATTTCAAACCTTCCCTCCGACGTCTCAGATGATAATACGTCGTACATAGAGAAAATATTGCACATAGCAAATGTATTCCTGATATCGGCCTGTGTTCGGATAAGATTTAATCACAGCCATATCCTCGTGAAAATTTACAACATGCCTGTACGTAATGGCGGCTCCAAACGTGGACACTGCTCAAACAGATTACTCCGCGTGTCCTGCCATTAAAAATTGTACAAGTCCATTTATCCGCACAATATGGGTTGAACATAATGTTTAAGTCCCATTTCATTAATTTTCCTATAAGTTCAGATGATATAGAATCATTTAACGTCCATGCGACTAACACGTAACTTTGGTATTTGCGTGCGAACGAATTTCACTTCACTCCGCGGTCTCAATAATCTCTCGCTGTCGTGCATGCTGGTATTAGGAAGACATCAATCTCCCCCACTCCCGTCGTCTCAGATCGATTATAATCTCTTCCAGCCGCGGCTCGTGGTGTTGGAGCTGGGGAAAGCTCAGCACGTAGTGGCAAAATGCTGGTATAACGCATTATTCGACACCCACATACACGGTTGAAGGATTTTTAATTTCACGGTGAAAGGTGGGGGAGCTCGGAACTGACTTCTTGTTGACAAACAGATTGGCACCATTATGTTATTTTATGAACCTTTTTTCCTAATTAAAATGAATGTACTTACCTAGTTTCAACATTCAGGAAGAGGCAATGCATTCCGTTTCTAATTTAACCTACTCCCCATTCTAATTAGTCCCGATCAGATGAGTCTGTTTCACGGTTGTACACTACCAAACAATCGCAATTTCTTTAGAAAACACTGTGCCTACCAGCTAGAACTGTAAGGGAATTGATCTGTAACATAGTCCGAAATTGAACCCGATCTTGAGGGATAAATGGAAACAAATAAATTAACAGAATTGTAGATATTAAGATCAATGAAGCTACTTGCTATTACTTTATATAAACACATGACCTACCTTAATTCATAGGTTTGTAAGTGAAGTCTGCCCTCCTCTCCTTTAGCGCTGCAAAGTGGTCAATGACAAGCTCATTGAAGTTCGGTGACTCCAACAATTCCTTTCAGTGGCGCCAACTGTATGGTTGATGTCTAGCGGCCGCTAGACATCAAGGTGGGTAGGTGGGTGGGTGGGTTAGGGTGGGTGGGGGATAAAAAGAAGAAAGAAAGAAAGAGAGAAAGACGGAGAATAGGACTAAATGACTAAATAGATCGTAATGTCCTGCCTGGCACGAACGGTCAGTACCGGCCACAACATATTGTTACTGAGTTATTGTATTGTTTGTTCGTTTAAACATAAAATAAAAGTTTCATCAATATTCAGCGTCAGCCGAATGTTCATGATGGTTAATTGGGATTTACATACAAACAAATGACCGAGACATCAAACCTTCTAACCTAACGTATGAATCGAATATCTCCACCCAACCCCGCGTTTCACAGGAACGTAACATTAATGCCGTTGCCGAGTCTTTCCAAGCAAGCTCGTCGAAAGTATCGTTCATCATTTTGTGAATGTGTAAAAGCTCCGGACTTCTCTGTTTGAAATACACGCCGTGGTTTTGGAAGTGGCGCGAGAAACGCACAAGCCCGCCCGAGGGTGCACGAGCCCGTCTCAATAGCCTATCGGCGAAGGGTGAAGCGGGGGCTGTGCGGTGAAGAGGAGTGAGTTGTGTTTGTGTTGATATCGCTGTGTCGTGCGTCGTGTACTGTTGTTTGTTGTTTGTTACGTGTATGTGTTGTTGTGTGGCAAACTAGTTATACGTCTGCCGTCTAGTCTGCCATGTGGCCAAGTTCTAAAGTGTGCCCGTGCGGCAAAAGTGCCTCCCAAAAAGGGATGAACTTTAAAAATTGGAAAAGACACTGTGAATCATGCCCAGTGCGTGTCTCCTCCCCCGGCACTATCACCAACTTTTTTTCAAAATTGAATTCTTGGAATCCTACACCGGCTCTTGGGGCGAGTGGCAATAACGGTAAGTCAACAGTAGAAACCACGGTAGAAACCGAGCGTGTCAATACTGTGTGCGTTACGTGTGAATAGATCACGACCATTGTAGTTGCAATCACAAAAAGTGATAGGCTTTGCCAAGAGCTTCTCTGTTTTTTGTGTCTCTAAAACCTCCCGCGGAAAAACTCGTAAAAATCTTCACCCCCAGTGACATGAGTTGGTTCAGTACGTAGAAATGTTGGTGTGTTATTGTTTGCTTACTTGCGTAGACGTACCCTTGGCTCTTACCTATCTCTCCACAAACTGAAAATTTACATGTAGTCTACCTTGCCGTGCATCCTACATCTGAGCAAAGATTAGTTTTTGAAGAAAGGAAAAAAAAAACAAAAACAACGCAGAACTGGCGCTGGTCTCAAGTCGTGCATACTGAGGTTAGACGCAAGCGCCTATTGTTGGCTTTAACTCCCGACTTGAATACAATTTGTGAAATCTGAAGCTATGCTGCATGCTGGGACTCGGTTAAATTGTCTATTTACAACCATAGTACTTAAGGGGTCATCTGCTGAATTGAAACAATATATAGAAAAAATAAGCAGGGAAAGCGTTGTATTCACTTTTAAGTTAAGTTGGTGAGAGGTTCAGGTAGCAGCTTTCTTCTGTGATTCTACGTCAACCATAATAGTAATCTACGATACGGTACAGTTATTTTTACGTGGTATTTGTGAATAAACGATGTAGGATTTACGATATACGTACGCTATTATGATGGGCTATGTGGAGTAGTTTCCGAAAAATCGTGTAAGTTAGTCACCTGTGTTATGATTTCAGCTCAATCAGAATTACAGTAGTTTGTCGATGGCTTGCTTGTTATACCTCAAGTTCTCATTGAAATTCTTAAACACAACATTAGGGTCACTGCGACATGCGAAATACGAAGAGTATTAAAAATAAGGATGCTTTATTACTTGGAATATAGTAGACCCCCCCCACACACTGTCTCCGCGCTGCGCGGAGGTAGTGTTGCGCAGCGGGGTGATTACTGTGGGCTTCGCACGGACCACACAGCCGATCTAAGTTCCAACAATAGGGAAATCGCCCCAACCTTGAACTGCAACTTCCCATTTGTTTGAATTTCTACGCTGCATTTTATGCTCGCGCGGACCCTAGACGCACTATATTATTGTTCAAAGTTTTGTGCAATATATTTATGGAACGTCCCTAGACAGTGCAATGTAATTGTCCAATAATTTCGTTGCTGTTTACATCGTGTGAGGTGAACATGTTGTGGGAAACGAAACTTTGTATTATTGATATTGCATTGGCTGAGGCTGTGAAAAAGAAAAAAATCAAAGAAGCGCAAATGGGCGATAGATTGGTTTCAGAAGCGAAATGAATACACTAATCAAAACTTATTAAACGAACTGAGACTGAGTGAGACAACTGATTTTCGAAACTTTTTGCGTTTGGTTGGTAATTCATTTGATGAACTTCTTGCAATGGTTATTCCTCAAATTTTAAAAAAATGATACCTTAATGCGAGAAGCTATTCCTCCAAACCAGCGTTTATCAATAGCTTTACGTTACCTTGCAACATGAAATACTGGTACCTTTGAAGACCTGAAATTTACAAGTGCTGTATCACCGCAGTTAGGCCTAATAAGTGAGTTTTTATGGAGACCTGTACAGCTTTGATATACAGCCCGAAGGAGTATATACAGGTAAGGAAAAACAATCACTTATAATACTCAAGAGCAATAGATCAGATATTGCACAATACTGTCCACACACGACACAATCTTTCCCGCATTGTGCAATAAATACGAATATTAAACCTTCGTTGATTCGCACAATATATTGCACAACCGTTCAATACTACCTACAGACAGTCAATATTATTGTACAACCATCGATATTGTACAATAATACTGTGCGTCTAGGGTCCGCTAAAATGTTCGAACTGCGATCCTGAGCTGGAGGAGGGAGGGTTCACCTGCGAATCACGAGCAACGCGGCACGGCGTATTGCGGCTGCGGCGTAGCGTGGCGCGGCGACCAGCTGATTGTGAGACAGAGACCTGTAAAACCACCCCATCCCTACCTCCCTCCTCTTCCCGCTGAAACCCATCGGTCGCATGCACGCTGTTATTTTATTTGGATGTTTTTCGACGTTCTATCCATGGCCATTATTTCACTACATAGTGCATATCCGGCTCGAATTTAGTGTTTCTAGACAGAATATTGTGCTTTGATTTGAAATGCCGGTACCGGTAACTATTGAGCGATTAGTTGGTCTGTAAACTGTTTGGTTCAGATAAGCAAATTAGAAGTGGGGGGTCAAAACCTTGAATTTTGGTTTCTGCTCAGGTCTAGCTAGGGAGGGTGGAGTGTGTGTGTTTCCTTGGTGTTTTTTTAAGGCCTACCCTTTTCATTTATTTTGTTTTTGGGTTCTCGTTCCATCAATTCGTGTACATAGTCGATTCGTGCAGAGAATGCCATCGTTTTCCCTCGTGTTCAAGTTTCCTAATGAGATTCGTGCTAATGTATGGTGAGGTTAATAGATCCTCCCTCCCACCCTCTCCATTTTTCGTTAAACAATCTTTATACATACTATGGCGGACATACACATGTTGCCTCCGAGATAGAAACTGACTTAAGGAACCAGGGCCTAAATTTTGGCCTTGTTTCAGGTGTTGTAAGTCTACCGTATAAATGCGTGCTTGTCAACGGGCGGATTTGGAGGGTCAATAACCGCGCTCTCTTTTTAGCCTATTTTCATTTGTGAAAAAAAATAGGCTTATGAGACCACCTTTTGTCCGTGTGTCTGTGTGAGTATGTGTGTGATTCGTGTGTGTGTCTCCCCGCTAATAAAATCTAAACGGCTGGAGCGATTTCAATGAATCTCGGTAAGTTCATAGCACTATTCCGGACGACCCCGACCGTGCCCTTCACATATTGTTACGTCTCACCAATCCAACATGGTAGCTGTGCGAAATATTTCACCAGCATTCAATACCTCCGAAACTATTACCGATATCACCCTGGAATTTTGTACGGTTATAAAGGGAACTACTAGAAGTTCATCTATGTGACTTTTGAAAACCTGGTAACTACAAAACCAACATGGCGGCCAAGCGAAGTTGCGACTTTTAAATAGACGTTTCTCGCAATTTAACCAACCAAACGCAATAAAACTTGGTACAGTATATGTTTATACACATTGTAATGCACCAACATCTAACTTTGTTCAATTGTTTTCATAACCTCAAGCGGCTGTGCGAAATATTTCACCGGCATTCTATAATGGGTAAAGAAAGAGTAGCAAGAAGGGAATTAGAAAGAGAAGTCAAGGGAAAGAGACCAGTTGGAAGACCGAGAAGAAGGTGGTTGGACCAAATTTTGAAGGATTGGAGAAGCTGGATTGGAAGTGGCAGAAGTGATGGAACAGGAAAAATGGAAGGACCGAAAGGCGTGGAGGAGGCTTGTAAACCACACCCGGGTGACTGGAGTGGGACTTTGATGGTGATGATGATGATGATGATTCTATATCTCTGAAACCATTACCTGTATCACCCTGAAATTTTGTACGGAGATAAAGGGCACTACTGGAAGTTCATCTATGAGACTTTCAAAAACCGGTTAACTACAAAACGAACATGGCGGCCAGGCGAATTTGAAAGTTGTAAATAGACTTTTCTCGCGACGTAATGATCCAAACGCAATGAAACTTGGTACAGAAAATGTTTATACACATTGTAATGCACTGGTATTTAATGTAGTCCAATTGTTTACATAACTTCAAGATGGTGGCTGTGCGAATTTTAAAATTAAGTTTTTATTTCTTGTGTCGTAATCATGCGATCGAAGTGGAAGTTTGAATAATGAACCTACGTAATAATTTCCCTTTAATGGTACATTACTCTATGGCCTATACATATAACAATCCAGCATGGCGACCATACGAAATATTTAGACGGTTCTCAATATCTACGAATCTATTACAGCAATTAAACTGAATATTTTTATGTTCATAGGGGCTATGAACATAAGTTCACCTATAGGACTTTCAATAACCGGTGATCACAAATCCAATATGGCGGCGACTTGAAGTATAAATATTCACATGGACGTTTCTCGCAATTTAACCATCCGAGTGCAGTGAAACTTGGTACAGTAAATCCCTATACAAATTTTAATCCACTGGCATGTAATTTATTTCAATTGTTTCCATAACCACAAGATGGCAGCTGTGCGAAATTTTAAAATCTCGTTTTATTTCTTGTGTCCTAAACATGCGATTGAAGTTTGAATACTACACGTACACAATAATCTTCATGTAACAGTACATAACTCAAAGACCTACATATATAAAAATCCAACATGGCGACCATCCGAAATAAGTTATTTAGTCGATTCTCAATATCTACGAATCTATTACAGCAATCAAACTGAAATTTTGTATGTTGATAGTGGCAATTAACATAAATGGGATATATGAAAATAGGATTTAGTTCTTCGCGGAACTACTTGTTACATTTGTAGTGGTTTGGTAATACCGCTTTTCGGCTTTTCAGATGATCTGGTCAGGTTTGTTTCCTTCATAAAAAGCACTGTATTTACCGTTACCAATTTAAGAAAAAAGAAATACTCGAAATTTTAGTTCCGGTTCCTAAACTTCGTAGCACAATTTATATCCGCGACATAACGTGTATTTTATTTTCCATGGCTCCTTGCGTCCTATTTCCCTATTCCTTTTAGTAGTAATTTGTTTTACTGAAATTGCCTTATTTAAGCCGTGGTTTATATTTCTCATTACAGGACCCAATGCTCCTAATCCAGATCTTGGTAGTGACGGTTTTCGTGTTCCTGATGATGGTGGTGGTGCTGGTGGTACCAAAATCCTTGAACCGGTGGTAACGATCCATGAATAGAACCAAATCTTTGTCCCTAAGATCCCGGGCCCTTCCAGTTTTGAACCTCCAGGATTACTTTGTGAACGTGCAGTATCTCCTGCGGCCGTGGCTAATGATCCGAATGGTGGTGGTACCTCCCCCTCTGACATGGTCCCTAAAGGAGTAGGGGACCAAGAGAAACATTCCGGTGGTGATAGTCTACCTCCTCCCGGGGATTCCGTTAACTTTGCTTCAAGTTGCGGTGGTAGCGGTACCTTTACCCCCGGCTCTTCCAGCTCTCACTTGACTGATAACCAGGACTCGCTACCCGCTTATCCTTCCAATCATCCCCCTTTAGGTCCTAGTGCGAATGGAACTGGCATCCAAGTAGCGACAAGGTGCGACGATTTGAGGATAACTTCCGATCCGGCAACGTTTTGTAATCTGGAATATTTGACTCCGGCAATCGTTAAGTACATTCGAGCAAAAGGTCCTTCCCAACCAAACCGAGAGCTTGTAGGGGGCTTACCCAAGGACAAAGAGGGAAGATCATGCACGCAGCCTGGTACCGCAAAATGCTTCCGGATGGTGGCGCGGTCCAGCGTGAGTGGTTGTCGTACTCTGTATCCAAAGATAGGCTTTTTTGTCTTCACTGTATGCTCTTCGGTAATCAGACGAAGGTAAAGAAAGAGTGGACACGCCACGGATTCCGTACTTGGTCAACTGGTACAAGCTCTATTCTCCTACACGAGACCAGTGAACAACATGTTGAGCTGTCACTGAAAGCTAACCTAGAAGATTTATCAGTGCCGTTAGTCCCTTCTTCGGAAGAAGGAAGAAAATTAAAAATAGCCGAAAACAGGGAAATTGTCAAAGAATTATCAGACGGGATTCTTTATTTATGTAGGCGGAATCTAGCTCTGCGTGGACACCGAGAAAAAATGACTGAAGAACTAAAAGGGAATTTTAAAGACCTAGTTGTGCTGTTGGCAAAGTACTTTCCACCAATGGCTGCGTATTTAGCATCTTTGGAGGCTAACGCTAAGTGCAAGAAACGAAGCTTTCTTACCTGGAATAGACAGAATCAAATGATTCATGCCATATCTCGAGTTATTAAAAATGAGATTCAAAAACAACTGTTTGAAGGGATGTTCTTTAGCTTGTCAATGGATACTACTTTTGATTTATCGAGAAAAGAACAACTGTCTTTCGTTATCCGGTACGTCGATGAAAAGACAGGGAAAGTGCATGAGCGGCTTATTGCATTAAAGGAATGAGCGACGACGAAGAGCAAGAACCTATTCAAGACGCGGACATATGCAGAGAACTTAATCTAGACTGGAAAAACTTGCTTGTCGGACAATCCTATGACGGTGCAGCGAACATGTCTGGTGATTTTAATGGTCTCAAGGCTCAAGTTCAAAACGAAAACCCTGCGACTATTTACGTTGGGTGTGTTGCGCTCAGAATGAATTTGGTAGTGGTTGATACGGTAATGGCATGTTTAAACGCAAAAGATCTGTTTTCGATTTTAGAAAAGACCTTTGCATTCATTTGTTCGTCAAAAGGCCGAGTCAAACTTTTCGAAAATTACCAAACAAAACGGTATCCGAAAGAGCGAGTTCGTCGACTAAAACGAGTCAGCACGACACGTTGGATGTCTCACGCTTCTTCACTCACTGTAGCTCTGTCAAGATTTGCTGCTCTAATCGACACACTGCTTCATGTAATTCAGACACCACTGCGAACCCTTGACCGTGAAGACCCAACCGATAAAGTTACACCAGCCGAAAAATCAGCTGCCACAGAAGCGCAAGGCCTGTTAAGTTACTTGCTATCAGAACGCTTTGTTCTCACAGCGCTCCTCTTTTCGAAAGTCTTCGAAAAGGTGGGACCTGTGAGCAAAGTTTTGCAAGGTCTCAAGGCTCAAGTTCAAAAGGATAAACTATTCAAACTAATAAAACTAAGAATAAACTAAAAATAGGGGAGAAATAATACAAAAATAATTTGATAACAAAGGATAAATTATTTAATTTAATAAGTGATTATATAAACTAGAAAATAGTTTGGGGGATAAGCTTTAAATTGTAAATTATAATTTTTTAAAAATGTTGATATTGATTTATTGGCAGCTGTAAGTGCAATCCAGCATACGCTCATAGAAATGGAGCACCTTCGAAACGAGAGAGCATATGAATGTATTCTTGAAGAGAAAGAAGATTTTCTCAGAGGATTTCCCGACTTTGAATTCCAAAAACTGCCCGATCCCTTGAAGCGGCGCAAGAAGATGATGGCGAGGAAGCTGCAGATGAGCCAATTGATGAGTCCATGAAGAAATTTCGAGTCGAGACCTACAACGTTTGCCTGGACGCAATAATTTCTCACCTTGAAGATAGATTCGGCAACACAACTGTTGGGTTATATCGAGATTTGGCACTCTTCTCGCATCGTCGTCTACTTGGGGTGAGCGGTCGTAGAAACGTTCTTCCTGATGATGCATTCGATCACTTCTGTCAACTGTATGGAAAATTTGCGGACAAAATTCAACTCCTAGAAGAGTACACTGCTTTTTCGAAGGTCTACCTCCAATTCAAGAAGGCAGCATCATTGCCCGAGAAACTGCACAAACAAGACATTTTTGCCGATGAAGATTCTGCTGACGACGATTTCGCGAAGACCGACAAAGGTGAGGAGGAATCAAAAACTGAAGAAGGAAGCTCTCTAGAAGAGATTGAGGACAGGGATGGCAACCTAGATCAAGTGGTTCCCGGTAATACTGGAAGCTTAATGACTGTATTTCAAATTATGCACTCAGCAGGCTTGAAGAGTGTGTTCCCTACTTTGTACACCGCACTGAAGATTGCAGTGACAATCCCGGTAGCAAGCGCC
Organism: Meconema thalassinum; assembly: GCA_946902985.2. Classification (NCBI taxonomy): domain Eukaryota; kingdom Metazoa; phylum Arthropoda; class Insecta; order Orthoptera; family Tettigoniidae; genus Meconema; species Meconema thalassinum. The sequence goes on along the minus strand of OX336393.1, from coordinate 310,009,751 downwards.
ACACCCGAGAGAACTTTTTCCAAGTTACGCATAATCAAAAACAGGCTACGTACGACTATGGGTGGTGAGCGATTGGAAGACCTCATGATAATTTCTTGTGAAAATGACGTAAATATTGAATACGATAATGTCATATTAGAGTTCGCATCATATAGTAGCATTCTTTCGAAACAGTTACTGTACTAAGAAATAAGGTATCTAATGAAACTTTTTACATAGTTTTTTGTTTGGCCGAAGATATTCTTACGGTGGTTGGAGAGTGACAGTCATGTCCAAAAGTATCGATTTGTCAAACTACTCACATAGGGCCAAAAAGAGTTTAGGAGTGTTGTGGAAGGTCAAAAGTATAATGCCAATACACAATCCTATAGAAAACTGCTACCTTAAAGCAGCTATAGGGCTTTGAAAATGACAAAAATTAGGTTTTAGTGTTTTTTGGCGGAAAAACGGCCTTTTTTATCGTAGTTTTCTCTGTTAGATGTCCGGTGACCCAGGTATTTCTTAACGTTTTCTTTTTTATCATGTTAAAATCTTTATTTTTGGAGTTTTGGGCTGAAATATTTTCACTAGAATACAATTACAAAACAAAAACGTTAAAATTAGCATAAAATGGCCGTTTTAGGGCAGATTTTAATATTTTGTTCGTTTTTAAGTGTGTTCTAGTGAATAGATTCCTGCCGAAAACTCCAAAAATAACGATTTCAACACGATAAAAAGAAAACGTTAAGAAATACTGGGGTCACCGGACATCTGACAGAGAAAACGAAGGTCAAATGGCCGTTTTTCCGCCAAAAAACACTAAAACCTACGTTTCTGCCATTTTCAAAGCTCTAAAGCTGCTTTTAGTTAGCAGTTTTCCAAAGGATTTTGTATTGGCATTATACTTTGGACCTTCCGCAACACTTCTAAACTCTTTTTGGCCCTATTTGAGCATTTTGAAATAAAAAAACACGATACTTTTGGACGTGACTGCCGCGCTCCAGCCACCTTAAGCCCAAAGCATTGCCGCTTGGGGACAACGCATTAAGCGAAATGAAAACTGTCTGCCGAGGAGTAATGTTTGTTTTGAGACTTCCCTTACTTATCTTTTATCTAAAACTAAGTGAGCAGTATTTTAATGTTGGACACTTTTTACCATTCAAATTTTGAGAATATCATAATTCTGTAAAAAATACTGTATTTCCTACTAATTGAATTAAACGCTTACCGGTACTCGATGAAAGTGTGATTTTATATGTTTTTATCTCGACTTATCGCTAAAAGTTTCTAAGAATCTCGAGAAGTCTGGTTAGGTTTTGGAAACGGGATAGTTGTCGGCACTGGTAAACAATATGTGAGCATAACTCGTATGAGGGAAGGGGGGGTGTCTAAATTGTTTCGCTAGACCTCAGAGAAATGCTATTGGCGCCACTGATTCCTTTTCTGTGGAACACATTGCAAGTGCACAGTCGGCCTTCCTTCATTGTGTTTCGTATAAATGTTTTCACTCGTTTTAGGGTAGAGAAACACCGCTCTGCCTCTCCTGTGACCCTTCACAATCAGCCTGGTTTCGTGGTCGAGATTTTTGCCCGATACACTACTAACTGCATTCATTGTCTTGTAGACATACACTTACCACTACTGTAGGTAGGGTTGCCAGACGTTCCGTTTTACCCGGGACAATTCCGTTGTTTCTTGTTTTGTTCCGCGTTCTTTTTTAATCTTTAACGGAACGCCAAAGATTCCGTTTTTTTTTGTTAATTTGATAATATATTCAATTTTGCACCAATTTTCAAATGACCCGCTTCAGAATTGATTGCAATATCTAGCTTGTTTTCTGGTGATACAGGTGCAAGTTTGAAAGAGAAAATGATTTCTATGTCTGTGTTAGATAGATGGATACATGTTATAGATTTATTAGGGACAACAAAATTAAGGAGTATCATAGTCCTTGTGAAGTTAATACTCAGCTTTTTCCCCTCCAATGCATTTACGGAGAGAGTTTTCCTGTCATGAATATCAAATGGAGAGATTATACGAACAGAAACTCCATTAGTTTGATAAAACAAGAATTGTTCACATATTACAATTATGAGGAAAATTGTAATGAATTTTATCAGAAGGTACTTACAAATAAAAGATGTTTGCAAAGGTTCGTTCAAATGAAAAGCATTTGTAAGTTGCTGGTGCCATAGGCCTATATGATGTCAGCAATATATAGTTGAATTTTGTGTATTTGATTATGCAATACTTATTTAATACATGAAAATGAAAATCCACAGCCTGCTTCCAGTCTCCGACCGGGTCAGGAATGGAATGGATGAAGCCCCCCATATAGCGGCGAGGATATGGACTGTGTCGGCCGTCGAAGCCTGACGCACTCCTCGGGGGCAATGATGAAATCAATGACAGATGAAATGAAATGATAGGGGAGAGTGTTGCTGGAATGAAATTATGATAGGGAAAACCGGAGTACCCGGTGAAAAACCTGTCTGCCTCAGTTTTGTCCAGCACAGATCTCACATGGAGTGACCGGGATTTGAATCACGGACCCAGTGGTGAGAGGCCGGCGTGCTGCCGCCTAGGCCACGGAGGCTTGCTAATTTAATATATTATGTGTATTATTTATTACAACGTTTGACGACCTTGATTATAAAAGTGCAATGGCAACCCTAACTGTAGCCCATTACACGCAAATTAAAGACTTGCCACTGACGAACAACATAATTAATGAACTAATTAAGTTACACCAACGATTTTAACGCGCGAACACTTGTTTACAAATACGCAGCATGGGCGGTGGCATATTTTAAACAGAATACTTCCCTTAAGTCTCGGTAGATGGTTCTGCTATCCCTTGCCACCACATGGTGCTATCTGGCGGAAATATTTTAGTTATTATACTTTAAGGGATACCATTTGAGTTCTCAATAATGATTATCACTTATTAGTCATATCCAGGGCCGTCGCGAGGGCGGCGCGAGAGGTGCGGTCGCGCCAGGCCCCGCGCTCAGAAAGGCACCACGCTTCACGCCAGATATTTTTTCATAAATGAAAAAATAAAGATAGTGTGTTTGATTCAGTCCAGACCAAATTAAAATAAACCAACAATGTAAAATATGCTGTGTGTGTATGGGGGACCCCCTCCCCCCCATACATCCAAGTACTCAATACCCCCCGGGGGGTATTAATTACTTGGATCTGGATCGTCTGAATTTAAGTCAGTTTGTTGACAAAACTTGGGTGGTCCTCGATCTCCCAAACAAAAGTGACGTCATATCTTCTTGGAATATGAGTAACAGATTCTATTTTTAACTTCTCCAGTGGTTTGTCTTTGATAATAAAGGGTTTGTGGCGGCCGAACGGCCACACAAAATTTAAAAAAGAAGTAGCGACAGCGCAGATACACCTCGCACAAAGGGACCGTTCAGCTCATATTTATCGGTGAAAGTGGACTTTTAGTAGTTTAGTTTATGAAAAACTGTATAGCCGTAAAAATGTTGAAATATGTAAACGTGATTGCGTATTATTATTAATTGTGTGTGTTTGGGTACGGAAGTACATCAAGCCCATGCTTCGTTTTCCATAATATATTACTTATGCCAAAAAAAAATCCATGTGTTAGCTCATTATATCAGGTTTTCGTTGATATTGCTTGTTGCTTTTATCTGAACAGGTGCTTCCTGTATACAATTTTATGTTTATCCTATATTTTGAGGTTTGTTTAGAAACTAGAAATGTAATAAAATGCGTTTTAACTAGCCTAAAATTGCAATTTCTTTTAAAACATCACTCTCCGTACAACACAGCCACTTACAGTCTACTCCCGCCGCGAACTCATGCCTACTAGGCCCCGCGCACATTCTCGCGCCAGGCCCCGCGCACCCTCGCGACGGCCCTGGTCATATCTAACTATTCCTGGTAACTTGTCAATTATTAATCCTTCGGAGAGTGAAAGAGGGAAAGTATAAACTTTCATGAGAGTGGTTTCAGTCTCCTTGATCAACTTTGAATGCATTCCACAGAATAAGAACATCTTGTCGTCGTTGGCAAGCCTGGCTTAAGCTGTAGTCGCCTGAGCCTTCAGCGATACAATTGAAACGAATGGAGCTTTCATTACCACGCCTCGCATCCCTGTTACATAGGAAAGAATAGGACATCTAAGGCGCAGCCTAACGGCACTACTATCCATCTGAAAAACATTCTTTATCAACAGTTCCAAATATATTGACTCGTGACTGAATGAATTGAGTGAAATTTATAAATGTTTCCAATCAATATAAATTATAAATTCTTCAATTAAATACGGTCTGTATATTTATAGAATCTTTCAAAAGAAGCTCCGCCTAAGAGCCTTTAATCACCAGACGCGCCTGATCTCTTCCGGTTTGGGTACATATTATTCCGTATATCTACTTCAGATTACCAAACATCTATATGTAATAGACTCCTGCTATATAATTGTGCATTCTGACATATACAGTACCTCGTATTTGGCTTTTAATATCTTTTAAACAATATAAATCTTTCTTAAGTGCTAAGATCGATGCGAGATATGTCGTAATCGAATGGGTTATTAATCGCTATCTCTTCGGTTTCTTCCGGACTAGCTCGGCGGCTGGTCATACGGTCACGAGCCGAACTCCTCCCACTGATTAGCAGCTGGTCTGAGCGATCGCGCTCGCCATGTCACAAAACCGTACTCGGAAATATCTCAACTTACAAACCTCAACATAACGGTACACTACTGTACCATTATCCTCATTTTGGCGTGATGAATATTGCAACGCGACGTATATTTTGAAGCCCAGCGCGATTCATAATTGTGAGCTGAGTGAAGTGCAGCTGGGGGATTTTGGTATTTTCCGAGTACCGGCGAGCATGCACGAAGTCAATGGAACGGAGCACCATCATGGCGACTCAGGTAGGTGTATTCCGGCTTCCCGCCATACAGCCAGCCAGGGAGCATCTACGTCACTGGGCAAGCATCTAGTCTCCACGCGCAGCAGTCCCTGTTTATGAGCGGTATTGATATTGTTTATAGTGTACGAAACGTATTTAGTGCAGAAGTTACAGTACCTGATCATACTTTATTTAATTTCCGCATTATTTTACTTGCGTTTATGGTGAAGTGAGTAAAAATAAATCTAAATGAGCCGTTGCACATTGCAATAATATTGCTTACAAGACTCAAAACGTAGTTTACCATCGTTTCCCCAAAAACCTGGAATTTCAACGTAAGTGGGAATCACGGTGCAAGCGACCGGATTTCATAAATGTTATCAATGCACGAATATGTTCAATACATTTCCTTCCCGAGGACTACGAGCGGGATTTGAAAAATGAATTATTGGGTCTGCCTTTAAGGAACATATTGAAATCAGACACTGTTCTATCTAAAAAAAAAAACAACTGGCATGGAGATAAAATTGAATATCCTGTTGCAGGGGCCAGCAATAGAGTAGATAAGGTACGATATAATTTATTATTGATGTTAAACACCGTCTTCTTTACAGTTACAATGTTCATTACTTCTCTATTATACATTTTTATTAGGCCTACATCGTTGGGCATGTTTGAGAGTTTTAAAATGGCATTACTTTTTATAATTAATCTACGAATTGAAGTTAAAGTGGTAGTGCAACTTCACGTTTGTGCAGTAGGAGTACGGTCTTGAAATTCCTTTACCCTATTGTTCTCTAGGGACGGGGAAATCCAGTATATTAGGTGCAGGTCTGTTGTAATGAACTTTCAGATGTGAGTAGCGTTAGCGTTAGCGCATTAAAGAAAATCACCTTAAAATAAGAGCGTTATTGATTAAGCTGTGAATTCATGCGTATATATCTTGCATGAACTGTTGTTCTAAAGTTATTTCTCTCTATAGGTTGTAACAGTCCGGGAACTCCGCTGTGACACAAGGTCAGTGCGGAAGAGGGTTCTAACAACATTGTATTTATCATTCCCAAAGAAAACAAAACTCGATAAGGAAACCAACACGAACGTAATTACCGACCCTGTCATATTAATGAAAGAGCAAGAAACTAAAGAATTACGGAAAGAAAGAGTTCTTAAAGAGGAAACATGCTGCCCTGGTGAAAAAGAATGCGATCTTGGTGCAGAAGAATGCTGCTTTCAGGAAAGTTAAACCTAAATGACAAAAGATCACATTGGAGCATAAAGCAAGTGATAGATATGAAGTAAAAGATATGTTGTTACAATGCTTTACATCTGGCCAAATTCGCTGTTTACTGAGATTGAAAAAACGCGTTAGATGGGGTCCTAGAGACATCGAGAATGCTCTCACTTTAAGAGCTCTTTCGCCCAAGGCGTATGCGTACTTGAGGAAAAGGAAGTACCCCTTGCCTTGCCGCTCAACTCTCCAAAAATGGGCAAGACAGTTCAAGTGTAGACCGGGCATTTTGACCGAAGTTCCTAGTTTAATTAAAGATAGTTCGGAAACTTTCAAACCTTTCGAATCACTGGCTGTTCTAAGTTTCGATGACATGAACATCGACGGTCGCGTGAGTTACGATTCATCTGATGATGTGATACTTGGGCCTCATTAGAACGTTCAGGTGGGATGATTCGCAGCTTATTTTCGCCATGGAAACAATCAATGTACTATGACTTTGATGTCACGATGGCAATCGCACTGTTACAATACATAATTCGGGATGTAGAAGGAGCTGGAGTGCGTGTTGTGGCTGTCACTTGTGATATGGGTGGTAAAAATGCGAAGTTGTGGAATGAACTCGGGGTATCCTCTAGCAAGAGGTATTTCTACAACCCTGTAGACAGTAATAAGAAAGTGTGTATTTTTGGGACGTCCCTCACTTGTTATAACTTCTCCGAAATCACTTCCTAGATGAAGGAATTACTCTACCCGATGGAACAACTGCCACGAAAAAATTGATAGAAGATCTTCTGGAACATCAGAGAGGTGATGTAACAATCACACACCATATTTCTCAAGCCCACCCGACTGTTAATGGACGTGCTCGCCAAAATGTAAGAATAGCTGCACAGCTCTTTTCCCACCGCACTGTCCAATTTGTGAAGTACATTCTAAACCAAGATCACGAAGGAATTATTATTGAATTAATTAATGATGTATTTGATGCACTAAATTCTAGATTCCCAAAGGATGAGAAGGATCCCGTTAAAAGTGGTTATGGACTGAATAACATAAGCCAGAAGAAGGTTCCTAGAAGGTTCCTAGACATTTGTTCAGGCATGCGTCTAGGGAAGAGACGCGGCCTTCTCCCATTTCAGAAGGGGTTCTTAATATCAATAAACTCTCTTTTTGGACTTTAACTAGATCTCAAAAGCATTGGTGTGACCTATATTTTGACCTCAAGAATAAACCAAGATTGCCTCGAACATTTCTTTTCTCGTCTTCGCGGCCTTGGTGTATTTTATAACAACCCTACGCCTAAGTAATGAACCGAATGCGCCTCCTAACATTAACAGGAAATGCCAACGGGATACCTTTGTCCGGTGGTGTCACTGTTGCTGAGGATGCAAGCCAACCAGGTTCCCTTCAAGATATCAACCTCGACCATGGCAATTCAACATGCCGCAATGAAGATGTGACTCACGATGCCTTAATATACATCGCAGGTTTTATTGCTTTCAAATGAAAAACATTGACAGTTCTTTAGGAAATGTAGATGAAAAATGGCCTATTGTTGAAAAACTAACTGCTGAACACGACTGGATCACTATCATTTCTAAAGGAGGGCTCGCTTCTCCAACACCAGAATGGATGATTGCAATAAAGCAGTTTGAAGTAATTTTCGCTTCCTTCCACGGGCAACAATATTCTGAGTCTAACAAGGTGATGGAAACCCTAACATCTATCATACAGACTTAATTCCCTGAAATCAACAGGAAAATTATTGCCTTGAATGAGCGAACAAGGACTTTTATTCGCATAAGGCACTTGAACAAAACGTCGAAGTTGGAGATAATGAAGAAAAATGCAGCAAGGAAGAACCTGCTCTGGATGGCATCATCTTCAAGACTGAAGGTTTAGACGTTCAGCCACGTTATAACGTAAGTTTTTAGTCTTTTTCGATTAACGTCTGTTTAGTAAAAGTTTGGAATGAAACGAATTGCTTGCATAAATATTAGCCCAGTACTGTTTGTACGAGAAGCATGGAAAAATGTAAACATTATTCTCAGTCCAACGCTTAAACAGATAATTACATGACATACGGTAAAACAGTACACGACAAAAGAAATGATTTAGGTCAGACTTGTCATTACACTAAAATTGGTCCAATTATATGGACAATTGGGGCTACAATTGATTCATTTGAAAGACTTTCACATCGTGAACATTTAGCCCCGAGTACTAAGGTGTTTGCAGAATTTGTCTGATAATCTGTTTTATTGTGGAGTCTGATATAGTCCGTGTATTTGTAATTCAGGTGAGGATTGGGAAGGAGGTGGCTGCGGCCGCGGCCTGAAGTAGACGTGAGAAACCACGGAAAACCATTTCCGGGATGGCTGAGGTGGGAGCCGATCCCTCCTCTTCACAGTTTTGCCTCACGAGGCTCAGTGTGCCCCGTTGCAGCCCACAGGCCAGAATTAAATTTCTTGTCAGAGCTGGGAATCGAACCCGAACCTCCAAGGCGACAGCTAAGAATGCTAGCCGCTTCACCAGGAAGTCTTTATGAATTAAAATAATTACGAAACAATAGGGTACGGAATATCTCTGATTAACTTTTGTTGAGGTGTACATATTGAAAGCGTAAGAGAAGGGCATTTACAGTATTATTATAATATTGTTTAGTTAAAATAATATTGATAATGATGTGTGGCTTCCGTAGAGCCCTGGTGTAGAACTCCCAAGCTGACAGCTGTAGGCAGCCAGTGCGTTACATATTGAACATGCCTAATTAAAGTTTACTGCAAGGCTGGCAGCAAATATAACGTAGTTTATTGCTAGTTTATCTACCTGATAGTTATTCAATGTCTTTCTATCGAAAGTAAAATATTTAAAATACAATACAGTCCATCAGTGTTGTCCTTTAATGCGGACAGAAGGAAAAGAAGAGTGAAACAGTATTCATATTTCTGTCGGTAACCCAACGATAGAGAGCGTTCTGCCTGCCTGACTGCGTCACGGAGCGCTGACCAATGACAGCGCATACCCCGGAATGGCTTACCTATTGAGTATTCTAAGTACCTTGATGGCGGCTATTGACCCAGTTTATTGATTGAACATCAGGAGTACATTTTATTAAGAATAACAAGAAAGGAGAATAACATGCAAGATTTGCAGTATTTTACATGATGTAAGATCATAACATGATATGTATTTTGATATACTGTGCCCATGTGGAGTGCACAAGATTCGAATCCATGATCTTGTAAGGAAGAAAATATTATAATATTTCAGGACAGTTTTAAAGCTAGCTAGAGGGTTATTGAGACCATCTATGCGTGACGCATGGACGATGAGGTAAGCGTGGCGCAACTCCATGCAAACTCTGCATGAGGTCACCAGCCTACGCGAGGAGAAGATGCTGCGTCTTAAGATGCAATCGCCAGAGAAAATTTGCCATTGAGAAGTGAGAGATAGAAAATACACGCAAAAGCCCTGAGTCAGCTATAAAATGACAACGCTGTTTGGAAGACGGGGCCTGAAACTGTAGTGAAATATTGAAATTAGCTAGGAATACGCAAAAATACTAAAAGATCTCACCGATAATGTTAATTATCATGGAAATTAGTATTTTAACAGTAATAACATTGTATAATAATTGAACAGTAAAGAAACGCAAAGTCAGCGCTGCGTCATGGGGGATTCAAATCATCAGTAGCCCAGGGGAAAGGGAAAAACGGAATCGACGCCCACATGCTCGAGGAGCGCATTTTAATTTTTATTAGAATGTTCCCACGATCGATTTTCGGAAAAAGTAGTATCAATGAGACATTTAGGCTGTGTCCCAATACTTAAGTTGTCTGCTATTGACTAGCTGCTAGCTACTATGTGCTATGTGCTATGCACTACGGAGATTTGGTACTTGTCTGCTTGATCACAGCCTCCTTCATAGACTTGTGTTCTGAAACGCACTGGACTAACATGCTGGTACCAACCAAACCAACACTCAAGATGGCGGTGGTCTGCTGCTCCTTGTAAGCTCTTTGCGCTTTCATCAGCTGTTTTAAATAAACAATACCTGAACGATACATTCATGGATGCGCCAAGAAGATAACTTTTTAGCCGAGCCCTAATTATGGGTTGTGTTTGGCTGTTTAAGAGAATACAGTTCAGGAAGAAGAGAAGAAGGGCAAATTGACAATTTGAGACGAGGCCCTTATTGTGCGCTGGAGACCATGAACCGAGTTGTCGTTGTAATCCTCAGTCGTGATTACCACAGAACCAAACAACATATTCGCGTGAAAATAATTATCACAACAGAACGAGATATTATGCTTCCCTCGTTGGTTGTGGTTTGAAGCGTTGAATTTGGCAAAGACTATAGGCCAAGCATAAACTGGATTAAAGTCAAAGACAACCTACAATTGACATAACCTGCAATTCCGATAAGCTACAATTTCTATAACTTCCTTGTACAAGTCAACAAGTCGGCCAATCTAGCAAGCACTTTCGTTCACTAGCTGCTACAGACTTGATTGCTATGTGCTAAGCAGTATTGGATCACGACTTCTGACGTCACATCCGGTAAAGTAGTCGACTATCTAGTTCACTACGGCTGAAATTGTACTATTGGGACACAGCCTTAGATCACGAGGAACAAGAAGGTACTTACTTTGGAAAATAATTTTTAGAAGAAGCAAAACTAATTTACTTTTAGTGGATTTAAATAAATACCCAGGGAGCGCAAGGGTAATCATTCAGTCTACAACGAATTTCGGGGGGAGGCCGTGCTGGATCAACCATTATTCAGTCATCATGAACTTCTGAGGGGGTCGTACTGTTTCAACCAGTACATGCAGTCTACAGTACTCCCCGAGAGGAGTTGCTGCTTCAAGTATCAGCGGGACGCGCTGCGTCGCGACGCAAGTAATCATGCAGTCTTGATCTGACCACGAGTGGTTACGCTGTGTCGCTGTGCATCGAATCTTCATAATCCTCATTAGAAGGAAATTATCGTCGGGCTGCGAACAATCATAATTAGTCTTTGGACTTTGGCAAAGCTCTATACTTTGGCCAGAAATATCTTCAGCCGACGAAGGCATAGTAAGCCTCAGTATTAGAATCAGTTTTCGAAAAGTATAGTGATACATCTCGACAGTAAACGAGACTTTAAAGTGTTGTGAAACTCTAAATCGTATCCAGTGCGTTAAAGAACCGCATCAGGGTCAATAACGTAGGATAAATTGCCTAATCTTCCTGTGCTTAGGAGATTAGAGCACAAGTGACGTTAGGTCAGAGGAATCAAAAGCAGGGCAGTAACTGCTTAGGGAAAAAGTGAGAACTTAATAAACCGCTCCACGATTAGAATACGATAGTATTCACAAGTAAGGTCCAAACGTGGGAGAAATCAAAGACATTGTTAGAGTGCACAGTAACTGTATAAAAAGCGACTCTAGGACCGAATCAAGTAAAGACTTTCTGCAAGATATAAACTGACAAAGTGAACGAGTGCAGGATCGCGCAATAGACTGACAGAGTGCCGACAACAAAGGAAACCGGTGTAGGATATACTCATCCGTACCAGTCAGGGAAGGCCGCGAAAGTGACTAGGAGCCAGATATAGGGAGAAAACTAGTTGTCTGTACCTTTTGGAGGAGGGAAGAACAAAATTGTGAAAACGTGTGGGATAGGAAGTGTTACCACATTGTGTGAAAAAGGCATCGTCGCATGCCTAAAGTGAAATTTTGTATATAAATATTTGTCAAGTGGTAATAATAATTTTCAAGTGTTTTATAAATATTTAGTGTTATAAAGTGTTAATTATAAATATGATTTTTATACCTCAAGTAGAGGATATCAGTGTGTTAAAAATGTTAGATATTACAAAGAAATCAGTGTATATCACGAGTGTTGTGAATTGTGTAATGATGCCTTAGAACCCAAGGATGTGGGCTATAATGCTGATTCATTGGGAGCCTGGGGCAGCAGTTCAGGAATCATGTAAGTAGAACGATTTTATTATGTGTGTTTTGGAGGGAAGAGCTCGTGCAAATAAATAAATGAGAAAGTGTTCTCATATAAAACAGGGATAATGAAATGAAATGTATAAAAGGAAGCGTACGGTTTTCTGGAAAATTTAATCATGAATTAACTGATTAATAAGTGTTAAATGTATAAATACTCAAAGGAGTTATATTCATTTGAAATCACGTCTAATAGTGATATAATGTAAAGTAACATACCTTTTACAGCAAGAAATAAAATATAAAACCTTCAGTAATGAAGTAATTGTCGAATTAAAAATAATAGTAATGAAATAATTGTTGAATTAACAATAATAGTAATGAATTTGGAAGCCATGAAGGTTCCATGAATAAATACTAATAATAATAAATGATTGTTGAACAATAAATGTTCTAATGTGCTAAAGTCAAAGATGAATAATTAATGCCAGGCAAATGATAATTGCAAATAATGTAATAAGACGGAGATCTAATGAAGTTAAAATAATAACTATATTGCTCGAAAACATCACACAAATACTATTGTAATAAGCGATAGAATAGCTTATTTAACTTTTCACGCTAATGATCGCTGTGATTTCGTGCCAGGTTATAACTGATTACCAAATATAGTTGGGCGCGGTTATTGGAAGTGAATGTGTTTGCATTGAGGCAAATTTGAAACGGGTGCTGTATATTTTGTATAAAGCGCAAGGACAGTGCATTGTGGCCCTCCTTTAAGTCGCAAAATTTAGGAGGATTGGTGTTAAATGTTCCCATTCCTGTAGTAGTGTCGGTAAGACCTCAAAAATGGAATATTATCCTCGGAGGCAGACCCCTCTTATGAACCAAGGTTCTTCTACGTCGAAAGCCCCTTTTATTATTGAATGTTATACCCACCAACGATGATATTTCGCAATCAATGATTTCACCTGAGCCAATACAAGCGGATAAATATGGCCGCGTAATTTATTGATGAATAGAACTAGTGTGTGTATTTTTCGAGTCTAGAGAAATGAACTTGTAGTAAGCCGTTGTTTGGAATGAAAGAACATCCCGTCTGAATAGCTGGGAGACCATACGACCCTCCCTCGTAAATAATCGTGAAGCACTTTGTCAAAGCCGTGAAGGTCGCCACTAATTGCCTTGTGGTAGGTTCAGGACAAGCCCACCCTTATGCGGTGTGGAAGTTAAATGTTTGAGAGAAACCGGTCATCAGTACCGAGATCTAACTATTATTATTTCTTGCTGAGGATCGTTCAGAAACCGTATAAGCTAGAATCATGATGATATGAGTATTATAAAATCCCTTATTGTTGATAACAACAGAAATATTGCTCCCGAGTAACTGGAGATATTAAGATGGTCTGGGGAGTCTATTCAGTATTTTCCTAAACTCACGGAATGCACGAATCCTTCCCGGCGACACCAAGTTAGTAGAATTGTATGAAGGGAGATGGTAGATTTAATCATTATGTGTACCCAAATTAAAACGGTAATTGTTATAAACAATTATCCAATGAGAGAGTAATTAGTGTGTTTTTATCATGTTATTTGTATGTTAATGTTAACACAGAGCCAGATGGAGCTCGTACTTGCGATGTAAGAAAAGTGGTATATGGAAGTAAAACTTATGTTGATTTTTGTCAGGTTCGTTTGGAACCTTAATTATTGATTTTTGTGGTTCAGTTTTATAATTCCTTGTCCATTTAAGGGCAAGTATGAATAATTTCATTGTAAATTTATGTGTTGTAGCGCCTAATTTTGATTTATATTAAATAATTTTTATATTTTGAATTTGATATTCATCTGAGTGTTATCCTTATACTTTGATCCAAGATACGTGAACCATACAGTGGGAGAATGCACCATGCCCCGAAAGCCGAGAGCTAGCGGACTATGATTTACGTATTTTTGTTTTGTTTAAAAGGGCACAATATATACATGTTTATAATTTGTATGAAACGTTTTAAGTTACGGATTACATCCACCAATTCGATGGCAGCTTGATCCTTATCGCACCGTGGTGGGGGAAGCAAGAGCCTAGCTGTAATTATCCTCACACAGCTGTGGGCAGACCGTTTTTCATATTGCATGATTGCACATTTCGTGAGGAGAACTTAAAACGCGTTTCTTTACATACAGTGCGACGCGATTACTATATCAAACACTTTTGATATTTCGACAGAAGGACTCTGTTCGTTTTACACAAGATGCAGTCTTGTCAGGAAGCACACGCGAGTGGAACTTGTGCTGTTCACCTACAAAGTCATACGTTCATTATACCGTGTGGACTATAAAATATACTGTTACAAGGATGAATATTATAAATAACATTTAATACAGTACGATAACCTGTAAGTCACGACAGTGAACTTTATTTTCTAAAGCAGCGCTATACATACTGGTATATGATATCTAACACACAGCAATGTTGGTGGAACTTTGAACATTACTCCTCATTCACGAACGACATATTCTTTAACAAGATGTCGAGAGAAATAATTATAATGCTGTATATTTCATTAATCATGGCAGGTTAATAGCACAGTAGTATGAACACTGCTGAGCCGGCAAAGTATCGAACATTTCAGTGAAGTATTGCCATGAATCCGGTAATGACTAGTGCTCATTGCGGGGCCACATGTGTCCAGCTGACTAGTGGTTCTCAATGCTGTTAGCAGCGGTAGTCATCCGTGTTCGGTTTAATAACATTTCGGTTCGATATGAATAGCGCGATACTAGGGGGAGCAGACGTTGTTCTGGATGGAGTTGGAGCCTTGAAGAAGCGATAACTGACCGTTCATCCGGGATGGATGATAGCCTGTTAAACCAGGGGGAACATGCGGAGTGGAGAAGGCGTTCCATGGTTCGATTCACGACGGCCTGGGGAGTCCATGTTATTGCTACAGTTGAGGAAAGATGTGATATGCAGGGCATATCAATGCTCTCATTGGAACTTCTAGATTCAACAAGGTGCAGCACATTTAGTCTCGTCTTTCGTAGTGGAGTGTAGATATTCCAATGCTAATTTCTGCCATTATTTCTAGTGTATTTTGTTTGGAATAATATGTCGAACTATAAAATTTAGACATGACGTTCTAATCATGACCGATTTTATAATCGACAGGTTTTAGATTCCAATAAGGAATGCAACCATTTTCACTTGGTATTTAATGATGTTTAATTAGGTTTCACAGTAAATTCAGTAATATTTTTATTGAAGCTTTCTTGGTGTAGTGAAGAGGATTTCGATAGGCACGTTTGTGATTTTGCGTTTCTATCAACGTGGTGAATTCTTATTTATGTAATTTTTATGACATTTTTCGCATCTGTAGACTCTGGTATGAGCTACATTTATCACTGAACTTCTGGAATATTGTACATTCGAGTGATTCGTTTCGGAATGTAACGCACACTTTGATAGCAAGTTATAAGCTTTGTGATGCTTTTCTATAGGGGAGTTTGATCCTTCGCTTCTGCTAGGGACCATTCTCTGTACTTTTGAAGGATAGAGACTTGTATTGTTTTCTAACCGGTTAATTGCGCTAATTGTTATGATTACCATCTCCGGTTTTTCTGGAATTCATTTGTGCAGGGGTGTACCAAACTTTGGCCAGGTAAACTTTCTCTTCGTTTATTTAAATTGTGATTTTGATTCAAGATAGCCTCATGTGTGAAGGCATAGTTGAGATCCATGTTCGATGGAATTTATTATCGTAATTAATTCTAGTCTGTTTACTATTGAAGATTCTGAAACAACATTTACTTTTTTAACTAGCGTGCATCCCAGATTTAATGAATGTATAAGTACGTTTTGATTAAGGGAAAATCACTGTAATTCAGTTTTTGAAAGCATATCTAAAAGGATAATTTGATTATTAAGAGAATCCAATCTATATAATTGAAAAGTAATGTAACACTCTGTATAAATTCTAACAACGATGTAATAATAATAAGTCGAAAATGAAATATAAGGATGACATTTGTCGTTCACCGGTGAGGGTGACCAATATGCGCAATTAAATATGTTTATGATATATAAATCTTGAATTGAGTGCTCAGGGGAGTACAAATGTATAAAAATAGAGCTGCGTGGAGGCATTAAGAATGAAGTTTATATTCAAGTGAATATTAAGTGGTATTCCATGGAAATTAGTCCACGACGATTGGTATTTAGTAGTCAAAATTTGACTGATTTTCAGATTTAACTCATCGTATCATTACAAGCGTTTTTCCGTTGTTTAGAAGCACGCCAGTTATAATATAAGAGGTTAATACATGTGTTGGAGAATATTAATTTTTAATATTCTGGATTTAATCACTGTGCTGACAAAGGTTTTACAGTTATCCTGATCAGTTAAGTTTGGTGATTACTGCTATCATTAAGGTAATGTTAACCTCTACTGAGCTTTATCGCTTGGTCGGAGAGGACCAATTTAAACATATTCACATCTGTGAAAGTAATACTACTGAAACGTATTATATTGGAAGGATTTGAGTCATTGCTTGCGAAATAGAAGAAAAGACACACTAGGAGTGTGCCACATACTTGTATATTAATGTATATTTCTGTAAATAAGGGTATATTACAATTTGTAGGGTAAAATGACCCACTTAAACGTGGAATTAATTTTTAATAATGCTGTTGGAGCATTATTTGTGTCATATTAGGGTGTTGATTTGAACAGATTTCAGTCTAATTTTTGTCTTTAATGGAATACAGTTCATCTAGTGGTGACTAGAAGCTGTGTTCACTTGACTTGGGTTTTTGCTTCCATTTGAAGCAGCGTGTGTTTTTCTTGTTGTTTTATTATAGCTATCTTTTGCTATAATTCCATTTATGAATAAATCGTGGATAGTTTCATTTTAATTCTTTAAGTGTGTTGCTTTATAGACGCGATAAGAGGCCATGTTAAGGAAACCATTGCAGGCATTTCAGTGTTTTTCCACGCTTTTGAGATTACGTTTTTACGTTGTTCTTGTTTTCTTTCGAGCTAGATTTTTTCCCATGGTCTTTCTTAACGTCTCCTCAGTTAGGTAATCCTTGGGCCCCATTATCCTCCTCAATTGTTGAGTAGAATCTGGGGGTTTTCTAGCCGGGGTTTTCTGGTTCTACAAATCAGTTTTCATCGAGGGATCTCAACAAGCTGATGGTAGGTATTTTCGTGTACAGCACTGAGCCAGTATTTTGCATTGATTTGGAACCTGGTCAGGTTAGAAAGAACACAGATGATATTTTTATGGCAATATTTCAACTACAAGCAGCAGCGATGACTTCGTGGCGCGAGCTTAGGAGTTGTACTAGCAACCCGCATTACAATCTTGACCACGTGCTTTGTCCAAGGTACAGTTATTGCCTTCAAGATGGATTCCGTGTAAACTTGACTCCAATATAAGCTGTTATATAGTAATACAGAGGTCACAGAAGGGATCGACTACTGGCAAATACATTGTATTCCATGTAGAAGCAACTTGAGAATGATTTTGACATTATGAATGCATATTTCAGAATACCAGGTGATTATCGCAATCACACTGCGTCGATTTCGATTATCATATCGTTTGAACCCAGGAGTATTGTGGGTAGACCGACAGTCAGTATGAAATATCTTGCTCGGGAGAGATATTCATTCGTTCCTAATACTACTTCCTAATCAGCCAAGAACGTGTCCGCTGGCATGATTGAAAGTAGGCATATCAAGTGAAATTTAAACTTGTGCGGAGTGAGAACAGTCCGGTACATAACCATTAGTCTTGACTTGTTACAGCAAGACACGAGTGTTAGAAACGCATGGGAAGAACGAATAGCCCATTGTGTCAGATTTGAGTGTAATGAAAGTGAACACAGTTTTCATATAGACTGGTTATATTCTACTGCCTTTATAAGACTTTTGAACATTATAGTACGGCCAATATATACTGCAGCAATGAACATTAATAATACATTGTGTGGAAATACACTTCGATACACTACAGTGATGATGCAGAGATTCTAAATGATTAACGGAAATGCAGCATCTTAGCAGAATTGAGCATTTGGAATGATTACTAAGCTCAACTATGGATTTCAATAACAGAATGTTGTATAAAAAGAGGCTGAAGGCACTTTTGAGATATTGACTCTACATTCGTACTTCTACAATATGAACTTTCAATGGCATTTTCAACTAGGCTATCGAGCAATCTTAAGACGTGCCTGTGCGATGAACTTTGCAACGCGGACAGCTGTTTTTTCGAGCCAGACGGGAACGGGGTTCCATTCTACGCAGTTCCAGGCGGTACGCGAAATACGCAACGTATAGACAAGGGTTCAGTCCCTACCAGGAATGTGTGCTTCAAACATTCTTTTCCATTTTCATCGAGATGACTACGAACAAGGTAGCTGGAAACATTTCATATAAGTAGACAGTATGAATTAGTCATACTTTAGAATGTCCTTCTTTCACCAATTTTTATTCAGTAGATAGAAAGTGCATTCTGGGGCTGGACTTGATACTTTTTTCATTTCTGTCCAAGCATGTATTTTATTTGTAGTTGAATGAAAATCCACAGCCTGCTTCCAGTCTCCGACCGGGTCAGGAATGGAATGAATGAAGCCCCCATCTAGTGGCGAGGATATGAACTGTGCCGGCTGCCGAGGCCTGACGCACTCCTCTGGGGCAATGATTAAATGAATGACAAATGAAATGATAGTGGAGAGTGTTGCTGGAATGAAATTTTGACAGGGAAAACCGGAGTACCCGGAGAAAAACCTGTCTGCCTCCGTTTTGTCCAGCACAGATCTCACATGGAGTGACCGGGATTTGAACCACGGACCCAGTGGTGAGAGGCCGGCGTGCTGCCGCCTAAGCCACGGAGGCTTCCTTATTTGTAGTTAATAATAATAAATGTGATGTTATTTTTAAAGCATTACTTTTCTTTTTCTAAATTTACTTTGGCGATAAATTGAGCATTATAATAGGTTGTGAAGTCACGATACAAGAAGAGGCAGGGCCAAGACTACGATAAAATTATATAAAAATAGTCGTTAGTAAGAAGATGACCGATATTCCACGTATACTTAAATATTATTCGGAATAAATACTTGTGACTATTTCAGCAACGAAACAGAATGTTTTGCCATTACATGCAACATTGTTTGATAGATGTGTTAGTCTATTTTCCATCGAGCTCGATATAGACATGGAAATATAGTGATTTATAGTGTGAACAATTACGATTTTTGGATCAGGCTTTTGCAATCCACGTTTTTGAATTTCTTATTGAATATAGTCACTTTTTCGAGTTCGTTCAGTTTTTCAATTTTCTTTATTCTTTTGGAATACTCCAACTTGGTTAAGCGTTTGATTCTAATGGATTATTTCTACCTTCCTAACACAGGCTATTTTTCATGGTGTAGTTTCTTACTTGTTTCCTTAGAGGAGGATTTCCACTTCGAAATTTGTTTAGGCGAAAACTGAATTATTCTTTTTATAGTGATCACTCTATATTCATTGAAAGAAATATTTGTGAAATATGAAAGTACAATGAGAAATAATATTAACAGAAAATACATGTATATATATATTAGATTTTCGTCATGAAACGAAATGACAATATTGGAAAATCACAAATACTACTATTTGAACATGTGAATACAACATATTTAACACAGTTCTGATAAAAATTGTCCATGACAGTCTAACTTTTGTCTATTATGAAATATGGTATTTGGATCTTAAAAATGTTTGGTGATTATTTATAGCTATTGAGAGCTAACATACGTGTAAAGCAATTAATGTTTGCGTGAATTGAGTTATATTGAGGCAGATATTAGACATCGATGGATGGTCAATATCAGATTTCCAGTATTAAATAAGCTGATAAGCTATTACTGAGTGAATTAGTGTGTATTTTTGAACGTGAATTACAGTCACGATTTCAGTTACTAGAAAGCTAGTAAACTTTTGAATCCAACATTTAAAACCAACTTATTCATTGTAACAACTAATCAAAAATGGATTGCTAATAGTGACATATGTTTCAGTGGAAAGTTTCGAGTTGAAAGACGTGTAATAATAATTGTATAACAGTGTAATAATAAAAAGTGAAAGTATAAGAGATGATAATTTAAACATTTTGTGTATGATTTAAAATGAATTGTTATAATTTACTGAAGCGATATTACATTCGATTAACTTCATTGTTCGTCGGATATGACCAAATATGACTATAACAGAACTAAATAGAACACTCGTCAATGGATTGATGAATAATGTAGGGGAAATTCGAACAACGAATTAAATGTATAAATGTATATAGATTAATACGAATTTATTAGGGTTTCGGTATTTGTAAAATCAATTTGTATGATATTGTAAAATTCAAAGACATTTATTTTGAACTTCGTTTTAAAATGCTGTACCATTTGAGCAGCATAATTTAGCCAAATTTCAGGCTGACGTCACATTTGACTATCTTGTGCTTCATGTAGAAGCAAACACATATTTTGTTGAGTGGAGAGAATTTCCACAATGCAGCAGTTTCTTAGACAATAAACTGTTGATCCAATTTTAAATTTTCTTCGGGTGATTTGGTGATTTATATTAGAACCAGGATGTGCTACGAGGACCAGTGGATTATTTTATTGAATGCTTAGCCTTATGCCCGAGATTAATTTAATTTTTAACAGTCTTGTTTGTTCATTTTGAGCTGATTTTCGTTTTCATTTCGTCGACCACTGGCATCTTCTTATCACTTTCTTTATATTGAGGTATCCTTATCCCTGGTTGATCCTAGTTGGTAGAGTTTTGGTTTTTTCAGCTGGGTACCTCCAGATTCTACGAACCAGCTTTTCCATCGGATTCCAACAGGTAAGAACACGTAGATACGGGTACAGTACCATCCAGGCATTTGCCCGAAGGCGAGGTAGGAAACCACGGAAAACCACTTCGAGGATGGCTGAGGTGGGAATCCAACCTCCTCCACTCATTTGGGCCAACCGAGGCTGGGTAGACCCCGTTCCATTCCTCATACCACTTTTTAAATTTCGTGGCAGAGCCGGGAATCGAACCCAGGACCTCCGGGGCGGCAGCTAATCATGCTGACCGCTACGCTATGGAGGCGACATTAAATATCGTACCACAAACATAAAAGACAAGAAAAATGTCAAATAAAGCAAATGAAAATAATTAAAAATGAGGTTTCGATCACAGTAACTCCCATTCCCAACGCCAACACGCTGGCGACTACGCTACGAAGACGAGCCCTGAACATGTGCAAGAATAACACTAACTTAAAAAAGTTTGCGGATTGATTTTAAGGGCTCAATTTTGAGCACACTAAGGCCCATTGGTACAAATGCACAAACAGGGGTAAAGTATATTTTATGAAGAGGAAACCCACCAAATTTGAACACTTTCCTACACTCCTTGTTAGTCGAGAGATGGCGAGCAAACAAGACGACGATGCGATCATTTTAGTCGGTTTGTTATTAGTAGCGAAGATGTGTAAAAAAAGCGAAAACGCAAATCCTGGTGTAAAGATTGGTTCACAAAGTGAAATGATCACCTCCGTTGCGTAGTGGTCTGCGTGAATAGCTGCCACCCCAGAGGTCCTGGGATCGATTCCTGGCTCTGCCACGAAATTTGAAAAGTATTATGAGGACTGGAACGGGGTCTACTCAGCCTCGGGTGGTCCAAATGAGTAGAGGGGGTTCGATTCCCACCTCAGCCATCCTCGAAGTGGTTTTCCGTGGGTTTCCACTTCGCCTTCGTGCAAATGCCGGGATGGTAATGCACCCCAAATTTTAATCTAATAGGACAAAAATGATGGTATTTTTCAATTCCCATGATATAATTTAACGTGTAGAGATTGACGCTGGATTGAGACGCAAACGAGTTTTGTTAACAAGCTCAGGCAAAGGGGAGGCGAGATCACGTGTATTGTGACGCTCGACAACGCTTAGAAAGGTGAAAACCGGCGTAGCAACAAGGATTTTACAGTGAATTAATGATGTATAATTGTTATAAAATATATCATTGGAGGTTACCTGACAGCCAATGAGAAGAGGCTTTATAGAAGATTATATCACCATGGCCTAGTTAATGTTATTAACTATTGCATTTAAGCCCCAAGAAGGATTTTTTAATAATTGGAATACTGAAGAAAATTACGAGAGGATATTAGCAGTACTTTGAAAGTCGATTGAAGGAAGAAGTACACTATAATAAGCTATATTCAGGTAGTGGCCTTTATTTTTGCGGGAGATAAAATGGCGCGAAATTAATACGAGTTAGCGAAGGGAAACTCAGAGAGAGCGTTCTTACGCCTACAGAAGTCGCCGAGGGCAGACGTATTGCCAGGAGTGTTCATCCTGAGGAAGTAGTGCCGAGTGCGGTGATTAGACGACTCGAGGAGACAGCGCCGATCCCGGCATAGATGACGGACGACCGCGCTTACTGCAATTCTAGTCCAAGTTAAAGTTGAGTTATAAATGCACATTTCTGGACTGTTATACAGTACAATTAATACTGAAGTGAATTCTAGGGATACTTTTGAGTATAGACAGTCAGTTTATGAACTTTGAACGTCGCAGTTTCGAGAATTAAGGCAAATATAGACAGTTTAAATTTTCTGATAGAAAAGTAACGCATTTGAACACGAGACGCATTTTTGTTCGGTAGAGTTAGCAGCGAACTATATTTCATGCTACAATACAATGTGAGTAACAGTGTGTTGCATTAACATTGAAGCTTTTGATTATATGAACATTATGAAGATTGCAGACATGAATACACAAATATTATTCTACATTAAGAAGATGTTAGTGATTATGGAATAGAAACTTTATGAGACTGGGATAGGTTAATGCAAAGTTGTGATTAGACAACATGGAGATTACCTACAGAACTATGTACAACATCTAGAATGTCTACAAAGTCAAGTATACATTAACCATTATGTACATTACCATCCAGTACATTTAATGTATTATCATGTACATATACATTTGGCTACGAGCAACAATTATAATTCATTGACCATCTACATGAACATTAATAACCACGATTGTGTTTCGATCCACAACTTACAAATTTTATTTGTAACTATGAAACTATATCGTCAATATTGCTCGAAAATAATGTGGGAATTTCGAATGGAGTCGGCGAATGAAGAGTCATATTCGGGAAGAAAGAATATGTCAGGGACTAGGCCCGGCATTTGCTGGAAACTTGGAATCCATGTGCGAGAGGACGCAGTTCGATGTCCAGCGGAGACGGGTGTTTCCTTATCCGAGGTCGCAGTTCTTTCGCTGGTGTGGACTGAGTTGGTTTCAACATGGCATTCTTGGAAGATGAAAAATCTATGTATTTTCCAATACCTGATATGAGCTTCAGAAGTCTGCAGACAAGGTAAAAGTGTCCAGCATTATTATGTAGTTAGAGTATTGTGATGGCATTTTTGAGCAACATTTCTGCATATTTCATATATGTATTTTCACTTTGATGTGTGATAAGATATATTCTACAAGATCATGTAGGATGATTATCTCTAGTCATCCATACATGAAAGTTAACGAATCAGTTTTTGAACTGAAATTGATTTGTTTGGGAATTTATTTTCCATTTTGGAAAATTTTAAGAAGTTAGTATTCGACGTTTTTCGATTTTTTAGTTAGGTATTCAGACAGTTTGTCTTAGATGTCTAGTAAATTTATTTTGAGTAAAATGAATTCGGCGTCGTATTGTTAGAAGATTATTAGTATAGGAGAGGAAATCTACGTGTGATATATTGTGAAATTTCACTCATTACTATGAACTTTTCGTCAATCTGGCAAGTAATATTCGTCACGATTATGATATAAAGTCGTGTATTCATGGACTTCCTTTGTTTAGAATGGAGATACAGTCAGAAGTTGACATACCCATTTATTTGAAGGAAAGCTTTGCACTTTCATTAAATGTAACATTATTTGAGTCATATCTTCATAGGAGATAATTTATCCGACATCTGGGAATTTAGATAGAGTCTATTCCAGTCGTGATTGATTTTTATGAGACACTTAAATAATACTAGTCGTTATTTATAAAGAAATGTAATGCTACGTTATTTGTGAACGTAATATTGCAACCGTGTAACTTTGAAGTTAGATCAGTATGGTGGAACGAATTTATGTATTTTTATTACATGCATAGAAACAAGGAATTGATAAAAAAGTAACAATGTTTAGTAAACCTACAGGGATGTTTCACGAGTAACTTCTATGATCGTTTTGAGAACGAAAGTTAAGTTATAAGAACAAGATATTACCGTTGACAATGTAAGCAGTTGGTTGGACAACGCTAGGATAAATGCTAGTTGAAGTTAATGCAAGTACTACAGGTGTATAGTCGGAAACAAGTACATTGATGTTATAAGAGTTGTTTATTGAATATACGAGGAGGATTTATGCCGTATATTGTAGTAGTAGAGTCTGCAAGGAAATATTTGTTGGAATACGAAGGTGTTGCCGTATTATTGCATTGGAGTACTGTTGTGTGGAGATTATAAGCATTGTTGTATTTTAGTATAGTTATTGAGAACTCCTATGTGTGTATAGATCCACGATATAGAGGGAGAGACAGAAGCAGAGTAGACGGAACGGTGTTTGGGAAGCGTTATTTATCTTTGTTCACTAAACTGTTATTTAAACATTATTAAACCTGTACCTATCAAGTAATAATATGAACTTATCTTAGATGATTGGTCATATCAGACCGGAGATGACAATAAAACTAATAGCCTACAGACTTAATTGGTATAGCATTTTAATAATTTGAAGAAACTAGAGAAGGGAACTATAAACAATAGATAGTGCTAATAATAATGGCTAGTCTAATTATACAAACTTGTTGTGATAGGAGATGATACACATTGTATATAATAATTTATAATTATGTAATTACGGGTTTTATTATTTTTTAAATATTGATATATTTTGCCTGTTAAATCTTTTTAGAACTGTTAGTAGTAGGTGTTTTAGGATTAGAGTGTGTGTTTAATGAAATGCATGAGTATTAGAAACTACGTCAGTTGCAAATGGCGATAGTACTGTAAATAATTAGGATGGTAATGTATGAAAGTGGATGATATAGAAACTTCAAATTCATAATGGATTTTGTCATGTATAAATGAAAGAGAATGGGATCTGTGTATCGAACGGCAATGCTACAGTCTCACCGTGTTACGAGAATGAAACGGGATATTGTAGACCAGGTGTTAAACACGTAACCAGTTTTGTTGAATCCCAGGCTGGATTATATAAGCAGCATGCAGGTGTGCATTCTAGCGAACGGAGTTCTGAGTGGATTGTGTCAATGAATCGAGACAGCAATCAGGTGTTTTACTCGAGATGCGCTGGAATGTTAAATATTTTAAAAGAATGTTAGATTCTTCATAACTTCGTCAATATGTATTTTAACGTTCTGTAAATGGCAGAGACCACCCAAAATGTAACAAGCATATGTGTGTTATCGTATGAATCCAGTGATGTGAATGGAAGGAAGGATATGTGTGTTAATTAATTTAATTAATTTATTTAATTTATTTAATAAATGTATTTTGTTTTATAAGTTCTGTCTCGAGTGACTTATTTTAAACTAAAAGCAGAGGTGGTGTTATGGAAGCATCCTAATAAGGTAAGAAGCCCTTTTGTCCTACATAGCCCCGAGATGTAAGGTAAGTTTTTCACTCTACCCAAGTGTATATTTTGTTTTATCCATAACACGATCATAGCCTACTGTGTATAATCCCGAATCCTTGTTGATGGGATATTGACGGCTTATCTAGCCGGAAATCTTCATATTCTACAATCCAGGTCTGCTTTGGATTCCCAGCAAGCAACTTCTCGATTCTTAAGGGTACAGTACTGTAATCGTATTACCTACCAATACCTGTTCAATCCCACGATGACAGCTGGATCGTAGAACCTGAAAATCCCCCAGATCCTACCAACAACTTTAAGGGATAATAAGGCACAAGTTTTCCTAGCAAGGTGGCATTAAGAAAGACCATGGCAAACATAATAAAAGTAGCTCATAGAACACGAGATTTCATCAAATAGAATACCCCCAGGAGTGTGAGATACTCCTGGTACACCCAGCGATGGCCTTCTTAACGCAACCTTCCATCAGCTCTACAAAGCATCTCGCAATAATATTTAAAAGTAGGAAAATAAAATGTATTCAAAAAGAAGACAAGACAAAAATTAGCATTGTCATTTACTCAAAGAATTGAATTATGCCAAAAATAAATCGAGGGATCCACGTCTCAAGTTAGCACGTGGTTCAAATGGAACATGAAAGGCTCAAAACTTAACACAAATATTAATTTCACACATAATTTACATCTGACATGATTCCAGAAAATGGAGTAATTGGATCATCTTCGTAATAATACTAATCTTCACAATTGTATTTATCGTAATCATCATAGTTATATTTATCAAAATTATCATAGTTATAT
Organism: Meconema thalassinum; assembly: GCA_946902985.2. Classification (NCBI taxonomy): domain Eukaryota; kingdom Metazoa; phylum Arthropoda; class Insecta; order Orthoptera; family Tettigoniidae; genus Meconema; species Meconema thalassinum. The sequence goes on along the minus strand of OX336393.1, from coordinate 309,983,171 downwards.
TTCACATTCAATTTACCAATTATTAATCTGAATAGAATATTTACATATTTTACATAACACTCGTATGTGTGTATCACGTTCACTTATTTGCTTGCATCATCAGCATTTGATTATTATCTTTCATATAATTATTTGATTCATTAGCCTCCGTGGCTTAGGCGGCAGCAAGCCGGCCTCTCACCGCTGGGTCCGTGGTTCAAATCCCGGTCACTCCATGTGAGATCTGTGCTGGACAGAACGGAGGCAGACAGGTTTTTCTCCGGGTACTCCGGTTTTCCCTGTCAACATTTCACTCCAGCAACACTCTCCACGATCATTTCATTTCATCTGTCATTCATTTAATCATTGCCCCAGAGGAGTGCGTCAGGGCTCGGCAGCCGGCACAGTTCATTTCCTCGCCGCTAGATGGGGGCTTCATTCATTCCATTCCTGACCCGGTCGGAGACTGGAAGCAGGCTGTGGATTTTCATTTTCATTTGATTCATTATATTCATAACCAGGTTAATCCCATCGAGCATCTAAGCCAAGTAGAATTTGTTGTCTAAATTCAAGACAATAAATAATACGAATAGTTTACAAATCTTGCAAGCATCGTTAATAAACTTCAACAATGACGAATTACCTAATTATCCATTCAAGTGTTTCAATTATGTGCTCAGTACAACATTTAAAATCACGTAAAGTACCGATACGTTTTAAGCAGCTGATACTGTCACCAAATACATTTACTTTAAATCCACACATGGATTAAATTAAATAAACCTTCTAATAAAGTTTCACTAAAACTTTCAATGATTGGCACTCACTGGCTCAATTCAATACACAACGAAGAAGCTTCAAAAAGCATTATATTCTCACACAAAAACTATAATTATTAGCAGTATCCACTGATATGCATAATATGTATATATATATATATATAAGCACACCCTTAAGCGGTGACCACTAAACCTTCAAACGATTCATAATATCATTGTAATTCCGCACCTAAAATCGTACTGACCAAAAATAGTTAATACTGTTGCACATCACTTGATTTTTATGGTGTGTAGATTAACACCTTAAAAGCCTAAAAGCTTTGCCTTACAATTTTTCGTTACATCATGTGTTAATAAAGATACATAATGAACCCTTATGATATCAACTGATATAATAATGATTCATATTTTTTATTTATTATATTTGAAAGAGGGTATTCATATAAGCAGCAGTGGATTCGAATTGAGGAAAATGTTGCAACAATTGGGAGTTAGACGATGATACAAGTATATTTAAACCAAGCTTTTGAGACAAGGAAAAGTGTGTCATAATTCCTGGAACTGATGAGGTCAACGTCCAATATGCGTGGCTTCAGTTAGCAGGCCATGAGACGGTTGCTACCGATTTACGCGAGCAGGAGTAGGGGAACCAGGATCTGACAGGAAGAAGATGCTTGTACGTCATAATTGGGGAGGAGTCTCTAGGTCAAACTCTCCGAGATGAATTTGAATCAACGAATGAAGCAAGGCACGCTTCAGGCCCGCGAAAACTAGCGTACCTTTGATTTGGCGCAAAAATGAGTATTTATAAAACCCATGATCATTTATGACTCCGCCGAACAGATTCTTAACCTGTGCAATAAGAGAAACTCTATGAAATTAGTCGCAAGTCCGTAACTTAAAAACTCCGAATTATTTTTAAAATTCGTCCCCACTACTGTCAATTTTCTGTGTTCTGTATAAATGTAGCCAAGCTGAGGGTTGAACTGACTTTATTTCGATGTGTCGTGGGTGACACTTGTGTAGACTTTATTTCGATGTGTCGTGGGTGACACTTGTGTAGACTTTATTTTGTGGTGTCGTGAGTGACACTTGTGTATAATTTGCGTGTGAATGGTAGAAGCTATCAGGCTTATAAATATTTAGGGAAAGTTTTCTTCAAATAAATTGCTCAGGACATTGAGTGGATATTATCAGCTCATTTAGCAATTTTAGTAGTAAATTGTAGTACTGTGAAATAACTGAACATTTATATCCTAAGAAGATCAAGATGTCTGGAACGAGGCCAAGAGTCGGAAGGATGAACGTGGACACACCATCGACGATGACGATTTCCGGCTAGAAAAACTGCTGGGTCATGTGTGGCGATGTGAGCTGACGTGTTTTGGCGAAGGGATAAGTACAAGATTTGATTATTCATTTTTATTCGTACTTAGATCGGCTGGGGAAATGTAAATATTTTCTTGTATTTTTTTCTTTATTGTAGTTTGATTCTTATTCAGTGTACCGACACTCGATCGTAATGTCGTGCGTGACAATTTTATTGTTCTGATTTAGATGATTGTAATGTAACTTGTAATTGTACAATGCGTGTACTGTGTATTGTTCATATCGCTTGAGCGGAACTTATGGTTTGAGTGATAAATGGTGCTTTGTATTTTAAACATTAACGATAAAACTAGAATTTGGGGGGATAACATTTAACCTTGTGTTTGATAAACAGGCGTTTTTATTGTGATTTGCCTAGCGCAATTTTATTTGCAGGGAACCATAGTTCTCTTAGTAATAATGTAAAACCAATGAAGTAATGATTTCATTTGATCTTGGGGAAAGCGGTTTATGTCTTTCCATGGGATCTTAAATCTGGACGTATTTCAGGTGGCGAGATGAGAGATGAAGTCATTACCCAGGTGTGCGTTATATTGGTTATGTGTGATGATGTGAGCCTACATGCGAGGGGAACATCGTGGTAATCAGCCCGCGATTCCTGTCTGCAGCAATATATAATTAACGGCGGTATTAACTCCGAGGAGGCTACTGACCGAGTCGTCGTGTCTTAATTGCTGAGAGAATTATTGGGACAAAAATAGGTATTTTATACTCACATGTTTTTCAGGAAATACAAGGTACTTCCAGGTTCGAGAGCTGCCGTGTTCAAGCTTCCGATCTTATTATGCAACGCACCGGGTAAATGATATTTGGCTTCAATAGGGACGGACAGATTTAAGATAACACTAATTAGGTTTGAGGCCGATGTACCGTGTCCTCTTCTCTTAAAGTGAGATGAGCCTGTATTCTATATCTGGATTTAAAGGGGAGATTGCCATACCCAGACCATAATTTTCATGCATTAAGTTGAATTGATATTTATTTGTGTGTTATAATTAAATCCCACTGGGCATAGGGTTGTTCCTGTTATTTTGATATAATCCATTTTGGATTGTGGTGGTTATTGTAAATAGGAGAATGACGTTCGGTCATGTCCTCGTGTATTTGGTTGTAGTCACGTACGGTTGTGTTGACTTTCCCAAGACCCGTTTGGGCAATTAGACGTGTTTTGGCACGTTGTCAAGATCTCGTTCGGAGATCAATTTTGTATTATATAAGGGTAGCGGGTGTCGGATATTCTTAAGTGCCTTGTTGTGTTTTCCCTAAGCTAATCTAATTTACGCAGAATTACGGATTCGTTCCTTGACGGGAAACCAGATGGTAACGGATCACGTAACCGTATTTATTTCTTTCATTTAGTCAAAACATCGTCACGCGTGCACAAATATAGATTTGAAGTAGATGTAGTATTTCAAACGTCTTTTTATTAATAATCTCTCCTGAGATATTTATTTCAAATGGTAAACTGTGGATATTTGAATGCCACTTGATTGATGCAGACACAACTCAGGATTTGCAGTTGTGATCTACTTAGAAGTAAAAGACTCCGTGGCTTAGGCGGCAGCACGCTGGCCTCTCACCGCTGGGTCCGTGGTTCAAATCCCGGTCACTCCATGTGAGATCTGTGCTGGACAAAACGGAGGCAGACAGGTTTTTCTCCGGGTACTCCGGTTTTCCCTGTCAAAATTTCATTCCAGCAACACTCTCCACTATCATTTCATTTCATCTGTCATTCATTTAAACATTGCCCCAGAGGAGTGCGTCAGGCCTCGTCAGCCGGCACAGTCCATATCCTCGCCGCTAGATGAGGGCTTCATTCATTCCATTCCTGACCCGGTCGGAGACTGGAAGCAGCCTGTGGATTTTTTCATCTATTTAGAAGTGTGGAAGTAAATTCGAGATGTTTTTATTGTTGTTATTTTTGGTTATTAAACTTGTTATTTAGTATACTGGTTTACCCCCTTTCTTTAATTATTGTATTTTGAATCGTTTTTATCAGGTTCATTATTTTTTTGTAATATTATTATTGTTATTATTATTATCATCATTTCCTTCATGTCGCATTATTGTGACATACGTTTCTCTGTCTCACCTACTGCGTTCAAACTTAGTAATTCTGCGTAAACGTTTCACCAGATGGTGAAACTTTTCACCCCTACTGACGTAATGTTATTCCATTGGCTGAGGCATAACTTGTTGCTAAGCTTTGCTTCTCCCATTGGCCCCCTCCATGATCTGGAGAGGGGGTGTTCTGCGTCTTATTTTTACAAGGCGCGTGCCTGCGCCCTAAGCAGAAAGGTTTCTTCCTTCCAATTTTGGGCAGTCATGTAGACGGACGTGTGTGCATGTGTCGGGCTTTTGCCCGCACCCAGAAAGCAACTAAATGTAAGTACGATTCAGTCATTGAATTTATCTAACTTGAGGTCATTTTAAATTTCTGTTTATCCATTTTTTTATTTTTTGTCTACTTTGATTCACTTACAGTTTCCCTTCCTTATGATGATGTGAATTCGATCCATGAACCCAAGTCCCTTCGCCTTTGTTTACGTTAGTTTAGCGAAGTCTCTGTGTTTATTTGTCATCCCTCCCTTTCATGTAATCGGTTTTATTTTTACGTAAATCTCTCAGGTCTGAAATATCTGCTATTTTTCTACGAGGCTTAATTATGCTCTGTATTGCGTCACCACCTGGTTCGGCGTTCTTTTATGACGACCTCCGGTGGATTGTCGCATCAGAGCCTTGTTTTTTGTGGATGGAATCGGTGAAGTTACGGAGCTGAGTCTCACGTCTTCAGCCAGATCCTCCCTCTGTTTTATTGAAATGTATGTGAGCGATGGTCATCGTGCTAATCACTGTCCATACGCCACATTACTTTCTTTGTTCCATCGTATGTCGTTGTATTTCGGCATTTCTACCTCTGTGTAAGCCTACATCTTCCTACGAAGCATATTTCTTAGCTGATTGATTTTTTTTCTTTTATTTCCTGTCCCGGTAATGTCAAGTAATTTAATGTAATTTTCATTTCGTTTATTTTTATGTGTTAATTTTGTGTTACTTCCTCCGACTTCGTTATATTACGTAACTCTGTGTCATCCCCCACCCCCCATCTCCCTACATACGCACTCCTCCACCCCCCACCCTTTCACCTCCTACCCCATGATTTCACAACATCATGAGCGTCTGAGTTCTGTTTTTGGCGCTGGACATTCTAGTCCAGATCATGTCATCTCTGTAAGTAGTCGTTCTTGTAATCTATCACACAAATTTCTTTAATTTCTTTAATTTTGCTTCATCTTTTTTAAGTTTTATTATTGAATCGCGTTTCCAATTAGTTGCTATTATGATTTGAATTTATTTCTAGATTCCTTTCATTTTACATTTAAGTTGCTCGTGTTTTATTTTTATTTCTAATTTGTAATCAGTACACATATGTTTATTTTATTATTAATATATTTTTATTCAGTAAGTACAATATTTGCTTCTGTCTTATGATTTCTCGTATTTGAGTTCCTCGTTTGTCTTTCGATTCGACTTAGTCTTGGCTTCGCACTGTAGCGGAGTTACGACTAACACGGTCTCTGGGACCCTTGCTCTATTACTTAAGTTTAATTTTTCCTTTTGATTTTACCTTAAACCTTTGTTCTGGCTTACTTTCTGTGGAAGTCATCTTTCTTTCGATTCGGAATCTTGGGCCCAGCACGCATCGAAAGAAGTTTTCCTTCCTCGTTCCCTACGTAATCCTGTTTAGTTTTTGTTGTTTTTTGCTTCCACTGTATTTCTCATATCTCTGCTATTTTGTTTAACGTAAAAGCACAAGGCGGTGAAAATGGTATAACAGAGCGTTGTTACGCGCGAAATCGTCCCCTTTAGGTTACCAAACTTTTTTTTTTCATTTATTACAATGTTGTCTTTCTGAGTTTAAGATACCTGTCGTGAATTGTTCCCCCATCCCCGAAGAAAGTGTGGAGTGTGAAAGCATTTCTCGAGTGAACAAGAGACATCCAAAGAATCTAGTTCCGAGGTGAAGAGTGCAACAAGTTAGTGAGTACTTCGCAACGCTGGAATAGCACACATTACGGTATTGTGACCTTTATTTTACTAAGTTAAAGTGTTTTACTTTTCTCCTTGTCTATTGTCATGTCTAAGTCAGAATTCCCACCCGTCAAAAAGGAGTTAAATTTTATGGGCCTTGAATCCTTAACAATGCCCACGCCACTATTTCAAGATACGACACAGGACCTGCTAACGATAGACCCTCCCCTTTTAGATTGTTCCATCTCCCCTGTTGGTACTGTTAATAGTGCTCGTCACAACGAAAATGTTGCATCAGTAGTGAGTAGGTGGGGTTTGACGTTTTCCGAAAAAAAAAACAATACCTCATCAGTTTTTTGTTTTATCCAACGTGTGGTAGAATTGTGTTATTGTCACGATATTAATCCCGACAGTATTGTACGTTGCTTACCTATTCTTTTGTCTGGAAAAGCGCTGATGTGGCATCGCACTTCTCCAAATTTTTATAAGTCATGGGACGAATTTGTTGGGTGCATTAAGGACCGTTTCATGCCACAAGATTTCAATTTCGCTCTCAAACAAGAAATATACTCCCGTACTCAGGCTCCTGGGGAGATGATCGACGATTATGTAACCGCAGTCCGTCTGTTAGCAGCGAACCTCCCCCAACCCTTTCATCCCAGGGATCTGTTGGAAATTGTATACGGGAATTTAAATCCCACTTATAAATACTTCATTCGGCGTGCATCCGTTTTTTCCATCGAGGACATCATATTGCAAGGCCGTGAGTATGAATCAAATGCACGAGCCTGTTCGAACTATACTCCACCTCCAAGAGCCGATAATACGATTTTCCCCGAGTTGGCCTACTTCCCCCAGACAACACTGTCTAGCCCAGCTGTCGACTGAACAAAAGACAACACCTTACGGTTTAAGCCGTCCGCTCGCCGTGCCGAGTCCCTTTCTAGGAATTCTAATCTAAACCCTTCTGTGACTCGTAATTCATCTGCTGTCTCCCGTGAAGGGACTACAAACAACCCAACAACAATCACACGCAATGTTTCTTCTGGTCGCGTAACTTGTTGGAACTGTAATGAACTTGGACATCATTTTAAAATGTGTTCTTTAAAACGCCGAAAATTCTGTTTTGGCTGTGGGATGAATGAGGTCACGACTCGTTCCTGTCCGAATTGTAATTCCAACCAGGAAAACTCATAGGGAGGTGTTCTGAGTTCGACTCCCGGAGCAGTCCTCCATCCAAACTTGACAATGCATCTAATTTTGATGTTCTGTTACAACCAGGAGTCTCAGTAAATTTCGATAATGTCTCGGCACCTGCTATTTTGGATACAGGCGCCACCAGAAAGTTCATTCACCGTTCAGTGGCAGATAGCTTTCGAGCTTCGCAAAAACGTCTCCTACAGAATAAATGTCAGTTCCTCTCTGCGGGATCGTCAGTTATCGACGTTGCCGAAACTATTCTATGGCGCATTAAAATTCACGGATTTTCTTGGAAACATGTTTTTCATGTGGTTAACAATCTCTCCACTCAATGTATTTTAGGAATTGACTTTATGCATAAAACTGGTATGCAGTTGGATTTTATTAACGATTCATTTTGTTTCAAATTTCGCTCAGATAAAATGTTCCCCTTTGAAGAATGTACTTCTAACTACGTTGATGTGTCTCCTGTATTTTCCGTACATCTTCCATTAACTTTGATGTCCGAGCAACGTGATACTCTGAATGATTTAGTTGAGGAATTTTCTGATGTCCTCACAGAAAATTTAGGTTCTGCTGTAAATCACGAATGCCACATTGACTTGAGCGACAATGTACCTGTTCGAAGTCCTCCATTTCCTTGTAATCCGCCCAAGCTCTTGGCCATGAAAAAGTATATCAATGATTTGCAAGATCGGGGAGTAGTAGTTCCTTCCAAATCAGCTTATGGGTCTCCTGCTTTCTTAATTCCCAAGAAAGAAGAGGGCGAGTACCGGCTAGTCGTAGACTACCGAAAATTGAACAAGAAGGTAGTCTTTGATAATTTCCCACTGCCTACTATTGAGAGTGCTTTTCAGCATTTCCACGGGGCCAATGTGTATTCTATAATTGATCTAAAGAGTGCATATTATCAGATTCCTTTGGATGCTGAGAGTCGCGACTTCACTGCTTTTAACACCCCTTTCGGATTATATAATTTCAAGCGTCTCCCGATGGGTATAGCTGTTGGTGCGCAAGTCCTCAGTCGCGTGCTAGACGACATCTTGGGAGACCTGAAGTTCAATTTTGTATTTAATTATCTTGACGATTTAGTCGTCTACAGCAGATCTTTTGAGGAACATGTCGTTCATCTTAGGGAAGTTTTCTCCCACCTCAGGAAGGCCGGTCTCACTATCAATCCAAAAAAGACCTCTTTGGGCTGCACTCAAATTAAATTTCTGGGCCACATTCTGTCAGCCGATGGTATCCGTGTCATACCCGAGCGCGCAGATTGCATTCAGCAGTTACCTGTACCCACCACAGTTAGGGCCTTGAGAAGAGCAATGGGTATGTTCACGTTCTATTCTCGTTTTATCAAAAACTTCTCTGACATTTCGGCACCTCTAAATGCTCTCAAAAAGAAGAATGTGAAATTTGTGTGGGGGCCAGAACAGGACAAAGCTTTCAATGTTTTGAAAGAAGCCCTTATGTCAGCACCAGTACTGCACACGCCTGATTTCGAATCAGCTTTCTTTTTACATTGTGACGCCAGTGATTTGGCAATTTCTAGTGTTTTGAGCCAGCGTGTAGATGGAAAATTTGCACCAGTGGCCTTCGCGAGTCGTATGTTAAATCAACATGAACGACGTTACTCAATATTCGAGAAGGAAAGTCTTGCTGTGGTTTTTGGATGTGAAAAATTCAGGACTTTTTTGGAACACCGTCACTTTACTGTTTTTACCGACAATGAGGCTTTGAAATGGAGTCTTTCTCACGTGAAAAAGCTTGGACGCATCAACAGGTGGATTTTGAGGATGTCATCTTTTAAGTTTGATATCATCCACGTAAAAGGGAGCGAGAACCCGGTAGCTTACTGCCTGTCACGCATGTTTGAAGAGACCCCTAGGACTCCAATCGAGAGCGTTTATATCAGTACACCACTTCAAGAAAATCTTTTCCTATTGCAACATTGTCCTTGGTCTTTTGTGGATATCCGGAAATTCCAGTCTGAGGACCCATTTTGCTCTGACCTCCGTGCAAAAATTGCAAACAAAGGTCCGGCAGTAAGCAACTTTTGTGTTCGAAATGATGTTATTGGCTATGTTCTTCCTAACTCGTCTAAATTTAGAATTTTTTCTCCATTAGCAGTACGTGATATGCTTTTGACATATTATCATGATTCTGCACTGGGAACTCATGCAGGGATGCAGCGCACTTTCCGTAAGATATCCGGTGAATTTTATTGGCCCTCAATTAAGGTAGATGCTTTTCCTCATGTCAGAAGATGTTTAACCTGCCAGCGTTCTAAACCTGCCCAGAACACTCGTGTAGGTTTCCACCAAGCCGGTATTGTCACTCGTCCCGGCGAACGCCTTTTCATTGATTACTTTGGTCCAGTCGTGAGATCAAAATCTGGCAATCAAGCCATTTTAACTGTCATTGATGGTTTTTAGAAGTTTGTTTGGTTATTTCCAGTAAATAATATCACTTCTCAGACTACTATCCATTTCTTGTCTAGATATATATTTGGAGTTTTTGGTCCTCCCAAGTACCTTGTGTCAGATAACGCCTCTGTATTCCGTTCCAAAGTTTTTGAAACTATGGTATTTAACTGGGGCATCCAATATATTTTCTTGTCACCGTATCGACCGCAGGGAAATCACGTAGAGCGTTTTCAAAAAAACTTGAAAGCTTGTATGTCCGCTTTTCACAATACCGCTCAAACCTCCTGGGATACGAACCTACAGTATTTCAGTCTCGGGTTCAATACCTCTTTCCATTCGTCCGTTCAAACTACTCCAGCTGAATTATTCCTAGGCCGAACGCTTGTCGACCCCTTGCTACTCAAATGGAATATTGAATATCTTTCCGAACCTTCTCGCACTACCTCTGTTGCTCAAAAATGGGCCATCGCTGCCGGTCACCTCAAGAAAGCAAAAGCCAGAGTGGCGAAGCGTTACAACTTAGGCCGTCATGATGTTAAATTCCAAATTGGAGACAAAGTTTTGTGTCGTTTACATCCTTTGAGTGACGCTACCAAACAAATTTCCAGTAAGCTATGCTTACGTTGGTCAACTCCCAAGACTATTGCACGTTTTTTAAATCCTGTCTCAGTTGAGTTGGTGGACGATCACGATTATTCAGTGACTTCGGCCCACGTCACGCAGTTGAAAAAATTTGTCGAATGATCTTGTGAATTTCACCTCGCTATACTGTTGTATTTTTGTTTTCCTTTTATTCTAATTGGATGCCCGATCTCCTTAATAGCCAACCTAGGATGTGTGCCTATTCAGATCTTAATTCGTGTGCTTCCTTTTCATTTATTTCTGTAACAAGACAGGAGACACCCGTGGCCTCTTTCTCGTACGCGAGTGTGTCGTGAATACTTGACATCTCTGTCGAGCTATATCTTTGCCTGAGGCCATCAGCATATACCTGGTCGGTCACTATTTGCAAACCGCACACCTACTCCTCTTTTGTACTGCTCCTCGGCTTAACTCCTATTGTTCGGCGACAGACAAGGACCCTTCGACACTTCCTGCTTTACCTTGTAGGAACTTTGGATTTATTTTAAATTTATTGATGTAATTGACTTTTTGTGTCATGGTTTTGAGGTATCATGTACTTTTGTGTCATCTTGGTTTTGATGTTTACTGTGAGGTCATGTATTTTGTTTTGTTTTAAATTGTCAAGTGTTCTTAGAATGTCGTGTTTTGTCTAGCAACCATCCAGACGGGCAGCGAGTGACAACAAGCAGTCTTTGTGTACCTGGGCCAACACTGCTGGGGTCTTATCGGAACTCGTTAACGGACCAGTCACCCTCCACTGGATTTATACATGGCTTTATTTTCAGCTGCTGAAAAGGAGAGTACTTTCCCTTTCGAAGACATTATGACACTATTGCATATTCCTCGTTGACGCAACGAGCGGTCCTATATACAGGGTGTCCCAATTGTATTTTTTTAAATGTGATCACGATTTAACTTTGTCTGTATTTTCTCATCAGAGGCTGGAGAGATTTGGAGTCTTGGGGTAACGTCCATCTTGAAGATTTCGACATCCGCATCATCATGAACTAGCAAGAACAATGATCACTATTAATATATGAACTCACTGTATTTATTTTTGAACGCAGTAATTTTGACGTTAGTGGCTAGTGTTGACGAGCAATGAAGGGGGTACCACCTTCATTTCACGGTCAGATTAGTCCACTGTTCATTTTTTGTTGTATTCTTCTAGAGGTCTTTAGTACCCATTTTTTTCAGTATTCAATTTTTCCCCCTTTACGATTTTTTTTGCCTCTCTATTTGTAATTCTTTTTTTTTGGGGGGAGAGCAGGGGTATTTTGAACCGTTTTTATCAGGTTCATTATTTTTTTTGTCATATTATTATTGTTATTATTATTATCATCATTTCCTTCAAGTCGCATTATTGTGACATACGTTTCTCTGTCTCACCTACTGCGTTCAAACTTAGTAATTCTGCGTAAACGTTTCACCAGATGGTGAAACTTTTCACCCCTACTGACGCAATGTTATTCCATTGGCTGAGGCATAACTTGTTGCTAAGCTTTGCTTCTCCCATTGGCCCCCTCCATGTTCTGGAGAGGGGGAGTTCTGCGTCTTATTTTTATAAGGCGCGTGCCTGCGCCCTAAGCAGAAAGGTTTCTTCCTTCCAATTTTGGGCCGTCATGTAGACGGACGTGTGTGCACGTGTCGGGCTTTTGCCCGCACCCAAAAAGCAACTAAATGTAAGTACGATTCAGTCATTGAATTTATCTAACTTGAGGTCATTTTAAATTTCTGTTTATCCATTTTTTTATTTTTTGTCTACTTTGATTCACTTACAGTTTCCCTTCCTTATGATGATGTGAATTCGATCCATGAACCCAAGTCCCTTCGCCTTTGTTTACGTTAGTTTAGCGAAGTCTCTGTGTTTATTTGTCATCCCTCCCTTTCATGTAATCGGTTTTATTTTTACGTAAATCTCTCAGGTCTGAAATATCTGCTATTTTTCTACGAGGCTTAATTATGCTCTGTATTGCGTCACCACCTGGTTCGGCGTTCTTTTATGATGACCTCCGGTGGATTGTCGCATCAGAGCCTTGTTTTTTGTGGATGGAATCGGCGAAGTTACGGAGCTGAGTCTCACGTCTTCAGCCAGATCCTCCCTCTGTTTTATTGAAATGTATGTGAGCGATGGTCATCGTGCTAATCACTGTCCATACGCCACATTACTTTCTTTGTTTCATCGTATGTCGTTGTGATTCGGCATTTCTACCTCTGTGTAAGCCTACATCTTCCTACGAAGCATATTTCTTAGCTGATTGATTTTTTCTTTTATTTCCTGTCCCGGTAATGTCAAGTAATTTAATGTAATTTTCATTTCGTTTATTTTTATGTGTTAATTTTGTGTTACTTCCTCCGACTTCGTTATATTACGTAACTCTGTGTCATCCCCCACCCCCCGTCTCCCTACATACGCACTCCTCCACCCCCCACCCTTTCACCTCCTTCACAACATCATGAGCGTCTGAGTTCTGTTTATGGCGCTGGACATTCTAGTCCAGATCATGTCATCTCTGTAAGTAGTCGTTCTTGTAATCTATCCCACAAATTTCTTTAATTTCTTTAATTTTGCTTCATCTTTTTTAAGTTTTATTATTGAATCGCGTTTCCAATTAGTTGCTATTATGATTTGAATTTATTTCTAGATTCCTTTCATTTTACATTTAAGTTGCTCGTGTTTTATTTTTATTTCTAATTTGTAATCAGTACACATGTGTTTATTTTATTATTAATATATTTTTATTCAGTAAGTACAATATTTGCTTCTGTCTTATGATTTCTCGTATTTGAGTTCCTCGTTTGTCTTTCGATTCGACTTAGTCTTGGCTTCGCACTGTAGCGGAGTTACGACTAACACGGTCTCTGGGACCCTTGCTCTATTACTTAAGTTTAACTTTTCCTTTTGATTTTACCTTAAACCTTTGTTCTGGCTTACTTTCTGTGGAAGTCATCTTTCTTTCGATTCGGAATCTTGGGCCCAGCACGCATCGAAAGAAGTTTTCCTTCCTCGTTCCCTACGTAATCCTGTTTAGTTTTTGTTGTTTTTTGCTTCCACTGTATTCCTCATATCTCTGCTATTTTGTTTAACGTAAAAGCACAAGGCGGCGAAATTTCCCTATGTATCCTTGTAATCTATGAGAAGCAAGATTTAACTGCACGGCTATGATGGACCGGAACATTACCGGAAATTGAGTCTCGATACGCTTCTTTTTACAAGGGTTCAATATAGATTTTCAATAAGACTTTCCTGGGAATTGCGTTTAAAATACTGAATGTTCCTCATAATTGCTTTAATATCTTCAACTTTATCAATAACTAGCAGTAGTGACCAGCTTCGCTCGGTGGACTTATTTGTTTTATGGATGATAATGAATACTACAACAGAACTGGCACATGATAATTGAACTAACAGAAATAATATATATAATATATCGTTTTGTGGTGGTGGTAGTGCGAGAGATAAGTAGTACACTATGATGGACATAACTTCCAGTTCTTTTTCCCGTAATGATTATAATGAACAGGGAAACGGCTATTTACTAACTACAGAACTGACACATGTAATTTAAAAGCGAATTAAAAATATGATTAGAATGAGGAGTAAGTGAAATAAAAGACCCTGCCTAGGGTTGGCTGTTAGGAATGTAGAGACCAACAGTGTCGTCGTTTGTCGCATAGCGCCATAGAAGAATAATCAGAGCCCTTTGGAAAACTTCGGCTGTCCCGGGCTCCTGAGGTAGCAATAGTGTTATTTATCGCCACCTAGCGCTCAAGGATGATCGGAATAAATGAAAGTAAATTTGATAGCACCAACGCTTACTGCATTTGATAACTTCAATGTACTGCACCAAAACCATCGCACTTATCAGAGGCATAATATTTGCATTATGATAACTGTTTTAAGGGGCCTAAGAAATCTTTTTGCACTAATTTCTCCCTGTGACTGCAATTTATAAGCAGCGCAAGATGTAACTATTTTTGCAAATCTGCACACGAACACGGATAGGGACGGCGTGATGCAGCCAACAATAGACTTATTAAAATATTCTTACACATACACTACTAAAGAAATGAATGGTTCTAGGGCCCTAAAACGTGGTTTTCAAGTTCCACTTGTCTGTTATTCTAAATGTAGGGAATGGAGAAGATTTTCCAAAATATCAGCAGGGTTTCAAAGGGTATATAAAATTTGGTGCAATTAGGTGAAACGGTGCAGATTTGAATTAAAGGGCCTAAATGCAGGGAATGGAGTGATCTGTCCGATCTTTAAAGTGGGCAATGTTACCCACTGGGTTCCAAAGGTTAGGTCTAAATATGTAAAATTTGGTTCAGATCAATGAAACGGTGTAGTTTTGTGCCAAAGGGCCAAATGCAGGGAATGGAGTGGTCTGTCCGAAATTTCATGTCGACAGTGTTTCTCGTCGGGTTCCAAAGAGTAAGTACATAAAGTTTGGTTCAGATCGGTGAAACGATGTAGATTTGTGCCTAAGGGCTTAAATGCAGGGAATGGAGTGGTCTGTCCGAAATATAATGTGAGCAGCGCTGCTCGCAGTGTTCCAAAGGGTAAGTATACAAATTTTGGTTCAGATCGGTGAAAAGGTAGAAATGTGTCAAAGGGCCTAAATACAGGGAATGGAGTGGTCTGTCCGAAAATTAGAGTGGATAGTGTTGCTCATCGTGTTCAAGAGGATAAGTATGCAAAATTCGGTTCAGATCGGTGAAACGGTGTAGTTTTGTGTCAAAGGACCTGAATGCAGGGAAATTTAAAGTGGAGAGTGATACCCGCAGGGTTCCAAAGTGTAAGTATACAAATTTTGGTTCTGATCGGTGAAACGTGTAGATGTGTGCCAAAGGGCCTAAATTCGGAGATTGAAGTGGTCTGTCCGAAATATAATGTGAACAGTGTTGCTCGCAGTGTTCCAAAGGGTAAGTATACATACTGTATATTGGTTCAGATCGGCGAAACGATGTAGATTTGTGTCAAAGGGCCTAATCACAGGGATTGGAGTGGTCTGTCCGAAACATAAAGTGGACAGTGTTGCTCATCGTGTTCAAGAGGATAAGTATGAAAAATTCGGTTCAGATCGGTGAAACGGTGTAGTTTTATGCTAAAGGACCTAAATGCAGGGAATGGAGTGGTCTGTCCAAGATTATAAGTGGACAGTGTTACTCCCAGGATTCCAAAGGGTAAGTATACAAATTTTGGTTCAGATCGGTGAAACGGTGAAGATTTGTGCCAAAGGGCCTAAATGCAGGGAAAGGAGTGGTCTGTCTGAAATTTAAAGTCGACAGTGTTACCCGTAGGGTTCCAAAGGATAACTATACACATTTTGGTTTAGATCGCTGAAACGGTGTAGATTTGTGCAAAATGGCCTAAATGCAGGGAATGGAGTGATCTGTGAGAAATTTCAAGTGGACAGTGTAACTCGCAGGATTCCAAAGGATAAGCATAGAAATTTTGGTTCTGATCGGTGAAACGGTGAAGATTTGTGCCAAAGGGCCTACATGCAGGGAATGGAGTGGTCTGTCCGAAATTCAAGTGGACAATGTTACACGCAGGTTTCCAAAGCGTAACTATACACTTTTTGTTTCTTATCGGTGAAACTGCGTAGATTTGTGTCAAAGGGCCTAAATTTAACGAATGGATTGGTTTGTCCGAAATTTCAAGTAGACAGTTTTACCCGCAGGGTTCCAAATGGTAAGTATACACATTTTGGTTCAGATCGGTGCATTGGTGTAGATTTGTGCCAAAGGGCCTAAATGCAGGGAATGGAGTGGTCTGTCCAAGATTATAAGTGGACAGTGTTACTCGCAGGATTCCAATGGGTAAGTATACAAATTTTGGTTCAGATCGGTGAAACGGTGAAGATTTGTGTCAAAGGGCATAAATGCAGGGAATGGAGTGGTCTGACTGAAATTTAAAGTGGACAGTGTTACCCGTAGTGTTCCAAAGGATAACTATACAAATTTTGGTTTAGATCGGTGAAACGGTGTAGATTTGTGCCAAAGGGCCTAAATCCAGGGAATGGAGTGGTCTGTCCGAAATTTCAAGTGGACAGTGTTACTCGCAGGATTCCAAAGGATAAGCATACAATTTTTGGTTCAAATCTGTGAAACGGTGTAGATTTGTGCCAAAGGGCCTAAATGCAGGCAATGGTGTGGTCTGACAGAAATTTCAAGTGGACAGTGTTACCCGCAGGCTTCCAAAGGGTAACTATACACATTTTGTTTCTGATCGGTGGAACGGTGTAGATTTTTGCCAAAGGGCCTAAATGTAACGAATGGAGTGGTTTGTCCGAAATTTCAAGTTGACAGTGTTACCCGCAGGTTCCAAACGGTAAGTTTACAAATTTTGGTTCAGATTGGTGAAACGGTGAAGATTTGTGCCAAGGGGCCTAAATCCAGGGAATGGAGTGGTCTGTCCGAAAGTTCAAGTGGGCAAAGTTACCCGCAGGGGTTCCAAATGATAGCTATACAAATTTTGGTTCACATGGGTGAAACGGTGTAGATTTGTGCAAAAGGGCCTAAATGCAGGGAATGGAGTGGTCTGTCCGAAATTTCAAGTCTACAGTGTTACTCGCAGGATTCCAAAGGATATGCATACACATTTTGGTTCAGATCGGTGAAACGGTGTAGTTTTTTGTCGAAGGGCCTAAATGCAGGGAATGGAGTTGTCTGTTGGAATTTTCAAGTGGACAGTGTTAACCGCAGGTTTCCAAAGGGTTACTATGCACATTTTGTTTCCGATCGGTGAAACCGTGTAGATTTGTGCCAAAGGGCCTAAATGTAACGAATGGAGTGGTTTGTCCGAAATGTCAAGTAGGCAGTGTTACCCGCAGGTTTCCTAATGGTAAGTATACAAATTTTGGTTCAGATTGATGAATTGGTGTAGACTTGTGCCAAAGGTCCTAAATGCAGGGAATGAAGTGGTTGACCAAGATTATAAGTGGACAGTGTTACTGGCATGATTCCAAATGGTAAGTATACTAATTTTGGTTCAGATCGGTGAAAAGGTGTAAATTTGTGCCAAAGGGACTAAATCCAGGGAATGGAATGGTCTGTCCGAAATTTCACGTGGACAGTGTCACTCGTAGGATTCCAAAGGGTAAGTATACAAATTTTGGTTCAGATCGGTGAAATAGTGTAAATTTGTGACAAAGGGTCTAAATCAAGGGAATGGAGTGGTCTGTCCGAAATTTAAAGTGGGCTATGTTACCCGCAGGGTTCCAAAGGTTAACTATACAAATTTTGGTTCAGATCGGTGAAACGGTGTAGATTTTTACCAAAGGGCCTAAATACAGGGAATTGGGTGGTCTGTCCGAAATTTCAAGTGGACTGTGTTACTCGCAGGATTCCAAAGGGTAAACATTCAAATTTTGGTTTAGATCGGTGAAACGGTGTATATTTGTGACAAAGGGCCTGGATGCAGGGAATGGAGTGGTCTGTCCGAAATTTCAAGCGGACAGTCACCCGCAGGGTTCCAAAGGGTAAGTATACAAATTTTGGTTCAGATTGGTAAATTGGTGTAGATTTGTGCCAAAGGGCCTAAATGCAGGGAATGGAGTGGTCTGTCCAAGATTATAAATGGACAGTGTTACTCGCAGGGTTCCGAGGGTAAGTATACAAATTTTTGTTCAGATCGGTGAAACGGTGTAGATTTGTGCCAAAGGGCCTAAATGCAGGGAATGGAGTAGCCTGTCCGAAATTTCAAGTGGACAGTGTCACTCAGAGGATTCCAAAGGATAACTATACAAATTTTGGTTCAGATCGGTGAAACGGTGTAGATTTGTGCCAAAGGGCCTAAATGCAGGAATGGAGTGGCCTGTCCGAAATTTCAAGTAGACAGTGTCACTCGTAGGATTCCAAAGGGTAAGTATACAACTTTTGGTTCAGATCGGTGAAACGGTGAAGATTTGTGCCAAAGGGGCTAAATGCGGGGAATATGGTGGTCTCTCCGAAATTTAAAGTTGTCAGGGTTACTCGCAGGGTTCCAAAGTGTAAGTATACAAATTTTTGTTCAGATCGGTGGAACGGTGTAGATTTGTAGACATAACGGACTGACAGACAGACACACAGACAAATTTTGTGCTTTATATATATAGATAACGATTAATAAATTAATTAATTAATTCTTCAGCATAAATACTTTTATCTCGTAATACACGTGGCTTCAATGAGAAATGGAAATTTATCAAACCCAAATTGAGAGTCCACCCCACTCTAAATAATTCGAAAATATTGAACAATGACACCTACACCATGGGTTCAGCTAACGACAAAGGTTACACATACTGTGACCCATTAGGAACCATCGTCAATAAAGCTTGTCCCTAAGAGTAAAAATGTATTCTCAAAATTATTAAGAAAGATCAATGCCTCTCATAAAAGTTTAACTTCACTATCAAAAATACAGTATATCTGAGTGATATATCTGTTCCAAATAATTATGTTTTCAAGAAATCTTTCAATGTCAACGTGGGTGAATATCTGAGTGTATAAACGACACTCCAACAGTTTATCAGAGTCCTGACTCCATCTATAATTAACACATGTTAATAAATTCATCTTGAAAAATACTATGTTCTTGAAAATGAAAATATGCATAAGATTTTAAATGAATTAACAAAAGTACTAACAATTAATTACCAAATATTACTACAAAATGGATGCGTTCGTTATTCGAACCAAAATCCGGTTGGACATGAAATCAGCCTCGACATAAAAATCGAACCTAGACCTCTGTTCAACCATGCTTACACCAAGAAATTAACGGCAATTATGGCTACCCTTAAGTACCCAGCTAAGCCACTACTTAATAAACTGATGTTCCTCTACCTTTCGAAGAATATTCCAGCGACGTAAAAAGGATATATATATGTCTAGGAAGCCACCTCCAGACCAAGCCAAGGCACGGTATGCTCCTTCCTGGATGCCAGGGATAGAACCATGGAACCTCCCTCGTCCCAATCGCTCCTGGCTCGACACTGCCTCTCACTGTCGCATCGGAAATGTCTTCCAGACCCGTTTTGTCGAACACGATATTCCCGGATGAAGTCTATCAGTTTATTATAGCTCGCTGGCATTCGAAAGTAACCATGGATTAAATCCATCTACACTATAGTTGCGACAATACTTTGATTCATGCTCGAAGTGTTCTGCATTGCAATAGATGCGTTCTCAAATTACATGTTAGAAAGTAGTTACGCGTGATGAAATTCCTGCTGTTGCCTCGCACGTAGTGTTCATGTTATACTTCAGCCAAACATGACTACTGACATGGCTTACATCTCAATCATTCCCCCTGACGCCTCATGACGTACAGGAAGATAACAGTTTATATATTCTAAATGTACTTTTTGAACAGCCTGTGTTCATAAAGGAAATCACAGCTGTATTCCGTTGCAAGCGATAACACACAAACTAGCCCGTAATGGCGTATTTAGAGCATGTGCTGTTCGATGAAAATATCACTCCGCGTTGCATGAATATGATGAATATTTTATAAGTCCACTCGCGGGTGTAAGATATGAGATAAACTAAAAATGTTTAAGTCCCATCTCGACAATATCACAGTATTTCACTATATGCGAAATATTCTAACAAGGGAAGTCTCTGAACCGGGGAATCGCGGATCCTGCTGAAACTTAGCAAATATGTTGCTTGAGCCCAACTAGGCAGAACCATGAAGAAAAATCTTTCGGAAATTAACTCCTGCCCTCCGTAGACGGCAATAAGTACAACAATTTTGAACTGTGCGCGCTGGTCAAGCGCGGGTGTGCCTCACGCCTGATTGGTGGCTCAAAAGGTCATGCTCCAAACGACTGCCCTCCCGTACTCGCGCTCACAACCTGCGCTGCGGCGTGGACATTAATGCTGCATCTTTACAATGTATTGCACGTCGTGCTTTATTATTAATCATGCAATGTAAGGTATCACAAATACATATCATTACAACACAACACAGAGTAAACTGAATCAATAGTCAAACAAGTGAGTAAGTGACCAAGCTACTTCACATAGTTCTGACAACAGTGATGTTCGTGGTAATAATGTTGGAAACACAAACTGGTTTTACACCATCCACAACGTATGAAACACGGGCGAGTGCAAGTACTACATTGTATTGCACTGATATCGAAACAATATGGCACAGGGTGTTCAAAACCACCGGGATTGTCGGACAGGTACTGACTTCGGTACCATGCGTATTGCCACATTGAAGTAAAACGAGGGGACGACAATTGGTGATATGTCAGATTGTATTTCTCTGGGCCAAATCGATGTCAACATTCAATAACCGAACGGTGTTCGAAAATCTACGGACAAAGCTTTTCCAGACCCTAAAGCCGTATACATCCAATGGTTGACAATAGGCTGTGGCTCCAGGAGGTATCATCATCAGTCGTATGCGCTCTTCACTTTCTAACGATTTATGTCCAGAAAAGGAATCCAGAAGGAGTGCCGCATTGCCGGACGGTACATGCTGTTTGAAAACATTGTGAAACCAATCCTTCAATTGTGCGGATCCCATTTTGCCAGATTTTGTAGGAACAACGTAAATATTGTCATGTGCAAACATAGTTTCTTTCACCCTTTTTCCAAACACACCTTTTGGTTCTTTCAGAGTTATGAAGAGAGGTCCTAGTAGCTTGCCAGCTGCTGTTATTGTAGGCATTATTGTATAGCTGTGCGTTGTGGGCCCCACTGATTGCACTTTGGAGCAAACCGTTTTCGACCATTTTATAGCCAGTGTCCTACCCGAACACATCTCCAAATTGAACCCACTTTTATCACTATTACATACGTTCTCAGGGCCGAGAGAATCAAGAACCGATGTAACCTCTTCTACGAATATTTCTGCTGCTGACATAATATCCATTTCTCGATGGACAATCTTTGATGTCGTCACAGTTGTTATTTTTCGCGAAATGATATTATAGCGATCCTTAAAGTGCTGCACCCAGGAATGGCTGGCTTTAAACCTCGTACATTTTACGTCCTGTGCAGCTAGCATAGCCCATTGCTGAATTGTCACGTCATGTATTATTTCATTATTCTGATGGGCAATGTCAAATTGGGCTTTTACGACACATGTTATTCTCCTCAATTTGTCGCGGCGGGTGCCTCTCCTTTTCACTTGCTCTGCCCACAAATATAAATCTTTCTTGCTTTTTAAACTGTGAAACTTACTTTTTACCGACGAAAAAGAAAGCAGACGCCTCTTACCGCTTTTCCAATAATCAACAGCATTTTGTATGTATTCCATACCTACAGCTTCATCTGACACTTTCCTGGGTGATCTATTGGTGGCAGCCCAAATATTATCTTCATCAGAGATGTTGGTGTTACTGTCATCCGGTAGCTCATGTGTGGCGACAGTAAGAGTAGAATAGGAGTCCACGTTCATAGTGCTGTTCTCTATACAAACAGTTATGATACCTGTAAATATCAATTAGCACGACAAATAAACACACTTGTTACAAGAGACGAACGCCAGAAAGTCAGATAGGCACAAAACCATCATTAGCCTATAGCCTACAGCCTACCATCCAAACTGTCCAACAGGTCCTGTTCTTGAATGCTGAGAGGCCTTTCCATACATTTTCCATATTTTTCCTCCAGACAACATATAACTTTTGCAATGTTAATATTCATCATGCAATGCATGGGACACTCTCCGTATACGGATATAAGCGTATGCCGGGTCTGTCGCCTCTCATTCGGTGACTGTACACCGTAGGCCGGGAAGAACCTCCAACGCAGCCAATGAAGCTCACGCCGCTGGCGCACCAATTTAAACGTGTAAATCTTAATTTTTCATCTAGCACAAGGGGAAGTTAATTTCCGAAAGATTTCTCTTCACGGTTCTGCCTATTTGGGCTCACGCAACGTATCTGCAAAGTTCCAGCAGGATCTGCGATTCCCCGGTTCAGAGACTTCCCTTGTAAGTCCACAAGACTTTAATATAGTAATTGACTCCGGTCGGCACACGTTTTACGTTTCACGGAGCACTTTCGAACTGAAAACTTCCGACCGGGCTCACAATACGATCTGTCTCTCCTGTCGCTCGTGCATGTTACATGTAAGCTATGTCATCCCCACCCTCATGCGTCCCAGTTCGATGATAACCGCACGTGGTGGTACATGCATCTCATTACATAAATAGGCTTCTTCTTAACAAATACACTCATGTGTTAGCTTCCTGCCATAATAATGTGACTTCTGATATGCAAAATACAGCGTAAACAGCTCGTAATTCCAATTAATAAATATATCAATATCTCAGGTACATAGTTCGATTATAATCGATATCTGTCATAAGAGCCGTAAGACATGCTATCCTTCATGCCCGCTCGTTGGCTGTCGTCAATGGCGTAGCCAGGGGGGGGGGGGGTTAGGGGAACCCCCATTGGAAATTCGGCAGGTTGTGATTTGTGTCTGTGGTGATGTACGGTTGTAGCCTTACGCCCCAAGTCCCCATTTGTGGCTACACACGTCTTCATGACAACGTATACGCAGTCTACCTACAGATCGCGAAGCTTGGCTCATTCTTTTCTACCGCGAGACAATAATGCTCTCATGCAGCCAGCAAGAATGTGCCGACGGTGCTATGTTGGTGTATGTGGTTGTTGCTGGATTTACTGTATGTGAGCATTGTGAAAAGTTTATATCTTTAATTTAACATGTGCTTTACAAGAGGAGATGTGCAGTGCAATAAAAAGATCTGATATTAGAAGAAATATTTCAGTGTTGCTTAACAGTCGGTCAACACGAGTGTACGGTACCCAATTAGATTAGGTGGGCAGTGACAATTAATCTTCTAATGCCTGAAATAAAAATACATGAATCGTTTATACACTTAATAAAACACTTCTTACATAAAGGGGGCCGGGGGTGGTTGTATGAGAAGCGTTTTATTAAAAGTATAAATAATTATTGTATTATGATTTACACAGGAAAATTAATTGTTACTCCTCGCCCAATCTAATTGGGTGTATTCGTGTTGACCGACTGGGAAGTCAGACTGTTCAAATAGCAAGACGACACCCGAGTTTCCAAAGGACCCTAAAAGGTAAGATTTAATCTATCGAATTTAGGCTAGTGTTAAAAAACTTTTCAAGGGGAGCGTGATGGTGCAGTGGCTTTGCTGCTCGTAAATCACCCGGACGGCTGGAGTTCCAATCCCGGTGACAGTGGGGTGGAATTTTCACCTGAAAAATTACGTGGCGTCAGGAAGGGCATCCGGCCTTAAATCCCCGACCAAAACCAAAATGAGTCTGATTAGCTCCGGTGACCTCAATTAATTGGGATATGCAGTAGAAAGTATTATAAAGCTTTTCAGTCAAACAATGGAACTAGGTCTTTAACTGGTTATAAATCAATAATATTGTTATTGGTTTTAGGTCCCTTTTAACTACTGTGGCTTTTAGAGACACCGGGGTACCGGACATTTGCCCTGAAGGGGATCTTTAACGTGCCAGTAAATCTACAGACACGGTTCCCTCGCATTTATGCACCCTTAAATGCCAGCTGACTGCGCCAGGATTAGATCCTGCAACCTTGGGGACAGCAGGCAAGAAGGTTACCGCTGACCCACGCAGGCAGTCGGTTATAAATCAGAAGCATGTCTCGGTAGAATATCTATGCATGGCTTTGGTGGCGTAGTCGGTAGCATGCTGTAATGCTATGCCCAAGTTCGTGGGTTCAAACCCAGTCGAAGTCGTCGGGCCCATGTCATAGATTTATGGCACGTAAAGGAACTTACAACTACAATTGGTAGTGTGTAGCGAAAATGTGTAGGCTATTGGATTAGACACGCTCTATCATGTTCAAATGTACGCCGTTGGGTCTCAGTGACAGTGGCGTCTGGTAGCTTAAATTGGAACTACTTGACATTGTAATTGGAAAACCTACGGGCGTTCATGTGAAATGCCCTGCTATGGCCATTAGCTGAAAATCAAATATAAATATCTATGCATTTTGAAAATTAAGACCTACGGTAGGTAAATAAACGTAAAAGATGTAATCTCAAACGCGTGCCGACGTTTTAATTTTCAGATGTAGAAAATGGCATTTTAATAGTCAGAGAGCTGATTTAATGAATAAATATTTTGTACAATAATATAAACTTATTCTCGGATCCTTTGGAAGCAAGCCAATTTATGTCGTCAGGATAGGCTCACAAACTGTTTGTTAATTTTCTTATGGAATACCTGGTCTCCCACATAGCTGCTGTGAAGGTACGGTACACAATTGCTATTGCCGATATTTTGTAAAATTGGCATTGAATTATTTTGTCAAATTCAGGAATGAAAGGTTTCAAACACACAGAAAAAATACGAAGTACCTACAATTGAGCCATTTACCTTAAGATCCTTTTATACTTATCGTTTCACAAATCACACTGGTATTTTTACTTATTAACTATAATGTTAACGGAATAACTAGCTTTTGATATGGTTAAGAATTTGATATTGTAGGGGACCTGAGAGGGTGCCCTCCACAATGTAATATTTGGGGGGATGAAATATGAGTACCTGGGGGATGCTTGGAACTCGAGTGTAAGAGGTGTCGGTTATGGACTGGTTCGAGAGCGTGGGAGCAGCTCGAGAGGAGAATACCCAAATGTACTGTTTGATTGGGTAGATCGAGGGTGTGATAACGGAGAGAAGGGCGGTTCAGTAAATACGGATTTAAACGGTACAGTCGCTAAGCGGCTTAATGTTAGCGTAAGCGAGCGGGCTGAGAGAGAGCCTGCTGATTCAAGCACTGTGATCGTGGCTATCTGCTGACGCCACGAAACAATTGAACAATAATGCTAGGGGATCCTACCTAGAGGGAATCTAGAAGGGTAGGAACTTACCAGCTAGTCAAATAAATGTAAGGACCAGTTATCTAGAGATTGTGTTATTTTAATGAGTGTACTTCTATGCAGAAGTATTAATAAAGTTTTCAGAACAGCCAAAGTGCTTAATACTACTCCAGTACAAATAATAGGGGAGGAAAAGTGTAAATGTGTGTGTATGTGAAGATGCTCGCTTCACTTACCAGGCTGGCGCAGTCGTCCGGCAGAAGTTTCACACTACAACACCTGACTGAGAACGAATGACCAGGAGGCATGACCTCTGGGAGTTTTTATAGAGCCTGTGTGCCGTGTTTGCAGAATTGTGCATTCCTTGTGAGTCGTAGCCCATTCCTGGTGTCATTGGGCTCAGGCATGAGGCCACCTGAGTGCATTGAAGTAATGAGTTTTATAGATTTATAGATGCAGTCGTAGATTGTAGAATTAAGTTTATGTTGTGTGTTTTTAGGGGGTGTAATTAGTAGGGGATAAGGGTGGCATACCCTACGGGTATAACAACTCCCCTGGCGGAGTTAGTCATCGCCCTCGATGACGGGACGAGACTGAGACGTAGGGGTATTGAATGGAAAATAGGAACTTTTTCTTCTTTCTTGTAAGTCTTCTTTCTTCAGTTCTTCTCTTCTTTCTTGTCCCTTTGTAATAGGGTAGAAACGTTGATGGTGGGTAAGTATGTGGCCTCATGGTAGGCGAGTCGTGGATTTGAGGAGAGTCGATGTACAGAAAGATGGGGTGCCCCATGAGATGTAACGTAGATTGATGTGTTGGAGATGTGTGTAGGTAGTGCCTCTTAGGATGTGAAGTGGGCGGCGTTGGTTGGTGTGCAGCGAGCAAGTGTAACTGTGTGAGTGTGGGAACAATATTTCTTCGTACAATCAAATCTTTGTTTACAATATTGGTGCTCTGAGCACATAATAAGGAATACAATGCAACAATAAAATCATTTGATAAACCTTCGGAAACACTATCTCACTATGGAGCATAAATAATAACAATGAATACAATGGAACAATAAAATCAACTGATAAACATTTGGAACCACAATCTCACTATGGAGCATAAATATATCAATAATCAAAAAGAAGGGGTGGCTACCCCGAGGGGGAAAATACATCTGGAAGGGTGGTTTGTACACTCCGTCCGCTCTTGAAGGACGGGATGAAAACTGCCCTCGGGTTGTCAAAATACTTTCGGGTATACAATCAAAGACGGTGTAACATAATATATATAGAGTGATAGAATAGAGAAAGAGAGAGAAATGCCTTGGGGTGTAATTAAGGGGAAGATAAAAACGTGCTTATTGTGGGGGGAGAAAGAAGGCATTTGTACAATATGCATTTTAGATGAAAAGAAAGGAAAAAGAAAACAATGCATATAGCATGTGTACATAATAATTGTATAAATGTGATAGTGAACAGGGTGTATTTCATGGTTATCCGAAATATGTGGCAATGTTGCCTTCTTCGTAGATATATTTTTCTGACATATTAACATCCATATACAAACGGAATAGTCATCCGACTATCCAATATTCCTCCTGTATCATATACCATATAAACATTGATTCGTAATCCTAAGCGCGCGCTAATGGCTAGAATGAACTTAATAAATATGTAATCCTATGGCCAGTGCATATAAATTAAACCTTTCATGGTTCGTCCCCTGTGGGAGGACGTCCCATCTTGACAGGGAAGACCGTCCCTTACATCAGGTGGGTACAATCGTCGCTGCCGCATTGCACCTTTCATTCAGGTGTATCATGAGATCCGTCCCTAGGGAGTGGATATCCCACAGTTATCCCTTACCGTGGTACGGTTATGGGGAATAGTAGGGAGATGTGTGGGGGGAAAAGTGTAAAAGCTGGGGGTGTGAGCTCTGTGTACGGGAGAGATTGCGACTGGCGCGTGGTAGGGCGTTGGCAAAATACATACAAGGGACAATATACAAATCGCCACCTGTGGGGAAAGAAAGAAATGTACGAAAGTATGTATTCATGACTGCCGACTGGAACGTGGACCTGTGAAAGAGAGTGGCATACCTGCTGATATCATATACTGTTGCATTAGTGCACATGTAAATTAGTATGACCTGCAACCCTTGGTTGAGGTCAATAATGATGCCATGGATATTTGTACTCTGCTCCCTGGGCAATACTGTGTACCATAGTCGTTCGCTGGTGAAGTGTGGAAACCTGTGTTAGTGTAAAAAAACAACGAAAGACGTAAATCATATCGGAAAGAAATACATGTGTGTATTATCAACTGTGAATAAGTACATTATCCATAATGGCACTGATATCACCATATACATGGTTAGTACCCCTGGGTACCATGTGTGTACGCTGGCGTCCCATGTTGGAGCTCACCTGGAAAAAGAAATCATGGGGAAATATTATTTGACATGAAGTCAAAGGTGGACGCCGATCGCTGATCAATCGATCGCTCCTGTATAAGCGCATAATCAAAAATCGTCATCTCGAAGTATCGAATTATCGAAGGATCGAAATAGTCATTGAGATCGTATTCTCGGACTTACATGGCTGACATAAGGTCAAAGGCCACTGCCTATCGATGATCGATCGCATGTGTGTAACCGCATAATCAAAGAGTCGTGTTATCGCATGTCGCCTATAGCATCTCGCATATCGCATATCACCTTCGTAGTCTTCATCTGGGGTATGATCAAAGAGATCATCGGCGATCAATACCTCGGCCAGGAAAATTCATATCGTAGCGTCTTCCTCGGGGGTATGATCAAAGAGCTCATCGGTGATCTATACCTCGGCCCGGGATATAATCGTTGATGATTTCGTCTGCGTGACGTGTGTAATGGCTGCCCAAGCCCTTTCGACGCGCAATGTCGACATGGAAAAACTCGAGGTCCGCTGACCTACATGTAAGTGGGCGGCGTTGAATGCACTGCCCTACATTCCTTATTTATTCAAGTTCACCGGGCGTGGGATTCAACGTGGGGTGTGTGCGTCACGCAGGGTGTGGGTGTCCTCTTCACCGCACGTCCGGGTGCGGGCTGTGTTTCTTCACTCTCTGCGAACGGAAGGCTCGTCCCCCGCCTTAGAGACACTACTTAACATATCAACTAACTAAGAGTCTAGTCTAAAATGTTGTCGTCCTTGGTGGATGTTCTATTTCGTCCGACGCTGATTGAGCTATTTCTCCCATCGAACAGTCAAGAGTCCACCTGCAGGTCTGGCGTTTCTGACCGTAGTGCATAATGGGTGTAGCTTTCCGCTGCGTCGGGGACAGGCTAGGTAAACCTTACAACTTTGGCGCTTGCCCACACTATGTCATCGCCGCTTCGACCTTCCGTCGTTCTGTCGACGTCTAAGGCAAGGTCTAACATTGCCTTGTCAGGTCTGGCGTTTTGTCTGGTCTAAGTCGGTCATTCGATTATCAGGAGTCTTCCTGACTGTGCTGTAGTGCAATACTCCATCTGCAAGATTCAATCGTGACACCTTGTGGACTTACAAACCAAGGAAAGTGTGTTGCGAGATGTTGTGAGTGTGGGGAACAGCGTGAGGTTAGTATGGGGGGGGGGATGTGGCACAGTGCGCATTCATTGCGCCTAGCTTTCAGATTCCCAGCTGATTTCAGTGATGTTCTCCATTTTTGCACGGTTAGTAGGTGAAGACGGGAGTGGGAAGGTATATCCCATGTTAATAATTAAGTAGACATGTTAAATCGTGTTATAATTTGGGTAAGAGGAAGGCTAGAATGGGACGGGGTCCTGCGGTAGTATAAGGTTGCAGGAAGTTTTTTAAATGGTGAGGAACATACTACTGGTGGGGTGTTAAATATACCTCATGCAGGTAAAAATATAACATGCGTGTGAAAATATAAATAATGTAATAATGATAATGTTGTTAGTACCTTAGTAGGGGAAAGTTAATTATAACTCACTGTCAGCTTACAACTCCGAAGTGTTCCAACTTAGTTGGTTGGTTGGTTCCTTAGTTTAGGGGCTGCGACAACGCGGTCATGTAGCCCCGTGTACTTTGGGTGTGTGTAGAATCTGTCTGATAACCGGTGTTAATTGTGATGACTGTATTAGTGTGTGTATCTGTTTTTTAATTCAAGTAGGGACTGCAACTTTGAATTTTCAAATAGTTCCTACTTTTGCCGCCAAACGCCACCGTCAACGACTACTAGGCCTAGTTCAGAACTAGCTACTAGACGCCACCGCAGTCGGCTCTTGGCAACGAACGTAGCAACCTAAGAGCGTTGTTTATATTCTTAACCTATCCAATTTAGTTTCACACAGGTGTAATTAGTGGAAAGATATTTAACATGCCATAAATCTATGACATGGGACCGCCGGCTTTACTTCCCCTCCGAAGGAAGGCATACTGAGGGATTTTTAACGCTCTTAAAAAATCCGACGGCTTCGGCCGGGTTTGAACCCGCTATCTTGGGCATAGAAGCTCAGCATGCTACCAACTACGCCACCGAAGCCGCCTGTTCCAACTTAACACTTAGCTATGAGCGATCAAACGTGGGGCGCACCTTTGGTGTAGCATGGACACCAAGTGCCTCGCATAAAAAGGGGGTGGGGGAGATGTGTTAATATGTTAATGTGTAACTTGTGTGCCAATAATCAAGGACCTGTACAGTACGGAATTGACGTCGGGCATCTGTGTCCTGACCGAAGAATGCACTGCTATCTGGCTTTGTTATATGAGAACTTTCTCATCAATATATGTGTATCCTATCAAGGGCCTGGTCATCTTATGTATATAATTTTCTTAATATCTATGGGAAGGTCACTGGGTTGTAAAAGGATGCCCTGTGAACTATATTACCCATTAGGAATATTGGTGGGATTATACCCGAAGGTATATCCAATACTAGGTAGTAGCTAGTACTATGTATGGACATATGTATCCGATTGTCGGATATATAAGATAGGCTGGGTAAAATGCCGCGCTATATGGCTGCTGACTTCTGTAAAAACACTATACTATCGCTGTATAACGGCATGCTGCTATCTTACCTGGGAGGATGCAACTGTGTGTTTGTGCCTTAACCTGCACAAATAGTTTCATCTGTGTATCTGGGACTGAAATTCTATCAACCGTGTGCTCCTTATAATATAGTTATGGGGGAAGCGTGTCCCTTGGGGGACTATGTCTCTAAGAGACGCCATTTGGAGTGTGGAGGCTTGTGCTATATACCATGTGTCTTGCCAACCTATGTTTGTGGCATTCAGAGTCTGTAAGGAATACATTTTCTTTGTGGTATCCTAGGTACACCTGGGGCGTATGTGGGGAATAATAGTGGAAGAAAAAAATAACAATTATAATATGTAAGTGTGGACCCTTGTATGGGATCTTATGGGAATAATGGTGTATGATTACCGTGATAGGTCCTGTTCAGCGGGAATCGTAATGGGGTGGCTCCCTGCTAAATGATCATAATATAGGCAGAGATCATAAAAAATGGATGCCCAAATATATAGTGGGCTATGAATATGTCCCTTGTTAGAAATAACTATCTGTGTCGAGATCAATCGACGTGTGGGATGTCGGTGCTGATCCCTTTATGTGTGAACAGTGTTGTATAAAAAAATAAACTCTATAAAAGTGTTATGGCTGACATTCACCATGTGGTGAGAAGTACTATGTTCGCTCTTTGAAGATCAAGGGGAATATCAGTATTCTATGGGTGAATATTCCCTAACTGTGTCGGGCAAGGAATGTACTAGGGCCCTGTGAGCATTGAATATGCTGTTACGGCGATATATTGAGTGTAGATGGTGTCAAACATGTGTCAGTGTGACAACCGTATTCAAATGTAGCGCGCTCTTTGCGTCCCGTAAATTAATGGCCGATCTGTAGTACCACGTGGTATGATACCTGAGTAGGAGATAGTTTCCCGTGTCGGGTGGGCGGGTGTGACAATATGTGCTGTTATCAACAGCAGAGTGGGTCGCTGTGACTGGCTGTATGGTACTGTATGAGGTGGGCCTGGTAATCCGCGCGCGTGATTGGGTCGCAGCGGCTACCGCTTATGTTAAAGCATGGCGGCTTTTGTGTACATTGTGTGGACGCATGGTCAGTGGTGTCAGCCTAATGACAGTATGGTATCCACTGTGTATACTGCTGTTACCGTGAAAGTGTGTTAATATTATAGGCTATGTAAAAGATGCTATCGCCTCTAGTGGAGAATGGTAGAAGTCTGTGTTCTTTTGTATGCCTGGGAATATAGTATCCCTAATGTCGGTACTTCAGTAAAGCGGAAAATAATGTATCGCCGGTGTTTGCAACTTCGTAGGGCGGAAAATAATGTATTTTCGGTGTCTTGAACTGCGTGAGGCGGAAAATAATGTATATTCGGTGTCTGCAACTGCGTAAGGCGGAATATAGTGTAGGCCGGATATGAACTCCTGTGTTAGGGGAAATATAGTGTTATCCTAAGGATTGGTGGCACGTTATGTGGGAAATAGTATAATCCGGAGGGTGTGTCTACTGTAGCGCATGAGTACTTATGCCTTCGCCTTCCTAAGACGGAAAATATTACGTACTCTTGTGTTTCCACCTCGTAAGACGGAAGTAATAGTGTAATACCGGAATTGCGTAGTAAATTGGTTATTGTGTCTCATATGAGGGTGATTGTATGTCTGGATACATAAAGTATATCCCTCTGGGCCGATAATAGTCCGCAACTGAGGTGTGCAAGAGTGGTATACCGTAGGTGAATATGTAATTAAGGGAAAGTGATCCTGAAATCCATGTCATATGGTTTGTGAATGCAAGTGCCCATTTTAGTGTTTGAATTAATAGGATCATTGGGCCTTTGTCTATGAGCGTCCTAAAAGTAACGCACAGAGGTGGTCTGGGATGTCCTCTGTTAATCTAACAGCCGTGATTCCTGAGTACACGTATGTGTAAACATGAAAACTGCCAAACGGCGGAAATCCCAGTTCCCTATGTAGAAATGGCTAGATATTTATTTTACATTGTTTTTGGGAAGGGGCGCTTTGACGTGGCTTACCACGATACTCTTCCTCAAAACGTAAAGTAATTATAAGCAATGGCGTTGATAGTAGGTGTATGTATATATGAGGATATATACAAGTATATAGATAGGCATATTTTATAGCGTGGATGCCTTTCTAGCCAAAGAATGATCCTGGATGCAATTGTGGAGCTATTATGTGTGTTCAATGGGATTTACATGGACTGTGGAGACCGTCCTTGGCCTTGTGGCCCTAGTCAAGATATATTGTGACTGCATTATTGAATATTATGTCGGCATATGGCAGACTATTACTGACAGTTCATAACTTGGCGTGTAGATGAAAGAATGGTGCCCTATATGGTCCGTAAGGAGAATAGCCCCAGCCAAGCGGTTTAGCCGCAAGTCCGAACCTTCGTAGACTAAGTAATGGATGATATAATTAAATTTTGAATGCAATTCCCTAATCGTTGGCTAAAAATGGTGACGCCTCGTTGGTGAACTGACTGCAATGCATGTCCCTATGTCGTTATGGTATGGTCAATGCGACCGCATAGAAAAGAACAAAATATATAAAGGCCCATTATGGGGAAAGATAAAAATGCGTCTGTATGGGAGTGAGGTGGGCCGCACGCGGCTTATATATGTTGGTCATCCTGTCGAGTACATGCTGTGAGCATTGTGAAGATGTGTGCAGCGTCATCTCGCTCGTTTCCAGTACAGCGCGTGTGGACCTCTTCTCGCTGCCGGTAATCAATGTGAATGCTTGTCCGCAGTGGCCAGTGAAATGTACTAAACAATGTGCCATGAGTTTATTGTGTATGATATTGTAAGGCCGACGTAAGTATTTCCCTATCCTTTCTCCGACAAGTGTGTGGTCCTGATGACCTGTTGTGTCCAAGTGTAGGGTTTCTTTGCCTGTACTGAAGGCTGCTAAACTGTGTTATTGTGGTAGCTTGTAGGTAGCATTATCGATGCATCGAACTCTTGTCGTTGTGGTAAGGAGTCTGTGCCTATATTGAAGGCCGGTAATCTGTGTTATTGTGATAGGCAGCTTGTGCCTATATTGAAGGCTGCTAACCTGTGTTATTGTGGTGATGAGTCTTCGCCTGTGCTAAAGGCCGTTAAACTGTGTTATTGTGGTGTCCATGAAGGTAACCGTAAGCTACGCCTATGATCGTATGTGGACGCGGTATATTGAATAAATGCTCGCCAAAGTGCTATCTGACGCGGTGATAAGTAAGTGGAACGAGGCTGTAACCTCGCCTCGGTGTGAGGTCGATTCGGTAATCCGTGCACCTCGTGCTTGTGGGTGTAGTATGTCTTCGCAGATCGTTCCTATTTGTGTGTTATTATTAACGGTAATGCTAGTATGAGTATATTTGATTAAATAGCTTTTGTTACGTCATGCGGGGCCTCTAATTGGTGTGCCAGTGTATTTTTGAATCTTTGGTCGGTCGCTACCTAACTAACCCCGTGGCACTACAGCCCTTGAAGGGCCTAGGCCTACCAAGCGACCGCAGCCCAGCCAATTGGCCTACAGATATTGGGGTGATGCGTGGTCAGCACGTCGGGTCCCCTCGGCCGTTAAACTTGGTTTTCGTGACCGGGGCAATGTCTCACAGTCAGACATCTACTCAATTGTACTCACGAGGCTGAGTGCACCCCGTTCCAACCCTCACGTCAGTTTTAAAATCCCTGACGGAGCCGGGGATCGAACCCGGGGCCTCCGGGTGAGAGGCAGGCACGCTACCCCAACACCACGGGGCCGGCGTCGGTCGCTACCGAATGTATATAAAATTGTTACTTATGTAAGTTGCTATCAGTGTATATCGTGTCTACCGGTGCCTTGTGAGGGCATGTAAGTCTATTGACCCTGTTTTAAGGTAAGTGAATCTTCAGTCGGTCGCCTAATGGACCTGTGCCTGGGTGTGATTGTTAGTGTAAAGATGTTAGGTGGCTATGTTTCCCTTCATACTAGAGTGTGACCTATACCGTATGTGCGGTCGGCTACTATAAGCGAAGCTTTCTGCGATCTTACGCGTGGACTCCGGGTGAATGTACTGGAGTACGCATGGCTGTGTAGGAGTGTGCCTGGGCACGTGATTTGCCGTGAACACCTGTTGCTATGGAAGGAAGTGTGGAACGCTGAGTGGACAAATTGGCTCAACTTACCATGTCCTGACCGTGCAGTGTAATGACCTGCGCTGGCTGCGTTGAAACATGTGTTAGGTTGTGCATACAATTCAATTCCCTAGCGATTGTTATCTGACCCAAGTATGATACAAGTACACAATAAAATACTACACTATATGGTAAGACACTCTTAACATTTAAACATGCAACTTATAACTAGGTCGTGTATAGGCAGTGTGTGGGACTGGTATCGACACCTGCTTGTGAATATGGCTACTAGATGCCATAGCGGGTTTGGCGCTCTTGCCAAATCTTGCCTGGTATATTATGTCCATGTGGACTTATGGGGATGGTGAGACACGTTTAGCTGCTACATGTGCAGCTAGCCTCGACATGTCTTACTCTATATTTATACCTATGTTAGGTGCCTAAAAGGAAAATGGCCCTGGGTTCTAGGTGTGTGATCTACTATGTTATGTCCTGAGCGGGTTTCTACCGTAAGGAGTACCTCTTTTGCCCTCGGATGGCTAATGCAGTTTTAGCTCCCGGAATCCATTCAGGGGATGCATCCGGTGTTCGGGGCGTTTGGAGGAGGGTGATTTTAGGTTTAAGCCGCCTTGGCTCCTCTGTGGGTGTAAATGGGATTCGTCCGTGTACCAGTATGACTTTTCGGCGGGACGTAGGGCCGTTGTTCGCCCGCAGATGCAGTAACGTACTAGGGGGCAGTGTAAGTGTGGAGGGTGGAATATGTGTACGTGGAGGCTTAAATGTATGTAATTGTGTGTTCCCGGGAAGCGAGGATGCGATATGTGGCATGTATGTAATGGCCACGTCGCCCTCCTTCCTAATTGGAGTGGGCTGTATGGAGACGGTCCTATTGGCCATCCTGGAGGTAATTTCTGCAATGCCCCCTTCTAAATGTGTAGGCTTGTGAGCTAAAAGCTCAATCAATAGAGAGTTGGCCTGTAACTGACGGTAACGTCACCACAATGCGGCGTATTGCAGGGTAAGTTCCCTGGCCTGTTCCGCCACTCTGGTGTGGGCAGTGTTCACTCTAAGGTGTTCTTCCCTGAGTTCAAAGTATTCTTTGTAAAGAGCCTCGTGTAATAAGTGTAGTCTCCTGTGTGTGTGACTAAGCTGTTGCCTGATTGCGGGGATGGGGCCTCTAATAACGTATTGTGGTCCCTCTTCGTGGGATAGGGTACCCAGAATTCTAATGTATTGGATATGCAGCATTTCTTGCACGCGGTTCAGGTGGTCCTGTTTATCCCGCATATACTTGTGCCATGCAATCAAGTTCTGCAATGCGTCTACTCGCTTCAGTATAGTCAGGCGGTAGAGAGATGCCATATTGTATGTGTAAAGAAAAATGGTCTGTGTCCGTATAAAGGTATATCCTAGCCTGGTGTGGGGCTGCTACCGTTAGTAAATATGCCTGGCTTGTTCGGGGGAAATTCCGTATTGTGATCGTTAAGTATGTATGTACAGGGGCGTATTGTCTGCAGGGATGCGTTACTTATTATGTGTATCTATTTCACTCTTAGTATTTAAACATATATGGATGTATTCGGGCTATCCAATCCGTGGGAAGAATATCCCTATTATTATGTACTCTCCCCTTACTCTACGGGGATGGTGGAGCTAATAGTACCCTTGCTATCCCTTCTGGGGTACTGGGGGTTAGGGTGGGCGTGTAATTAATTAAGATAAAGATCTATCGCTTGTTCAATGTGTACCTTTTTATTTGGGGGTATAAAAATAATTTTTTTGTTGTTGTTAAAGGGTGCTTATTAAAGCCCTAAAACTGTCTGGGGTTGGGGGGTTGGGCGGGCAATTAATAGTAATGTATTGGCGCTATTAACACTGTAGCGTACTCAGAAAAAAAATCGATTTGAGTGGCGTATGCTTGGCTTGTAAAAGGTAATTTGGGATCTTTTCCGCGGAATTACGTTGTTTGTAATCCCTGGGGAGTTGTCCTAAAACAACGTCACGGTACCCCGCGCGTCCTCCAATTGTAGGGGACCTGAGAGGGTGCCCTCCACAATGTAATATTTGGGGGGATAAAATATGAGTACCTGGAGGATGCTTGGTACTCGAGTGTAAGAGGTGTCGGTTATGGACTGGTTCGAGAGCGTGGAAGCAGCTCGAGAGGAGAACACCCAAATGTACTGTTTGATTGGGTAGTTCGAGGGAGTGATAGCGGAGAGAAGGGCGGTTCAGTAAATACGGATTTAAACGGTACAGTCGCTAAGCGGCTTAATGTTAGCGTAAGCGAGTGGGCTAAGAGAGAGCCTGCTGATTCAAGCACTGTGATCGTGGCTACATGCTGACGCCACGAAGCAATTGAACAATAATGCTAGGGGATCCAACCTAGAGGGAATCTAGAAGGGTAGGATCTTACCAGCTAGTCAAATAAATGTAAGGACCAGTTATCTAGAGATTGTGTTATTTTAATGAGTGTACTTCTGTTGTTGTTTGAGTCTTCGGTCTTTTGACTGGTTTGATGCAGCCCTCCATTCCTCCCTGTCCTGAGCTTATAGATTCATCTCTACATAGGTACCACACCCTACATCCGAGGCACATATTCTAACCTTGGTCTACCCCTACAGTTCTTGTCCTCGACCCTTCCTTCCATAACTAAGCTTGCTATTCCTGGGTGTCTTAGTATGTGTCCTACTAACCTATCTCTTCTCTTCATAACCAGTCGCCAGAAACATCTCTCCTCTCCCACTCGTCTTAATACCTCTTCATTTGTAACCCTATCTACCCATCTGTTCTTCATCATTCTCCTGTAACACCACATTTCAAATGCTTCAATTCTCCTCTTTTCTGCTGCACCAATAGTCCAAGTTTCACTTCCATAGAGCGCCACGCTCCAGACAAAGGCTTTCAAAAATGACTTCCTAATACCTAAATCTATATTCGATGTCAACAGATTCCTTTTTTGTATAAATGCTTTCCTTGCCTGAGCCAAACTACTTTTTATATCCTCTTTGCTTCGTCCATCACTGGTTATTTTGCTTCCAAAGTAACAGAAGTCTCCTACTTCCTTCAGCTTTTCACCTGCCAATTTGATGTCCATAGAGGTTTCTGATTTATTTCGGCTGCACTCTAGTATTTTTGTTTCACAATTATTAATTTTCATCATGTATTATTTCCGTAAGATGGAGTCCATACTATTCAAAAACTAATTCAAATCCTCAGGCTTGTCGGCCAAGATGACGATGTCATCAGCAAATCTCAGAGTTGAAATTATTTCTCCTTGAATCTTCACTCCAACTTTAAATTTTTCTTTAATTTCCTTCATTGCTTGTCCAATGTAAAGATTGAAAAGTATGGGTGATAAGTTGCAGCCTTGTCTAACACCTTTCTGAATATCAGCTTCTCTCTCATGTCCTTCAGCTCGAATGAATGCTGTCTGGTTTCTGTGTAGATTGTAAATCACCCTCCTATCCCTGTACTTTATTCCAATAGATTTCAAAATGTCAAACAATTTACTTCAATGTACTTCTATGCAGAAGTATTAATAAAGCTTTCAGAACAGCCAAAGTGCTTAATACTACTCCAGTACAAATAATAGGGGAGGAAAAGTGTAAATGTGTGTGTATGTGAAGATGCTCGCTACAATTACCAGGCTGGTGCAGTCGTCCGGCAGAAGTTTCACACTACAACACCTGACTGAGAACGAATGACCTGGAGGCATGACCTCTCGGAGTTTCTATAGGGCCTGTATGCCGTGTTTGCAGAATTGTGCATTCCTTGTGTGTCGTAGCCCTTCCTGGGGTCGTTGGGCTCAGGCACGAGGCCACCTGAGTGCATTGAAGTAATGAGTTTTATAGATTTATAGATGCAGTCGTAGATTGTAGAATTATGTTTATGTTATGTGTTTTTTGGGGGTGTAATTAGTAGGGGATGAGGGTGGCATAACCTACGGGTATTATAATATTATATTATACCCATACTATCAACCCGCCCCGGCTTCGTCTGGTATCTTAAAGGGGTCACTCAGTGTAGGCTTAATAGGAGCACGGACGATAGGTCTCAGACGCAATTCAGAAAACCGAGGTGAACAGCGAAACTCCAAACACTTATAGTCTACTCTTCTCTGAAGTCTTAACACGACTCGACAGTTATTGCTGGCCGAAGATGGGGTGATGGGCTCGCTCGCTAGCTCGTAAACTCGCTCCGAAGCTAGTAATTCAAATTTGCACTGAATGGAGATTGTTGGAAGAAATTAAAACGTAAAATCACTTGGCGATGTATTAAAGATAAATATATGCTGTCGCGGACTTCCTTGTAGAACTTTTCATGCTGACAAATTCTTACACTCATAGTATATGGATATTATTAATGGTTTACCCAGCGTAAGCTTACAGGGCGCATGGACGGCAGGTTTTCCTTTGACACGATTCACTGAAATCGTTACTGCTCGGCTTCCTTTGATCGTAAATGAATGTTTTCCTACAGAAACCTTCCTCGAGAAATTCTTTACCGAATGGTGAAAACCGCATCAAAATCCATTCAGTGGATTTAGAGATTACCCGTTACATCCGGGAATCGTGGACTTGGTTTTATGTAGAGATGCCAGCGATTATCATTAAAACAAATACTTGACTTTATAACTAGTATGGACTATGAATTCTATGTAAGACTCATTAAATACGTCATACAACTGTACCTAGGGGTACTTATGAGGACAGAACTAATGAAAACAAAGCATTCTTTTTATGTTTCTATGAATTAAAAGTGTACAGTATGTCAGCATTGTGGCTTTTTTTGGTAGTAGTTGGTGATTTAACGTGACTTATGTTTACAATGGAAATAATCACTCAGGTGAGTTAAAATTCAAAAAGCCCTTGCAAAAGTGAAATCACCTTTTACTGCGAATAACGTGCTCAAGGCAGTTGCCAGCTTGCTGGCCGCCGTGAGCGCTATTGTCTCTTCACCTACAAAGAGGATGCAATTTCGTAGCGCAGTGAGCTTCGCGACTGTGTATTTTAGACTGTGGTAATACAACTTCGTCCTCCCAGGGTTGCCAATCTAACTTTCCCCTGGCGAAATAACTAATAGCTTATTTCAAACTGAGGCTAGCGCCAAATAATTTTGAATCCCACACAGCAGGACAATATTGGCTTCTTTTTCCTTTTCGTGGCGGGAGAGAAGTTATATGTAAATTAATCTAGTTTTTATTAAAAATAACGCCATTTAATAAAGACATAGAAAATTCTATGGGTACATTAACAGTAATTTTGAGATCATTATTAACATCTTGAGTACGAGATAAGCGTCAGCCGACTTGATTCATACTACGTAAATATATGTCCATCAATTCCCCGAATTACAGTTATCTCCCAGTTACGAATGAGTGAAATTTGTCGCCTGAGTGGTGTAAGTAATTAAGCCTTTTTCCGGCTGCATGTAGCATTTGTAAGGTAAGAAGGACCTTGGTAGGTGACAAAAATCTTCGAAAATGATAGTTTAGGCATTCAGGGCTAATTGCAATATAAAGCACAGGATCTTGTTGGAAAAACTGAATAAATCTGATAATGAGTACCGGTATTGAATTACTCATAAATCAACATGATACATCGTGAGAGGACATGCCCACTTTTGCTGAGACCTCTGTAAATAATTTCTCTTGTTGAGAGGTACGCAGTCTTCATGTTAGTAGCACAGATATATTTGAGTTTATTTTGTTCCTGTCAGGGGAACAGGAATTTTCTAGATTTACCATTGAGGTGA
Organism: Meconema thalassinum; assembly: GCA_946902985.2. NCBI lineage: Eukaryota > Metazoa > Arthropoda > Insecta > Orthoptera > Tettigoniidae > Meconema > Meconema thalassinum. Next base: position 309,943,036 of record OX336393.1, on the reverse strand, counting down.
GACATTTTTAGTAAAAAATTAACTTATTTTTTTAAGAAGTGATTTGTTTTTGTCTTTTGAGCATATTGTAATGCTCGAAAAATTCGGGATCAAAATACATGAAACTTTTCTTGTGTAATAATATCTCATAGAGAAATGGAACTACTTGTACAGTTGTTCTTAATTCGTTTGAGGGGCTTGAGACACCTTGGTTATCAGCCCCGTGTAGTTGGGCGTGTGTTGCAGCTGTCTGGCAACCTGTATTGTTGTGATGATTGTAATTGTGTGTGCAAATGTATCTGGGACAGGGATGGAGTAGACGCTCCGGGAATTGAGCAAGGTATTATCCCGGCAATTTCCTGTAGGGAGTGTGGCAAACCCCAGGGAAGAAACACACTCAGAATACCGCTGTCAGCACCGGTATTCGAACCTACGATATCCGTACTTACCACAGCTGCCCTCGCTGCCATGGTGCACGTTTGACGAGCGCCGCTACGCCGCGGGACGAAATGCTTGTAGAATTTGGCTTGAGTACCTATAACCCCCCCATTAGCCGATCCTGGCTACGCTACTGGCTGTCGTGATGGATCGGCTAACCTTGCCTCAAGAACTCAGCTGTGCGGAGAGGAAGCGATCGCCTGCCGGCTCGCTGTTAACCAAGCCGCAGTTCGACTCTCGTAAACATTGTAACATGTAGGCCATAAAATAACGGTACAGTACCTACCGTCAGGCCACCGCCGCCGCCTTCCCTCTTCCTTTCCTATCCCTCCCAATCTTCCCATCCTTTCCCATCCCTCATGAGGCCCTGTTCGCTTTGCAGGTGAGGCCACCTGGGCGAGGTGCTGATCACAACTCGCCAGTTGTATCCTTCGCGATCAGGACACTGGCCGTAGAGGCGGTAATGGTGGGATCCCTCGCTGAGTCCGTGGGATAAACCAACCTGAAGGGTAAAACCGACTTTAAAAAATAACGAAGAGAAGTGAATACACTCATACAAGATTACCGGGAAGGCATTGTGCTGTGACAGCTGTTCCGCTCCGTCTTCCCGTGCTGTTGTGGCCCTCGGTCGACCACTGCCGTCCTGACGCTGATGCCTACCATTGCTGACCCACGCTTGCCAGCAACGTCTGATCGCCGCATCACTTGGACCCAAATGTCCAGCGACAGCTCGATTCGACCAACCAGCTTCTTTCAATCCGATCACACGACCTCTTACAAACTCTGGCATCTGCTCGTAATGAGTAAGAATCTTTCGGCGTGGCATTCTTACAGCCGACGTTCAGATATCGTAGTCAAATGCAACAGCTGCTTTGAGCATACGCTTCAAAATCGCGCCTTATATAGTAAGTTCGTAAGAATAGTTTAATTTTTTTTTTGAGAGCGTCAATGACGGCTGTGAGCATAGCACCAAGAAAAGGAAACTTCAGACATTGGGAAATTGAGGTACAGTACAGCTTTTATTAAAAGTGCAGTTGACTCAATCCTCCCTTTTCATAACTTTTAACAACAAAGCTTATTGAAAATATATCATTTATGATTAAATACCTTTCTGGGAGTCCTAGCGAATTCATTTGTTTGAATTCCCACTACCTACACCGGAAATATAATTGCTTTTTACGTAAAGTAGGCATTTTTGGTCGTGTTCATTTGAACATCGTCCACCATTTTACATCGACACGTCGTACCCACGTGACACGTTGCCAACATGAATACTTAAATAAAAGGCAAAACTATTGGCCTGGATAAAGATTATTGATGCGTTACTTCCCCCACTGTGCGTGACAAAAACCAGGGGTGATATCTGTTATCTAACGTGGCCCTGCGGGCCGCGCTACCCAACCTCCATTGGCCTAGACGAAAATATTGGTCTACACAATACCATTGGTCTGCCAGATGCGATATAGTACCGATGCGTGGGGATGGTGGGTCTATGACATCGGAGCAGTGAACATATACTATTAAACCTTCTCCAGATATTCTCCCAACTACTAATTCAAGTAATTTCAGTTTTTAAACATTTTATACTGGACTCTTATGATATCATCTGATATAATAATGATTCATAATTTTATTTCATATGTTTGAAAGAAACCATTAAGACTAGCAGCAGTGGCTGTAAGATGAGGAAAATGATGCAAGTATTGTGAGTGACGGGCCAGGAGGATATATTTAGCCCAAGCTGGCTACACAAGGGAACTTGTCACAGAAATTCGTGGACCTGAGCAGGTAAATGTTCGATACGCGTGGCTTCAGGTGGTGAGTCACAGGACAGTTGCACCTTTGTCTTGAATATTCGACAGAGAGCGAAGATAAAGAGTGACGAGGAAGGAGATGTAAGTACGTCAGAATGTAGGAGGAGCTTCCATGTTACGCGTAACGATCGGAACTTGAATCTACGAATGAGAATTGCGACGCTGTTTTAGCCCGGGAATATTAGCGTGCTACTGATTTGGAGGGAAACGGACTTTTATAAAATCCACGAACGAATGTGATTCCGCCGACCTGATTCTTAACCTGTGCAATTAGAGAAGTTCAATGAAATTAGTGGCAAGTCTCTGGCTCAAATACTTCGAATTATTTATACTTTTATGTCCCCTCCACCAGATATTGCCCAGTTCTGTATAAATGTCGCCACGCTGGTTGTAGGAAACAATTTTACGAGGTGTCGCGGGTGACACTTGACACAACATTTCGAGGTCTCTGTGGGGACGAGTGTGAGACTTTATAACTTCGAAACTCTGAGGAGTTTTCAACTGATTAAGTATTCGGCAGATAGTCATTCTAACTTACATCATTCTGCCATGAGTATTTTGCGTGTGAATCTTAGAAGCTATCATGCTTAAAAGTATTTAGGGAAAGTATTCATCGCATAAATTGTTTAGGACTTTGAGTGGATATAGCAAATCATATTAGCAATTTTAGGAGTTAATTAGTGAACTGTGTATTTAAATTGAACATTTCTACTTCGAAGAAATCAGCAAGATGTCAGGAACCAGGACGCAGTTCGGAAGGATGACCATATACTCTACCACGACGATGTCGATGTCCGAGTAAAGAAACTACAGGGTCATGGACGGTTATGGCTGAAGGTGTTTGGCAGAAGGATTAAGTACAAAATATTGATTATTCAATTTTAGTCGTAGTTAGATTGGTTTGAGAACTATGTAAATATTTTTCTTGTGTTTTTAACGTAGTGTTTGGTTTTATTCGTGTACCGACACTCGAATGTAATGTCGTGCGTGGCTACTTTTTGATCTTGTTTGTATTCTTGTAACGTACGTTGTAATTGTACAATGCGTGTCAGTAGCGTAGCCAGGATTGACCGGGGGGGGGGGGGTCGTAGTTACTCGAAGCCAAATTCTACAAGCGTAGCCGCGCTCGTCAAACGTGCACCATGGCCGCAAGGGCAGCTGCAGTAAGTACGGATATCATAGGTTCGAATCCCGGTGCTGACAGGGGTTATCCTGAGTGAAGTTTTCCTCCAGGTTTTTCTACACTCCCTATAGGAAATTGCCGGGATAATGCCTTACTTCAATTCCCGGAGCGTCTACCACATCCCTGTCCCAGATACATTTACACACATTACTACAATCATCACAACAATACAGGTTGCCAGACAGCATCAACACACTCCCAACTGCACGGGGCTGATGATCAAGATGTCTCAAGCCCCTCAAATGAATTAACAACTCTACAATTATTTCCATTTCTCAATGAGATATTATTACACAAGAAAAGTTTCATGTATTTTGGTCCAGACGTTTCCGGGTGATACAATATGCACAAAAGACAAGAAAAAACAGTTCTTTAAAAATTGAAAATTTGACTGAAATGGTAAATCTATAACATTCCTGTTCCCCTGACAGGAGCAATAGACAAAATAAACTTCAATCTATCTGTGCTAGCAACATGAAGACTGCGTATCTCTCAACAAGAGAATACATTTACAGACCTCTCAGCAAAAGTGCGCATGTCCTCTCACGGTGTATCATGTTGATTTATGAATTATACAATAGTCTACACATTTTTATGTTTATTCAGTTTTTCAACAAGATCCCGTGCTTTATACTGCAATTAGCCCTGAACGCCTAAAATATCATTTTATAAGTTTTTTGTCACCCACTAAGTCCTTTAAACATTACAAATGCTCCATGCAGCCGAAAAAGGTTTAGTTGCTTACACTACACATGCGACAAATTTCACTCATTGGTAACCGGGAGATTAACGTAATTCGGGGAATTGTTGGACATACAGTATACTGTATTAACGTTATATGAAGCAACTCGGCTGACGGCGATCTCATGCTCAAGAAGTTAATAACGATCCCACAAATATTGGTAATGTACCCATTGAATTTTCCAAGTCCTTATTAAAACGCGTTATTTTTAATTAAAACTAGATTAATTTACATATAACTTCTCTCCCGCTAAGAAAATAAAAAGTTAATATTGTCCCGCAAGGTGGGATTCAAAATTATTTAGCACTAGCCTCAGTTTGAAATACTGTAAGCTACGGTATATTTCGCGGGGAAGAGTAAGATTGGCAAACCTGGGAGGACGGAGTTGTATTACCACAGTCTAAAATACACTGTCACGAAGCTCGCTGCGTTACAAAATTGCATCCTCTTGGTAGATGGAGTTACACTAGCGCTCGCGGTGGCCAGCAAGCTGGCAACTGCCTTGAGCGCGTTATTCGTGGAACTGATGATTTCACTTTTGTAGGGGTTTTATTAATTTTAACTCACCTGAGTGATTATTTCCATTGTAAATCTAAGACATATTAAATCACAATGTTGATATACTGTACACTTCAGTGGCGATTCCTCCATGTAGGACGTGAGGATCATCCTACAGTCAGCTCTCAGCTGTAACTGTTAAAAAAAACTAAATTGATTGTTTTGTAAAATAGTATTTGGGTCTACATTGCGTGACCTCTCGATAAGCTCTGTTTTATTGTCACTGTTATTGACCGTCCAGAGTTAAGAGTGTACTACGGGCTCTTATGGGCTTTTACATTTAGCGGACTCCCCCAGAATTGATGACTTCGAAGTCTTTAAAACTGGATTTTCGCTATGTTATTTAATAGGTTAATAGTCATGGGTGGAGAGTACATGATCCTCAGCATTCATTTAATGATATGTAATTCTTACATTCTTGATATGCAACATGATTTTGTAATGTATCTGAGAGCAGTGTCTGCGCGCTGGATGGAATAGCGCGCACGCTGTCGTACGTGTCTTAGTTCTCCACTGAACGCACGAGTCCAGAACTCGCCAAGATATTTGAAACAGTGTTGGAGTGTAGGGATCGTTTTGTGTAATATAAAAATAATTTTGATTTAGGTATAAGTGGCATTATATATATGGCTGATATCCGTTTGCGAAACGTAAACCCGGGGAAATTTTAAGGCGCAGAGAACGACAGATAGTTTGTAACGTCTACAATTATATGAAGACCAAGAATCAGGAGAAAAGTGCTGCTGTACGTTTGTAAAAAACCCGTGATATATTATTATTATTAACTATTCACCTGCAATAATATGCGTAACAGAACTTTCATGCAGTTAAATTACGCGATTTGAGCCGAATGAGAAGCGTGTAGTTTTGTGTAAAATAAACCGCTAAGGCTCTTTATGAAATAGATAATATTTGTTTTGAGAAATATTTTAAAGAACAGATTGTCGCAAATTTCCCACATCAGTCTGTAGTATTTGCCATTCATTGTCCAATGTACGTTGTGCCACTGAATTTTTTGTTTACTTTCTTTCATCTATCTATACCGAGCTCGATAGCTGCAGTCGACAGTATCCAGTATTCGGGAGATAGTGGGTTCGAACCCCACTGTCGGCAGCCGTGAAGATGGTTTTCCGTGGTTTCCCATTTTCACACCAGGCAAATGCTGGGGCTGTACCTTAATTAAGGTCACGGCCACTTCCTTCCCACCCCTAGCCCTTTCCTGTCCCATCGTCGCCATAACACCTATCTGTGTCGGTGCGACGTAAAGCACCTTGTAAAAAGAAATCTTTCATCTACGCGTGTAATAATATGTGAATTATCATATAAGAACAAAATTACTTGTTATTTCCGGGTACTCTCTTCGCCTCTGCAGATGAAAGTGACTCACTGGGATCCGTGTAGGTTTCGTTGCGACAGACGATTTGTATCCAGTCACTGACCTAGGCTGACCTTGGAGAATATATCGCCATATTACGTATTAAACTTGATCCGTATCTAACGGATGACTCAGGTTAGCTTTCGTGTCATTTCAATTGTTTTGTCATAGCCATACCGTACGTAACTAAAATTCCAATGTAAATAAATAGTAAATTGTCGCAGTATTTATAATCCGTTCTAAGCATTATGTAAGTCAATTACTATCCTCGGCTCCCCCACTCCTTAAGGGAATAAGTCAGTCTTTATCTTTATTAAAAACTGTTCATCCAAATTTTGTTATTCTTACGGGAATTTTAGTAAAAGGTTGCAGATAATAATGACGCGAAGGATCGAAATTTCGTCGGGATGAGGAGCTCGCTGATACTCAGTCCGGCAGCGGGCTGTACTAGTCGTGTGGAGTGCTGTACAATAGCTGCCCTTCTACACTCGCTAGACGTGGCAACGCTTGTGCCATAAGAGCCCGTAGTACACTCTTAACTCTGGACGGACAATAGTTCTTGTAAGTAGTTCTACATTTCACCCCTACATGGGTGAAGTGTGATCGTCACCGCCCGGAGTAGAACGCTGAGGAAGGAAGCCTTGCATCCTCAAAGCACGTGTTTATAGCTTTAGAAATGTATGGGAGCCCTTGAGAGGGGAAGGGGCAAGTTTGGTCTGTTAAATGGCGCTCTGAGGACGTCGACTGAGATCCTCAAGTCTCGCTGTTGGTTGAATTTAAAACCAACACTACGGGCTTATTAGTTACGATTTCGCGCGGTTTTCAGCGTGTGCAAATCTTTGTCATATGGGAGACCAGGTATTTCATAAGAGAATTTATAAACAGTGTACCACATCTAAGTTTGTGAGCATTATCCTGACGACATAAATTGGCTTACTTCTAAATGATTCGAGAATAAGTTTATATTATTGTACAAAATAGTCTACATTTTTATTCTTTAAATCAACTCTCGACTATTAGAAAGCCATTTCCTACACCTGAAAATTAAAATATCGGCACGTGTTTGAGATGACATCATTTACTTTTACTAATGTCTTAATTTCTAAAATGCATTGATATTATTTATATTTGAATTGCAGCCAATGGCCATAGCAGGGCATTTCAATTGAACGCCCGTAGGGTCCCCAATTTCAAGTAGTTCCAACTTTGGATACCAGACGCCACTGTCACTGACATCCAGCGGCGAACGTTGGAACTTGAAAGAGCGTTTCTAACCAAATAGCCTACAAATTTTGGCTACACACTACCATTGTAGTGCTAAGTTCGTTTACATGCCATAAATCTATGACATAGGTCCGCCGGCTTCACTTCATCTCCAAAGGAAGGGATACTGAAGGATTTTAACGCTCTTAAAAATCCCACGACTTCGCCGAGTTTTACCCATGATCTTAGACGTAGCATTTCAGCATGCTACCGACTACGCCACCGAAGCCATGCATAGATACCCTACCGAGATATGCTTCTGATTTATAACCGAATGGCTCAGTGGTAACGTTCTCGCCTGCTGTCCCAAGGTTTGCAGGATCTAACCCTGGCGCAGTCAGCTGGCATTTGAAGGTACGTAAATGCCAGTAAATCTATAGATACGGCATTTGTATATTTAATGGCACGTTAAAGATCCCCTTCGGGGCAAAATTTCGGCACCCCGGCGTATCTAAAAGCCACAGTAGTCAAAAGAGATGTAAAACCAATAACATTATTATTGATTTATAACCAGTTAAAGACACAGTTCAGTTGTTTGCTTGAAAAACTTTATAATACTAGCCTAAAATGCATAGGTCATTAATACATTGATACATTAATAGAATGACTTCCCAGTCGGTCAACACGAATACACCCAATTAGATTGGGCGAGGAGTAACAATTAATTTCCCTGTGTAATTCATAATACAATAATTATTTATACACTTAATAAAACATTTCTGGTACATCCCCCCTCCCTTTATGCGAAAAGTGTTCTATCAAGAGTATAGACAATTCGTGTATTTTTAATTCAGGCACTAGGAGATAAATTGTCACTCCCGCCTACACTCGTGTTGACCGAATGAAAAGCGTTCATATAGGTTACTAAGCAACACTGAAATATGGCTTTTAATATTTGCTCTGTTTATTGCACTGCACATCTCCTCTTGTAAAACACTTGATTAAAGATATAAGTGTTACACAATGCTATAACATACAGTACATCCAGCAAGAATAACATTCACCAACACAGCGCAGTCGGCACATGATTGCTGGCTGCGTGTGCGCTTATTGTCGCACGGCGCGCGGCGGTAGATAAATATGAGCCAAGCTTCACGACTGTGTAGATAGACTGTGGTTATACGTTGTCACGAAGACGTGTCTAGCCTCAAATATGGAGCCGGGCCGAAAGGCGACAACTGTACATCACCAAGTAGCCGGCGCGGTGGTGAAACAGACACAAATCACAACCTGCCGATTTTCCAATTGGGGAGGGGGGGGGGGGGGGGGAGGTACTAACCCCCAGTAACCCCCCTTGGCTACGCCACTGATGCGTGTACATGTATGGTATGTTTCAAATCGCTTGAGGAGGATTTATGGTTTGAGAGATAAATGGTGCTGTAGTTAAAGTAACGATAAAACTAGAAGTTTGGGGATAACGATTACCTTGTGTGCTTTGAGTTAAACAGGCTTTATTTTGTGATTTGCCTAGTGCAATTTTATTTGCGGAGAACCATAGTTCTCTGAGTAAGCCGTAAAAATTTAATGAAGTTAATGATTTTAATGGTCTTTGGGAAATAATGTGAAGTCTTTCCGTGGCGTATTTTAGGTGGAGAGATGTGGAGATGAAGTCATTACCCAGCAGTGTGTTATGTGTGTTTACTTGCGCGGGGAACATCGTGGTGATCTGACCATGGTTGTTGACTGAAGGAGTATATTATGACGGCAGTAAGTACTGCGAGGAGGCAACTGGCCAGTCAGACGTGTCTTGTAATTCTAGAGAGAATTATCGGGACAGAATTGTATTTGACACACATGTTTTTCAGGATTACAAAGTTATTTCCGTGATCGCGAGCCGCTGTGAGCGAGCTCTCGATGTTGTTGAATACACTGGGTTTTAATTGACATGTGGCTACGACGAGACGAACAGATTTAAGATAACACACTAATTACGTATGAGGCCGGCGAGTCCGTGACCTCGATTCTTAAAGTGAGATAGGCCTGTATGATATAACTTGTGCTGATTTAAACAGGAGTTCACCATACTCAAACTATAACTTCCAGCGTTAAGTTGAAATGAAATAATTGTGTTGTTGTTAATTATGTGCCACTGGGCGCAGTGCTGATTCTGTTGTATTATAATTGATTTTCAATTTGATGGTTGTTGCTGTTGTATATTTAGTAAATGACGGACGGTCATTTCCCTGTTTATTTTTGTGTAGTTACGTACGGTACTCTTGTTTTGATTTGTGAAGACCTACTTGGGGCACTTGTCGTGCCTTGGCACATTGTCAAGATCTCGTCCGGAGATCTATTTTTGTAATTTGAAGGATAGTGAGTGTCAGGATATTCTTAATGATGTTTATTGTAGTGTGTTCCCTGAGCCAATCTAATTTACGCAGAATAACGGATTCGTTGCCTGAAGAGTAAAACCATATGGTCACGAATCACGTAATCAGTACTTATTTCCTTCAACCCAGTCAAACATCGTCACGCGTTCACAAGTGTATATTTTTGAGAAAAGACGTATTGCTGTAAAACGCCCTTTATTTGACAATCTCTCCCGAGATGATTATTTGTTTATAAATTAAATGGTAAATTGTGAATGTATTGGACACCACTTGATGTGCATAGAACTAGACACAACTTAGGGTTTGCAGTTGTGATCTGAGTAGAGTTGTGGGAGTAAAATTCGAGGAGTTGCTGTTTTTATTAATTTTGTTGATTTTGGTTATTAAACTTGTTTTATTTAGTATACTGGTTCACCTCCTTTCTTTAGTGAATGATTTGCCCAATATTACCTTGTAAATTTTGAGAAGCAAATTTAACTGCACGGCTAACATGAACCGAAACACTTCCCCGAAACTGAGTCTTGTTACGCTTCTTTACTAGGGTCCAATTCAAAGGATTGAGTCAACTGCACCGCCTCCCATCCTTTTAGTATTACCTTATCGGGAATCGACAGTACATAGCATGATAACATGTATCCTTTATTTTTATATTTGTGTGTAGATTAGGCGGCTTCGGTGGCGTAGTTGGTAGCATGCTGAGCTTTTATGCCCAAGGTCGCAGGTTCAAAACCGACCGAAGTCATTGGATTTTTAAAAGTGTTAAAATCCCTCAGTATGCCTTCCTTCGGAGGTGAAGTAAAGCCAGCGGTCCAATATCATAGATTTATAGCATGATAAAGAACCTTCCGCTAATTACACCTGTGTGAAGCTAAATTATAGGTTATCTTTGAGTAACGCTCTTAAGTTCCAACGTTCGCCGCCAGGAGCCGATTGCGGTGGCATCTAGTAACAAAGTGCAGAACTAGTTGGTCGTTGACTACTTGAAAATCCAATGTATGCAGTCGTTACTTAAATTTAAAAGAACAGATAACACACACTAATACAGCCATCACAAGTAACACCGGTTATCATAAAGATTCTGCACACACCCAAAGTACACGGGGCTGCATGAGCGCGTTCTTGCTGCCCCTAAACTGAGGATTCAACCAATCTCTTGGAAGCAATGGTCAGTAAAATAGGTTTGAGATCTCCGTAGAAAAAACAAAATTTATTACAAACATCCAGAACGCTTCAAAATTTTTGACAACAAATATTGGTAAAGTGGAATTAGTTTGTTCAAACAGAAAATTTAATCCAGAAGGGAAATTATATTGTTTTCATTTTAAATTTGGCTCAAAATGCTACTCATATAAATGTAAACAACCGTGTGGGTGGAAGGATTCGGAAAATTCGAGTGGCATATTCTGCTGCAGTAGGTCACATGTTGTGCCGGTTATTTGTGAGAGATAAAGAAAGGGGAGTGCAGTTCCTTGTACACAACGGTGCGGATGTTTCAATTTGGCCAGCAACAAAGCACGACAATGTAGATAATAATTCCTATAAACTGTATGCTGCCAACAATACCAAAATACCACCCAGAGGGAACAACATTTTGACTGTGAACTTGGGGCTACGGCGAGAATTTCAGTGGCCATTTGTAGAAGCCAAAATAAAACAATGGTATAATTGGAGCAGATTTTTTAAACAGTGTCATTTCCTTGTGGACCTGCATAATAAACAGTTAATTGATGGTGTAACTTAGCTTTGTGTTAAGGGCGAAGTTACAGTCATCACAGAATGCGATATCATTAGCTCTGTGAATACAAATTTTAAATCAGTGACATATTTGCTCAATATCCAAGATTATCAACTCCAAACTGGGTCCCTACTGTGATACCGGTAACTCATGACATAAAAACATCATATCGTCACAGAAGGACAACCTGTGTTCTCAAAAGCCACACAGTTAGATCCGAAGAGGCTCCAAATTGTAAAACAAGAATTTGAGCTCCTATTGGTTTACGGAATAGTTCGACCATCAAAATCCCAATGGGCACGTCCACTGCACATGGCTAACAAAAAGGATGGCTCGTTACCTCCCTGTGGTGACTATAGAAGATTGAATGAGAGGACTGTTCCAGACCGCTACCCAGTACCAAGAGTAGAAGATTTTCAGCACATCTTGAAAGGAAAGTCCATTTTCTTAGAAAAATCGACTTATTTAAGGCGTATTATCAAATTCCAATCGCCGAAGAGGACAAGCACAAGTCTGCGATAATAACTCCTTTTGGACTCTATGAGTTCAATGCCATGAGCTTTGGTTTGAGAAACCCTCTATCTACCTTCCAGGGATTCATAAACGAAGGTTTCATAGACCTGGATTTCACATTCCTTTACTTGGATGGCATGCTAGTAGCCTCCGCATAATTAGAAGAGCATGTTGTTTGAGTCTTCAGTCTTTTGACTGGTTTGATGCAGCTTTCCATGCCTCCCTGTCCTGAGCTAATAGTTTCTTCTCTACATAGCTACCACATCCTAAGTCCGAGGCAATCTGTTTAGTTTAACATATTCTAACCTTGGTCTACCCCTACAGTTGTTGTCCTCGACCCTTCTTTCCATAACTAAGCTTGCTATTCCTGGGTGTCTTAGTATGTGTCCTACCAACCTATCTCTTCTCGTCATTAGCAGTCGCCAGAAACATCTCTCCTCTCCCACTAGTCTCAGTACCTCTTCGTTTGTAACCCTATCTATCCATCTAATCTTCATCATTCTCCTGTAACACCACATTTCAAACGCTTCAATTCTTCTCTTTTCTGCTGCACCAATAGTCCAAGTATCACTTCCATAGAGTGCCACGCTCCAGACAATGGCCTTCAGACACCTAAATCTATATTCGATGTCAACAGATTCCTTTTATGTAGAAATGCTTTCCTTGCCTGAGCTAACCTACTTTTTATATCCTCTTTGTTTCGTCCATCACTGGTTATTTTGCTTCCTAAGTTACAGAAGTCTCCTACTTCCTTTAGTTTTTCACCTGCCAATTTGATGTCCATAAAGAATTCCGATTTATTTCGGCTGCATTCCAATATTTTTGTTTTACATTTATTAATTTTCATCATGAATTCTTTCCTCAAGACGGAGTCCATACCATTCAAAAACTCATTCAAATCCTCAGGCGTGTCGGCCAAGATGACTGTTGGATAAGGAGGCAGTGGTTTTGACAGCTATGGTGTGCATAGCAACACTTGCTGAGGGACATGTTGATTGATGTAAGCGAAGAAAATAAAGCCGTAGTGAGTGACGGTCCTTTGGTCTGAGTCAGTGCAGATTTTGAGAAACATGGCGTCAGTTGACAGTGCAAGTAAGCGGTGCGAGGCGAAAAGCGAATGTATTAGGAGTTTACTGTGTCGAAAGTGTAAAGTAAACTACCCTAAAGGTGTGATTTGTGGTGGTTGTGAGTTAAAAGTGAAGAATACGGGAAGGATGACGACACGACTATCTACAAAGGCCATTAAAGCGGGCCTCGTGGAGTGCAACAGTGTAGGCCTAGAGGTTATGAAGTGCCAGAAATGTTTGGTCTTAGTTGAGGAAGTGAGCAGCAAAGACGAGATAATTAGACTGCTCCGGCTAGAGCTAGAAGCTGTAATTAAAGATTTGGAGAGGGCCAAGGAGGCAAACAAGACCATGGAGGAAAATTTGTCAAACTTGGAGGTTGGTATTTTAAGTTCGGGGATTGGCGGGCAGATGGCAGCAGATGGCGGGATCAACAGTGACCGGAAGTCAAGGAGATCCAAGCGCTCAGATATGACTGACGGACGGTTGGCGGAGGAAAGACTGGAGCTGGACACCGTCGAGGGCGATCGAGTGGAGCAGGTATGTGATGAAATAAGGGAAATGTCGGTCAACGGAAGAAGAGAAGAGGAAGTGTGCCGGTCCTTGGTTATTGGGGACTCAATAACTAGGCGCTTGGGAACAGGGCTTCAGGAAACAAATACTGAAGTGAAATGTTTTCCTGGTATAAGGACTGAACAATTGAAAAGAAAGGTGATGTTAATGGGAGGGGGTGGAGAAGTTAAGTCAGTTCTAGTACACGTTGGGACAAATGACCTAAGGAGCTCTCCTACTCCAGACAATATAGGAAATGACATTAAAAACCTGATAAGAGCATGCAGGGAGAAGTATAGAAATGCTTCTATTGCAGTGAGTGGGATTTTATATCGGCGGGACGTAGATTGCAGGTATGTGGATGCAGTAAATGGTGTACTGGACTGGATTTGTGGTGAAGAGGAAGTTCTATATATTAACTCTGGACTGTGGATAGAAGACTATGATTTGGGGTGGGATGGTCTCCACTTAAATAGGCGAGGTTCGGCCAAACTGGGACAACTCTATGGAAGGGTCATTAAAAGTTTGTCAAAAAACCCACCAAGTGTTTAAGAGATGATTCATCCCAAACCAGTAAAGGGGATAATAAACGGAGCAAGATAGTTGCTAGTCTTGGGTACAAAGGGCATTATCAGGGCTTCAAGTGTCTTCTGGTAAACTGTCGTAGTGTAGTTAGAAAGGGCATAACATTTGGAACCATGGTAGAACTATATGATCCATATGTTATTATCGGGACTGAGTCATGGCTAGTTGAAAATGTTGTGGAAGGGGAGGTATTTCCTATGGGTTATAGGGTATACAGGAGGGACAGGGGAAGCACGGGAGGTGGGGTATTTATACTAGTTAAGGATATATTTAGGAGTCATCTAGTGTTTACAGATGAGGTAAATGAGATTCTGGGGGTTAGGGTTGGTTCTAAAGATATGGTAGACATTTTGGGTGTATATAGAACAGGGAGGGGTGAACGGGATGTAAATCTAGGAACAACGTTAGTAAATTATGCTATGGAGGCTGACCGGGCAGGAAGAAATTTAATTGTAGGGGGTGATTTTAATATGCCAAGAGTGGACTGGGAAGGTAGGGCAGATTCTCAGGAACATTATCAATTGCTGGCTAACAAAATAATATGGGAGGGGGGCTTTGTTCAAGTTATCGAGGGAAGCACTAGGGGGAACAGCTTATTAGACGTGTTTTTGATCAAGCCTGAGGATATTTGGGTCAAATCAGAGATCATTGAAGGGATATGTGACCACAAGGCTGTTGTAGTAGAGGTTAAGTTGGGTATTGAGAGGCAGGTTAAGAGGGAGACAAGATTGGTAAAGCAGTATTACAAAGCTTATAAAGAAAAGATTGGGAGTTACCTAGCTGAAAATTTCAATCAGTGGATAGAGGGGGGACAAAATGTAGATGAACTGTGGGCTGGTTTGAAAACCATAATTCTAGATTGTGAAATATTACATGTGCCATTTAAAAATGTAGGGGCGACTACTGATCCACCTTATTACAATAATGAGGTAAGAAGATTAAAGAAGAAATGTAGATTAGTAAGCAGTAGGCTCAGGAAGGGGATAGGCCACCGAACAGAATTAAATAGGTTAAGGAGGGAACTGGGCAGGGCTAAGATAGTAGCTAAGAAACATTTTATGGGTAGGCTGGTTGGCGGGGGGATGCCTTTCAAGGAACGGTGGAGAAATATGTATGTCTATTTAAGGGGAGTGAGAGGAGTTCAAGGCCGAATACCTGATATCGAGGGGGAAGATGGAACGTTGCTGGTGGAAGATGGGGAGAAGGCTGAAGCATTTAATAAGGTGTATGGTAAGGTGGTGGGGATTGTTGGGGAGGGAAATGTAGATCAGAAAGTAGAGCAGGGTATTGAGGACGGGAAGAAATTTAGATATGTAAATAAGGATATCTATAATGCAATACGGGGACTGGGGTCAAGAAAAGCAGCTGGTGTAGATGAGATAAATGGGGAATTGTTAAAGATTATGGGATGGAACATTGTACCTTATTTAAGGTTTCTGTTTGATTTTTGTATAAATAATGGGGTAGTGCCTGATGACTGGAAACAAGCTCTGGTAGTTCCGGTATATAAAGGGAGAGGGGAAAGGGGGGATAGTGATAGCTACAGACCTGTCAGCCTAACATGTATTATATGTAAAATTTTTGAAGGAATTATAAATGTTTACATAAGGGAATGCTTAGGGAATAGTAGGTGGTTGGCAAATGAACAGCATGGTTTCAGAGAGGGATTTTCTTGTGAATCACAACTATCAGGCTTTCAGCAAGATATCAGTGAGGCCTTGGATAATAGAGGTCAAGTTGACTGTATTGCAATTGATCTTTCAAAGGCTTTCGATAGGGTCAATCATGATATCCTATTAAGGAAAATGGAGGTTGTGGGATTGGACAGGAGAGTAGTACGATGGGTGAGATCCTTTTTAAAGGGGAGAAGTCAAAGGGTAAGGGTTGGAGGGTCAGTGTCAGAACAGTTAAGGGTGGGAAGGGGGGTACCTCAGGGAAGTAAATTGGGACCTTTGCTATTTCTCATGTATGTAAATGACATAGGAGTTGAAATATCATCCCAGATAAGATTATTTGCTGATGATATAGTAGTATACAGGAGGATAAATCATCTGGACGACTGCGGAATTTTGCAGAGGGACCTGACTGTCATACAAAGCTGGGCAGATGAAAGTGATATGTTGATAAATTCAAAGAAATGTCAGGCAGTGCGATTTGTTAATAAAAGGAATCATATTGTTTTTGAATATTCAGTAGGGGAAAATAAAGTTGTATTTGGGGACGAATGTAGGTATTTAGGTGTAACTCTGGGGAGTGGGAATTTTCACTGGGGTAAGCACATAGGGGAAATAGTGAAGAAAGCATACAAGTCACTACATATGGTTATGCGTGTGTTTAATGGGGCTGGCAGAGAGATTAGGGAAAGGGCATACATGTCCCTAGTCCGTCCTCTGCTGGAATATGCTGGGGGAGTGTGGGATCCATACCAAATGTATTTAATAAAGGAATTGGAAGGAGTACAAGGGAAGGCCGCCAGGTATGTAATGGAGGACCACAGATCGACGAGTAGTGTAAGTAGGATGATTCAGAATTTGGGATGGGAAAGTCTGGCTAGTAGACGTTCAAGAGCAAGACTAGGGGGTATTTTCTTAGCTTACAAGGGGGAAATTGCTTGGGAAGACATTAATGAGGGATTGGGAAAGGGAGGTACTTATATGGGCAGATACAGTCATTCGTGTAAATTAAAATTAAGTCAGTGGAATAGTAACTGGGGCAAATATTCTTTCATTGGGAGGGGGGAAGTAGAATGGAACAGTTTGCCAGAGGACATTTTCAGCCCTTTGCCTTCTAATGTTGGAAAATTTAAGGAGTTGGTGAGAAAGCACCAGATCAGGAGCCAGTGACATGACATGAATGAAGAATAGTGTAAATTATCCTTATTCGTAATTTATATTTGTTTCTATTATTATTATTATTTTCTTATACCAATTATTCCTTGTATCTAAAATGTAATCTTTTAGTTGTATGAATAATTTATTTTGCTTAGTGTTTTTGTTGTTGTAATTTGCCACCATGGACAGCGTCCACATCTGCAAATAAATATATGTATGTATGTATGTAGTGTTATTCCAAGTTAGTTCACATAACATAAATCTGGTGACCCCGACGTGATACGAAAATGGATAACTTTGAAAGGACAAAGAAAGTTCGTTCCGTGATTCGGCGATCGGTAACAAAACTGTGCAATGAAATTACACGGGAATTCGAGAAGTCTGAAAGGGACCAAGAAGTCATCAGTGCATTAATCGAGTTAATTAATAATAAGATGGTAGAACTTAAAGAACTCGATAGTAAGGTGTTAGACGCGCTGTATGATGATTGTGACGAAGAAACTCTTGATGAAAAACAAAATACCATCGATGAGTATGAAAGGAAAACAACAGTTTTAAGGTTAAAAGCATTGAAAATCAACGAAACAAACGGTGTAACGGGGACAAGCACTGTGTTGAGTTCGTCTGGAGAGGACACGAGGAGGTACAGACTACCCAAAATCGAACTGCGGAAGTTTAATGGGGACATCAAGGAGTAGCTAGGATTCTGGGCTTCCTTTTCGAAGATTCACGAAGATACTTCACTTCTCGACAGTGACAAATTCCATTACTTGGTTCAATCAATGGAAATAGGATCAAGAGCTCAGGATTTGGTTGGTAGTTACCCACAGACTGCTGGAAACTACGCAAAGGTGATTGAAGCTCTCAAACAACGGTTTGGAAGAGAGAAATTACTGAAGCAGGTGTACGTGCGTGAGCTTTTGAAACTAGTGATTGACAATGCAAACACGAAACAGGCAGTCGAAGTGTCTCGTATGTATGATAAACTAGAGACACATTTACGGGCAATAGAGACTTTAGGCGTGACCACTGAACAAACAGCTACATTTCTGTACCCCATCGTGGAGTCCAGTCTTCCGGAGGAGCTGATGGTAGCCTGGCAAAGGAGTTCCGATTATGGCAAGGAAGGACCAACTGATCCTGATAAACCTGGTAATTCAAAGAAGTGTGAACTTAATTACGGTACCTCATGGCCTTTCTCAAACGTGAGGTAGAAGGAGAGGACCAACGAAATCTGGCTAGGGGTGGATTTATTGACTCTTCCATTGAGCGACAGAAGAATAAGTCTCCCAAGTTTCAACACCGGAAAGAAGAAATACCGACGGCCATGGGGCTGTTCTCCAGTCAATCCTCCAGCTGCATCTTTTGTGGTAAGTACCATGATAGCCAGTTGTGTACTAAAGCACACTCTTTGTCATTGGATGAGAAGAGAGCACATGCTAAAGGTAAGAAAGCGTTCTTTAACTGTCAGAAGACAGGACATTTAGCGAAACTGTGTAAGGTGCCAGTGAAATGTCTAATCTGTCACAAAGGTCATAATACTCTTTTGTGTACAGAAACAAGCAGAGACGTAACGGATACCACCAACTGTACAATCTGGTATGTCAAGTTGGTCGGGAGACGTCCTGTTGCAGACAGCTTTTGCAGTGATCCAAACTAAATAAATCACTAGAAAAGTACAGGTTATGTTCGACACCGGGTCGCAAAGAACCTATGTACTGAATAAAACAGCAGAGAATTTAGGACTACATCCAGTGAAGGAAATAAGATTGTGTCATATGTTATTTGGTTGTGCCAAGGAATTTCGTGAGCATAAATTGTACCAAATAGATATCAGCAATGTGAGTGGTTCATTTAAAGAGAAGATCAATGTGTTGGATCACCCCCCAGATGTGTGAAGTGATTCCTCAAGTGCCTAAAGGACCTTGGTTGAGAGAACTTCAAAGAGAGAAGATTTGGGTTGACGGTGCTGGTGAAGGACCATCGGAAATTGATATCTTGATTGGGAATGACCTGTACGGTAAGTTGCTGTCTGGTCGTGTTCATCAACTCAAGAATGGTCTTACAGCAATAGAAACTAAGCTTGGTTGGACAATTAGTGGACGGAAAATGGGTCCAGGTGTGGGTGACAGTCTCTCAATGAGTGTGATATCCATGAAACGAGGTGAAGTCACGATTTCTGACTTGTGGGACTTAGATTTAATCGGTATTTGGGACCCCATTGAACCCACTTCCAAAAGTAGACGGGAAGAACAAGCAAAGATACATTTTGGGCAGCATGTCAGCCAGTCATCTGATGGACGGTACACGGTGGGACTGCCTTGGATTTGTGAACCTGTGAGTATTCCCAATCATTTAGAAATTGCTCGCAGAAGATTGGAGTCTACTACCAAGAAGCGCAAAGAACGGGGAGTGGTCGATAAATATTCCAAAGTGTTTACAGCATGGTTAAAGGAAGGAATCATTGAAATAGTGCCAGACAGTGAGATTGATAACAATGCACATTACCTTCCTCACCATCCAGTATTGAAACCAGAGAGCCTTACCACACCTATCAGACCTGTCTTCGATGCTTCTTGTACGAGGGGTAGAGCTCCCTCTCTCAATGATTGTTTGGGAAAAGAGCCTAACCTTATAGAGCTCCTTCCCACCATCATCAACCGATTCCGTATAGGAAGGATAGGTGTGGTCGCTGACATTCGTAAGGCCTTCCTCATGATTGAGGTTATAAAGGAAGATCGGGATTATTTAAGGCTTTTGTGGTGGAAGGAAAATTTGTCGACAGAAACCGTCATATATAGACAGAAACGGGTGGATTTTGGACTGAACTGTAGCCCTTTCTTACTGGCAGCAGTGATTGAACCACATTTAAGTACTTGTAAGGCCCACAATTAACTTTTTTATTTTTAAGAGTTGGCAAGAGATATTTACTTACTTTGAAAAAGGAAAAAAAACGTGAGTGCAGAAAAACATGGTGGGAAACAAAATAGTTGATGTACAGTGCTCATATCGTATGTGTATTAATTTGTAAAAGTTTATATGTATAATAGTGAGAAAGTTTATAAATAAAAATAGTGGTACTACTTCAATGTCGACGGTTAAATATTGGTGACCCCGACGTGATAAAGAAAAGAAAGATGTCGACAAACGAGACCATGCCGGACACGCGGTTAGAAGCCAATAAGGTTAGCATCAAAATCCCACCTTTTTGGATAGAGAAACCGAAATCTGGTTCTATCAGGTGGAGGCCCAGTTTAGTATTTGCAAAATTATTTCAGAAGAGACTAAATTTAATCACCTAGTGTCTCAATTAGAACCTAAATACATTGAAAACATTTGGGACATTAAAAAGGTATGGTTTCGCTACGGCGATGATCGCCGGGAGCACATCGCTGTAGCCAAACCGTACCTTTAGAAGTGCGGAAGTAAATAAATACTCATTGGCCAAGGAACGTTTACTGAACATTTTCAAGGAAAGCGAAGATAAACGTATTAAGAGAATCGCTACTGGAATTGATTTAGGAGACCAGAAACCTAGTCAATTATTGCGTAAGATGCAAGCCTTAGCAGGGATAGATGTATCAGAAAAAGTTCTTAAGACTGGTTAGAAAAACTCCCGGATTCAATAAAGAATATTCTGATTGTCAGCGACGAAGGGCTTGAAAAAGTACCGGTAGCTATAATAGCAGATAAAATAATTGAAATGAATCCCCGCAACGAATTATTTGTCATGAAAAGTGACTCTTGTAAACAACTGGACGTTCCGGTTACAATGCGCGATCTAATGGAGACAATTTCTTGACAAGAGCAATAAATAGCTGCCTTATCCTCTGGTCATCAGGTTAAGCCTCGCCATAGAAGTAGTGAACGCCGACGATGTGATAATAGTCGTAGTAAATCACATAATAGACACAATCCCAGGGGCAAGTACTGTTATTACCACTTCCGATTTGGACAACAGTGTAAACCGGAAAAATGTAAACCTCCATATAGCTGGTCCGAACAGGGAAACGCCGCCCAGCAGCAGAATTAGCGGCAAGTTCTGTTTCGATAATACCGAGCAACTCCAAAGTTAATACAGATTCGCAATATAAATTGTATGCTGCCAACGGAACCGAAATTCCTACATCTGGAATTGAACTCCGTACCATTGATCTAGGATTACGACGACGATTCCAGTGGCCATTTGTGGTTGCGAAGATTAATAAGGCTATATTGGGAGCAGACTTCTTGCATAAATTCCACTTGTTAGTAGATGTCCACAATAAGAAATTAATAGATGATATAACCAAGCTCTGGACCAAGGGCGAAGTTATGTCTATCTTAGATGAAAATGTAGTCAGTACAATGAGCCAAAACACAAAATTTACAGATCTATTGCTGCAGTATCCGGACTTAGCTAAACCTAATTTGGTACCTGGCAAAATTAAACATGATGTCCAACACTTCATTACCACTGAAGGTCCACCCGTGTTTTGTAGGCAAGACAATTAGATCCCAAGCGCATGGAAATGGCGAAACAAGAATTCAAATACATGTTGGACAATGGCATAATAAGGCCATCCCATTCATCATGGGCTAGTCCTCTTCACCTGGTGCCGAATAAGGATGGTTCGATTCGTCCGTGTGGAGATTATAGACGATTAATTGAAAGAACAGTTCCCGATCGTTATCCTGTTCCTAGGATAGAAGATTTTCACTGTATTTTGCGAGGAAAGAACACCTTTTCTAAAGTCGATCTATTAAAGGCTTATCATCAGATACCCATTGCGGAAGAAGATAAACATAAGACAGCAATCATCACACCATTCGGATTGTATGAATTTAATGTAAAGAGTTTTGGTCTGCTGAATGCACCTTCCACCTTCCAACGATTCATTAATGAGGTTATGCATGGACTAGATTTTGTATTCTCTTACCTGGATGACATATTGATCGCCTCATCCAGTAATGAAGAACACCGAGCACACCTGAAACTAGTTCTAGAGCGACTGTCAGAGTATGGCCTTCGAATCAACATCTCAAAATCAATATTTGGTGCGAATGAATTAGCATTCCTAGGCTACTGGGTTACACCAGAGGGATCTCGTCCCCTACCTGAGAAAGTACAAGCAATTTTGGAGTACAAGTTACCTAGTAAACTTCATGAGCTCCACACATTCCTTGGTGTTGTCAACTACTGACGCCGTTACCTTAAAGATGCAGCACAAACTCAGGCTGTATTACATGAATATCTTAAGGGAGCGAAGAAGAAGGACAACAGACTCATTCAATGGACTGAAGAAGCAAAGCAAATGTTTGAGAAATGTAAAAATGATATCGCAAACGCTGCATTATTAGCGTTTCCCAACCCAGACTAACCTCTAGCACTTTGCACTGACGCGTCTGATTTTGCTGTCGGTGCTGTGCTCCAGCAAGTGTAAAATGACAGCTGGAGGCCAATTGCTTTCTTCTCACAAAAGCTGAGTCAGGCACAGAAGGTTTATAGTACCTACGACCGAGAATTGTTGGGAATTTACCTTTCTGTAAAGAAGTTCAAGCATTTACTTGAAGGAAGAGAATTCATAATCCTCACCGATCATAAACCACTCACATTTGCTTTCAAGCAAACCAATGAAAAAGCATCTCCTAGGCAGATGAGACAGTTGCAGTACATCTCACAATTTTCAACTGATCTCCGTCATGTCAGTGTCCTCGGCAATGTTATTGTGGACGCCCTTTCCAGAGTTGATGAAATAGCAATAATGGATTATGATGAGATTGCCAAGAGCCAGCTAAAAGATCAGGAATTGCAGCAACTCCAGACAGGAAACAACTCCCTAAACTTCAAGCAATACCAACTACCATCAAGAAACTCACTTTGGTGCGACACTTCCACTGCAAATATCAGACCTTACATTCCTAAAGCATTTCGTCACCCAATATTTCTAAATTTGCATGGGTTAGCCCATCCTGGCATAAGGACTACAGTGAAGCTGTTGACTAGAAGAGTCATTTGGCCGAATATCACAAATGATGTGCGACAATGGACTAAATCCTGTGTTAGCTGCCAGAAAACCAAGGTCACTCCCACACAAGATCGCCGCTTGAAAACTTTGAAGAACCCGATGAACGCTTCAGTGTAGTACACATGGACCTCATTGGACCGCTTCCACTCTCTAACGGTATGACTTATTGCTTAACCTGAATTGACCGCTTCACATCCTGGATGGAAGTCATACCCCTGGAAGACATCACAGCTGAAACAGTGTCAAAAGCTTTCTACCATCACTGGATTGCAAGATTTGGCGTCCCATCTCGCGTAATCACTGATCAAGGCACTCAATTTAGATCACAATTGTTTAACAATTTGGCCATAGTATGTGGAATAAAACTTCAGCATACAACACCATATCATCCACAGTGTTATGGCAAAGTTGAGCGACTGCATAGAACCCTGAAGTGTGGGATCAAGGCTCACAACTCTTCTAACTGGACACCTTAGCTACCGTCCTATTGGATCTACACACTGCACTACGAGAAACGTCAAGCCACTCTATTGCACAGATGGTTTATGGTAAAACCATTAGACTGCCTGGTGAATTTTTTGAGGAGCCAATTACGAGGATTGACTCTGATTCGTTTCCATCCAACTTGCAAAAGCAGATGCTGAAC
Source organism: Meconema thalassinum (assembly GCA_946902985.2). Classification (NCBI taxonomy): domain Eukaryota; kingdom Metazoa; phylum Arthropoda; class Insecta; order Orthoptera; family Tettigoniidae; genus Meconema; species Meconema thalassinum. The sequence continues at coordinate 309,919,420 of OX336393.1, read as the reverse complement.
CTGAAACCTGCCAGATCTAAATATAGCACATCGAGATCAGTGTTTGTCCCAAAAGACCTTCAGACATGTTCCCATGTGTTTGTGAGTTGTGATAGGGTCAGAAAACCATTAGAACCTACATATGATGGTCCCTTCCCTGTCATAACAAGACATGAAAAATACTTCTCCATCGAGTGCAAGTGTAAACACATAAATGTGTCAGTGGACAGACTTAAGCCAACATATATATTGCAGGAAGAAGATGAAGCAGTAAAGGAGCTTCCAGAGTCAGCGAAAGACACTCAACTCCAACAATCCACTAATGAACCTTCGCCAAATACCAGACTGTCAAAATCTGGAAGAACTATAAGGTGTCCAGTTCGATTTTTAGAGAACGTCATCTCTGTGAAGAAATTTTGAAGTGATGTGTCAAGTTTGTAACTGTGTTACTGGTGGGGGAGCAGTGTAAAGACCACAATTAACTTTTTATTTTTAAGAGTTGGCAAGAGATATTTACGTACTTTGATGAAGGAAAAAATCCGTGAGTGCAGAAAAACATGGTGGGAAACAAAATAGTTGATGTACAGTGCTTATACCGTATGTGTATTAACTTGTAAAAGTTTGTATGTATAATAGTGTAAAAGTTTATAAATAAAAATAGTGGTACTAGTTCAATGTCGACGGTTAAATACTGTTTCAGCAGACGATAAAGATGTTGCGAAAAGGCTGTTGAGTGCCCTGTACGTGGACTATTGTGTGACGTCAGTAGACTCTGAGTGGGAGTTGAGAGAGTTCAAATCCAAGGCCACGAGCATCTTAGCGGCAGCACAGATGGAGCTACGACAATGCGCATGGAGCATACAGGATGGGACAAGGGCTGACCTGCCTCATGACAATCAGCATGAAGTGTTTGCAAAGGGGGATGAATTTGTTGCGACAACCACCCTAGTATTGGATCTCACCTGGGATTGCCAATCAGATTGTCTGATGATCGAGATAAAGTGCAGTGATTTGTGTGAGACCATTACCTAGCGTACGATCTTGGCTAGACTACATCGAGTATTCGATCCGATAGGGTTCCTATGCCCTGTGTCGCTCATTCCTAAATTAATTCTGCAAAAACTCAACAAGTATGGATGGGTGGCCATATCAGTCATATATGCTCATGGTTCTTTAGCCTTACTAAAGAAGGTGGGAGTGTATGTTGGATAAGGAGGCAGTGGTTTTGACAGCTATGTTGTGCATAGCAACAGTTGCTGACGGACATGTTGATTGATGTAAGCGAAGAAAATAAAGCCGTAGTGAGTGACGGTCCTTTGGTCTGAGTCAATGTTATTCCAAGTTAGTTCACATAACAATGACTATGAAATCGGCAAATCTCAAAGTTGAAATTATTTCTCCTTGAATCTTCACTCCAACTTTAAATTTTTCTACAATTTCCTTCATTGCTTGTTCAATGTAAAGATTGAAACGTATGGGTGATAAGCTGCAGCCTTGCTTTACACCTTTCTGAATACCAGCTTCTCTCTCATGTCCTTCCGCTCGAATGACTGCTGTCTGGTTGCTGTATAGATTGTAGAAGAGCATGAAAACCATCTTAAATTGGTTATGGAGAGATTAAACAAGTACCGCATGGCTTCGCATAAACACCTCCATCGGCGTAGACAAAATAATGTTCCTAAGGTACCTCATCACAGATGTGGGTACTAACATCTGTCAAACACAAAGGCATATGAGAAAAAATATCAATACTACCGTACTTGATAAAAGGAGCGCCATTTGGAATGAATTCCAAACAACAGATGCCATACTAACAGAAGACTGGAAACAGGCCAACTACAAACTGAGATACACCATCAGAAGAGTGGACTTCCTTGGGTATTCCTGAGGCACGCTATTGATCTGGTGTACGGTATAGGTTCTGATTTCGAGATATTATTCGCTGATTTCTTTTCAGTTATTTCTGAAGATGGTGTTCATAAGTCTAAACAGTTTTTATCACGCATAATTTTCTCCAACGTCTTCATAAGAACTTGTATATTTGAATCAGAAGCGTGGACTGTCATATCTTTTGGGCAAAGATGCTACATTATGATTGTCATTTGTTTCTTTATTATCTTTTTTTTCACTGTTGTAAAATTAACCGTCATTGCATCCTGAAGTATCAATAAATTGTTGTTTTGAATTGATATATTTTCCTTATATAAAAGAAGAAAGAATCTGCGATACGCTGGTGAGCGTAAAAATAACATAAGTGGCGACCGTGACAGGATAAATATATCAATATTGAACCCTTATTGATTTGCCGATCAATAAGTCTTCCTGATTTTTATTATTATTATTATTATTACTGGTGCCCAGGCAGTACATGTTGGAGATTGACAAAGGGGAGTCAGGTAGTGTGTCGCAACGATTACAACAGAAGCAGCTTGGTAGTTATTCCTGAAGATGACCGGTTAAGCCGAGTTCAAGGACAAATTCTGTACGAACGCGCACCTCGATCGGCGTCATTATGGGTGTGCCAGAAGTGAAGTTCCAACCGATCCACGATTGAATTAGCAAATCAGGAGAGAGGAAGCCAAAGCCACGCGGTGGATTGCGTACCCTAGAAAAAGGCGCTAAAATGCGTATCTAAAGAACCGCCGATACGATATAATCCCGCATAAGTCCATTGAGACGTTTGGATGAAAAGAAGAAGATTGATACTAGTCCCAAGTCTGTGAGGTGAAAACTACAGATTATTTTCACAAATTGCCCCCACCTTACCCCATTCTGTCAGTTTCAAATAAATTGATCGGTGATGTGCAGTTTGAGACACAACTTTATTGAGCTCTGGTGAGCAACGTTCACGCTACTTAGCGTCACGATTTATCAGGCTCTAAAGAGCGTACTTCACGTCTGTTTGACAAACATTTTATATTGTGCTCAAGGGGGCAGAGTTCACGCTTAGCCTTGTGGAGATCTCTAGCCGAGATAAGCGCTACGTGATAGACATATTTGAGGCTTGTTAGAAGCGAGTTGCGTGGTGATTGAAGAGTGTAATTTATGTAAATTTTTGTATTATTTTGAGTGATATATGGTGCGTGTGTTAAGCAAATACTGAGATAGGGCCAGTTCTACGTTAAGTAATCGCCTAGGACATTTTTGTGAGTGAAAGTCAGTAGCTCATAGCGATTCTAGCTAGGCAAACTAATAACTTTGAACATTTCTTTCCAAGAAGCTACGCCAAGATGTCTGCTGAAAGGTCGTGTGATGGAATGAAGTGCATCGCCTCTACCAATACGTCGACGATGGACGAGTAGATTTCCCTTAGGGAAATGCTGTGGGATAGAGGTTAAGTTCTACAAGCTGCCACGGTGATGTACAAACCATTGATTTACTCAATATGTAGTTAGATTAGACGCGGGAACGTTGTAAATATTCTATTCATTGTTTTCTTGTATTTAGATTTTTTTGTGTGCCGACACTATTATATTTAAATGTACGTTGGCACGTGGCCAAAGTGTTTGTTTGATGTATATTTTTCTTATGAGTCATATTTAGTGTACACGGCGTGTGTATTTGATTTTATCCATGCGAATGCGAAACTCGTCACGGTCGATAAGTGGTGCTATATTCAAGTTCATTTTTTTTGTAGGACAAGGGGGTAAATGTTGTAAGATGTTGTTTTACGAACAGGTTTTTATTCATACTAGCGTTGCCGAGCGCAACAAATTAAGATGTCACTGTAGAACACCTTAGTTCTTTTTTTTTTTGAGTTTTTTGAGTCCTTTTCAGGTTCTTTAGTCACGGACTAGATTGGGAGCGCAAGTCGGTGGAAAATATTTTATGTCATTTATTTCAAGTTTCTGTCAAACCCATACGTGTGATTCTGGTGTGTGTTTTGTGTCAGGTGTGTGTATTGATTCTTCGTGATGAGGGGTAGAATGTGCTACCGCCCTCAAATTTTGTTGTTGTATTTTGTGAAAAGGCAGAGCACCCTCAGAGGCTACTGTACCTTGTCCAGTGCTGATTCTTGGATTTCCTTGGGAAATGCTGAGATATTTTATTCTGACACACACACGTATATTATGTGCTTTTTGGGAGCACGTCTTCGAGATTCGAACCCGTGCCATGGCAGGTCGAGGTTATTGACACGTGGGTTGACAGATGTGCAGATTCCACTTAGCGCCCGCCTATGTCTGGTGATTCATATTTTAGGCAGTCCAGCTGACCGACTGACCCCTGTAAGCTATCAGTAGCAAACCTGTTCTTTTGATGGTCATTGGACCATAATTTAATTTGGGAGTTCGCCATGTCCGTTACGAATTACCGCATATCGTATGGAATGAATATTGTTTTATGATGTAAATGTTGGCTTTGAGCCTAGTGATTTCTGTGACTCATTTCATGTTAGATTTGTCTGTTGTGACACCATTGGGTGTACTTTGTTTTTTTCTTGTAAAAATGGCAAGTGGCCATATGTGTTCTTTTTCTTGTTTGGTCACGTGTTAATTTACTTGTGTTGATTTGAAAATTCCTAGTTTTAGGCGTTAATGTTGTTTGCTTCGGCAGTTCTGTGATCCAATTTCATGCGGAAATTATTTGTTGTTTTATTTAGTGTAGGAAGTGTCGGATTAATTTAATTAGTGTTTAGTTGGTTCCCCGTGTCTGGCTAGCTCTAGACAATGCAGATTCGTCCCCTGAAGGTGTACTGGATGGTAACGGATCTCGCATTAATTTGTACACATCGTAACGCATGTAGAACAGCCGCACACGCACATGGTCATTGTAGTAATTTGGGACACTTGGTCCAGATATTTTACAATCTCTCCTGAGATTAGGCCTAAGTTTGGCAGTTCATTAATTCAAGTGGGAGTCATTTGGGAGACCTTGTTTGTTTTGTTTTTATTGTAAATAGTTGATCAGTTATTAAATTCATATGTTTTAACCCTGGTATTCACTTTTTCCTGCATGTTATTTTGTTATATGTTACCCTGCATGTTATAAGAAGCGCTTAACAACAACTTAACGAAATGGACTGTTACACCCCCCGAAACTGAGTCTCATATGCTTCTTTGTAAGGGTTCATATTGTTTTAGATCCCTTAGTTGGGGGGTAGTTAGGGCTAAAACACTTATGTTATGGTACTAATTTGGAAGGTGGTTTCTAGGAGAGGGTAGCTTCCCGTAGCTGGGTGAGCTTACCAGTGTAGTGTGTTGTGTGTTTGGATGCTAGGGGGTGCTCCTATAAAGACGTAAGTATTTGTTAGGGGATGGTCCTCTGGCTGCAGGCTGCTGTGCTGGTCTGCCAGCTGGACGGAGTGAGTGATATAACAGACGTGCTTATGTCAGCGGCTCGCTGCTATGCAGCCGAGTCGCCTGCGGGAAGCACAATGAATCCTGAGCAAGCAATTACTGGCTACTATGGTCACGGCCAATCGTGACGAGAGTCAGGAAGGGTATGAGGATGTAAAGAGGCGTGTAATTATCAAGACAAGTGTAGTTTACTGACCATGTGTTTATTGGTCAGTGAGTGTGAAATTGTAAGTCCCTCTTAGGGGAATGTAAGTAATGATACAAGTTGAGTGTACAAGATTGTGGATGGGTGCTTACAAAGTAAAGGATTCTGAACACTTGCTGAGTCTCACCTGATGATGGCAGCTGGCACAGTTGTCGGCTAGGGCCTTCGGCGGCGCACACTGTATGACAGATAATGCTCCAAAAAGGCCTCCCTTCTTATAGTTCCTGCCGTTGCTTAGTCAGCATTCCGTTGACGTAGCTGCCCCAGTTAGTTGTAGTGTTAATGTTTATGAATGTGTTGCAAGTGGTTGGTTAACCTCCCGAGCTGGGTGGTCGCCTCTTGCCGTGTAAAGGTGATGTTCTGGTCTTATGATATTTGCCAGTTGGTGTGGTTTTAGTAGAAGATGGGGGTGGCTCTCAGGGGGTACAGCCCCCCGGGCCTGTACAATATATCAAAAATGGCTGCCCAAGTGGGGATTGTTGTTGTTGTTGCTTTGTTGACCTCATACTTATTTCGCTGAGAAATGATGCCAGGTCAGCAGGACAAGAGTAAATTCAGTAAATTGAGGCGAAGTTGTACCGCCATGTGTATTAGTAAAATCACTGAGTTCTTAAAGTTAGAAATATTGAACAAGGTTAGAATTTGATATTGTATTTGTTGTTAACTTGTTCTGGCGCCCGGCTTAAAATTACAAAATTTGCATATTTAGTGAACTCAGTCAAAAGCAGGAAGTTGTTGCCTTACTTTACATTTAATTAACTTCGGTTAATTAAAGTGTTGTTCAAAATTCCTGTTAGTTAGGAATTTAAAAGCAGATCACAAGGGAGTTATTTTGTTGTTTGGAAATAAGAGTCATTATTCAGTAAGATTTTGATTACTGAAAATGTATTTAAATTAGAATCAATGTAATTTAAATATCGAGACATGTGTGTGTGTGTGTGTGTGTGCGTGTGTACGACTGAAATCCCATTGCATGACCCTGTTTTCTCTGAATATATTTGTGTGTTTTGCGATGGCTAGCATCGAGGAGATTAAAGCGTTGATGGAGCAGATGTCAGTGCAATTATCTGCAAAGACGGAGGAACAGTTAAAGAAGATGAGTGAACAGAGTGATAAACAATTACAGGACATGAACAGTAACATTACGGCGCAATTGCAAACCCAGAAATTAGATAGTGATAAACAATTACAGGACGTGAACAGTAACATTACGGTCCAATTGCAAATCCAGAAATTGGATACCGACAAACAATTACACGAGTTCCGAGAGCATAACGATAAACAGTTAGTTGTACTAAACCATAAATTATCAGAGCAGGCAACCTTACAAACAGTTCAATTAGAGAGGATCACACTTGAAATAAATCAGAATACTAAAGCAGAATTAGAGAAACTGGCAGGAGAGGTGGCAGAAAATAATTCGAGGCAATTAGGAGAAATTAAGATGCTAGAATCTAAATTCGACGATAAACTAGTACAGTTAGATGAAATGGTAGCTGCCAAATTGAAACAAATCGAGACAGCATGCGTGAACAACACGGCAGGGATAAAAAGCACGCAGGATGAATTACAGGGGCAATTCAATAGACTAGAGGCGAAGAACGTAAACATACAGGAGCAGATTAATTCAGTCGACAACAATGTGCTAGAATTGATAAAGGAACTTGACAAGCTGGAGATAAAAACGGAGAAAGAACGGATGCACTTGCGCGAAAACCTGGAAGACCAGTTAACTAGAACCCAAGAGCAAATACGAGAAGAAATGGAAGAACAGTTAATTAAGAGTCATAAAGAAATAGGAGAACAGCTAAATAAGAATCAGAAAGAAATGGGAGAACAATTAATTGAAACTCAGCAGCAGATACAAGAAATAGGGGAGCAGCTTGAGAAGAATTAGGAAAACAACGAAGAAAAAATTAATAATTTGAAGAGTAGGATCCGGAAAGATTGGGAACAGCAGGTGAATGAGACTAAAGGAGATACGCTGAATATATTAAAGCGGCTAGGCGAGAATAACTCTAGAATGCAGGCTTTGGAGGAAAGTATCAAGTCCAAATTCCAAGAACACGCAGACCTCATCGTTAAGAACGAGATAAGATCTTTAGAGAATGCTACTTTATTCTCTTCAGAAAACGTAGTAGGGAAACATGGAAGTATTGGAAGTCCGGAGGGCTTGCAGCTAGCTGAGGATACGGGCCGAGGTCAGAGTCCAAAGTTAACGTGCGACACATTCCAAAATTACAGAGGGGAGACATCAACTCCACAACCTGGTTTGGCACCTGCCCAAGTCATACAAGTAATGAGGGGAAACGACTTTATACCCGAAAAATTCAGGGAGAATTCAGGATCTACTCCAAAAGCATTTTTGCGCCAGCTGGATGATTACTTTAATGACCAACACGTCAGTCCCGCAAAACAGCTGCGACTAGTGGAGAAATTTTTAGAGGGCCCAGGTTTAATCTGGTTTCAAAGCTTCAAGTATACGTTTAATGACATGGCCCAGTTTAAAGAGGCTTTTCTGAGGAAGTTCTGGAGTCCTTCACTGCAGCAGGGGTTGAGGATGGATTTATATACAAGGAAATATCATAGCACACACCCTACAAGGTTTTCTGAGTTCTTTAGCCAACAGCTGGTTAAATTCCGGGATTTTGATGAGCCCCCTTCAGAGGAAAACATGGTTTTAACAATCGGCAAGCAGCTTCCGATGAATATTCAGCAATTTTTAGTGGCTGGAAATATCAAAACCGCAGTTCAGGCCGAGGAGATACTCCGCCACTTGGATGAGACGAGTATGGTCAGTCCGCAGACCGGGAGACGGAATATGGAGTGCGTAAACACTGCAGAAATAGTTCAAGGGCATCAAAACGGTCACAATCAGAATAATCAGAGGAAGACACAGTCCACCAGCCCACAATTTACGCCCAGACGGCAGGAGTTCGACGGTCGGAACCAATATAATAATAACAATAGGAACTTCCAGAATCGCCGTGATAATTATAATAATAATCAGAATAACAATCACAATCAGAGGACGTACCAGCGAGAATATACTAACTGGAGGGGAATCCAAAGGCAGGGTAGACCGTACCAAAGGAACGGATACGGCAGATGGAACAATCAGAGGAATTATCGGCAAGATAACCAGGGAGATTATCGAAATGACTGGAACGAGCGGTACGCTGAGTCACAAAAATATTTGGACGAATTAAATGCAGAAGAAACAGAGAAAGAGAAGTGGGGGCGTGCGATGGCAAATAGACAAAGTCCAGATAATCACCAGGAAGCGGGGGCGGAAAGTTTATTACGTCAGCAGGAGAGACGCGATGACAACCGGCGAAACTCAACGAATAGGTCGCAGGATAAAAAAAATCACGATTAAAACAAAACCAGATAGCCTGAGAAAGGAGGAAACCAGGGAACGGGAGGAGTTGATTGTTGCGAATATTGAAGAGTGGGTAGCATTCCCGGACGATTGCCTGGAGGAAGTGGTGAAGGACCGAGAGAATGTAATCAGACAATTACCAATTATTTATGCTCATATTGGAGGTCTTAGAGTGAGGTGCCTGATCGACACGGGTAGCCAGGTGAGCTTAGTTACGGAAGCATTGTTGAAAGAAATTGGAAGTAAACAAACCATTCCAATTATGCCTGTACCATTAATGAAAGTCCGAGGGGTCATTCCTGACAAGACCATAGTTTGCAAGCTCCAAGCATATTTAGATCTGGAGATATAAACCACACATTTTCACAAACTTTCATCGTGATACCAAAGATGAATTATAATGTCATTCTGGGAGCCAATTTCATTTGTGATTTTCACGCTATAATTGACCTACATAATAATACTGTGGGCTTTAAACAGGTTGAGGGCTTGAGTCACGTTGGTCTGAACATGGAAGAGAGTCCACTAGAGAGAGAGGCGAATACATGGGTCATTGAAGAATGCACTAATGAGGCGATCGAAGATAAGAACTCGACGGAGGGGCGAGTAAGCCAGACATCAGTTGTTGAAATTGACGGACAAGATATTTCGCAGTAACTTTGGATACATTTGGCGAAGGAAGAAATTAGCGGGTCCAAGTTTGAAATTTTACTTCAGGAGCGACTTAAGGAGGCAATAGTATGGGAAACTGACAGAAGAAAATTAGAAGAGATTTTGAGACATCATAAGGGAGTTTTCGACACGATCCCTGGAAAAGTATTAAATTTTCAGTATGCCATGCAAATTACCGATTGGACCCCATTTAAGAGTAAATTGTACCCGATCCCAGAGAAATATTTTGCTCAGGTCAGGGACATTATTACTAACCTATTAGATTGTGGCATGATTAGAAAAGCAGCAACCCCATATTTAAATGCAATATTGGTTGTGGCCAAGCCAAATGGATCAATCAGATTAAGCCTAGACGCGCGGGTTTTAAATAGCAAACTGTTGGTCGAGCACGACCAAGCACCAAGGATCAAGGATGTATTGAAGGGCTTCCGTGGAAAGAAGATATATTCTAGCGTCGATTTAACGAATAGTTTCCACCATCTGGAACTTGAGGAAAAATCCCAATTATTGACGGGGTTTTATTTGATAACCAAAGCTATATATGGTCTCGCATGCGCTTTGGTGTAAAAACAGCAGGATGTGCATTGATAAGAGCACTAGACAGGAATCTAACTGAGGAGGTCAAGAGCTTCACTACAAGATATGTTGATGACATACTCATAGCATCGGAAACAATGGAGGAACATTTGGAAAACCTAAACAAACTTTTGGATAATTTGAGAACCATGAATTTCAAAATTAATTTGAAGAAATCGCACTTTTGCCAGAGCGAGATTCTATATTTGGGTCACATAATTGATGTTGAAGGCGTGAGACCAAATCCGGCGAAAATAGACGCAATTAAGAAATTCCCTACACCAACTAAAGTGAAACATGTTAGAGCATTTTTGGGAGTGACAGGTTTCTTTAAGGAGAATTGTCTTGGGTACACGGAAACAGTAGCACCGATGCAAGAGATGCTAAAGAAATCAAATCGATGGTCATGGAATGAGGAGTGCGACAGATCCTTCAGAGCCACGAAAGACCTACTGGAGAATTGTGTGAAGCTAGGGTACCCAGACTTCGCGAAGAAATTTTTAATTCAGGCAGACACTTCATTGATTGGAATCGGCGCCATGCTTTACCAAGAAAACGCTGATGAACCCAAGAATCGATCATATTTGGCATTTACTAGTCGTAAACTTGGGAAGCACGAGAGGAACTACACTGTTACAGAACTTGAGTTGTTAGCGATTCTGTACTCACTTCAACAATGGCGCAAGATGATCTTCGGGTACTCCATTGTTGTCAGAACTGACCACCGTGCACTGACCTTCTTATTCAAAACAACGATGGCAAGCGAAAGAGTTACGCGTTGGTCCATTTATATACTGCAGTTCAATATTACCATAGAACACTGCCCTGGAAGGATGAACATCATACCAGATGCTTTAAGCAGGAACCCTGAAGATGAGAACGAGACAGCAGTAGATGTACAACACATAGCACTAACACCTAAGGCTCGTGAATTTTTGGACAAATTGAAAGAAATTCAGAAGGAACAAGAAAATGACCCATGGATGATGATGATGATCAAGTTCTACAAGAAGGATCTACAGCCAGATTCACCTGAATATCGAGAAGCCCGTGCCAAGGAAGCGAAATTCCACTACCTCAATAATCTTCTTCACAAGTTTGTGGATGATGATCACACCAAACTTCGAATTCTACTTCTAGCATCATTACAGAGAGGACTGACGTGGCATGTCCATGAAAGCCTAGCACATATCGGCACTGACAAAACAGAAGCAACAATAGGAGAAACTTTTAGTTGGCCAAAGATGCGATACTCCATTGTTGAAGTAATTAGAACTTCTGACGCGTGTCAGCGTACTAAGCCCAATAATTTCATACTGAAACAGTTTCCAAAACCTTTATTACCACAGAAACCGTGCGAACTGGTCGCTATTGATTGTTTTGATCCTCTAGTTAAGGGAAAACGAGGATGCCGACACCTTCTTGTATGTGTCGATATATTTCCCAAGATGGTGGTATTATGTCCAATCTAGAAGACGACATCAAACAAGTCCTCAGCAGAATCCAGAACAAAGTCATTCCGACGCTTGGCAAGCCGGAATTCATCTTATCGGACCATGGAACATATTTTACAAGCAATGTTTTTAGACAAGGTCTAGAGAGATTAGGAATAAAGCATGTTCTATCGAGCATTCGCCATCCTTGTGGAAATCCAAGCGAGAGAACGATTCGCTGTGTTGCCAAGTATTACCGCGTCATGATTCCAAATGATCATAATAAGTGGATCGACAGAGATGTGCATGAATACTACGAAGCACGAGTCGACAGGTCAAGTCCCACTAGTTGTACACCACAACAGGATGCCTGAAAGATCTTGGGATAAGATTATTCCATGCCGAAGGGACCCGTTATTAGCACATGAGCTGCGTATTCAGAGAACCAGAGAACACATGAGGAGCCAAGCGGACCGAAGACTGAGGAGATACAGAGGGAAGAAATTTCATCGTGAACTACAGGAGCAGGAACTAGTGCTTGTTCGAAGACCACCGATATCAGATCCTAAGAACAAAGTATTTGCCAAGTTCTGTCCAAAATTTATCGGCCCGTTCCGTATTATCAAGAATGTGGGTAATAATGCTTACAGACTTGAAGAATTGAGCACTGGCGCTAAATCTGTTTTCAATAGCGCTAATCTCAAGCCGTATTACAGAAGGGAACCATTCGATGAATAATCAGGACAATGAATGCAGGATCATTATTGCAAAATTTAATTTGAGAACCCACACTCAAATGCACATGACTACGTGGTACTTGGGAGAGCGAGCTTTGTTTGTAAACAAGACGGCCGGTCCGGCAGGAGTTCTAATTGTGTGAGTGAGAGGGGGAAGGTCTGGCGAGACGTGTGAATAACATTGCAGCGAGAAGCGCTGTGGAATGTACACTCAGGCAGACGAGTGCGGTACTTAAGAGATGTTATCTATACTACTGTGGATATTGTTTTTAAAATTCAAATCAATCACTTGCTTCGAATTTCAAAACCTTGCTGAGGATAAATGAACCCTTATTGATTTGAAGATCAATAAGTCTTCATGATTTTTATTATTATTATTACTGGTGACCAGGCAGTACATGTTGGAGATTGACAAAGGGGAGTCAGGTAGTGTGTCGCAACGATTACAACAGAAGCAGCTTGGTAGTTATTCCTGAAGATGACCGGTTAAGCCGAGTTCAAGGACAAATTCTGTACGAACGAGCACCTCGATCGGCGTCATTATGGGTGTGCCAGAAGTGAAGTTCCAACCGATCCACGATTGAATCAGCAAATCAGGAGAGATGAGCCAAAGCCACGCGGTGGATTGCGTACCCTAGAAAAAGGCGCTAAAATGCGTATCTAAAGAACCGCCGATACGATATAATTCCGCATAAGTCCATTGAGACGTTTGGATGAAAAGGGAAGATTGATACTAGTCCCAAGTCTGTGAGGTAAAAACTACAGATTATTTTCACAAATTGCCCCCACCTTACCCAATTCTGTCAGTTTCAAATAAATTGATCGGTGATGTGCAGTTTGAAACACAACTTTATTGAGCTCTGGTGAGCAACGTTCACGCTACTTTGCGTCACGATTTATCAGGCTCCGTCATCTTTCATGTCGACCTCACTTGGTCAACTCTTGTTCTCTTCCGACCCCGACAGTATTAGGGTATCCGAGGCCTAGGGAGTCTTTCACTTTCTCGCCTTAATTGGCCCTTCTCTCATCTTTCCTGATACCCTCCTTCTGCGAGGGGCCAGCCTTCTTCTTATTTTCATGATTTCTCCTGCCATCTGCTCAAGGCCCTTAAGGAGGCAGGGTGTGTGTAGCCCCACCACTTCTGGTGCACTCTGGATATTGCTACACCCTCAGGGGCTCACGGCTGGTGAGTTCGGGAGTTGGCGACCCCGAGGGATTCCTGACCTGGGTCCGGGTTCCCCCTTTTATCCTTTACCTGTGGGGCGAACCCTTTCCTCTTTCACTTTCCTGCCTTTCATGGCTCTCAATCCTTCGAAGTCCCTCAATCCGCCTTCTTCGAGGGTTGAGGGCATTTCTTTTCTTCCTGTCCTTTATTTGCCTTATTCTCCTTTTGTTTTCCATTTGTTCTTCTAGTATATAAGTTCGTAGTTAGTTTTAGTTATAGTTTTTCATTCTCATCACCGTCACGATCACCTAAACCATTAGGGGCCGATAACCTAGATGTTAGGCCCCTTAAAACAACAATTATCATCATCATCATCTACTATTTGTGATCTAGAAAATATACTCCTCTGATTTATCAGGTTATATGTACAGTATATCATTTAAGTTTCACGGAATGGTAAGAGCACTGTTACTCATAAAATAATGATGATGAATACATGGTAGTTCGAATATAGTGTAACAATTATATTTTGTCCCGTGGATTAGGCTACGCCAGTGGTTCCCATCCTGGGGACGATCGCCCCCAAGTGGGCGATTTGGGTTATCAGGGGGGCAATAAATAAGTGGGGGCGATTTGGGGGCGATGAGTTTTCATAGGGGGGAATTAAAATAGGACTGTACAGTAGAAGTTGCCGGGTAGTACACGGAAAAATGTGACAGGAGCGCCTCCCGTTCGCGTGTTCATCAATTATTGCCAAGTTTGATATTCACGAGGAAAATATTGGCCGTTAAGGGCTGATTCAGTCTCCAACCCTTCAAAAGTGTTCAGTGTCAGATAACGAGACTCCTGATCTCCCAACAGACAAAATCCTAATTTTTACTGGTCAGATCAGCTTGACCAGGTTAAAAAATGACATGGAATCAAGATTTGAAGATTTGACCAAGTTACAAATTCCGGATTGGATTCTAGATCCATTCTCGTTTGAAGTTGTGGATAAGCTTGATAACTCTTTGCAGACGGAGTATATAGAGCTGAAGTATGAATGTGAGCCGATAACCATTTTCAAGCAGAGCGGTTACGAGTTAACCTGGGTGAAGCTTATGGACACTTACCCACAACTGTGGGGAAAAACTGAACCACATCTCATCTCGTTCCCGTCAACATATTTAGTTGAAAAAGGATTTAGTTCTGTTGTACAGCTTCTCACAAAACAAAGAAAATAAGTTGGACATGCCTCAAAGGAGACTTGCCCGTGAACTTGACGAACATAAAACCGGATATCCAAGCTTTAACTGAAATCAGCAAGCACAAGGCAGCCATTGAAAAGGTAAAATAAAACAATAACAATGTTTTCAAACTATCATCTGTTTTTTCAAATTTTAACTGTCAACTTTTTCCAGATTCCAATTTAAAAAAGAAAACACGAAATCCTATTTTTTAAATGTACGTCGATGACCTTAGTTAATTATTTCAATTCTTTGAACTAAAAAAACATGTAAAAATGTACATTTTAATTTTAAGAGTGACCGGATAAAACTGCTTCGGTTGTTTTTATATACGGTAGTAAAATTGTTTAAAATAATAAAACTGCGGTATTATTTTCACTTTACTTCAATTCAAGTTAGGCACACAATGAAAATGAAAATGGACGATAGGTGTTAGTCAAACTCCAGAAAGGGAAGATGGGCCACAAAGTGTTGGGAACCACTGGGCTACGCCTACCGTTGATAAATTTCAAAATTAGAGAAAAATAACTGCACATGTAATTTTCAGGATAAGCATGATTATGTAACAAGTTTGATAATGATGATAATGATGATGATGATGATGATGATGATTGGTGTCCTAACGGACAGAACAGCGAGGCCATCTGCCCAAACATAGGCTGATGTTATACAAATGTTGTTAGTCTGAGTGAAACAGCTGATTAAGAACTTATTGAATGCAAATATCTCTAGACGAATTTAAATCCACGCAAAATAACTCGAACTACCCCGTGGCACTACAGCCCATGTTTGATCCTGGTCTACCAAGCGACCGCTGCCCAGCCATTCAGCCTACAGATTGAAGCGTGAAGCCAGGTCAGGTCTCGGTAACCGGGGCGCTGCCCCACTGTCAGACAACTACTCAATTGTCCTAACGAGGCTGAGTATACACTTTTCCTTCTGCTGATGCAGAATTGAGAAGAGGCAGGTTCGATTCCTACCTCAGCCATCCTGGAAGTGGGTTTGCATGGTTTCTCATTTCTACTCTAGGCAGATGCCGAGATTGTACCTAAATTAAGACTACGGACACCTCCTAACCATATCCTAGACCAATTACAAGTCCACAATAGTACGCTACAGCAGTTAATATAACTCAGATTATCAGACAGATTCCACATACACCAAAGTATTACATAATCACAAAGCCTTCAAAATGAATAAACGACAAAAAGTACCCCTTTCCAGCCCTCAAGTCAGATCTTAAATATGACTGGCTGCGTTGCTCAGTGGTAACGTTCTCGCATGCTGTTCCCTAAGTTACAGGATCGAATCCTGGCGCAGTTAGTTGGCATTTGAGGGTGCGTAAATGCGATGGAGCCAGAGCCATGTCAGTTGTTTTACTGGCACGTTATAGATCCCATTCGGGACAAAATTCCGACACCCCCGGCCTCTATAGATCATAAGTTTATGGCTGGAATCTAACCCAGAGCCTCCTCGGTAAGAGAAAAGCGTGCTATCCATACACCACGAGGGACAATAACAATAATAATAATAATAATAATGTAAGGGGTTTAAGGTACCTTTTAACTGTTGTAGCCTTTTAAAAGAATAAAGGCATAATGTTTGTTTCACTGAAATTATGCTACATCCAATTTTGTACAACCCTAGTAAGTTATTTTACCTTTGGGTTTTCACAATAGTAGTGGTGGGGGACCGAAGGGAGAAGGATTTCAGCCGAAGTACCAGAACTTGGCCTGGGGCAATTGGCCAGAAAGGACTGTGCGATGGAATGACAAGATAAGAAAGATCCACTCAGAATATTAGCTGGCCCAATTCGCCAACACCCACTGGACCTACACCGGGCGTTCTGGTCTGGAGAGCAATTTCCTATAACAGCTGGAGCAAGCTCGTGGTTATCCCACGCACCCTGATTGCAGATGTGTACGTCCGTCTGGTGATTTGACCTGTTATGCTGCCATTCATAAACAGCATTCCCGGGGGTGTTTTCCAACAGGATAACGCATGCCCCCATGCCGCTGTTGTAACCCAGCGTGCTCTACAGAGTGTCGGCATGTTCCCTTGGTCTGCTCGATCCCGCGATCTGTCCCCAATCGTGCACGTATTGGACATCATTGGAAGACAACTCCAGCTTCATCCACAACCGGCAATAACCGTCCCTGTATTGACCAAACAAGTGCGACAGGTATGGAACTCCATCCCACAAGCTGACATCCGGCACCTGTACTACACAATGCATGCACGTTTGCATGCCTGCATTCAACAGTCTGGCGATTATACCGGTCATTAATGGACCAGCATGGTACTGCCCCCGTAAATTGAATTATACTGAGACCACGGTGGCTGTATTGGCATATGTGAATAAAGTTATGGCCGTCATAGTTGTGACGTGTATATTCATGACGTAGGCACGGATGACGGAGACTTCATGCAAGTAGGCTGGATGAGCTGAGATTCTTGGTGACGTCATGATTTTGTTCGAGAAGGATCTGAGATTTACGACGCAGTCGCAGAGAAGCATGGAATTGTGCTGAGGAAGAAGTTACGCTATTGGAGGAGAGGCTCGAACCAATGAATGATAGCTTGGAGGGAGACGGAGATTACTGAAATTACCATATTTAATTACTTTTGGCATGCAGAATTGTGGAAAACTATTTTCAGTTATGGCATTGATTTGGAATTTTGAAGAAATTAATTATGAGTTTTTGAAATTTGAAAATCCGTCAAGTATAGCCAAAGTTAGAACTTCTAGCAATGACGGAGGAACAAGCTATGGTAGGGATGGATACGCCCCTTAAGAAGTTGATAAAAGGCCTTGCACAGCAGAGAGGAAGTTCTCATGTCTCATGTCTCAGGCCTCATGGCTCATTTTCTCATTCTCATATTGTCAGACTTCGAGTTCTTAAGTGAAGCAAGTCGTCATTAGCAAGTGTGGTAGAGCCCACAGCATCGAACAAGCATTGAGTGTGCAGCAGTGCAATTTTACGGTTACTAAAACTAGGCGAAGTTGGAGCGCACACATAAACGAGTCTACAAGATTATCTATCAAGAGTTAGCTACTGCATTTATGCTAATTCAATTGTGCATTACAATATTGAGGCGTGTATGAAAGTTGAACATTTTCACTATTATACTTTGGAAGATATTCGCATTTTAAGACTGCAGACAAAAGTGATTTTCTCGACACCTGAGAAGCACTTTTATAATACCACATTCTACGCTACGGCTGACACATGTATTGCAACCGTGATACTGAAGATTACATTTGGTGATACAACGCTACATTCTACAATGGAACTATATAATCTGGCAGTACTTTCGACTATTATTATAACGGAAGTGGAGATGGAAGACTAAAACTTTAATGCAATTGGGACATATATCAATGGAGTGAAATAGCATCATGGAGCTTCGTTAATCGTCATTCTACAAAAGCGAGCATGTAGTGAACATCCAACTACACTCATGCATCGTAATCCATCGCTGAATTACATCAAATGGCAGTGGAAATATCTTCATACTCCACAATTATGAACATTTCTGCGGAAATAATTGCAATAAACTTCATGGCGAATTTCTTCCAGAACTTCAGGGAACTTTCAAGAGAGGCCAGGGTGGACCCGGCTCACACAGAAGAGTTTTTCCAGAAGGATGTCTATCGTCTACACGGAGCAGTGCAATTTCCGAAGGAGGAAACTGTTCTATTCTCCGAGGGCGCAGGTTCCAGGTTCGAGGTCGGAGCACATCTTTACGGTGGTGAAATGGAACCATCAGCAGTCTTCTTTGGAAAATTTCCTCTAGAACTTCAATAAACAGATAAGGTAGTCGTGAACGTTTCTTGATTTATTTGAGCCATTTAGCGATATCTGAGCAACCATTTTTCCCATATTTTCTGTCCCATATATTTTGCCCCTTATTCTTGCTTGATATTTCTGTACTCTGTACACTTTGCTGATTTATGCCTTTTTCTACGATTTATTGAGACATTATTATGTCATTGGCATATTTAAATAATTTTGGATCAGTTGAGACTGATATTATATATATTCTTTCAGTAATTTGCATATTTTTGTAGTCACGATTTGACTGTATAGTTAACGATTTTCTATGGCAAATTTGAATTCAGACAGCGTGTCATTTTATTAAAGTAATTCTATTCAGTAAATTACTTTGACCAATTTTCTGTCATCCTCAAGAAAGAAGAATGATTAAAAGATTTTAGAGCGTTAAAATCTACTACTTTATCGACGATCTTGGAAATACTAGTCGTTTTATGAACATGATTGCAACATAGACATTTATCGTCAATTCTGAAATACCATTGCATTATAGACAATTTTATGAAATATGAACTTTGAGTACGATTTATTGAGTACACTATAGTAATGAACATTTGATAGGAGTTTTTCTCAATTCTAGATTGGAACAATAATGTTTGCAGTCCACAGTCTAATTGTACTCTATTCGACTATTTATGCAGTTTAGATGAACTTTGATTGAAGATAGTATTTTTATACTACGATACTTTGATGATATTAATCTCAATTTTGATAGTCCAGGGAGGCGTGTATAATCGTATTTGCTATTAAATTTATTTGTGACTGGCAAAATTCTTACTTCATATCGCTTCATGAATGAAACCCACGAAGGTTAAATATAATAACAGTTTTCGATACAATTGATGAATATAAGAATTTTTAAAGAGGAACTATGGATGTATAATCGTTAGTTCAGTGGACGTGTAAAAGTCGCTGATGAATAATGCCCTGTAATAAGTGAAGGAGGTTCCCACAGTAATATTGATGATGATGATGAATTTATAAGTGGAGGTTTTTTGTGTGTATTGTGGAAGATTTTGATGCCATATATAATGAGATATATGATGAATTATGGGCCAATTTTGGTGCAATTTTGTGCGTTTTGAGCGAGGTATTTTTCCGCTGAGTGTATTGTTCAGGACCATTGAAAATTATTCATG
Source organism: Meconema thalassinum (assembly GCA_946902985.2). Lineage (NCBI taxonomy): Eukaryota > Metazoa > Arthropoda > Insecta > Orthoptera > Tettigoniidae > Meconema > Meconema thalassinum. The sequence goes on along the minus strand of OX336393.1, from coordinate 309,899,773 downwards.
TGAAGTTACTGTTAAAATTAACAAGAGTGTTTAAATAATTTGAGATAACGATTTTGAATGGAGGTTACCGTCACAAATAATAATTATTAAATCTTATTAAACCTGAATCTAAAATTTAAATATAACTAACCTTCATTGGTCGATTATATCACCACGATTTAAGTAATTATCAACCGGATAAACGTGTGGTTTAATGTATTTCTAATATAAATAATATAAATAATGTAAATAACTATGTAAATATCTTTAATAATAATTTGAAACGAACGGGATTAATAGAGGCGTGTATAAATTTTTCAATTGTCGTTTGACAATGTTATAAACAATTTAAAATGTTATAAATAATTAATGAACTTTTTGTTATAAACATTAAGCGTTTTCGTTATTATACTCTAAACAACGCTCGTTCAACAATTGGAATATACAATTAAACAAGATTTGGGATTATTAGAGTAATCCATTGATATTTGAATGGAGCATTTAAAAGATTTGCGTGATAATATTTGAGTTGAGATGTGAACATTTAAAGTGTTTTGAAAAGGAGCTAGGCTCTGAGGTAACTAGCATATGCTAACATTGGTTGGACAGGTGCTTCCATTTGACGAAGCAAGCATGCGACACGGTGCAGGGTGTATCGCAGGTGGCCAGATAACTGAATGATAGAGGCCAAGGTCATCTACATAGCAGCCTTGCGGTTATAAATAAAATGTGAAGTTCATGAACAAGGAAACAAATGCTATATGTCTCGTCCCAGCTCCCTTATCCATTCCAAAGTGCATGGTTGTTATTATTACGTTTTTTGAGCTAGAGAAAGCTGAATTTTTGTATGTGAAGTCTACAAGTCCTACAGGAGGACATGGTTGCATTGACAATGGCTTCTGATTGCCACGTATATTTTGTTGTTAAATTTTGTTAAATTATTTTTCTCTTTATGTGAAATAAATTATTGTGCAGTTTAAATTTTCTTGTTTCCGACTTGGTTCATTTTAAATATCGTGGTGGAGGTTATTGTGAGGGCATACTATTAAGTGATCCAGTTGAAAACCCAGGCCCGAGATTAAATTGAATAGGTAAGTAAAAGGTAAGTATGAACCCCCGTATATTTTGGTGTGTTCCACAATAATTTCATGTTAACTACTGTGCTCTAATCTCGGTAGTATCTGTCAGTGCCATTTTCATTGATGTAGCTGTGCCGGTGCGTTTGATTATTGGCAATCCGATTGAGGGGGCGGATTTCTGACAGCCTACTATCCGGATTATCGGGGACAGTAGGATTGGCACCGCAATTTCGTGGGGCTCTGCAAAACTGGATTACCAGGTTGAACGCCAGTAGGATTGGTGCAATCAACGTGTGGAGTGTTCGAATAACATTGGATTACCAAGTTATCGATGTCAATGGGATTGTGAAGACTCAAATAAAGAGGCTGATTCTTTGTTAGATGTCTTGGCCAATTCTAGAATTTGAGAGTGTGATTATATAGGGATTAAATGTTGTGTTGTATTAGGAAAATTACACTCAGAAAAGATCAGATCTTATACATCCTGAGAGAGGTTAAATAGGCTGGAAACTTAGAAAAATCGTCTATGATCTGGAGTCTTATTTTATTTGACCGGCTTATGACATGTTTAGTCATATTAAAGATAAAATTAAACTATTTGGATTGTAAATGTAAATTATTTGTGTTAGGATATTTTAAAATGAACCAAAGAAATTTGAACATGTGCTTGAGTTTATTTCAACATAGGGTGGCTACGAAAGTTAATTATAAGGTAATTATAAGTTAGATTTAAGACAGAAAATTGCTCAAACTTATATATGGTGAAAGATGTTGCTCAGATGTTGTTATCTTGCTCTGTTTGATGTATGTCCCTAAAGCAGTCTATTATTGAAATATTATTGAGATGGCAGATGAGAGTATGAGAAAGATGTTGGAGGAGATGAAAGCTAGCATGAATAACAGTATGAAGCAGATGATGGGGGAGAATGCTAGTAATTTGTCTATTAGGCTGGATGAAAGTGTGAGGGAGATGGAAGCTAGGAATACTAGTCGAATGGAGGAGAATATGAAAGTTCTTCAGACCAGTTCTGCAAACTTGGAAAATAATGTGTCGCGTTTACAGACCAGTACCCAGGGAATCCAGAATGCCGTGACTGACATTCACAAGGATGTCTCAGATGTTAAAGTAGATTTATCCAATGTCCATAAAGATTTATCCAATGTCCATAAAGATGTCTCAGATGTTAAGATTGATGTTTCCAATGTACATAAGGACCTTAATATGTTGAATCTTGATGTTGCTAATGTCCGGGGTGATATTTCATGTGCTAGAGCAGAAGTAATCGTTGTTAGGAATGATGTTGCTACTGTACAAGACAAGGTAGAAGAAGTTCAAAGAGAGATTAGAAATGTTCGAACCGATGTGTCAAACGTTCAAGTAGACATAAATAATATTCATTCTGATGTTAATGATATGCAAAGCGATATCAATAAGGTGCAAATAGAAGTTAATACAGTTTTTGTAGACATTGCCAAAGTTCAAACTGATGTTAATAAGATTAGAGAAGAAATTGAAACTTCAAAAACGCTTTGTACTCGTAACATTAGTGCTTTAACAACTAGATTGGTTGACGAGTCTGTTAGGACAACAGCTTCACTAGCTGGATTAAAACATGATGTAGAGGTCATGAGGACCCAAGTCTTAGATCATAATCGTTTACTTAAGGAAGACATTGAATTAGATATTGCTGAAATGTTAACTGCAAATGTAACGGTTTGGAAAGATGAATGGAACAGGTCAAGTGGGGAACATGTCAATCAGATTCAGGAGCGAATTGAACGAAAACTAGCCAGTACACAAGTAGATATAAATAATGAGGTAGTTCAAATTAGAAAGGACTTGAATATAAGGATGGATTCGCTATCCGAAAAGCAGGTAGAGGATAGAACTCAAATAGGCCAGGACGTGCAAGCATTAAAAACCGCGTTAGAGGAACAAATTCATAAGGTTGTCTCTGATGTCAATGAAACTACGAGCAAACTTCAGAATTTGAAACTAGGAGAAGCTAGCATGATGGAAACGTATAAAGAAGAGTTGATTAGGAAAGTCATCACGGAAATCACAGATAAGGATCCAGAAGGGTTGACTTGTGAAGATAATAGGAATTACGTGAGAAGATGTAACCTCGCTACTGAAGAGAGAGATATTAGTCCTGAGGAACGTATATTCAGATTCCGGGAAGAAGAAGAGGATAGGAATATTGAACCTGAATGGAAATATCGTGATAGTGGGAAGAATTACATGGATTCATATCCAAGAAATGTGACAGTCATCCGAAACTTTGAGGACAAGCCACAGAAATTTAGTAATACAGATAGTATAACACCGATAGAGTATATCAGAAACCTGAAAGACTATTTTATTGAAGCCCATATTCCTAGAGAAAGAGAAATGAGAATCGTAGAAAGATTTCTAGCTGGAGGACCCCTTGAGTGGTTCAGCGCATTTCGGTACACTTTTAGTAATTTCGATGAATTTGCAGAGGCACTGATAAAACGATTCTGGTCAATAGAAGCACAAAATTCATTAAGAGCTGAGGTATACTCGAGGAAGTATTCGGGTACTCTTCCAACACGGTACGCTGATTTCTTCACGAGCCAGTTATCGCGCTTGAGATTTTTACAACCCCCATTGTCAACAGAGCAGTTGATAGATGCTATTTCACGTATGCTGCCTGTGGAGGTAAGAAGGCTTATTATATCGTCAAATATCAGGGATTTGACCAGTATGGACGAACTATTGAGAAGGCTTGACTACACGAGTCCAATGCCAAATTTGGTTCAAAAAGGTCAGAGGCACGAATTCAAAGACATTAATACAGTCTACATGGATCAAGTTCAGCAAACTGATACGCCTGCTGAAGAGAAAACTGAAAATGTAGGGCCTCACAGGAACAATTATTTTCGCAACAACAGATCACAAGGTTACCGTCCATATCAGCAAAGACGAGGCTGGAATAACAATAGAGGGAACTATAATAACGGAAGAGGTAGATATTATAATAACAATGGGTACAATAGGAACTACAACAGAAATAACCAGTACCAGAATCGGAATCAAAATTCTCAAGGTCAGGTTATGACACCGGACAAGTATCAAGAGAGAGAGAAAGAAAGTCAGCAGTATTTGAAGGAGAGAGAGAATGAAGCTGAAAACCAGAAGAAAAGACAGGATGTAGTGATCGATCCTGGTCCTTCTACAAGCCAGCAGAATTTGGAAAACAGGAATACAGGACAGAAGAGAAAGTAGAGAGGAGAGAATGCATTAGCCACACGCAACCCAGAGAAGAAGAGACTTATGAACAAGGAACATAGAGGAAATATCATACAAGAGTAGAATAATAATTCAATTTCGTGTTCAAGTGAATTCAGATATTTATAACAGAGTTTAAAAACAATTTGCAACTGTTTTTAAAACGTGGTGAAGGGAGAATGCCCCCGTAAATTGAATTATACTGAGACCACGGTGGCTGTATTGGCATATGTGAATAAAGTTATGGCCGTCATAGTTGTGACGTGTATATTCATGACGTAGGCACGGATGACGCAGACTTCATGCAAGTAGGCTGGATGAGCTGAGATTCTTGGTGACGTCATGATTTTGTTCGAGAAGGATCTGAGATTTACGACGCAGTCGCAGGGAAGCATGGAATTGTGCTGAGGAAGAAGTTACGCTATTGGAGGAGAGGCTCGAACCAATGAATGATAGCTTGGAGGGGGACGGAGATTACTGAAATTACCATATTTAATTACTTTTGGCATGCAGAATTGTGGAAAACTATTTTCAGTTATGGCATTGATTTGGAATTTTGAAGAAATTAATTATGAGTTTTTGAAATTTGAAAATCCGTCAAGTATAGCCAAAGTTAGAACTTCTAGCAATGACGGAGGAACAAGCTATGGTAGGGATGGATACGCCCCTTAAGAAGTTGATAAAAGGCCTTGCACAGCAGAGAGGAAGTTCTCATGTCTCATGTCTCAGGCCTCATGGCTCATTTTCTCATTCTCATATTGTCAGACTTCGAGTTCTTAAGTGAAGCAAGTCGTCATTAGCAAGTGTGGTAGAGCCCACAGCATCGAACAAGCATTGAGTGTGCAGCAGTGCAATTTTAAGGTTACTAAAACTAGGCGAAGTTGGAGCGCACACATAAACGAGTCTACAAGATTATCTATCAAGAGTTAGCTACTGCATTTATGCTAATTCAATTGTGCATTACAATATTGAGGCGTGTACGAAAGTTGAACATTTTCACTATTATACTTTGGAAGATATTCGCATTTTAAGACTGCAGACAAAAGTGATTTTCTCGACACCTGAGAAGCACTTTTATAATACCACATTCTACGCTACGGCTGACACATGTATTGCAACCGTGATACTGAAGATTACATTTGGTGATACAACGCTACATTCTACAAAGGAACTATATAATCTGGCAGTACTTTCGACTATTATTATAACGGAAGTGGAGATGGAAGACTAAAATTTTAATGCAATTGGGACATATATCAATGGAGTGAAATAGCATCATGGAGCTTCGTTAATCGTCATTCTACAAAAGCGAGCATGTAGTGAACATCCAACTACACTCATGCATCGTAATCCATCGCTGAATTACATCAAATGGCAGTGGAAATATCTTCATACTCCACAATTATGAACATTTCTGCGGAAATAATTGCAATAAACTTCATGGCGAATTTCTTCCAGAACTTCAGGGAACTTTCAAGAGAGGCCAGGGTGGACCCGGCTCACACAGAAGAGTTTTTCCAGAAGGATGTCTATCGTCTACACGGAGCAGTGCAATTTCCGGAGGAGGAAACTGTTCTATTCTCCGAGGGCGCAGGTTCCAGGTTCGAGGTCGGAGCACATCTTTACGGTGGTGAAATGGAACCATCAGCAGTCTTCTTTGGAAAATTTCCTCTAGAACTTCAATCAACAGATAAGGTAGTCGTGAACGTTTCTTGATTTATTTGAGCCATTTAGCGATATCTGAGCAACCATTTTTCCCATATTTTCTGTCCCATATATTTTGCCCCATATTCTTGCTTGATATTTCTGTACTCTGTACACTTTGCTGATTTATGCCTTTTTCTACGATTTATTGAGACATTATTATGTCATTGGCATATTTAAATAATTTTGGATCAGTTGAGACTGATATTATATATATTCTTTCAGTAATTTGCATATTTTTGTAGTCACGATTTGACTGTATAGTTAACGATTTTCTATGGCAAATTTGAATTCAGACAGCGTGTCATTTTATTAAAGTAATTCTATTCAGTAAATTACTTTGACCAATTTTCTGTCATCCTCAAGAAAGAAGAATGATTAAAAGATTTTAGAGCGTTAAAATCTACTACTTTATCGACGATCTTGGAAATACTAGTCGTTTTATGAACATGATTGCAACATAGACATTTATCGTCAATTCTGAAATACCATTGCATTATAGACAATTTTATGAAATATGAACTTTGAGTACGATTTATTGAGTACACTATAGTAATGAACATTTGATAGGAGTTTTTCTCAATTCTAGATTGGAACAATAATGTTTGCAGTCCACAGTATAATTGTACTCTATTCGACTATTTATGCAGTTTAGATGAACTTTGATTGAAGATAGTATTTTTATACTGCGATACTTTGATGATATTAATCTCAATTTTGATAGACCAGGGAGGCGTGTCTAATCGTATTTGCTATTAAATTTATTTGTGACTGGCAAAATTCTTACTTCATATCGCTTCATGAATGAAACCCACGAAGGTTAAATATAATAACAGTTTTCGATACAATTGATGAATATAAGAATTTTTAAAGAGGAACTATGGATGTATAATCGTTAGTTCAGTGGACGTGTAAAAGTCGCTGATGAATAATGCCCTGTAATAAGTGAAGGAGGTTCCCACAGTAATATTGATGATGATGATGAATTTATAAGTGGAGGTTTTTTGTGTGTATTGTGGAAGATTTTGATGCCATATATAATGAGATATATGATGAATTATGGGCCAATTTTGGTGCAATTTTGTGCGTTTTGAGCGAGGTATTTTTCCGCTGAGTGTATTGTTCAGGACCATTGAAAATTATTCATGTGAAGTTACTGTTAAAATTAACAAGAGTGTTTAAATAATTTGAGATAACGATTTTGAATGGAGGTTACCGTCACAAATAAAAATTATTAAATCTTATTAAACCTGAATCTAAAATTTAAATATAACTAACCTTCATTGGTCGATTATATCACCACGATTTAAGTAATTATCAACCGGATAAACGTGTGGTTTAATGTATTTCTAATATAAATAATATAAATAATGTAAATAACTATGTAAATATCTTTAATAATAATTTGAAACGAACGGGATTAATAGAGGCGTGTATAAATTTTTCAATTGTCGTTTGACAATGTTATAAACAATTTAAAATGTTATAAATAATTAATGAACTTTTTGTTATAAACATTAAGCGTTTTCGTTATTATACTCTAAACAACGCTCGTTCAACAATTGGAATATACAATTAAACAAGATTTGGGATTATTAGAGTAATCCATTGATATTTGAATGGAGCATTTAAAAGATTTGCGTGATAATATTTGAGTTGAGATGTGAACATTTAAAGTGTTTTGAAAAGGAGCTAGGCTCTGAGGTAACTAGCATATGCTAACATTGGTTGGACAGGTGCTTCCATTTGACGAAGCAAGCATGCGACACGGTGCAGGGTGTATCGCAGGTGGCCAGATAACTGAATGATAGAGGCCAAGGTCATCTACATAGCAGCCTTGCGGTTATAAATAAAATGTGAAGTTCATGAACAAGGAAACAAATGCTATATGCCTCGTCCCAGCTCCCTTATCCATTCCAAAGTCATGGTTGTTATTATTACGTTTTTTGAGCTAGAGAAAGCTGAATTTTTGTATGTGAAGTCTACAAGTCCTACAGGAGGACATGGTTGCATTGACAATGGCTTCTGATTGCCACGTATATTTTGTTGTTAAATTTTGTTAAATTATTTTTCTCTTTATGTGAAATAAATTATTGTGCAGTTTAAATTTTCTTGTTTCCGACTTGGTTCATTTTAAATATCGTGGTGGAGGTTATTGTGAGGGCATACTATTAAGTGATCCAGTTGAAAACCCAGGCCCGAGATTAAATTGAATAGGTAAGTAAAAGGTAAGTATGAACCCCCGTATATTTTGGTGTGTTCCACAATAATTTCATGTTAACTACTGTGCTCTAATCTCGGTAGTATCTGTCAGTGCCATTTTCATTGATGTAGCTGTGCCGGTGCGTTTGATTATTGGCAATCCGATTGAGGGGGCGGATTTCTGACAGCCTACTATCCGGATTATCGGGGACAGTAGAATTGGCACCGCAATTTCGTGGGGCTCTGCAAAACTGGATTACCAGGTTGAACGCCAGTAGGATTGGTGCAATCAACGTGTGGAGTGTTCGAATAACATTGGATTACCAAGTTATCGATGTCAATGGGATTGTGAAGACTCAAATAAAGAGGTTGATTCTTTGTTAGATGTCTTGGCCAATTGTAGAATTTGAGAGTGTGATTATATAGGGATTAAATGTTGTGTTGTATTAGGAAAATTACACTCAGAAAAGATCAGATCTTATACAACCTGAGAGAGGTTAAATAGGCTGGAAACTTAGAAAAATCGTCTATGATCTGGAGTCTTATTTTATTTGACCGGCTTATGACATGTTTAGTCATATTAAAGATAAAATTAAACTATTTGGATTGTAAATGTAAATTATTTGTGTTAGGATATTTTAAAATGAACCAAAGAAATTTGAACATGTGCTTGAGTTTATTTCAACATAGGGTGTCTACGAAAGTTAATTATAAGGTAATTATAAGTTAGATTTAAGACAGAAAATTGCTCAAACTTATATATGGTGAAAGATGTTGCTCAGATGTTGTTATCTTGCTCTGTTTGATGTATGTCCCTAAAGCAGTCTATTATTGAAATATTATTGAGATGGCAGATGAGAGTATGAGAAAGATGTTGGAGGAGATGAAAGCTAGCATGAATAACAGTATGAAGCAGATGATGGAGGAGAATGCTAGTAATTTGTCTATTAGGCTGGATGAAAGTGTGAGGGAGATGGAAGCTAGGAATACTAGTCGAATGGAGGAGAATATGAAAGTTCTTCAGACCAGTTCTGCAAACTTGGAAAATAATGTGTCGCGTTTACAGACCAGTACCCAGGGAATCCAGAATGCCGTGACTGACATTCACAAGGATGTCTCAGATGTTAAAGTAGATTTATCCAATGTCCATAAAGATTTATCCAATGTCCATAAAGATGTCTCAGATGTTAAGATTGATGTTTCCAATGTACATAAGGACCTTAATATGTTGAATCTTGATGTTGCTAATGTCCGGGGTGATATTTCATGTGCTAGAGCAGAAGTAATCGTTGTTAGGAATGATGTTGCTACTGTACAAGACAAGGTAGAAGAAGTTCAAAGAGAGATTAGAAATGTTCGAACCGATGTGTCAAACGTTCAAGTAGACATAAATAATATTCATTCTGATGTTAATGATATGCAAAGCGATATCAATAAGGTGCAAATAGAAGTTAATACAGTTTTTGTAGACATTGCCAAAGTTCAAACTGATGTTAATAAGATTAGAGAAGAAATTGAAACTTCAAAAACGCTTTGTACTCGTAACATTAGTGCTTTAACAACTAGATTGGTTGACGAGTCTGTTAGGACAACAGCTTCACTAGCTGGATTAAAACATGATGTAGAGTTCATGAGGACCCAAGTCTTAGATCATAATCGTTTACTTAAGGAAGACATTGAATTAGATATTGCTGAAATGTTAACTGCAAATGTAACGGTTTGGAAAGATGAATGGAACAGGTCAAGTGGGGAACATGTCAATCAGATTCAGGAGCGAATTGAACGAAAACTAGCCAGTACACAAGTAGATATAAATAATGAGGTAGTTCAAATTAGAAAGGACTTGAATATAAGGATGGATTCGCTATACGAAAAGCAGGTAGAGGATAGAACTCAAATAGGCCAGGACGTGCAAGCATTAAAACCGCGTTAGAGGAACAAATTCATAAGGTTGTCTCTGATGTCAATGAAACTACGAGCAAACTTCAGAATTTGAAACTAGGAGAAGCTAGCATGATGGAAACGTATAAAGAAGAGTTGATTAGGAAAGTCATCACGGAAATCACAGATAAGGATCCAGAAGGGTTGACTTGTGAAGATAATAGGAATTACGTGAGAAGATGTAACCTCGCTACTGAAGAGAGAGATATTAGTCCTGAGGAACGTATATTCAGATTCCGGGAAGAAGAAGAGGATAGGAATATTGAACCTGAATGGAAATATCGTGATAGTGGGAAGAATTACATGGATTCATATCCAAGAAATGTGACAGTCATCCGAAACTTTGAGGACAAGCCACAGTAATTTAGTAATACAGATAGTATAACACCGATAGAGTATATCAGAAACCTGAAAGACTATTTTATTGAAGCCCATATTCCTAGAGAAAGAGAAATGAGAATCGTAGAAAGATTTCTAGCTGGAGGACCCCTTGAGTGGTTCAGCGCATTTCGGTACACTTTTAGTAATTTCGATGAATTTGCAGAGGCACTGATAAAACGATTCTGGTCAATAGAAGCACAAAATTCATTAAGAGCTGAGGTATACTCGAGGAAGTATTCGGGTACTCTTCCAACACGGTACGCTGATTTCTTCACGAGCCAGTTATCGCGCTTGAGATTTTTACAACCCCCATTGTCAACAGAGCAGTTGATAGATGCTATTTCACGTATGCTGCCTGTGGAGGTAAGAAGGCTTATTATATCGTCAAATATCAGGGATTTGACCAGTATGGACGAACTATTGAGAAGGCTTGACTACACGAGTCCAATGCCAAATTTGGTTCAAAAAGGTCAGAGGCACGAATTCAAAGACATTAATACAGTCTACATGGATCAAGTTCAGCAAACTGATACGCCTGCTGAAGAGAAAACTGAAAATGTAGGGCCTCACAGGAACAATTATTTTCGCAACAACAGATCACAAGGTTACCGTCCATATCAGCAAAGACGAGGCTGGAATAACAATAGAGGGAACTATAATAACGGAAGAGGTAGATATTATAATAACAATGGGTACAATAGGAACTACAACAGAAATAACCAGTACCAGAATCGGAATCAAAATTCTCAAGGTCAGGTTATGACACCGGACAAGTATCAAGAGAGAGAGAAAGAAAGTCAGCAGTATTTGAAGGAGTTAAGAGAGAAGGAAGCTGAAAACCAGAAGAAAAGACAGGATGTAGTGATCGATCCTGGTCCTTCTACAAGCCAGCAGAATTTGGAAAACAGGAATACAGGACAGAAGAGAAAGTAGAGAGGAGAGAATGCATTAGCCACACGCAACCCAGAGAAGAAGAGACTTATGAATAAGGAACATAGAGGAAATATCATACAAGAGTAGAATAATAATTCAATTTCGTGTTCAAGTGAATTCAGATATTTATAACAGAGTTTAAAAACAATTTGCAACTGTTTTTAAAACGTGGTGAAGGGAGAATGCCCCCGTAAATTGAATTATACTGAGACCACGGTGGCTGTATTGGCATATGTGAATAAAGTTATGGCCGTCATAGTTGTGACGTGTATATTCATGACGTAGGCACGGATGACGCAGACTTCATGCAAGTAGGCTGGATGAGCTGAGATTCTTGGTGACGTCATGATTTTGTTCGAGAAGGATCTGAGATTTACGACGCAGTCGCAGGGAAGCATGGAATTGTGCTGAGGAAGAAGTTACGCTATTGGAGGAGAGGCTCGAACCAATGAATGATAGCTTGGAGGGAGACGGAGATTACTGAAATTACCATATTTAATTACTTTTGGCATGCAGAATTGTGGAAAACTATTTTCAGTTATGGCATTGATTTGGAATTTTGAAGAAATTAATTATGAGTTTTTGAAATTTGAAAATCCGTCAAGTATAGCCAAAGTTAGAACTTCTAGCAATGACGGAGGAACAAGCTATGGTAGGGATGGATACGCCCCTTAAGAAGTTGATAAAAGGCCTTGCACAGCAGAGAGGAAGTTCTCATGTCTCATGTCTCAGGCCTCATGGCTCATTTTCTCATTCTCATATTGTCAGACTTCGAGTTCTTAAGTGAAGCAAGTCGTCATTAGCAAGTGTGGTAGAGCCCACAGCATCGAACAAGCATTGAGTGTGCAGCAGTGCAATTTTAAGGTTACTAAAACTAGGCGAAGTTGGAGCGCACACATAAACGAGTCTACAAGATTATCTATCAAGAGTTAGCTACTGCATTTATGCTAATTCAATTGTGCATTACAATATTGAGGCGTGTACGAAAGTTGAACATTTTCACTATTATACTTTGGAAGATATTCGCATTTTAAGACTGCAGACAAAAGTGATTTTCTCGACACCTGAGAAGCACTTTTATAATACCACATTCTACGCTACGGCTGACACATGTATTGCAACCGTGATACTGAAGATTACATTTGGTGATACAACGCTACATTCTACAATGGAACTATATAATCTGGCAGTACTTTCGACTATTATTATAACGGAAGTGGAGATGGAAGACTAAAATTTTAATGCAATTGGGACATATATCAATGGAGTGAAATAGCATCATGGAGCTTCGTTAATCGTCATTCTACAAAAGCGAGCATGTAGTGAACATCCAACTACACTCATGCATCGTAATCCATCGCTGAATTACATCAAATGGCAGTGGAAATATCTTCATACTCCACAATTATGAACATTTCTGCGGAAATAATTGCAATAAACTTCATGGCGAATTTCTTCCAGAACTTCAGGGAACTTTCAAGAGAGGCCAGGGTGGACCCGGCTCACACAGAAGAGTTTTTCCAGAAGGATGTCTATCGTCTACACGGAGCAGTGCAATTTCCGGAGGAGGAAACTGTTCTATTCTCCGAGGGCGCAGGTTCCAGGTTCGAGGTCGGAGCACATCTTTACGGTGGTGAAATGGAACCATCAGCAGTCTTCTTTGGAAAATTTCCTCTAGAACTTCAATCAACAGATAAGGTAGTCGTGAACGTTTCTTGATTTATTTGAGCCATTTAGCGATATCTGAGCAACCATTTTTCCCATATTTTCTGTCCCATATATTTTGCCCCATATTCTTGCTTGATATTTCTGTACTCTGTACACTTTGCTGATTTATGCCTTTTTCTACGATTTATTGAGACATTATTATGTCATTGGCATATTTAAATAATTTTGGATCAGTTGAGACTGATATTATATATATTCTTTCAGTAATTTGCATATTTTTGTAGTCACGATTTGACTGTATAGTTAACGATTTTCTATTGCAAATTTGAATTCAGACAGCGTGTCATTTTATTAAAGTAATTCTATTCAGTAAATTACTTTGACCAATTTTCTGTCATCCTCAAGAAAGAAGAATGATTAAAAGATTTTAGAGCGTTAAAATCTACTACTTTATCGACGATCTTGGAAATACTAGTCGTTTTATGAACATGATTGCAACATAGACATTTATCGTCAATTCTGAAATACCATTGCATTATAGACAATTTTATGAAATATGAACTTTGAGTACGATTTATTGAGTACACTATAGTAATGAACATTTGATAGGAGTTTTTCTCAATTCTAGATTGGAACAATAATGTTTGCAGTCCACAGTATAATTGTACTCTATTCGACTATTTATGCAGTTTAGATGAACTTTGATTGAAGATAGTATTTTTATACTGCGATACTTTGATGATATTAATCTCAATTTTGATAGACCAGGGAGGCGTGTCTAATCGTATTTGCTATTAAATTTATTTGTGACTGGCAAAATTCTTACTTCATATCGCTTCATGAATGAAACCCACGAAGGTTAAATATAATAACAGTTTTCGATACAATTGATGAATATAAGAATTTTTAAAGAGGAACTATGGATGTATAATCGTTAGTTCAGTGGACGTGTAAAAGTCGCTGATGAATAATGCCCTGTAATAAGTGAAGGAGGTTCCCACAGTAATATTGATGATGATGATGAATTTATAAGTGGAGGTTTTTTGTGTGTATTGTGGAAGATTTTGATGCCATATATAATGAGATATATGATGAATTATGGGCCAATTTTGGTGCAATTTTGTGCGTTTTGAGCGAGGTATTTTTCCGCTGAGTGTATTGTTCAGGACCATTGAAAATTATTCATGTGAAGTTACTGTTAAAATTAACAAGAGTGTTTAAATAATTTGAGATAACGATTTTGAATGGAGGTTACCGTCACAAATAATAATTATTAAATCTTATTAAACCTGAATCTAAAATTTAAATATAACTAACCTTCATTGGTCGATTATATCACCACGATTTAAGTAATTATCAACCGGATAAACGTGTGGTTTAATGTATTTCTAATGTAAATAATATAAATAATGTAAATAACTATGTAAATATCTTTAATAATAATTTGAAACGAACGGGATTAATAGAGGCGTGTATAAATTTTTCAATTGTCGTTTGACAATGTTATAAACAATTTAAAATGTTATAAATAATTAATGAACTTTTTGTTATAAACATTAAGCGTTTTCGTTATTATACTCTAAACAACGCTCGTTCAACAATTGGAATATACAATTAAACAAGATTTGGGATTATTAGAGTAATCCATTGATATTTGAATGGAGCATTTAAAAGATTTGCGTGATAATATTTGAGTTGAGATGTGAATATTTAAAGTGTTTTGAAAAGGAGCTAGGCTCTGAGGTAACTAGCATATGCTAACATTGGTTGGACAGGTGCTTCCATTTGACGAAGCAAGCATGCGACACGGTGCAGGGTGTATCGCAGGTGGCCAGATAACTGTATGATAGAGGACAAGGTCATCTACATAGCAGCCTTGCGGTTATAAATAAAATGTGAAGTTCATGAACAAGGAAACAAATGCTATATGTCTCGTCCCAGCTCCCTTATCCATTCCAAAGTGCATGGTTGTTATTATTACGTTTTTTGAGCTAGAGAAAGCTGAATTTTTGTATGTGAAGTCTACAAGTCCTACAGGAGGACATGGTTGCATTGACAATGGCTTCTGATTGCCACGTATATTTTGTTGTTAAATTTTGTTAAATTATTTTTCTCTTTATGTGAAATAAATTATTGTGCAGTTTAAATTTTCTTGTTTCCGACTTGGTTCATTTTAAATATCGTGGTGGAGGTTATTGTGAGGGCATACTATTAAGTGATCCAGTTGAAAACCCAGGCCCGAGATTAAATTGAATAGGTAAGTAAAAGGTAAGTATGAACCCCCGTATATTTTGGTGTGTTCCACAATAATTTCATATTAACTACTGTGCTCTAATCTCGGTAGTATCTGTCAGTGCCATTTTCATTGATGTAGCTGTGCCGGTGCGTTTGATTATTGGCAATCCGATTGAGGGGGCGGATTTCTGACAGCCTACTATCCGGATTATCGGGGACAGTACATTGCGATCTATACAGAAACCAGACAGCAGTTATTCGAGTTGAAGGACATGAGAGAGAAGCTGGTATTCTGAAAGGTGTAAGGCAAGGCTGCAACTTATCACCCATACTTTTCAATCTTTACATTGAACAAGCAATGAAGGAAATTAGAGAAAAATTTAAAGTGGGAGTGAAGATTCAAGGAGAAATAATTTCAACTCTGAGATTTGCTGATGACATCGTCATCTTGGCCGACAAGCCTGAGGATTTTAATGAGTTTTTGAATGGTATGGACTCCGTCTTACGGAAAGAATTCATGATGAAAATTAATAAATGTAGAACAAAAATACTGGAATGCAGCCGAAATGAATCAGAAACCTCTATGGAGATCAAATTGGCAGGTGAAAAGCTGAAGGAAGTAGGAGACTTCTGTTACTTAGGAAGCAGAATAACCAGTGATGGACGAAGCAAAGAGGATATAAAAAGTAGGTTGGCTCAGGCAAAGAAAGCATTTCTACAAAAAAGGAATCTGCTGACATCGAATATAGATTTAGGTATTAGGAAGTCATTTTTGAAAGCCTTTGTCTGGAGCGTGGCACTCTATGGAAGTGAAACTTGGACTATTGGTGCAGCAGAAAAGAGGAGAATTGAAGCATTTGAAATGTGGTGTTACAGGAGAATGATGAAGATCAGATGGGTAGATAAGGTTACAAACAAAGAGGTATTAAGACGAGTGGGAGAGGAGAGATGTTTCTGGCGACTGCTAATGAAGGGAAGAGATAGGTTGGTAGGACACATACTAAGACACCCAGGAATAGCAAGCTTAGTTATGGAAGGAAGGGTCGAGGACAAGAACTGTAGGGGTAGACCAAGATTAGAATATGTTAAACAGATTGCCTCAGATGTAGGGTGTGGTAGCTATGTAGAGATGAAACGATTAGCTCAGGACAGGGAGGCGTGGGGAGCTGCATCAAACTAGTACAAATACTGAAGACTCAAACAACAATGAGCGTACTTCACGTCTGTTTGACATACATTTTATCTTGTGCTCAAGGGAGCAGAGTTCACGCTTAGCCTTGTGGAGATCTCTAGTCGAGATAAGCGCTACGTGATAGACATATTTGAGACTTGTTAGAAGCGAGTTGCGTGGTGATTGAAGAGTGTAATTTATGTAATTTTTTGTATTATTTTGAGTGATATATGGTGCGTGTGTTAAGCAAATGCTGAGGTCGGGCCAGTTCTACGTTAAGTAATCACCTAGGACATTTTTGTGAGTGAAAGTCAGTAGCTCATAGCGATTCTAGCTAGGCAAACTAATAACTTGGAACATTTCTTTCCAAGAAGCTACGCCAAGATGTCTGCTGAGAGGTCGTGTGATGGAATGAAGCGCATCGCCTCTACCAATACGTCGACGATGGACGAGTAGATTTCCCGTAGGGAAATTCTGTGGGATGGAGGTTAAGTTCTACAAGCTGCCACGGTGATGTACAAACCATTGATTTACTCAATATGTAGTTAGATTAGACGCGGGAACGTTGTAAATATTTTATTCATTGTTTTTCTTGTATTTGGATTTTTTTTGTGTGCCGACACTATTATATTTAAATGTACGCTGGCACGTGGCCAAAGTGTTTGTTTGATGTATATTTTTCTTATGAGTCATATTTAGTGTACATGGCGTGTGTATTTGATTTTATCCATGCGAATGCGAAACTCGTCACGGTCGATAAGTGGTGCTTTATTCAAGTTCATTTTTTTTTAGGAAAAGGGGGTAAATGTTGTAAGATGTTTTACGAACAGGTTTTTATTCATACTAGGGTTGCCGAGCGCAACAAATTAAGATGTCACTGTAGAACACCTTGGTTCTATTTTTTTGAGTTTTTTTTAGTCCTTTTCAGGTTCTTTAGTCACGGACTAGATTGGGAGCGCAAGTCGGTGGAAAATATTTTATGTCATTTATTTCAGGTTTCTGTCAAACCCATACGTGTGATTCTGGTGTGTGTTTTGTGTCAGGTGTGTGTATTGATTCTTCGTGATGAGGGGTAGAATGTGCTACCGCCCTCAAATTTTGTTGTTGTATTTTGTGGAAAGGCAAAGCACTCTCAGAGGCTACTGTACCTTTTCCAGTGCTGATTCTTGGATTTCCTTGGGATATGCTGAGATATTTTATTCTGACACACACACGTATATTATGTGCTTTTTGGGAGCACGTCTTCGAGATTCGAACCCGTGCCATGGCAGGTCGAGGTTATTGACACGTGGGATAACAGATGTGCAGATTCCACTTAGCGCCCATCTATGTCTGGTGATTCATATTTTAGGCAGTCCAGCTGACCGACTGACCCCTGTAAGCTATCAGTAGCAAACCTGTTCTTTTGATGGTCATTGGACCATAATTTAATTTGGGAGTTCGCCATGTCCGTTACGAATTACCGCATATCGTATGGAATGAATATTGTTTTATGATGTAAATGCTGGCTTTGAGCCTAGTGATTTCTGTGACTCATTTCATGTTAGATTTGTCTGTTGTGACACCATTGGGTGTACTTTGTTTTTTTTTCTTGTAAAAAATGGCAAGCGGCCATATGTGTTCTTTTTCTTGTTTGGTCACGTGTTAATTTACTTGTGTTGATTTGAAAATTCCTAGTTTTAGGCTTTAATGTTGTTTGCTTCGGCAGTTCTGTGATTCCAATTTCATGCGGAAATTATTTGTTGTTTTATTTAGTGTAGGAAGTGTCGGATTAATTTAATTAGTGTTTAGTTGGTTCCCCGTGTCTGGCTAGCTCTAGACAATGCAGATTCGTCCCCTGAAGGTGTACTGGATGGTAACGGATCTCGCATTAATTTGTACACATCGTAACGTATGTAGAACAGCCGCTCACGCACATGGTCATTGTAGTAATTTGGGACACTTGGTCCAGATATTTTACAATCTCTCCTGAGATTAGGCCTAAGCTTGGCAGTTCATTAATTCAAGTGGGAGTCATTTGGGAGACCTTGTTTGTTTTGTTTTTATTGTAAATAGTTGATCTGTTATTAAATTCATATGTTTTAACCCTGGTATTCACTTTTTCCTGCATGTTATTTTGTTATATGTTACCCTGCATGTTATAAGAAGCGCTTAACAACAACTTAACGAAATGGACTGTTACACCCCCAGAAACTGAGTCTCATATGCTTCTTTGCAAGGGTTCAATATATTTTAATTATGGAGCCAACCCAACGAGAACTGGATCGAGCGATAATGCTACGTAAGGTAACAAGGGCGGCGTTTTCGAGGCAGTTGAATAACCTCAAAGTTGTAATTGAGGACGTCCAGATGACAGATCATGAAAAGAGATGGAAAGTTCAGGTTTCCCCTTCTTTACACTTCGGGAGAAAAATGAAGACCTCCTGCAGCTGGATGGTAAGGTCCTAAGTCTAAAACTTGACGTCGGCCAAGGGGACTTGGACGACGAATGTAGACTTGCCGATGACTATCAATGTCAATTTCTTGATATAGAGGTGAGTGTTGAATATATTTACCTCCAGGAGGCATCGCTCAAGACAACAGTGATTGTAGCAGTGTAGATCTTGTGAGCAAGAGAAAATTCAAACTACCTTAATTAGAACTAAGGAAATTTGATGGCGATGTAAAACAGTGGCTAGAGTTCTGGGACCAGTTTGAAAAGATAGACAAGGATCCGGATATTGCACCGGAAGATAAGTTTCAATACTTAATGCAAGCTACAGTGAAAGGGTCTCGTGCTTGAGAAATTATTGAAAGTTTTCCACCTATTGGGGAAAATTATACGAAGGCAGTAGAATGTTTAAAGAGCAGGTTCGGTAGAGATGATCTGTTGGTTGAAGTTTACGTAAGAGAGTTGTTATGTTTAGTTCTCAAGAAATCTTCCACTCCCGGTGATGGCAGTTCAATGTGTAGCCTTTATGACAACTTGGAATCGCACATACGGTCATTTGAAACCTTAGGTGTTACAACAGATAAGTGTGCATCTATGTTGTATCCTTTAGTAGAATCATGTTTGCCTGAGGAGTTTCTTAGGGCCTGGCAAAGAAGTTCCAACTTTGCACACACACGTGATTCGAGAGATAGGTTAGGCAATCTCATGCTATTCATGAAAGGAGAAGTGGAAGCCGAGGAACGGATCAGTTTAGTAATCTCCGGTTTTGGAATCAAAGACAATAACAGGAGTAGAGACCAACCCAAATTGTCAGAGCACATTGCTACTGCAGCTGAATTGTTAAACACTAACCCAGTTGAGGAGAGGAGAGGGTACTGTATTTTTTATGGAGGTCAACATGATGCCCTTAATTGTCTTAAAGCACAAAAATTGGGTCTATCTGAGAAACAGGTTCTAAAGGAGAAGGGTGGGTGTTTTAAGTGCTTTAAGAAAGGACACTGTGTCAATAAATGTAAAGCCGTAGTACGGTGCATTATTTGTAGTAAGAGCCACCAAGTTCTGATGTGCCCTGATTTACCTCAGAACAAACAAAATATATCCCATAATAATGTCGAACACAGCCAAATTCGCTGAGTAATATTTCTTAATATCCTAAAGTTATTTTGCAAACTTTGGTTATACAGATGAAAGGAATTGGCTCTTCCTTCTCTGTTAGAGCCTTAATTGACTCAGGATCCCAGAGATCCTATGTTAAGAAAGACATTGTTAAAAGATTAGGTTACACTCCAGTCAGAACTGAAACAATTAAACATGACCTTTTTGGGGGAGTGAAAACAAGTGTTAATGAACATTCATGTTACAAAGTAGAAATTGAAAGCCTGGATGGAAAATATCAATGTAATTTTGAAGTATTGGATCAGGTTTTAATATGTAATGGCATCCCTTCGGTCAAGAAAGGACCTTGGTTGAATGAACTTGAGGAAGGGAATATCAGCCTAACAGATATTGGGGATGAGTCTAGGCCTGTGGACTTGCTGATTGGGGCGGATGTAGCGGGCAGACTTCTGACAGGAAATATTGAAGTTCTATCTTCTGGTTTGGTTGCTGTGGAAACAAATTTAGGCTGGACTTTGAAAGGGGAAAGTTTCACAACAATCTTCTGTTAACTTGGCAGAAGAAGTTACAGCTCTGTTTGTTAATGAGATCAACGATCTCTGGAGCCTAGATGCCATTGGAATCTCAGACTCAGCTGTTAAAATGTCCAAAGATGAAAGACAGTTTCAAATTAGAGATGATTTTCTAAGGGGTATTACTGTAAATGATGAGAGACGTTACGAAGTTTCATTGCTATGGAAAGAAGATAGCTTCGCTCTTCCTAGTAACAGGGAGCTAGCACTCAAAAGGTTAGAATCTACCACTAGAAAGCTTCAGTCTCAATATCTTCTCATTTCATACGATGCAGTTCTAGCTGAGTGGGAAGAACTGGGAATTATTGAAGAAGTACCAATCAAAGAAGTAGGGAATTATGGACACTATCTACCACATGGAGCTGTTATTAAGGAAAACCACTACCAGAGTTCGCCCTGTATTTGACGCGTCAGCAAGAGATAGAAATGCTCCTTCTCTCAATCATTGTTTAGAGTGTGGACCCAATCTGATTGAACAGATTCCTTCCATGTTACTAAAAGTTCGGGAAGGGAGATTTGGGGTGACAGCTGATGTAGAAAAGGCTTTTCTACAAATAAGTGTTCGTCAAAAAGATTGAGATTTTCTTAGGTTCTTCTGGTGTGATCCAAATGACTGGAAGAATATAAAGATATTTCGGCATCGGAGGGTGGTATTTGGATTAAAATGTAGCCCTTTCCTTTTAGGAGCAGTGCTTGATTACCATTTGGACAAGGCAATGGAAGAGTGTTAATATAGTTTTTGTGTTTTCTAAGATTGAACATTTATTATGAGGAAGCCAAACAATATATACAGAACAATACAGATCAGTGCGCCACAAATCACGGCTCTGGTCGCTCGAGTAATCGATAACTGAGTCTCTGGTGGTTTGTATGTGTTACCAACTGTTGAGGATGAAATTTCTTTAAAACATACATTTCTGAGGGTTCGAATACACAACATTTCCTCCCTCTTTTAAATTGAACTTATGTCTATGGTGAAAATCTTAATGGTGGGCGGCGTTTGCGTGTAGACATGCGCGGTATTACTGGAGTAGCTGGTGTTGGTGCTCGGTTTCCACGGATCACTTGTGGCATCCTCTCTGGTAGTACTGCGGTAGCTGGTGCTGGGAAGAACCGAACACGTCGTGGCCTAGGTGGAATTTCGGTAGGTTCATCGCTGGTCGGTTCCTGGTTCTCTGTGTTTGGCCGTATTCCTGGAAATGGCCTAATTTGGTCGATGTGGCGCTTTATTCGTTTCTCCCGGTAGTTGATATCATAGTGAAGATCTCCAATGCGGGCTGCGATGGTACCAGGGAGCCACTTGTCCAGGTTCGGGTTGCCAGAGAGGAAGTAGACTGACTGACCCGCTTCGAAGGTGCGGAATGTAGAGTCCATTTCTGCTTTCTGTTTCTCGCAGACCCTAGTGCGAACGTCTTCGGGTCTCGCCAGGTTGAGACGTGTCCGAAGTTCTCGTCCCAGGAATAGTTGAGATGGAGATTGTCCGGTGGTAGAGTGCGGCGCTCTTCGAAATTGGCGAAGGAACTCGTTCAGGTTTGTCTGCAGAGTTCCTTTGGTTGTTTTCATCGCGTAGAGGGCATCCTTCACCGTTTGGACATACCGTTCTGCTTGGCCATTAGTTGATGGATGGTATGGTGCTGTAAGCTTGTGGTACTTCACACCACTGTTCTGCAGGAAGGCCTTGAATTCTTCTGAGACGAA
The DNA here is from genome assembly GCA_946902985.2 of Meconema thalassinum. NCBI lineage: Eukaryota > Metazoa > Arthropoda > Insecta > Orthoptera > Tettigoniidae > Meconema > Meconema thalassinum. The sequence continues at coordinate 309,877,410 of OX336393.1, read as the reverse complement.
CTGCCTGCCATTGTCTGAAACGACGGTGACTGGGGTGCCGTGTGCTGTGAACAGGTCATCCATCAGGGAGATTGTTGCTGCAGCTGTCGTGGTGGTTGTTGGCTTGACCTCGAGCCACTTGCTGTAGGCGTCTACAACAATCAGAAGCATGCTGTCAGCTACTGGGCCCGCGTAGTCGATGTGAATGCGTTCCCACGGTGCCTTCGGATACTCCCAGTGATGCTCGCGGAACTTGGGTGGAGCGTGCGCATGGGTTGCGCATGAAGTGCAGGACTTTGCGAGCTTCTCGATGTCGGAGTCGATGCCTGGCCAAAACACAAAGGAACGTGCCATTCCCTTCATTTTGACGATCCCCAGGTGAGCTGCATGGAGGTAGTTGAGGATAGCATCTCGCAGTGCAGGTGGAAACATTACTCTGTGCTCGAACATCAAGCAGTTGGCGGCGAGCGTGTATTTTACCTCGGGTGCCTTGAAGTCGTGGCGGGTGAGATCTTGGCCTCCTTCCAGAAGTTTGACAATTCTTCCGGGATCAGGGTCCTTCCTCGTCTCTCGTGCAATGGCTTCGGATTTGACAGGTAACTGCTGCGTCTGGTGAACCGTAAAAAAATCAAAGTCGTCGTAATCCTCCGTTTCCTCCCTCTGTTGCAAGATTGAGTTTTGGATCTTGTTGACGGTCGATGGTAACGGTGCTCTAGAGCAGTAGTCAGCGTTGGCGTTTTGCTTCGATGTTTTAAAAACCACAGTGTAGTTAAAGTGTGCGAGGTAGTCGGCATAATTGGCCATGCGGCTAATGCACAGGACTGGTAGCGACTTCTCTGGATGTAGGATCTGCGTCAGGGGCTTGGGATCCGTGATTAGCGTGAAGTGTCGAGCGTACAGATAGTTGAAAAACTTTTGTACTGCCCAAACGATGGCGAGTGCTTCCTTGTCGATCTGGGGGTACCTTTTCTCCGTACATGACATTGTCCGACTAGCATATGCGATAGGCCGTTCTAGTCCATTGCTGAGCCGGTGAGACAGCACTCGGCCGAGACCGGTTTTGCTGGCGTCCGTTGCCAGCAAAAGTGGTAGTGTTGGATCGTACTGCATAAGGACCTGCGGTGAGGTTAGAGCGTCCTTGATGTCCTGGTAGGCCCTGTCGCCATCTGGTGTCCATATGAGAGGATCCTTCAACAGCATGTCTCTGATTGGCCGATATCTCGTTGACAGGTTATGGATGAAGGCACTGTAGTATGTCGCTTTACCCAAAAACAGCTGGAGTTCTTCTGGAGTCGTTGGTTTCGGCGCATCCCGCACGGCTTGAATGTGCGAATCAGACTTATGAATGCCTGAAGCATCGATCTTGTGGCCAAGAGCTTCCAGGACAGGTTCTGCAAAGCTGCATTTTGCTCGGTTGAGCTTGAGACGGTGTTGGAGAAAGCGCTCTAGTACCACGGTGAGGACCTCCATCAGGTTGCCAAAACTATCGGCAAAAACAATGGTGTCGTCGAAGAAACTCACAACATTTTGGAGTTTCTGCAAAACCGTGTCCATTCGCCGTTGCCAGATAGCGGGGATGTTGGCTGCTCCGTAGACAGCACGAGTTGGACGGATCAGGCCATGGGTTGGAGTGTTGAGCGTGAGGGCTTGGCTAAACTCATCATCGACCTCGAGATGAGTGTATGCGTCTGTGACGTCCAGGTGACAGAAGAGGGTGGCACCACGCAATTGGTTGAACAAGTATCCCACTTTCGGAATCGGGTGTTCATCAATGATGATCCGCGGGTTGAGAGTAGGTTTGTAGTTTCCAGTGATTCTCAACTTGCCGTTCTTCTTCACAACGACATGAGTTGTTGACGCCCACTCTGAGTAGTCTACCCTCTTGTAGAAACCAGATGCGATTTTTGCGTCGATTTCTTTGGCATAAGCATCTCGCAGGGCTACAGGAATGTCACGTGCTCGGGAGAAGATTGGGGTGGCGCCATCCTTCAGGTGCATCTTCACTAGTGGGCCTGACAGCTTCCCGGGGGTATCACTGAAGACATCATGGTAGCGGTTGAGGGTGGCGTCAAGTTCCTTTTGCTGGTCCAGGGACAGAGACTGTTTGACGGAGAGTTGGTGGAACGGTTATGGTTTTCCAAAAAGCTGCTCGAAATTGATCTCTCGCACAAACTCAGAGATCCACTCTCGACCAAGGAGTGTCTCAAATTCATCGTCGACGATGTAGAGGTCGAGGTTCCTGGAGAAGGTGCCAATGGTGGCGGTGACTGGTGTCTTCCCGATGCAGTTAATACGGTGGCCAGAGTAGCTCGCAAAAATAAGATCAACCTTCTGTAAAACACAATTTGGTTTGATCATACCTAACCTCAGTTTACTCATCATCGAACAGGGGGCGCCGGTGTCGACTTCCATCTTGACGGTGGTTCCCTCTATGATGACATCTATCAACTGCTTTCCTGCTGACTGCATTGTTCCGATTACCTCAACTTTGTTGAAATGATGTATGACATCAGCGCTGTCAGCTGGTTGTTCTCCTTCGGTCACGTGATTTGTATTCCGCTGCTTTGGTTTGGACCTACAAACTTTAGCAATGTGTCCTCTCTTGCCACATGTCCGGCATTGAGCGTTGAGGAACCTGCACTGACTGCGTGGATGTTCCCCACCACACCCAGCGCACAACGATTGGTTACTTGATGTTCCCTGATTTGCTGGATGCAATCCTTGTTGAGGCCTTGATTGGTCGGATTTCTGTTGACTATTGGTCGTTATCCCACGTTGCCATTGGTTGCCACCCCTCCGCGACTGTGGCTTTTCGAAGCCTATCCGATTGGTTGAATCGGATTTTTAGATTATTTTCGAATTCTTAACCTCGTCAGCAGTATTCCGGGTGGCTTCGAGTGCGCAGGCTATCTCGTACGCAGCAGTGAAGCTCTCCGGTTTCTTGGCAATAATTTCGTCACACATGTCCCTCGATTCCAAACCTTTAAGCAGTTGCTCAATTAGCATGCGGTCTAAAAGTTCTCCGTACTCACAGTGTGTTGCTGCTTGTCTTAATCTGAGAGTGAAGCTGGCGATCGTCTCCCCTGCTCTCTGCATGACATTCCGGATTTTTATGCTCTCTGCATATTTGTTACGGCTGGCGTCGAAATGGTTCGACAATCTTGACTGGATTTCGCTGTATGAGAGAGTTTCCGGGTCGACGGGACTTACTAGAATCTTGAAAGCTTCGTTAAGTTCGGCGCCCATGTAGACACGTGCGTACTGCGCGTGTTCGTTTTCTGGGACCTTACTCAGACCGAGCGCCCATGTGAACCGTGTGAAATAGTCCCCTATGGTGGTCTCATCGGCGGCGTGGTATGCTGACATTGAGAATTGTGGTGGTCTAGGCCGTCCCGGTGACATCGGCTCATTCCCGATGCCGCCTCGCGTGGTGGATTCCCTGATAGCGCTAGCAATAATCCCAGAAAGCGTCTGAAGGAGTTCTGTGGATATTCCTTCTGCCATGATGAAGGAAGATGCTTCACTGATACACTAACTTGCGTGGAGTTCAATTTCGTTCGGTAGCACGTTTCGCACAAGTTTCACGGCGTGCAGTTGAACTTCGGCACCGTACACATTATTTATCAATCCTACTTCTGACACCACTTTTGTGTTTTCTAAGATTGAACATTTATTATGAGGAAGCCAAACAATATATACAGAACAATACAGATCAGTGCGCCGCAAATCACGGCTCTGGTCGCTCGAGTAATCGATAACTGAGTCTCTGGTGGTTTGTATGTGTTACCAACTGTTGAGGATGACATTTCTTTAAAACATACATTTCTGAGTGTTCGAATACACAACAATAGTAAAGAACAGATATCAAGACTTAAACAGAGCCTTTATGTGGACAATGTTGTAACCAGTGTTGATACTGAATCAGAACTGAAGGAATTCATTGATGAAGCACGTGATGTAATGCAGGAAGGAAAGTTCAACCTGAGAGGTTGGCAGGCCAACAATGATTCTTTCATTCTTGTAGGGCAGACAGCGGTGCTAGGTTTACGATGGGATTTGGAATCTGACACTTTATTGTTAAACTTGAAATGTTTACAGAACCATGAATTGGGAGTGATCACGAAAAGATCCATTCTGTCAGTTGCACAAAAGGTATTTGATCCGATTGGTATTCGCGAACTCAAGCGACGGTGCTGCCGCTTAGCTGGAACTAGAGGAATGGTGATAGAAATATTAACAAACAGCTGTTTAACCTGCGATTTTTGTTGACGTGTGTGATCTTCTCTCAATTTTTCAGCTTTTGCATAATAACTGAGGCTGAAAAATGAGTAGTAGATATTGTTCAGTTCCACAGTGCTCTTCAAATGCAACAAGAGGCATATCAATGCATTACTTTCCTAAAGAGAAAGGTTTAAAGAAGGAATGGAGTCGAGTACGGTACTTCGCATCGCAAAGCCGATTTCTAAATATATGATTGTATGCGGTTTGCATTTCACAAAGGAGGATTATTTATCCAGGTTAGTAAACATTCCTTTGTACGTGTACTGTAGATGACCTGTTTATTTCTTTCATACATATTAATTACGTCCCAGTTGTGGAAAGATAACCTTCATACACTGATTAGGCTACATTATTTATATCTATTCTTCTTAAAGTGGACTACACAAGCTACTTCCAGTGGGGTAGGATTATCAATAAGCATAAGATTGTTATAATATTGCAGTAGAATTATAAATATATTTTTATTTCAGATGTGAGAGCATGTAAAAGATACCTGAAGAAGGGCGCCATCCCCTCTCAGAAATTGCCACTGAGATCATTGGATAAGAAGATATCTTCTCCCCTGAAACTACAGGCAGAGACCAGGGATGCACGTGTGCAACATAGACATGAAGCTGTGGCACCACCATCTCCAACTGAAGACAGTGAAGTGGTAACTGAAGACACATAGACTGTGGCAGAGGAGATGTTTGCAGCTCTGGTGGAAGATCCCACTCGAAGGAAATGTGTAGAAGATAAAGGGATACAAGTAACGCCAAGTGTAATTGATGATTGTAGAAAAATAACTTGATAGGACATGATGAAAACAAATAGAGAAATTAATGCATTTAGTGGTATCCCATCGGTTACATTATTAGATAATATATGTGTTGCTACAGGAAAATTAGAAAGACAGAGTGCCAAACCACTAACCTTGTCATTAAGACAGCGTATCATTTTAGTGTTCGTGAAATTGAAAATTAATCTTTCTTTTAGGTGTTTAGCTGTTCTATTTGGGGTCACAGCTAATACATGTAAGAACTATTTCCATGTAACAGTAGAGTTATTACATGAGGCACTAAAAACAGCTGTTCCATGGCTGGAGAAAGATCTGATTAAGAAGAGGATGCCTATATGTTTTCAACATTTTCAGAATACTAGAGTTATTTTGGATTGTACAGAAATTCCCGTGGAGAAAAATAAGTGTTTAAAGTGTCGTGTGATGTCCTACTCTCATTACAAAGGCGATTACACATTGAAAGTACTTGTTGGTGTTGCACCATCAGGTTTAGTAACTTTTGTAAGTCAAGTGTATGGTGGAAGGGTTACAAACAAAGAAATATTTTTGCAATCCAATTTATTAGGCATGTTATTACCTTATCAGGATGCCGTAATGGTAGATAAAGGATTTTTGATAGACAGGGAGTGCATTTAAAGGAATATACAATTGATCAGGCCACCCTTTCTTGGTAAGAATCAGCAATTGTCAACAGAGGATGCACTCAGGACTGCTGACATAGCTGCAGCTAGAGTGCATGTAGAAAGAACAATTCAGAGGATGAAAATATTTAAAGTATTAAAAGGGAGAGTCAATTTATATATGGTTCCATACATGGATTCTGTAATGACTATTATTGCAGGAGTAGTGAACCTTTCAGCTCCTATTCTTAGTGTTGATAAGTATGACTAAGGAGACTTTTGCTACTGGTACTGTACCCGTTCGTCCTGGGGATGCGATGACCCATCTGCTATAACATCGCATTCCTGGAGTTCCAGGACAGAGCGGAGTTAAATGAACCTCTAGTCAAATAAGGAATGTGTCGGAAATTCAGCTGAGTTATCGAAAAAGCAGTGGGTAACACGAGACAAAGTATCTCTAGGGTCGTTACGGGCTTAAGTTTAATAGAAAATAATGCAAATATAAATGGGCGCCATCAACTGAATTCCTAGCAAACCACTTCCTTTCCGGTTAAGCCTTACTCAAGACAAGGAAATAAAAAGGAAAATCACATCATCATCAGATCACAACTAAGATAAAAACAAATTTATTTCACTTTGATAGTCAGACAGACATTTTAAATAAACCTCCTACCTGAGAGTATGGTCGAATGCCAACGTTAAATTGTCATTGTCCAAAAATCGAACCATTTCTTTTCTAATCAAAAATATTTCATCCACATAGAACAAGAAAAATCTCTAAAGTTCTCTTGGGTTCTCAGGATCACTGTAGCACTATGTCTTTCGTCACTGACATTTGTGAAACCTGAGACCTAATTTCTCTTTAATTTAACATCATAAATGTGGATTTGAAAAAGTTATTAATCTGTCTAAACATACACATATTATAATCACATATATTAAACAGCACGTAATTTATGGCTTGCATGGCATAATTTAAATGTTGAACATGTTAGTCAAATGCTCCTAAACATCGAATAATTAATTTACACTATTTACATTGTCATTACAAATTACTTGTTTGTGAATTATAGAAAATTCACGGCTCATTGGTCATCGTTATCATCATCAAAGTTAAACATTTCTCACATTAATTCTCATCTCAAAATTCAACATATTCCTGTCAGAATCATTAATTCATCACCATTTAATCATTTAAATCCTCAACTCAAGTTGCAATTCCTTTAATTCATCTCTCAATTAAATTTATTTAATTCCATATAAATTCATTAATCATCAGCTTCTTTAGTTAATTATCACCTTCTAATTCAGTTATTCATCATCTATCCAATCATCTATTAATTTATATAAATCAGTTTATTTATCCAATCTTCAATTCATCCATTTATTTAATTCATTGATTTATTCCAAAATTTAATTTATCAACTTATTTAAATTTTATTCTTCTGGTTATTTAGATTTTTATTATTTCATCTAGTCATTCTGATTTTTATTTCATTAGGTCAGATCATTAATATGCTTAAATTTCAGATTATTATTTCATTAATTATTATTCTCTGAAAATCTTGTATTATCAACTTTATTTATTTGTTTAATTTCCTAACAAATTGTTTAATATGGTTTATAGAACGTTGTCTTACAGTTTTATCACTTCCAAGTTATATCTCGTATTTAATTTATCATGCCAAAAAAATATTATTGCCTTCACGACATCACATTGGATCTAACTATCCACAACTACATTATATTTCCTCAATTCTTCAAATATCACATTTGAATACAACAATTATTCCACAAAAACTCCATAAATATTCAGCACATACAGCATGAATCTCAACAATTACGCTAGACTGGGTACGACGACCTCATGTCTGCCTCAAAATACATTAGCAATATTGCAACTATCACTTGGCAACTTCCACAAAATGCCTATCACAAACTTCACTTAACCATGTTGCATGATCTACAAAAATTATATATAACTGGCTTCAAATTATCAACGCACACAATCTCCAATAACTGTAATTACTCTGATCACATCTAGACAACTTCTTAAACAATTGGAAAAATATTACCTCAGTAATTCAAGATCTGCTTTCAAATAGCATAAATTCTCTTACAATTCTCATAATTCACATCACAGAAAAACACCAATGTGCTATAATCTCTCATATCAAAATCTGCAATACTGATCTGCCTTAAAATAAATCTGACCATTAATGATTCATCTTACAAGATTCAATTACTTTAACTCCTTCTCAAAGGTATCAAACTCAATTATAAAAATCATCAAAAGCATCAGCTGTACCAGCTGTTAAACTGAAATTACTCTCAAAAGAGTATAGCAACAAAATATTGGATTGGCAAACAAGAATTACTAAACGCAATCCTGCTGACATTTATCGTTACTTTATTTAACAAAATTTCGACTGATATGTGACTAGTAGTTCCTTGTTTGATTCACTTACAATCTCATGTACACTCGGATGATAAAATGAGTCCCTCTATGGCAAGTAAGATGTGTAACCACCGTACAGTCGTATAAATACGAAAGACCTCGCCTCGTCGACTAATCATGATAGTGCCCTGAGCGATGGGTAAGATGAGTAGCCACCATACAATCGTATAAATACGAAAGACCCCATCTCGTAGACTATATGAGTGAATGTACCAGATAGGAATCAACAAGTTTCTAGTTGTCATATAAAAGCGATATTCATTCACTAAAGTGAATAACTTCTTAATATCTCCAAACAATCCAATGGAAAAAATCCCTACTGATGAATAATACACACTCGCTAGTATGCAATGAACTGACGAAGTAATTTTAGATAATCAATTGCAGATCACGAGTTCGAAATACTCGTTACACAAAAAAACTATTCATGAAAAATATCCTTGCTGGAAAAATGTCTAAAAGACCAAACATCTGCTTAATAAAGCCAACCAATGGTGAGAATTTCGTATAATGATGCCTGCCATATCATATGGTCACGCCATATTCTAGAAAAATTTGAAGCATATAAAGTCAAACCATGTCTAAATAATCGTATCACTCCTATTAGAAAAATATACATGTGTGCCCAGTATTCATGAAAATAATCGTATCAGGTAGTTATAACACTTACAGTACCTTTTCATAATCAGCTGTTATTAAATTTCCAAGATCGTCGATTTTCCCTATGTAATGAATTTCTCGAAAGATCGGCGTGAATATCATTCCATCCATGCAATGACGATTGCCTTCGAAATCCCAAGTGAATCAGCTGGTGGACCTCCTCTCGTCAGGAATCGAATCCATCGCTCTGCGGTGCCATCGCGTCTCTATCTGCGTTTACTCCGACATGATGAACTTCTGGTTACCCATAGCGGATATTGTCCAAATTCTCACGAAAAAGTTCATGGAAACAGCGGACCCCCTATTCCTCTTCTACGTTACGCCACTGTTCCATTAAATGTTCAGTTTGAGTGTCGAAAGTTCAATCTCCAATAACTGATAAGTCTCACTTTCGTAAAATAAAATTTTATATGAGAGTGTCTGAGTTTATGAAACACCCTGTAGTTGTGTTCATATTCGGTAATTTACAAAACTGCATAAGAAACAAATGCATTAATGCACGAGCTAATGTTCAGAAGTGCATATGCTTACAACATTCCGTTTGCTTGAAATTGTTAATGTTACTTGGAATGCGTTATGAAATGCATAGTCGTAATGTTATTCAGAAAACTATGTTCCTTCGAAGTTCAAAGTTGCAGTATCCCGTAACAATCTGCTTTTATAATTCAACCGCTGAATAAACTTCCTAACTCAATGTAGTAATGAAGTTCAGCTTCTGTTATAATGCTTGCGTATATAATCATCTCCGCCTAAAGCTGACCTCGTCATGTCGCTCTACTGTTCTGTTCTGCGTTGAAATGCAGCTTAGAATAAAGTTCTCCAACTACTCGCAATGCTGTTATAAAGTCCCGGCCGTCTATGCTTGCCTGCTCGGCAAGTCTGCCCGGTTTATTGACCTGCTTGTCGTTCGCTGCTCGGTGATGTTGAAACTGTCGCCTACACTTTGCAGTGACAGTTTCGGTTCGCTACGCGACCTTCAACATGCGTTTGGCTTGCGCTACTGCTCGACCCTCCTTGCTCGGCTGACAGAGCTCCACTGAATGTGTCCGCACTGTCTTCTTCCTTATCTGCCTGGCGCAGACACGTGGCGTTCACCCCACCACTATGCTCTCGCGTCACAATTATAATCTCGAACCCTCATCATCTCGGCTATTAAGTTATAAAATAACTTAAGGGTTATCTGACTTCCTTAAAATTATTACCACATATAATGCATGTTATATATCCTCTTCTAAGATGTTTAAATACCATATTCCATATAGATCTTAATAAAGCTTCATAATTCTATCCATAATTCCATCTTCTTACAGATGTCAGTGCCTTCTTGATCCTAGACCTACTACGTCATCCTGACATTCCTCTTGACTCGATCTGGGCGCTATCTTTTCTTAACTCTTCCCAAAACCTCAACTACGGCTTAATGTCTGCTGGCGTAGCCGATATCCTCAACTAGGTATCGGGTACAGTACCTAGTACCCAGTTTGTGGGTGTGTTTTTTCTAAAGCAGAATTTGAGCGCTGTATCAGCAGCGAAGTAAAGCGCTACATATAAACTAGCTGTAAATAGAAACGGATAGATGGCACGAAATGACAGTCGTTTAAACGTGTTTCGTTCATTATTTCAAAATAAATTTAATACAACTTAATATAACAATGGATCCACTGGGAGACTAAACTGATGATGAATGCATAGTGGTGTCGCTCAATGAACAACTTTGTTAATTTCACGTTGCTTGTAATTTTTAGGTTTTCCGCACCTTAAAACCTCAATAAGTAACTAATTTTTAGGTTAGGCCTAGGCCATTCGAGTTACCTTCTACGAATTAATGCCCTTGCTTTAGCCACTAAAGTTGCATAATCGTTTCATGAATGTAGCAGCATATGGAAAAAAAATCCTGAACTTAAGGTTACCATATCTATAATATTCACCATAACGTTTACGTGACAGGTTAAATTGGATCTAGAAATAGGATGAACAAGCTCTCGACTTACAAATAATTCTTAATTAACCTACTGATATGCTGCTGGTGGAAATGTAGGCCTATAATCATGTAGTCTCATAGGCTACACCAGTAGCCAGAGCATGTCGCTAATGATATCGGAGTAGACTGTGCATGCACACGTTAACATGAGTTTGCTGGTTTGTGACATTACGTCAACAAATTTAATGTATTTTAACTCTCCTGATTCCATTCTGGCCCCTGTTACTGCCACATGCATGGTTCCAATAGGCACAAGTGAATTTCTCGCTAGCACTACTTAGCCTCATCCATTGCACAGCCCTGCCCTCTACCCTAATATTTTGAGGAGTCTAAACTCTTCCTTCTACAGTATAGCATAACTGTATGTCAACAGGTGTAGGTGACCTTAATATTACACTCCTTAAAACGTTGGTCCCCACCACCACCACCCCCCGTCCTAATGATGCAAAGTGTTATTAGACTGGGGCGTAGTGGCGCAGCGGTCATTGTTATTAGACTTTAAATACATTTGCCATTGATAGTACAAATGCTTGTAGATATCCGTATTGATAGATGAATGAAAGTTTAATTTAAACTTTTAACATCTTACATAATACAAAAGTAGCTACAATAAACTGAAACTAACGTGCACCACTAATGGGCCCTCATTGCTTACGGACCCCTATGCATTTGCCCCCCTTGTCCCTCCCTGGGCCTAGACTGTGCCAATTGCAGAAATTAGACCAGAAGAACCAAATCACTAGTAAAATAATGTATAGTAAAGGAAGGAAGCTTGTAGTTTTACGTGACCATTAATCTCGCAATCATGAGCCACGGGACCTTCTTTTTACATTGAATCCGAACCACAGGACACAGCATTGCACTTAAAAATATCTTGCATGCATTGACCAGGAATCGAACCTGGTCCACCTTGGTGAGAGGCCAACAGCTTGATCCCTGCGCCACCACGCCCCCAAGTATACAGTAGATTATAATCAACAAGTTCTCTCTAACATACATTAGCCTACTAGTTCATATACAGTATACAATTTGCGTACCTAGTTAGAATGCACCCGAGTGAAAGAAAATTGGCTGGTACCCGTAGCCTATTATTTTTCATGAGAAACCTAATAGAATTTTCTGTCACTCTGCCAAGTACAGATATGTAACCATGCTGGGGTATGTACAACAACAAAATTATAGTAATGTTTGTAGACCTAAGAAAAAAAATGTGGTATTTTGTTCATAACTACGTACTATATGTAAATTATTTTCACAAATCTGAGTCTTCTTATGGAGAATGGGTTTTCCTCCATAGTCCATAACCAAAGAAATTTAATCATCAATTGAATACTCGTATGATTATGAACTTCAAAGCAATGCTAAGCCTTTCTAGGCTTGATCCTACTTATCTTCCTGGATGGCTCTCGTGTAGCATCCGTTGCCCGTTTCGAAAGTGCGTTATTTTACTTAGTAGCGCTCTGAAAATGGTTTGTAATTACTCTGCCACATTATTAAAGCCATTTGCCATTGACAAACACCGCATAAACACTTCCAAAATAAGGAAATTGTCAACATTAACTTTCAAGTAATAACCTTATCAAAAAGCTAGTCGTCATGTTTGCTGCCAACTTACTGATTGTGCTGCTAGGCAAAACCATTGGCCTGGATAAATAGTATTGATGCATGACTACCCCCACTGTGCGTAACAAAAACCAGGGGTGTTTATATTAGCCTAACGCGCACGGCCGCGCTACCTGACCTTTATTGGCCTAGGCGAAAACCATTGGTCTGGAAACAATGTTGGCACTCTGAAAAAATACAGTAACACTCTATCGATAAAATATTCAACTCCTGTATATTAGTAACATTGGCCATTTCTATAGTAAATTTTTCGGATTTTAATGGCACCGGGCAACGTATATTACACGAGTTCATAATTGATATTCAGTCGTACACTCGTATACAACAACGCCTTCAAGAAAATTCAGATGAAAACAAGAGTTTATCTTGTTATGACTGCAGCCATTTTTCAATGTATCAAACGTGCAGCGAAGTGAAACCACGCTGCATGGTGACTCATCTTAAGCTAAAATGTTGGGGGATGGGGATGCTCTGTGGTATGACCTACATGATGATATTATTACATTCACATTGTACTTCTATGATAAATAAAGCATTTGAAACAATATAACTTTTTTATTATTTTATAAATTAGCCTATTTATGGATACAATGTAGAAATAATTACTCTAAGTTACTTTTTACATCAACTATCCTATAAGAAAAGCTAGTAAAATGCTATTTACAAGAAAAAACATCAATTGTTATCGGCAACTCCAGCTATCTGATTATGACATCTAGTGGTAATAATGAGAAACTTACCATGTAGGGTACATTTGTCACGTAGTGACTGTTTGTATTATGGTTCCTTGTATCAAGGTAAATTCTTCGTGTCTTTATACATATGTAATAAGTTTTACTCGTTGATAGAGTGCAAAATGAGTAAAAGCAAAGTAGGCCTATATTGCTCAGTTCACGGCTGTAAGTCGATGTATAAGAGGGCTGCGGATATAAGTTTTCATCACTTTCCAAAAGATGCAAATAGCAATAGCTGAAAGGGGACGATACCAAATAAATACGGTCAACAGGAGCGGGTTGGACCACTCACCACTTCACACACTGACGACAGGACGGGTTGTTCACTGTTACGCCGAGCCAAGCCGCACCTAGACAGCCAAGTACAGTCTCGCTGAACCAAGCCGTACCACGACAGCCAAGCTTCATCAGTCAGGTATCCTTCCTCGCTCCCTAGTTCATTTCCCTACCTACAACCATCACCTCGCTCTGCAATATCCGAGCCATTCCACTACGAGTCATATAGGCCTAATTTGACTTCGCAGGGTAAATACCTACTCTGCAAGAACCTGCTGCCAGTCCGATATTCAATACCTAACCTACCTGCTAACCATCCAACAAATCAAGCAATTCCTGTCTCCCCAGAGTTTTAATACAAGTTAAACTCATCCCTTTGCCGTACCAAGCAGCAAATAATTTCTCGAGTCTATGGTACAGTGAGCAAACTCAAATATAGCTTTTAAACGTAACAGCGCCAGGACTCAAACTGCTCAAAAACAAATACCAGCAGACAACCGATGCTTGATAGTATGCAATTGACACATAAAATCTAGTGGAACACACAAATTAGATCACGTGTATCGCACAGTTATACATATATACAATTAAAAATAACACTGTCATTATTTTAGGGTGGGTCCGTGGTTCAAATCCCGGTCACTCCATGTGAGATCTGTGCTGGACAAAACGGAGGCAGACAGGTTTTTCTCCGGGTACTCCGGTTTTCCCTGTCACAATTTCATTCCAGCAACACTCTCCACTATCATTTCATTTCATCTGTCATTCATTTAATCATTGCCCCAGAGGAGTGCGTCAGGCCTCGGCAGCCGGCACAGTTCATATCTTCGCCGCTAGATGGGGGCTTCATTCATTCCATTCCTGACCCGGTCGGAGACTGGAAGCAGGCTATGGATTTTTTCATTATTTTAGGGTCCACATTTACCGATTATAACCGAAAAATAAAAAGTGTTCCATATCAAACGCGTGTTATTGAGTATTTTTACCCTACTTATCCAGACCGACCGCAGCGGGCCACCACGTGTGTACTTCTACTCTCCCACTCCTTTCCTCATGGTTTTCAAAAATCTTAAAAAAAAAAAAAACAATGCTTGCAGCTGCACCTGACCATAATATTGATGATTTGTCATTAAGGATTAAGTATTTTCCTCAATCGACCCATTTAAATATTTTAGGCCCTGCACTACATCAATTGCAGTCTGCGTTTTACCTGCTAGAGGGCACTTAACCTCTACACAACAGAGTGAACTAACCACACCACTCAGACTTACACCTAACCATGGGGCACTTGGAGGAACAATAATGCCCACTGGTTCCACTTTATTTTTAAAAGCAATTTCATAAGCTTCTAAGGCTACTAGTTCAAATTTTTTCCCATGCACAGTTGCCAAGTGTCCCTTGAAATCAGTTTTGAACAGCCTACTCACTTTTAAATTCCAGTCAGGGCTTTTATTTTTGCTGTGAGTAAAAACACTGTGACAAGTAGTACCAGTTAATCTTACTTTTCTTGCATTCTTCCAAATTTCTCCAGATTGGGTAAGAGTTGTCAAACATAATTTTACACTGTATTCATATGTGAGAGCTACCTTCTCATTAAAAAATTGAGCAATGTCACCATGAAGTTCTGCATAAAAATCAACCATAGCACTAAATTGTGGCAACAAGTTGTTGTTGCCTAAAAGTTTATGGCATAGGGATAATTGTAGCAAATCATCACCACTCGAGACTTGAAAAGTATTAGTAGTAGCAGTAGTCTCCCTTAAGCGCAAAGTAAGATCCAGCTCGGATCCCTGTGCCCCAGAAAGTAGAATATCCTGTATATTATTCTCGCCTGCACTACCGACTAGGCGACTTCGGAGGGTCGATTTGACAGTTGATCTTCCCATGTGGCAGAATTTATTTATAGGAATCGCTTTGTCGTACATATAGTTGTCTTTCTTTAACTTGCCCCATTGCTGCTTCAAATCTGTGGAGCTCAGGTCTTCCAAGTTTTCAATTGTGTGCCTATTACGAAAATAAGAAAAAACAAATACAGTCAACTTGTACACTCTTCGATTTATCGGCTTCAACAGTATTATATCTTCTAAATTTAAATGCATCTACTTACCGAAATATGTAAAGCAATGTACCGACTACATGCTTACACTTTCCTGAACTTCCAGCCTTACAGCTACACGAACAAATTAGCTTTTTCTCGGCAACTGGTGATCGAATCTCAATTTTAATCTGGTGAGGAACTCCCTTCAAATTACTGGTTTGTAAGCATAAAGCTTCAAGTCTCACTAAATCTTCTCTTTCGGCTACTCTCCCAAACATAATTATGTGTTTGGCATCTAAAATTGCCTGTCCTTCAACGAGAGGCCGCCTAGAATCCCCAACAACATTCAATACATCAATCTAATCTATCACCATTGCGTCCACCATTTTGTCGCGACCGACCTGCCACCTACATTCGATTGAGTTCGCGAATAGTTAGTCCAGTACTTCTAATTCCTAAATTGTTATTGCAAAAGATATGGCTAAGTGGTATATCTTGGGATGAAGAAGTTACAACTGATATTAAGGACCAATTTGTAACTTGGTATTCAAGCCTTTTCCTCCTGAAAGAGATGAGAATTCCACGCTGGTCTCATTATTCCAGGAACCACAGGGATGTCAGTCTACATATTTCTTGTGATGCTAGTGCACAGGCCTACGCTGAAGTAGTCTTCATACGACTACAAATTGACGGTGAGAGTTAGGTACACCGTCTTTCAGCCAGAGCAAGAGTAGCCCCATTAAAGTCAGTCACCATTCCCCGACTGGAACTAATTGCTGCAATAGTGGGAGCTAGATTAGGTAATTCAGTGCTAGAAGGACTAAACTACCAAGATGTCAAGTTGTATTTCTGGACTGATTCGA
The DNA here is from genome assembly GCA_946902985.2 of Meconema thalassinum. NCBI lineage: Eukaryota > Metazoa > Arthropoda > Insecta > Orthoptera > Tettigoniidae > Meconema > Meconema thalassinum. Next base: position 309,861,119 of record OX336393.1, on the reverse strand, counting down.
CAACGGTTTTAGCATGGATTCGAAAGGAAGAAACATGGACTGTGTTTGTCAACAACCGTGTTAAAGAAATCCATCGGTTGATTTGAAATGTGGAGATATGTTCCTGGCCACTTGAATCCTGCAGATCTTCCTTCAAGAGGTTGTCTGGCAGAAAAATTGTTAGCACTTCGATGGTGGGAGGGGCCAGAGTTTTTACGAAAGGACCGGCCAGAGTGGCCTGGTGAAGTTCCACCTGCAGAGGCAGAGCTGATTTTGCAAGAAAAGAGAAAATCAACTCAAACAATGAGTTACCGGTACTTTGTAGATACTTCATGTGAGTTATGTAGCACCCCAAAACATGTAAATAATGATCAGTGCAGGTACCACGATTTTAATTGGCATTACTTATATTTTTCAAGCTATGGAAAAATAATTCGGTTGGTTGCTTGGATAAAGAGGTTTATCCAAAATACGCGAAGAGCAAGCCTTACAAGAGCTCGTGGAGAATTATTATGTGTGGAGATACGGTAATGTCAGCAGAAACAATAGTCGCAAGATTGGTACAGGAAGAGTCTTTCTTTTTAGAAAATGACAAAAGTCTCAGTAGCCTACATGTGTTTAGGGATGAGGAGGGACTTCTGAGACTGAAAACTAAAATCATTAATCGTAGTGACAGTGAGCATTAGGTAGATTTCATTAGAAAGCTAACTATTGCAATGGGTACCATGTTTCGACTTCCGGAAAATTTCGACATATCTTCACGTTTCACATCCCCTGGACCCCAAAACCACCGTCAGTTAAAAGTTTATATATAATTTATGTATATATATATATATATACATACATATATCACTTTCTTGTGGACACGATAACTGCCGTAATTTTGCACTAATCACTTCGAACTTTTTACCGAATATGTATACCTATAAAATCTCAGTCGAGTTCGTTACTGGGCTAAATCGGTCAAAGGGGGTGAAAATGGGGGTCTTTTTTCGAAAAAGTGAAATATTGCTATAACTCTCTTAATATGTGAAATATCGAATCCACTCAAAGTTCATACTATGTGTCGGATAAAGCCCAAAAATTTATATTTGAAGAGTTTTTTTATAGCACCATCCATTGACCAAAGGGGTGGGAAAAAGTGGGTTTTTCAGGAAACATTAATCATATCTCTCTTAATAGGCACAATATCCAAACCGTACAAAATGGACAATATTCCCCTAATAATTATCTAAAACTTTTGTCTGAAAGAATTTTTGATATGACCCACCATTACGCCAAGGGATGAGAAAAATGATTTCGGAATTATAAGAAAATGCCAAGAGCTATCAGAGGTTGCCATGGCAACACTACTAAATTGATGAGGAATGAGCCATCAGACGTTGCCATGACAACGCACTTGCACGAGATCAGATTAAGATTTCCATCTGACTAAGTGTGAAGCGGCTTCGGTGACGTAACTGGTAGCATGCTGAACTTCTATGCCCAAGTTCGCGGGTTCAATGCCGGCCGAAGTCATCGGATTTTCTAAGAGCGCTAAAAATCCCTCAGTATGCTTTCCTTTGGAGGGGAAGATCCAACGTTTGTTGCGAGTTGCTGGTTGCGGTGGCTTCTCGCAGCCAAGTTCAGAACTAGATATCGTTGACGGTAGTATCTGGTAGCAACATTAGGAACTACTGCTTGAGATTGACCGTCTGCAGTCCTTACCTGAATTACAGACTAATACAGCCATCACAATTCACACTGTTTATCAGACAGATTCTACACTCACCCAAAGTACACGGGGTTACATGACCGCGTTGTCGCAGTCCCTAAACTGAGGAACCAACCAAAATCTCTGCGGGAGATATAATTTTGCGTGAAGAAGTAACAGACCGTTACATAGTTACACATCAGTGTCGAAACCTTGCATAAGGACAGTGTGACCACAAGTATAAAAATGTACCCCAAATGACAAGAAGGTCCCCATAAGACAATAAAATGTTTAAAATATGCATAAAATGACGAAAAACAAAGTTAATTAAGCTCCAATTATAAAATACTTTCTCGCAATAAATTAGGTCTGATCCTTCTACGGAAACGTGCATATTCTGGCTATTTTCGCCTATCCCCAAGTTTGCCCGATGAAAGCTACCTCCGCCTTCCGGAGTGCCGAGAGGACTTTTTTGTACCCCTATTGTCTTGCCTTCAAACCATCCTGTGGTGCACACGGTCGACTCTAGAGTCTAGAGTCGACCGTGCCTTATCTATGCAGACTGCGTGAAGTTTTCTTTCTTCGTGATGAGTCTAGGGTGTCTACTATTTCTCCTGTAAGCAATAAATTGCATGCATTGTTGATGCAACTCTTCTAAAGCCAAACGGTTATTCAGGAAGATGCATTTCTATTTCTTTTTCCAATCGCTGCGTTACTCTAGTGCTATGTTACCACTATTATTATATGGATATCCTGTGTCTCCCTTTACTTTGTATAACATTTACGCTGTTGATTTTCTCCATGCATCTAGAATAGTTCCTTGCCGTGAACATTCAGGTAATAAGTACCTCTTTCGACTTGTGTATAATGATGGGGCATGCATCAACAAGTAGGAACTAAGTGTGCTATGGTTGCTATGGTAATTATTAGGTGTCGGAAATTTGTCCACACTAATTCCAGGTAGTCCACCCCCAGCTGAAAAACATAACCGTGTTAAAACAGCCGTGTGCTGAGTTGTGAAACCGATGCAAACCTCTAGTTGACGCACCGTTCACGTGATATGGAGCAAAGATGGCGCTGTTAGTACTTGAGAACTACTTGTGGATATCTAGCTGTCCATCACGTGATAGCACGTGAATCGACGACCGAAGAGGGTGGAATCATGTCGTACTCCAGTGGAATTAACGCAAGACAAGCTTCAAAAGAACATGTTTTAGCAGTTTCAAGAGATTTTGTTTCACAGCCGCGTCTGAGTAAGTATTCTTCATCCCCCGAGATAATAATTTTTAAAATTTACATTTTCTATTTAGTTAAAAGTGAGGTGAAACTTTTTGTGGGCGGGTCGATGTCTGCTGATGCTAGAAAAGGGGTCATTGCTTTATATCTTTCATTATCTCCTTAGGCGTTCAGTTTATCTACTTGATATTGATCTTTTAATGATTTATATTTTTAATTCTAAGGTTATTTTTTTATTATTATGTTATTCGTTATGCAATCGAATGATTTACACTTTGCTCTTTTCAGCATACAAAACTGTATCTGGTGTGAATGGACCTCTTGTCATATTAGATGAAGTTAAATTCCCAAAATTTGCTGAAATTGTACAGTTAAAGTTGGCCGATGGAACTATCAGGTCAGGTCAGGTGTTGGAAGTCAGTGGATCGAAAGCTGTGGTACAGGTGAGTCGATTTATTTATGCTCATAATAGTTCAAAAGGTAGTTAAGATATTAGGATTTGTTAACAAGGTAATAAATCTGAGAAAACTTTGATTGATCACATGATCACCCCTGTGTTAGTGGTGGGGGTCAGTCATGGGTTATAGCAGCTGGGGAGTTGTTCTCTTTGGTCAGTAGTACAGAGCCAACCAATCCTGCAAACTAATGAAACTAGCTGAAATACCGAAATGCAATAATGAATTGTGGAAATGTGTTAATAGATGTTTTCTCCTCTGCAATCTATAACCCACCCTCCATCCCACATTTTGATCATGACTTATATAGTGAAATTGCAGTTGTCTGCCATGTGTGAATGATGGGACTAATAGAATACTGCCAACCGCACACATACGGTAGGCCAACTGTAACGCTGAATGAGACATCACTTGTATGATAAAATTTTCAATAATTCTACAGAACAGGAGAACAAGCCTTTTGGTAACTTTCAACAAGGTATATTACTGAAAATATAGTATTTATGATTGACAAACCTTTCTCAGAGATGTTGGGAGTAGTTTCACATTCTCAATTGCCACTGCTGCACCGGAAATAATTACTTCATTTGAACAAGGTTGGCCATTTTACAATCACACCGGACACTACGTCATACACACGTGACCCGTTGCCGACATGAGAAATGAAATAAAAGGCAAAACCATTGGCCTGGATAAAGATTATTGATGCACGACTTCCCCCACTGTGCGTGACAAAAACCAGGGGTGTTGTCTATTAGCTAACGCGGCCGCGCTATCAATCCTCCATTGGTCTGGACGAAAATATTGGTCTAGCCAAAACCATTGGTACCGAATGCGTGGGGTTGGCATTATGGACTCCTTCACAAACATTCACAAAGATGGCCGTCAGAGCAGCACTTTCAGCTATATAAGTCGTGCTCCTATTAGGGCGGGACGGTGGGTCTACGGCAGTGGACGAGTGAACATCTATTACTATACCATCTCCAGATACCATTACTACAGTTATTTTGGCCAATTTCATTACTTACAATTGTTTAAACACATGTTCTCTTGTTCTGTAGCGCCGCTGCTGTGTCTGCCATTATCTACATAAATTATTGTCAAATACAGTATTGCCAACTCCGCACTAACGGTATACTGTAACATTTGTTAAATCCAGACCAAATTAGGTAGTTTGACCCAGGGCTGCTTTAGCCATATACATAGGTTGCTTTTTTTTGTTTTGGCAACTCTGTTATAAATAATACACCTACATGGCTCCAAGTTTCATAGGCCCTCGATGTAGTTTCCAGCATTGCGTACAACGTGTTCCCAGTGACACGGAAGCTGTTGGGTTCCGTTGGCACTGCCCAATCTATCGATGGTGCGAAGAGAGTGCTTGGCAGCCTGCACAACATCTCCAATTGCAGGGTAGTGGTTACCGCGCAGTGGCTCCTTCGTCTTCGGGATGAGATCGAAGTCGCAGGGACTTAAGCCGGGAGAGTAGGGGGGATGATAGAGCACCTCCCAGTTCCATCGATTCAACAATGCAGACACCAACTCCTGCTGTGTGTGCCCTAGCATTGTCATGCCGAACGATGGGCGGAGTATCCATGTGGTGTCGCCGTTTCCTTCTGAGAGCTGCTAGGAGATGGTCTTGCAGAAACGAACAATAGTACGCCGCATTAACGGTTTGCCCTGGGGTAACGGTATGTTTTATGATCACACCATCCCAATCATAGGCAAGAATAAACATTACCTTCACATTGGTGGGGGTTTGTCAAACTGTTTGTTTTCGTGGTGATCCGTGGTGCCACCACTCATTCGATTGGCGTTTCCAACTGTGGCTCATAAGATTTGGCCCACGTCTCGTCATTGGTTATGATATGCCGCAAGAAGTCCTCTCCTTCGCGCTCATAACGCTGCAAGTGCGTACGAGAAGCATCATATCGCAGCTATTTCTGCATGTCTGTTAAGTCATGCAGAACCCACGTTGACGCAATTTTCCTCATTTTCAGGCAGTCCTTCAGGATGTTGAGGACAGTCGAATTCGCCAGTCCTGTATCTTGCACTAATTCATGAAGCGTTACGTTCCGATCCGCCTCCACTAACGCGGACGCCATCTGTACATTTTCATCACTTACTGGTGGGTGACCACATCGAGGCATGTCCTCCACACGTTCGCGCCCATCTCGAAAGGCTGCAACCCATCTTGCTACCGTTCTGTAAGGTAATGCAGCTGCACCACACTCCTCGTGCAGTCCTTGGTGGCACTCTCGAGCCGTGCGACCCCTAGCACACTGAATTTTTATCCACGTTCTCTGCTACTGCTTCGAAAACAATGCGACCGTCTTGCGCGAGTGCTTGCCCACAACTACTCATCTAACAGGCGCCACTGCATACGAATGGGGGAGGGGACGGACGAGGTCATGTGCTCTAAGGGAAGGGATACAGGTTAGCAACTTTTGGTAACAATGGCAGTCCAACACCGTTGCAACATAAAGCAGCAGCATCGTTGCCAAAACTAAAAAAGCAACCCATGTATACACCCTTGGTTTATGTCAATAAATGGACAATAACGTTAGTCCTGAGAGAAGGTCAGCTCTCGTAACCTATGAGTTATCAAGACTCAACGTTGACATTGCTGCTCTCAGTGAAACTAGTCTGTCTTCTGAAGGCAAGATTACTGAATCTGGAACAGGATATACCATCTTCTGGAAAGGAAAGGAGGAGGATGAATGTCGTATTCATGGTGTGGGCTTCGCTGTGAAGACCAAACTGGTAAATTATCACCAACTTACGCCCATTGCAATCAGCGAAAGGCTCATGACTCTCCGCATACCACTCTCAGGAGGTTCCTTTATGACACTCATCTCTGCCTATGCTCCTACCTTAGATTCTGATGAAGTAAAGGCTCAGTTCTATAATCGGCTAAGTGAAATAGTCTCCAAGGTACCATCTGCAGATAAACTCTTGCTCCTCGGTGACTTCAATGCCAGAGTTGGGAAAGATCACAAGCTATGGAATAATGTGATGGGCAAACAGGGACTTGGAAAATGTAATCCCAATGGACTGTTGCTTCTTGGTCTTTGTGCAGAACACTAACTTTTCATTACCAACACGCAGTTCCGGCTACCTGACCGCTTCAAAACCACGTGGATGCATCCTCGTTCCATACATTGGCACATTCTTGATTATATCACTACCCGGCAATGTGATTAGGACGACACTCTTATTACCAGAACAGCAAGGAATATAGACGATTGTTGGACAGATCATAAACTTCTTATAGGCCTATGTAAGCTCAGGATATCCATCAGACCTAAACCATCTAGGAACATCAAAAATTTGCCAAGAAAGAAGTTTAATACATCCAAACTTCGGGATGAATCCATGTACAAACATTTTGGAAAAAGGATCGTCACCCAGTTATCAGAAAACCCAGTAACAAATTATATTCAGCAAGAATGGGCCACATTACAGAAGATTATCACACAGTCAGCTGAGGAAACCATTGGTTTTTATAATGCGGAAAAGACAAGACTGGTTTGATGACAACAATGAGGAAATTCTGTCTCTCACCAATGCCAAAAGGAATGCCTATCTTGCCCATCTTCAAGACCAAACTTCCAACACAAAGAGAGATAAACTTCTGGAACTCAAGGGTAAATGCCAGACGCAGATAAGGCAGATTAAAAATACTTGGTGGCAACAGAAGGCACAGGAACTGCAGACTATCGGATGCTCGAGACTTGAGGAACTTCTATGTTGTACTGAAGGAAATATATGGACCTTCTCGCTCATCAGGTACACTGAAAAGCGCTGATAATTCTACTACCTTTACTGATAGTCAAGAAATCTTGGAACGCTGGAAGGAGCACTTCTCCAATCTCCTAAATCGTCCATCAGAAGCTGCTGAAGACTTCCTCTGTGATGTGCTGCAACAACCTGAACAACTGTGGTTGGCAGTACCTCCTACTTATCATGAATTCAGGGCAGCTCTCACCCACTTGAAACCCAGAAAAGCACCTGGCCCAGATAACATCCCTCTGGAACTAATTCAAGCCGGAGGTCATTCCCTCAAAACAAGAATTTTCATCCTTATCCTCAGAATATGGGAATCAAGAAAGGTACCTGGAGACCTAAAGAATGCCACTATCGTCACTATCTTTAAAAAGGGTGATCGCAGTGTTTGTGGTAACTACCGTGGTATATCACTGCTATCAATTGTGGGGAAGATTCTTGCAAGAATTCTACTTAACCGCCTCAAGGTTATCTCTGAGAGGATCCTCCCAGAGTCACAATGCGGATTTAGAACTTCCAGAAGCACAATTGACTTGATTTTCTGTGTGAGACAGCTACAAGAAAAATGTAGAGAACAGAATCCACTCTTCTTAGTCTTTTATGACTTGGAAAAGGCATTTGATTCGGTTCCAAGACCAGCCATGTGGGCAGTGCTGAAGCGGTTTGGTTGCCCTCAGCGTTTTGTAGATCTAATCAAGGCTCTCCATGATGGCATGACAGGTCAGGTTTGCCATCAGAATAAGATGTCCGATGAATTTCCCATTACCCATGGACTGAAACAAGGATGTGTACTGGCTCCAACGCTTTTTGCGCTGTACTTGGCTGCAATGCTTTATGATTCACCCACAAACATCCCAGGTGTGGAGGTCAAGTATCGTTTTGATGGAGGGCTTTTCAACCTAACTCGTCTCCGCTCCTTGAGGAAAACTCAGGTTACTAAGGTTACTAACATGTTGTATGCAGATGATGCTGCTTCACCAACTCGCACACCAGTAGAGCTGCAAGAGTCAGTTAATTGTTACAAAAGTGCATGTGATCGCTTTGGTCTTACCATAAATGTCAATAAGACTTAAGTCTTGGCACAACCTTCACCAGGCACACCTCTTCCTCAGTTCAATATCTCCATCTCAAATTTGCCATTAGAACAGGTAGACCACTTCTCGTACCTGGGCAGTACCATTTCTGTGAACTGTACCTGTGAGCAGGATGTGGATAAGAGAATTGGCGAGGCCCATGCAGCATATGGACGATTAGCGCACTGGTTCTTCATGAATAAGGATCTGTCCATGAGTACAAAGCTTATGGTGTACAAAGCAGTAGTCATTTCTACATTGTTGTATGACTGTGAAACGTGGACCCTTTACCGACGTGATCTCAGGAAGCTTGAGCGTTTCCACCTACAAAAATTTCGATCATTCCTGAGGATTAAATGGGAAGACCGCATTACGAATATTGCTGTTCTGGAAAAGGCTCAAATCAACAGCATAGAATCATCCATAATAGGTCACCAATTTAGATGGATTGGTCATGTCCATCGGATGGATGATGTGAGATTACCTCGTCAAATGCTATATGGTGAGTTATGCTATGGCACCAGACCTCATGGTGGTCCTAAGAGGCGCTACAAGGACCAATTTAAGCAGACCCTGAAATTGACAGGTCTTGATTCACAAACCTGGGACATGCTGGCTGAAGACCGCTCAACTTGGCGCCGTACCATCTCGGATACTGTAAAGACGTTTGAAAGGGATTGACGCGCACATGAAGAGGTCAAGCTAGGAAACTTCGAGCAGCCCAACCACATCCTCCTCCAGCAATACTATGCGACTTGTGTGGACGCTTGTTCCATGCCAGGATTGGACTCTTTAGTCACCGTCAACACATTCACAAACTGGACTAAAGGAAGAAGATTTATACTCGGATTCGAGTTAAAGCCGATGATGATGATGTCACTCAACAGTGGGGTACTCGCGCATCAATAATCTTTATCCAGACCAGACCTGTGTGATGCACTTTATATCCCACATGTTGACTACTGTAGTGACATCAATGTGTGTGCCTCATTGTGTGAACCTTGGTAACAGTTGAAGTGCCCTCGTGCACTTTCGAACATGGCTGACCTTGTCAAATGAGCATTAAATAAAATCACATATTTACGTAATTTAGCACATATTTCCTGTGCAGTAGTGATCAGGTATTGTCCCGAAATCAAATGGCTCACCATGTTCACACTTCCAATTCAAACAGCACAATACCAATAATATCAAGAAATGCATGACTTACCCATTTCACTTCATACAGTATAGTAGCCAACTTCATTACTTTTAAACTTCTTGCTGACATACTACCAAACACCAAGAAAACACAAACAGAATCAAAAAACCATACTCATTACTCTTAGACTTATTTCCGCAACACGTGGTGTGTCCAGGCCGACATCTCGCGGAACACTAAGCGGTAACAATATGGCGGACAGTAGCCAGAATGTACAAAGACGTCTAACAAATGAGCATCAACATAACACGCCATAGGCGACGTCATCGAGGACACTAAAATTACACTAAAAGCAAGTAATCGCAATCTATACTTGAGCCGTTATCTCTACGCATCACTCACCACGTGATCATCTCATACCACGGCTATCACGCTCATTGCACGTTAGTTCGCTAAGATAGTTCGACAGTTAACATTAGAACTGTGCGCCTTTATATGTAAAAGTTACTTTGAAGACTAATTTGCTCACTGTGTTCATGCAGAATATATTCTTCAGTTTCCTGGTCAATTGCCTCCATCCAGAAAAGCAATTCACAACATTGTGAAAAAATTCGAAATACAGGTTCTGTGGTAAACCAAAAATATGAGCAGACACATACAGAATCATTTCAGTGACCAAACTTAATCTTGTTAGCCAAAATGTGTTTTCTCGATAAAATACCTGTTTAGCCGCAGGAGGACACCATTTTCAGCACCTCATATGAGGTTTGTACAATATTAACAATATGACAGATAAAGCTTGAATAGTTTAACAAATGGAGTTGTAGCAGCTGCGTGGCCAGAAGATGAACACGTTACAGCCAAGTGGAAAATACCCATGTGACAGTCGAAACATATAAATAAAGCCCTGTAGAATAATCATATGTGTATTGATATCATATATCTCGATAGCAATGAAATTTCACATGTTTATTTTGACGAAGGTGCCATCGTCTATTGAAGTAAATTTATTTGTGCTTGTATTTGGTCTAAAATTAGTTATGATATTGTGTGTCTACAGGTGATGAACCTGAGTAGACTTCAAATGATCACCTAATCACCCTTGCAGAGCGTGCTTATTATCTTGCTATTATCCTCAGTTTTGAAATTGATACCAAAATCACTGTTCAAACATAGCAATAACAAGTAGTTCCGTGAAGAACTATACAGCCTATTTTCATATATCCTACTTATGTTAATTGCCACTATCAACATACACAATTTCAGTTTGATTGCTGTAATAGATTCGTAGATATTGAGAACCAACTAAATATTTCGGATGGTCGCCATGTTGGATTTTATATATGTAGGTCCTAGAGTTATGTACTGTTACATGCAGATTATTGTGAACGTGTAGTATTCAAACTTCAATCGCATAATTAGGACACAAGAAAAAACAAGGAGATTTAAAAATTTTTCACAGCTGCCATCTTGAGGTTATGGAAACAATTAAAATAAATTAGATGCCAGTGGATTAACATTTGGATAAAGATTTACTGTACCAAGTTTCACTGCACGCGGATGGTTAAATTGCGAGAAACGTCCATGTGAATGTTTATAATTCGCGTCACCGCCATGTTGGATTTGTGATCACCAGGTTATTTAAAGTCCTATAGGTGAACTTAAGTTCATAGCCCCTATGAACATTAAAAAATTTAGTTTGATTGCTAAAATAGATTCGTAGATATTCAGTATCGTCTAAATATTTCGGATGGTCGCCATGTTGGATTGTTAAATGTATAGGCCATAGAGTCATGTACCATTAAAGGAAAATTATTGCGTAGGTTCATTATTCAAACTTTCACTTCGATCGCATGACTACATCACAAGAAATAAAAACTTAAATTTTAAAATTCGCACTGCCGCCATCTTGAGGTTATGTAAACAATTGAACTAAATTAGATACCAGTGGATTACAATGTGTATAAATATTTCCTGTGCCAGGTTTCAGTGCGCTTGGAACATTAAATCGCGAGAAAGGTCTATTTAAAATGTTCAAATTCGCTTGGCCGCCATGTTCGTTTTGTAGTTAACCGGTTTTTGAAAATCTTATAGATGGACTTCCAGTAGTGCCCTTTATCTCCGTACAAAATTTTAGGGAGATACCGCTAATAGTTTCAGAGATATAGAATGCCGGTGAAATATTTCGCACATCCGCCATCTTGTGATTATGTAAACAATTGAACGAAGTTAGATGTCGGTGCATTACAATGTATATAAACATATACTGTACCAAGTTTCATTGCGTTTGGTTGGTCAAATCGCGAGAAACGTCTATTTAAAAGTCGCAAATTCGCTTGGCCGCCATGGTGGTTTTGTAGTTACCAGGTTTTCAAAAGTCACATAAGTGAACTTATAGTAGTTCCCTCTATCACCATAGAAAATGTCAGGGTAATACCGGTAATAGTTTCGGAGATATTGAATGCTGGTGAAATATTTCGCACAGCCGCCATGTTGGATTGGTGAGTCGTAACAAAATTTGAAGGGCACGGTCGAGGTCGCCGGGAATAGTGCTATGAACTTTCCGAGTTTCATTGAAATCGCTCCTGCCGTTTAGATTTTATTAGGGGGGGACACACACACGAATCACACACATACACACACACGGACAAAAGGTGATCTCATAAGCCTATTTTTTCAAAATTGAAAATAGGCTAAAAATAGTTATTTGAACCACCATAGACACAAAAAAAAAAATAGGCGCAGCTTGGAGAATTTTAACAATCCATGTGGACAGAGGTCTAAAAAGAAGTACATGTCTAGACTAAAGAGGATGTGTGGCTACCCCATTACTGCAGCAATGCCAGAATACTGAAAAGAGCTTGTGCAAAGCTGGTAGCCCCTGCCCCCTCTCAATTTTCACCCAGCATTGAAAGTTCAATTTGAATGTAAATGTTGTGAATATTAATTTGCCATTTGTGCTAAGATAGTTTACTAGAGAAAAGTCATGATGTCACGTCCTGCACTTTCCACTCCTATCCAACCATCTCCCTTGCTAGTCACTAAGGACACCAGGTGAGAGGCGTAGGGGCAGTGGCTCAGCTGGTGGGAGATATTGAAACTGGAAAACAAAGTAGGCGACTGGTAAAGTAGTCGGGTATAAATATATAATATGCCGGCAAGGATGCTATTGGTTGGCGAGCTGTGTTCTTATGGCATTATTAATCACATAAGATTCGAGGCATCATAGTGGGTATGTTTATACACAGGGTCCAATGGCATTAAATGGATCATGTATTTGAAAACTTATGGAATATAACTTTTATTAAGATTAAAATATTGTTAGTTTGCTAGATTCAGTTGATACTAAAACATCGGTCTGTCAAAATTCTAATATGCATAGAGAACAGATCATGGGGAATTAGATCCATGCAAAGTGCGGCAGTTATTCTTGAGGTAACAGCAGAGGAGACCTCGCTTGTGGAATAAAATTTCATAAACCACTCAAATTTGCAAAATTTGGTAATCCATGTGCTAATAGATGTTTGCTTCTCCATAATAAAGTGAGTGTGGTGTTGGCCTTTGTCCACATGAGTTATGGGGAAGCTAAAATATTGCAAACCCCAAATGCTTTGAACAGCAGTGATTTGGGTGTAGATTTCAAACATGTAAGCATAACTGCCCTGCTTTGCGCAGGCCTAGCCCCTTAGGCTCAGCTTGCTTTGCTTATTCTGCCTATCAGAACCTTGATAGGCCACTAGTTTTTGTATCCACTTGATCTAACCTGGGTAGACCTATGGTTTTGGTATCTACCGGACTTTACTTCCATGGACTATATTTTAGCATGATCTGTGTGGTGTATTCGTATTTCATGTTAGTAACTCTGATGTGACGTCACAGAGGTCATGTTTATCTACAGTGTGATCCTTCTCCTTAGGATGGAACCTCACAGGGGCTGCGTGCTGGGCAGGCCACTGTGTGTCGAAGCGAGTTGAGCAAGGCACTACCACTAGCAGTAACGTAGCGCCCAACTAGTGTTACACATTTACACTTCGTAATGTATTTAATAATCATCATTAGGATTTCAGAGTAGTTGCTGGTAATGCTATCCTTGATTTTCTAGACACACGTTGCACCAACGTAGGAAGTATCAGTGCAGTTGTTTAGTTCTCGAGAGCCTTTAGAATAGTGCTCTCTCGGTAATCCGGTAGATACTGGACCAGAGCACTGCCGGATTACCGAAAACGCCGGATTACTGGAAAATATCCAGAAAAACTCAGATATCTTTTGAAAATTATTTTTTGGTAACAACCACCAAAATAAACCGCTCTCGTCCGCATTGTAAACTTGGTCAGGGGTTAAATCCATATCTTGGATAACCTGTTTGAACCTTCAACAGCGCTTTCGTTACATGAAAGTTTCTCACCCGTTGTACTTAGCAGTCTAATTCCATAACGTTGTTTGAATTTCTGCAACCATCCCTCGCTGGCTTGGAAATCATACTTTTTTTGTAATTTTCCGGTAAAATTCCCTAGCCTTTCCTTTGATTTCACCAGAAGTTGGTGTAGGCTAGGCCTACCACGTTCTTGTAAAAGCCAATCATAAGAGGCTATCGTCAACTTGAGGATTTTCACCAGTTTTCAATGTCTGTAGTTTACGTTTTAAATTTTCATTAGTCTTAAAAAGACTTTATTTTATCACTGTTTTTTCTTATGTCATAAACTGTAGCTTGACCAACACTGTATTCGTTAGCAACACTAGTTAACGTTTCACCCTTTTCAAGCGGCTTTAGGATTTCATGTTTATCTAACAAAGATAGTTTTTTATGCCATCTTTAACACAACACTACTACAGTACAACTGTTCTACACTAAGCACCTGAGGGGGGGGGGGGGCGTGCGTGAGTCATCGCTCTTGGCGCCAATGCATTATTTACTCAGACACTAGTCTTGTCGCTGCGTGGGAAACATTGTACAGTATTGGGGACGCATTATCAAATCAGGTGTTGAGCTCATACTCGAATACAAAACGCGTGATTACGGGGAGTGATGGAGAGCTGAGATGCCGGATTACAGAGGGAGTACTGTATGTGTATTGTTTCTATATACCCTTTGTTTGAGGTTTCCCCACAATTAAAAATTGCACGGCACTGAAACTTACAAACACATGTACTGTAAGGCATCTTCTTGAGATGATAGGTTTCCACTAGGAAATTTGTTGTTTTGTTCTATACCTAATCCTGCTCACGATAAGAGATAGGCTTCAGTACTTCACACAAGTCTTAATTATCTCAACTAAGGTATCTTGCCATTTCCATGTTATTAATGCAATGACAGCACCCAGGGCTTCCCGACCCGCTGTTTTTGTAATCGGTACATGCTATTTATCTGGCCATTACTCATCACGATCCACGTGCCCCCTGCAAGGATCTGTCCTATGGAGGAGGACCTCACTGGAGAAGGCGGCAAGGACAAACATGGCTGCCATCGTTGATTAAGACAAAATCTCACATACTTAATTTAGCACAAATTTCCAGGGCAAAGTGATAATGGACATTAATGTCAATTGGTAGGCCTAATGTCCCCCAGAAAATGAAACAAGGCATAAGAATCCTACATTAGTGACACAGCAGACCTAAGCGACTCCATGTTTTGAACTGACCGCCAATTCTTGCGATCTAATGCCAAACTTAATTATGTTGGCACTACTGAAAAATGCAAAAACACCCTCTAGCGATAAAATGTTCAAGTCTTCCATCTCGTGTCACATTACCTATTTGGCTATTCCTATAGGAAATTTTTCAAATTTTCATTGCAGCCGGCACCTTATAGCAGTCTAGTTCCATGTTCATAGAATGCCATAGAGGAAAACATTTTTTTTTAAATTTATTTTTTATTGTTTAAGATTCCATGAATTTTCCTTTACAACGAATTTCTATGTTCTCCACCTAATCAATACTAATAGATTTTTTAAAACTCTTGTGTGTACATGTTTCTGTTGTTTTGGATTCTTTGTCAGGATATTTTCGAAAAGTTTTAAAATATACAGTCATCTCTGTTTTTTAAATTTACATCATTAAAACCACTTTATGTTTACTGAAGATATTTCATTAAATGATGTGTGCTGTTAAATTCTGAAACACTAATAAAATAGGCAGGCAAGTTTAAAATATCATAGCACTGGTTTTTGTCCAGTTTTACTAAAGGTAAGTCTGTTAAAATAATTTTGCATCATTTAATTTGAAGTCCAATTTGATATAATGTTCATTGTAGATGTCTATTGTGTGCAATTGTAATAGTACAAATTGTCAGATGCCTATGAAGTTGTTTTGCTGGAATATTTCTTCCTTAGTTATAGTGCTTCTTTTTAATATAGGGTGTCATGAGACTTTATCGTCTCAAGAGCTGCTTTCTCACTTTGCACCTACCTACTGGGGATATTCACTGCGTTATGCTCCAAAATACTAACCATTCTGACATGTTACAACGAAGATAGTGATGATTTTCTAAGCACAGTAGTCGCCCAGGATGAGACTTGGTCCGTTTGAAATCTCTGAATCGAAACGACAATTTATGGAATGGAAGCGCACTTTGTCACCAGCAATGACTAAAGCCAAGCAAATCTTGACATCTCGAAAAATCATGTGCATAGTCTTTTGGGATCAACACGACACTCTACTGGTGGATTTTTTACTGCAGGGTGAAACAATCTAATGTTTACTGTGAAATGCTTAGGAAACTGTGTTGCACAATATAGAATAAGTGCCGATGAGTATTCACAAATGGTATTGTTTTCATTCATGATGATGCCAGACCTCACACTGTGAACAAGACATCTTTTACAGGGATTGGATGGAGCCAGTTTGACCATCCTCCATGCAACCCTGACCTTGCTCTAGTCTTCCATCTATTTTTGCACCTGAAAACATTCCTTGGTGGGCAAAAATTCAATGATGACGAGCTCTAAAGACATGTTACCCCATAGTTGGCACAACAGGGAAGCAACGTTTTGTGAAGAAGGCATACAAAACCTTGTGCCATGCTTTGACAAGTGCCTCGAAAGTAGTGGGAGCTATATGGAAATATAGTTTACGATTTGTAGTTTGTTTTGCAATAAATAGTTTGTCTGTATCTGTCTCGCATTGTTGTTACCCAACATAACTTACTTTCTGGTTCTGGATGTACAATGTATTAACATCACTGTATTTCATGATTCACTCTGGCTTGTTTTCATTCTTGAAACAAACAAAAAATATTTAGCTTGTCATGTCAATCTTTTCTGAAATATCTCTAATTAAGAGATAAACATATTAAAAGGCCATATATTAAAAGAATGAGCTACTCTCATAAACTTAGGGGTTCTGAAAACTTATTTGAAAGTTTTGCAAAACACATGCGAGGAGTGGATAGTTGAGTAGCCATCCTGGCACGGTAAGTCATTGTCTGATAATAAGCCACCAGTTTACATCGGGAGTTCAAGCAGCATGATATACAGTAGTTTGATACTTATTGTTAATACATCAGACCGGAGTTTCTCACACCTACAAAATTTTGCTTCTACCAAACTCTTGATATAATGTGAACAAGATCAGAGCGATGCAAATTCTTCATTTCGCTCATATTGACGCAAATTGAATTCAGTAAAGTTTATAGGGCGGAATATAATAAACTTTACTGAATTCGATGCAAATTCTTTCGTGCAATTGTGCTTAGTGCAGATAAACATTGTAGTATAATTATGTACCAGAATGCAGTCCTTCTATTAAATTCCCATTGAATAATAGAATAGAATGCCAAACGTGCATCATGATATTGAAACGGCAGTAATAAACTATACTACAAATTCCCGATGTAAACTGTTATTGTCAGATGCCAGCATCTTTAACGGTTTACCCAGCGTAAGCTTAAAAGGAGCACGGACGGCAGGTCCCAGACACAATCCAGAAAAGCAGAGGTGAACTGCGAAACTCCAAACACATATACTCTTCTCTGAAGTCTTGACTCGACTCGACAGCCGAAGCTGGGCTGTTCGGCTTGCTCGCTCCAAAGCTAGTAATTTAAATTTCCACTGAATGGAGATTGTTGGAAGAAATGAAAACTTAAAAACACTTAGAGTGGGTGATGTATTAAAGATAGAGATATGCTGTCGCTGACTTTTTTGTAGAACTTTTCATGCTGAACAATCTTACACTCACAGTATATAGATATCTTTACGGCTTACCCGGCCCCGGTGTAAGCTTAAAAGATTTTCTTTCGACTCTATTCACTGAAATCGTTACTGCTCGGCTTCCTTCGGAGTCATAAATAAATTATTTTCTACAGAAACTTTCCTCAAGAAATCCTTTACAGATTGGTGAAAACCGCATCAAAATCCATTCAGTGGTTCTCAAGATACCCGGAACATCCAAGAATCAGGGACTTTGTTTTATACTAAGTAGAGATTGTACAAGCTTTTATTACCAGTTGTTAATGGGTAAAGAATGTGACGACGGAAAAGAAACGAAAGTCCTATGTTAGAAAAATGGAGGGCACCCTTGCCCTCTAAATAGCTAATAGTGGAGTAAATTACACTAACCCAATGTTCCTTGAAAAATAAAGTGCTTACTAACATTGGAATTTATAGTAAGCACATCCTTCGTTGAGAAGAAACCAGTGGAGTTAAAGTGACTAAAATAAACATAAACTAACTGTGAAGAGAATCTATTATTCTTTCTTCTGGCCGTAGATATTTTAAAAATTATGATAATGTTATTTGTTTATGTTCTTTTTATCTACTGAGGCTTTCAGAGATGCTGGGGTGCTGGAAATTTGCCCCAAAGGGGATCTTTAATGTGCCAGTAAATATACTGCCATGGCTCCCTGGCATTTGTGACCCCTCAAATGTCAATGGGCTGTACCAGGATTCAATCCTGCAACCTTGGGCAGGGCAGGCGAGAAATTTAACGCTATGCCATGCAGCCAGTCTATAGACAGTTGAACCCTGGATCACTAACCATTCGTCTGCTGGACGACGCGTGGAGAGTGATTGAGCCTTTCCCTCCTCCTTCCGGTAACATTCTTCGCTTTGTGTTCTCGGTAGCTTATCCAGTGTGTAAGAATCCTTGAAGTTCTTTCTGGCTTTGTTTCATTGTTTCAATACTGAGCTGCCATCGTCTTAGAGACGAATGGTTAGTGAGAACGTTACTTTAGTTAGTTATTGAGGCTTTAAGGGGCGGAACAGAGGGGTCATCTGCCCCGAAACATTACTTTCATATAGGGTTACCAATTGAAAATTTCCAAATGCAAGACATTGTTCAGAAAAAAGGAGAACATTTAAGAAAACTGCCTGACAAGTTGAATCGATAACAAAATTATGCATAATATGTATATTACACAGAACTTTTTACAAAAGAAAATACCTTACTTAATGATCAGTCTTTGCTGCAATTCTTTTCCTTGAAGCTGCATTATTCAACAGAACCTACTTTTGAAAGAAGATGCAAATTATTTTCTTGAAACAAATATTTATAAAATTCTTCATACTACATATCTTTGAAATTGACTCTCACAAGTAACAACATTCACCGATTCTTCCTACAATCGGTTCCTTTCATTTGTCCATTGAGCCTATGTGAATGAAAACACACGTTCAGTGGAGGTATTGCTGCCTGGTATGGCAAACTGGCAAATGTACAAAAGTTCAGGTAAAAAAAACCCTCAATGTTCTGGTACTTATTAAAGAAAACACACCATTGTTGGTCTAGTGTTTTGTCTTTATCCAAAGTTGAACTTTTAGAATAAGCCCTTACGTTGCAGTACTGGTCGAATAATTTTGAATCACCTATTTCTACACCCTTCGACTGTAAATATTGAATACATGGTACAATATCCTAAAAACTGAGGTCCTTAATGTTTTGAAGTTTCAACCAATTGAAACACTTGAATTCCTCCTTAGGATGCATCCATTTATCCAAGTACTCATTGCAGGTTTCACAGAAACGAGATAAATTTCCCATAAAAACCTTGCATACATTATTCAAATCTCCTTTTGAAAATGTATTTAATATCTGTCTGACTTTAAGGGGAAACCTTAAATGAGCAATCTTGTAACTAAAAATGCCAGACATTTTCCATAAATTAGAAATGCCGGCCACACATAACCAAAATAAATGAAAAGCAGGACATGTCCGGCAAAAGCCGCAGACGAAGAGGGATTGAATCTTGGAGAGTGTTAATGCAGCAAAATTGTGCAATTTTCTCCTTTGAATCATCGTTTGTTAATTTATTATTCGTAACAGTTGTGTGCTGTGATCAAGATTTGAATAGTGTTTCAAGATATCTTAAGACCTTGAAAATTGTAAATATGTTTGTACATGTAATGTCTCAGTAAGTATTGGTTTTATACCGGTATATTATGAACAAAGGTTTTAGTTGCAGATATTTGGGGTTTTAGTTGCTTAGTCCCACAGATGAAAGGTTTGTGTTAATGTTATTCACAAGAGAAGTTATAGTGTGTGTGGATTCATCCTATGGTATATTTATTCTTAAATGCTTGATTGAGACACTAGCATTTCAGCATAATTTGCTTCTCGCCTCATCGCGGAAGCAATGAGAAATTTGCAGCTGTCTCTTGCACATTCTGCGTTATCATGACAGCCTACAGCTGCACGTCAAGAGGTGGATATGAATTGCACAATCTTGAGGCTTCCTCAACCCCCTCACCTCTTTGCATTACATGAATACAGTAATTTGTATCCTGGTTTTATTTTAGGGTAGTCCTCGACGAGCGAATTTTCAAGCTATTTGCTCCAGTAGTTTTGATGCCAACCCATAACTAAACTAACCTAACTAACCCCGTGGCACTACAGCCCTTGAAGGCCTAGGCCTACCAAGCGACCGCTGCCCAGCCAATTGGCTTGCAGAATTGGGGTGACACGAGGTCAGCGCGTCGGTCCCCTCTGCCGTTAATCTTGGTTTTCGTGACCGGGGCACTGTCTCACTGTCACAGCTTTTCAATTGTCCTAACGAGGCTGAGTGCACCCCGTTCCAACCCTCACGTCAGTTTTAAAATCCCTGACGGAGCCGGCGATCGAACCCGGGGCCTCCGGGTGAGAGGCAGGCGCGCTACCCCAACACCAAGGGGCCGGCTGCCAACACATAACAAACTAACACAAATTAAACTGAGGGTATATTTGGTCATTACACACCTCATCCGGGAGGGGAAGTAAATCCGGCGGTCCCATGTCATAGATTTATGGCATGTTAAAGAACCTTCCACTAATTACACCTGTGTGAAGCTAAATTGTTTAGGTTAAGAATGTATTCTTAGGTTCCTACGTTCGTTGCCAAGAGCCGACTGCGGTGGCATCTAGTAGCTAAGTTCTGAACTAGGCCTAGTAATCGTTGTCAGTGGCGTTTGGCGGGAAAAGTAGGAACTATTTGAAAAATTCAAAGTTGCAGTCCTTACTTGAATTAAAAAACAGATACACACACTAATACAGCCATCACAATTAACCCCGGTTATCAGACAGATTCTACACACACCCAAAACTACACGGGGCTACATGACCACGTTGTCGCGGCCCCTAAACTGAGGAACCATCCGGGATAGATACAATGTTTGAGTCAAATTAAAAATATTCAGACAGAAAACTTACTTCGTATTTTATGTTCATCTAGCTCTGAGAAATTTCAGGAGAGGTTTTAATGTGACAAGATCTATACTTGCATTGTTGATGAAATTTTGCTGAGCTTTGTCACTAATGACAGCTTTATAACCAAAGACTTACGGTATATAAGTGAAAGTAATTCAAGAATGTTAATGCTTGATATTGAAGAATTGGATAATTTTGCTTGCAATTTCTCTTTTTAGGTCTTCGAGGGCACATCAGGAATTGATGCCAAAAACACACTATGCGAGTTCACTGGCGATATTTTACGAACACCCGTGTCAGAGGACATGCTTGGTCGTGTATTCAACGGCAGTGGTAAACCCATTGATAAGGGACCCCCCATTCTTGCCGAGGACTACCTTGATATTCAAGGTAAAAAATAAGTCTTATCTGTTTTCTACTGTTTTGTATATGCCTTTGGTTTTTATGTTTGCTCAGATTTCTTTGTTTGACTTAACCTGTGTTTTGAAATGGAGTATGTGCCGAGTCCCTACTCTGTTCTTTTAATTTGGTTGTTAAATGCTAAATAGAAGAACCGAAGTATCATGATGTGTTACGAGAGAGGTTTGCTCCCAGATTCATTATAATATGAATTTTAGGGTGACATCGTACAGTAAAACCTGTCTTTAACGGGACCTTTAATAAGCAAAATCCTACCCACAATGTAAAAAAACACCGGTCCCATGAATTATGGCCTATGACTCCTGTTAGGTTACCTGTATGTAGCGGAACCTGTGTAATGTGGAAACGGAACCAAATTAGTTTATTTAATGGAAAATTGTGTGTTTAGCAATATTTCATTTATGAAACAGGAATGTTTAAGACTTATTCGACTACCCTTTCTGTTCACTTTCCGTGGTTTGGACATCCCTTGGCGAGATTCCTGAAGTCTTGTGCGACCTTCACTTTGTATTCTTGTGAGGATTAACGTACAGGGGTAATGCGGAGGAATGCCAGGTCCAATGAACAAACCTGAACTGCTTCTCACACAACAGTGTAAAATTATTAAGTCCATTAATGGTGGAAGGGAAAAAAGCACGCTGTTTTAGATTTAAACCCTAAAATGAAAATTATTTTGGCCAGCGTTAGAAGACATGGAGTTTGTCAAGTATTACCGCCAAAAATATTTAGTGTTGTGATAGTTTAGAGTGTAATTGGTGCAACCCCTGTAGATGGATTATCAACAAAAGGTACAGTTATCGGCAGTTAGCTATTGTTGCAACCCTAGCTTTACCAAGCTGCAAAACCCATAAGAATCCCTTACAAATTACATGAAAATCCCAAGTACCAAGCAGAACGAGGAACCAGGGACAAGAGACAATACGAGTCTTCATCATAAACAGATGAGGATTACACACCAACAAGGAAATAATTTATGTTTACTACAACAATAAAACCGCTGACTAAACGGCAAACGAGAGCAATCCTATAAATAGAGAAGATACGGAAGACCCGAGGACAGTTGCTTACAGACTTGCTGCCGGTGTATCCCCGGTAGCTCTACACTCAGCATAGAACATTGACACCTACATCATACTAGTAAGTTGCACTTCACTTCTATCCTAAAACCTGCCCATGCCAAACCTACATAACTCTGTATCATTTCATCCCACACATGTTGCATTGTTGAACATAAACATCAGTACCAACCCACACTCACTGCTTTCATTATTCACGCCACAGCTGTTGTAGAGCTTACGCAGTGTTCCACCTCCGCTCCTGTCAAGGTCACGGGCACCGCTTAGCTAACTATGCTGGCTAGCTCCCTTGTCCGCGCCTGGCGGAATCGCTGCTTTTACCTCCTCCTGCTTACGCCCTTAGCTGCATCCTCCTTCGTCTCTTGGAATTCCTCTTTCCACACATGCCAAGCGAGTGAAAGCCATTTAGAAGAGACTCCCGAGGTAGGCGCAACACTATACACTTCCCTATCCCACTCCCTCAGTATATTACTGCAGAGTAAAACGTTTGCCACGCTGAGCGTGTCTGTGTCTGATTGTGAGAACCTACTGTCACTCGCGTCCGTGTTCTCAGACAGGGAAGTATTCGGCACGTTCACCGCACCGATCTACAACCCTCTCCTGCTGCTGAGCACTCAGTCACATGCATAGCTAAACGCTGGTATCTGCATGTACCAAACCACAGTATTGTATTTACACTCTTAAATATTTTTATGATCACCTGTTTTAACCGGAATCCCGTCTATAACAGAAATATTTCTCAGTCCCTTGAAGTTCCGTTCATGACAGGTTTTACTGTACATAAATAATTAATTGATAAGTTAGAAAAAGTTTGGTTGTTTAGGATACTTTAGTCGTTATCTGCCATGATTCTTTGGCTTTTCTCAGTAAATGTTTTGAGGCTGAGATTTGCATTCCTTTCAATGTTTGTTGTTAAAACATTGTGTATTCCTTGATACCCTTAGGTCAGCCCATCAACCCATGGTCCCGTATCTATCCTGAGGAGATGATTCAGACTGGTATTTCAGCCATTGATGTCATGAATTCTATTGCTCGAGGCCAGAAGATTCCTATCTTCTCCGCTGCGGGTTTGCCGCATAATGAAGTAAGAGCAGATCTCTTTATATGATGGTTTTGGTGAATAGTATTTATCTATTGTTTGATATCTTTCAATTATATTATGTTTGAAATCTTGAGATTCTAACCTGGAAAAAGAATCCACAGTACATGTTATCACATTACTTGCACTGATTATGAGGGGTGTTACAAATTTATAATTGGGCATAAATTTGTGTTGACCGATTAAAAATGATAAACCAATTGTTAATAAAGTTTTCTAGTATTTATCTTATAATCCTGTTTATCCTATTTTTCTTGCAATGTCTGTTCCTGCAGATAGCTGCTCAGATCTGTCGTCAGGCTGGTCTTGTCAACCTGCCTGGCAAGTCTGTCATGGATCATCACGAGGATAACTTTGCTATTGTGTTTGCTGCCATGGGTGTGAACATGGAAACTGCTAGATTCTTCAAACAAGATTTCGAGGTTGGTTTTTACAATGAGGATTCACTTGCATTGTGCTAGATTGGAAGCTCAAAGCCCCAAATTCAAAATTGACTATTGCATTGTAGGTGTACATTTTCAATTAAAAAGATTTAGAGAAAGAATTTGACTATGCTTTTCTAATAATATATTTTTATATGGTAGAACTACCTGTAATCAACTGTTATCACTAAAAATAGCAAAAATTTCTTGGAGGTGCTATTGTTAAAATGGGTTTTGTTGTATCAATCGATTGCTGACTTACTGGCATCAATTTCATAATGTAGTAATTCTTCTTCTTTTTTATGGTTACTGTGCTGTTTCATTGTTTGTTTTGTATTGTAGGAGAACGGCTCTATGGAAAATGTGTGTTTGTTCTTGAATTTGGCCAACGATCCTACCATTGAACGTATCATCACTCCTCGTCTGGCTCTTACTGCTGCAGAGTTCTTGGCCTACCAGTGTGAAAAGCACGTACTGGTCATTCTCACAGACATGAGCTCCTACGCTGAGGCCTTGCGAGAGGTAAGAAATTCCTGAATGCCTTCAGGCTTGCAATCTTATCTCACTGTTACTAACTTAACAGAATATTCAAACACTGATGCATGTCAAGCTATCTTCCTTGAATGAGTTTGTTAATCTCTGTGTGAAACAAAGGTGTTAAAAGAAGAAAGTTCATTAAAAACAACAAAATACTGATCAGAAAAATACAAAACATAAAAAGCAATCAATCGATCGACAGGAAAAGAATAGAAATTAAAAGCACAAACACAAAAACAGACAGGTGTGGGTGGAGGAAGAGACAGAAGGGGAAAACAAAGGACAAACTCAGCACAGTTAGCGGTCAGCTACTCCATTGTTCAGTCAATAGTTCTCCAATGAGCTTATTTCAACCTCCCAGTCTCATCAGGCAGCAACCAGTTCTTCTGTAGCTCAAACTAGTGCAAAGCAAGGAGGCATTCTTCAATGAAATCTTCTTTCTGTCTTGAAGTGGATAACATGCAGGATCGATTGTAAAACACTTAAACACAGGAAAAGAAGACTGGGAAAGTAAATAAGAAAAGATAACATTATGAATAAAGTAGGAGCACAGGAGACAAACACGAAAGGAGAAACGAACCACAATAAGGTGACTTCATTAGTGTTGGAAGAGCTATTGATTGGTTTGACAGCATGAATGTCTACCTTGGAAGACGACAGTGTGTCTTGTTCTTGTCCATTTATTTTATCCTTGTTTTTCCCTTCATCTCTCCGTCTGCCCGCACCTGCATGCCATTGTGTTTGTCTTGAAGTGTTCCTATCCTTTTCATGTTGATCGATTGTATGCACATCCACCTTGCATTTTCCTATAGCTTTCAGATTTATTATTATAAAAGGCAGTTTAGGTCCATTCCCAATGGAAAGTAAAAAAGAGCTGCTTTCAGTGAGAACTGAGATAGAACACACAGATACTTTCGGGAGATATGTCAGTGTTGGCTTTGTGTTTGAAAAGTATATAACCTGGGTGTAATGTACAGGTGTCCGCTGCCAGAGAGGAGGTTCCCGGCCGAAGAGGTTTCCCCGGCTACATGTACACGGATTTGGCTACTATCTACGAACGAGCTGGTCGTGTAGAGGGCCGTAATGGTTCCATCACTCAGATTCCTATCCTTACTATGCCTAACGATGGTAAGAATTTCTACTGCATTTAAATTAATTCAGATAAAAATAAATCCTCTCCTACACAATTGAATCTTCAAATTGTTGCCTTGTGAAACAATAATGCCTATCTGATACCTGCTGTTGTGTGTTTTGATCCTATCAGTTCATGTTGTATGCTGAATTAGTATTTTAGCATGAAATGCCTCATGAAATATTGCAATGAAATTTGATTTGTCTAAAGCAGGAGAGGAGAAACGTACTTGAGAAAATAGTTGTATTGAACAGGAAGTTTTGGTAACTGTGAAAGTACAGTACTCCCCTGTATTCAATGACTGTATGTAAAACAGAGTGACATTTAGCATTTAGAAACTAACCATGATCTTGGGGAAAAGAAACAATGCAGTTAAGGTCGATTCATTATTTTAAACTTGCATCAGTGAAGGAGTTTTTGTTACAAAGAAGGCTCATTATTTAAAATTTTCTTGCTTCATTGAAAGAGTTTTTCTTACAAAGACTCAGTACTTTACCAGGGAAGAGAGTTGCATTTTGGACATTAATATTATATTAATTTGTGTTCCCAGTATAATTATACTGCCTTTATTATCCTTATTAGATATTACCCATCCCATCCCTGATCTCACGGGATACATCACTGAGGGGCAGATATACGTAGATCGTCAACTACACAACAGACAGATCTACCCACCAGTGAACGTGTTACCCTCACTGAGTCGTCTCATGAAGTCGGCTATTGGCGAGAACATGACTCGTAAGGATCATGCTGATGTCTCAAACCAGTTGGTAAGTTCCTTTCAGCTTTGTCGTTACTTCAGTTTGTAGTGTTAGCTGCTTCTTAATTGCTCAAACATTGTGCTGTGAGCTACACATACTCCTTGGGGAAAACCTATGATAGACAAAAGAAGCACATTCTTATACAGTTACTCAAAAAAGAATGTGTGAACTGTTGGTAACTGCACAGTTTTTCCTATTTTATCTTTCTTGTTTAAGTTTCGAGCCTGTAGTCAAAATTCGAGGAATGAGTAGGATAACCTCGTAATATGTACTTTTAATTCCTGACACCACATTTAGCCCGTCATGGGCTGGATAGTGCCAGGGGTTGACTTGACTTTGACTGTGAATGTTCTAGTTTGGTTGGTTGGTTCTTAGGTTTAGGGGCTACGACAAGGCGGTCATGTAGCCCCATGTACTTTGGGTGTGTGGAGAATCTGTCTGATAACCCGTGTTAATTGTGATTGTATTAGTGAATGTTCTAGTTTAAAACTGACATTGAGACTTGGCCAAACAGTTATCAAGAGAGTGCCTACTCATTCCTTGAGTGACTACATTTTAGTCCCAATAAAATGAATAATATAGTCAACTCTAGTAGGCCTTCATTGGGCCTGCTATACTTCAAATTAAGTTTCCGCACCAATGAAGCAGAATGGGTTAAAACCTAACTTGGACTTTGTGCTCGTATTGTAGCAAGACACCCATTGAAATAGTCATATAAAACGGAGAACCAATGTTTTACAAACTGTAAAAGCAATATTTCGTCTTGTTTGTAAAATGCACTTTGACTGTTGAGTACCATTTGGAAATGAGACTGCAGCTGGGATTCAAACACAAATCTCCCATTTTTGGGCAGGCACATTACACTGTAAGGATTGTGATGCGGATTACATAGGTCAAACGGGGCGTAGTTTTAAAATAAGATATAATGAGCATTTCAACGCTGCTAGGCACAAAAAATTCTCAGCCATTAATAATCATATGCAGGAACGCAACCACAACTTTTCGAAAATTGAGGAAGACTTGGATATTTTGCATTATTGCGGCAAAGGCATTATGCTTAATATTTTGGAACAGCTAGAGATAGACCAGGCCTTGAGAAACAACCCGTCACACAATCTGAATGAAATCAATTTCGATAGCAATGTTTTATACGAAACATTGACAAACTTTGTCACCAGTAACAAACATAAAAAACCTCCATAATATTAGATCTGGGTTCGTAGTACCACCCAAACTTCTTTTTCCCCTCCCGCTCCAAGTTGCCTCCCCGCCCCTCCGCTCTTTGCTTCCACCAATGGTATTCTCCACCCCTACATGTCTCACATGGCCTCGCCTCGCCTCGCCTCGCCTAGACTCAGCACTTGAGTTGCAACAGCTGTTTCAAGCGCACAGGTTCACTGCACACACTGGGAGGTAAGGATTTTATAGCAATCGTTTTCTGGTTGATCATATATTAGATTCATTACTTCAGTCCATTCACTAAATCAATTTTAATTTTTCTTTCAACAGAGGACTACTTGTTTAGTCTGGGAGTACCTAAGTCTTTTGCATTTGGACCATTCAAATGGGAATACTATTCTATTTCCGTTCCACATATGACAAGAAGCAGAACAGGACAAGTCTCCTATCAAAAGGGAGTACCTAAAAGTCTTTTGCATTTGGACCATTCAAATAGGATTAATATTCTATTTCCGTTCCCCACATGACAGGAAGCAGACAACAGAATAGGATAAGATCTCCTATCAGAAAGACATGTGCTTATGAAGAAGTGAAATGGACTCTCAGAACTTTTAACATGTGTTTTTAATATGTTTCGTACAAAAAATTTTTTAATGTAATGTTTTTAATATGTATTACTAGTGTGCATGCATTTTTGGATTTTTGTTCAGTGTTTTTTGATGTGTTGCCATTTGTGTGAAAGGCTGATGAAGGACCGGCATACAAGGTTCGAAACATGTACCTAACTTAGCGCAATAATAGCGCAAAATATTTTGTATTGATTTGACGGAAAGTTTCAACTGATTAAACATTACACTACTACGGCATCTGCCTCAACCTGGAATCCTTCAAGTCTTATTCAAAGGCACTGTGTAGCTGCATACGGTACTGTATATTCACCCACAAGATCATGGTCATCTCTGCAATACCGTATGTAGGAAGACTCTCCACATTGCCCTTTTCATCTAAGACATGGAAGTGGATCCTGGCCAATGGAGAGTGTAGTGATTGTGTGGAAAGCAGGATATACAGGCCTGCATCCTTTCTGCAGTCTTAATTTCAAGACTTGTTTAAAAGATATGACTGCATCTAGGGTGGCTATACCCTATAGAGCATCCAGCGTTGAGAAAGGACTGTGGCGCCTTATGGCGACAGTGTTGCTAACTCTAGGCAGGGGTAGCGCTGACGTCATACGCGCTTCGAGTACTGCGCTTTAAGTTAGCGACACAACACAACCCCTGAAATAGAACACGCCCTGGAAGGAGCAGTTTTGCAGGTGTTAACGTATTGGATAAGCGAACAGAACCAATAACGACATTCATTTTGCATTACTGATTGACAGATGTCCAGAGCACAACTCTTCCTTCCTTCTTGGAAGCTGATGATGTTAACAATTTTTACGTCAGTAATACTGTTGATTATCGCCTCTTTTGTTATTAGTTAGGCTTAATTTAGTTTCTTTCAATTTTATTCTTGTTGTTTTGATTAATATTTGTAATATTGTAGCGAGTTAGTCGAGCGGGTAGGATCGCGCAGCTGAGAGCTTGCATTCGGGAGTCACAAGTTCCATAAGATGTTTCTTGAGCATGTAGTCTTCATAAGTTCAAACTGCGCAGTGAATCGGCTCGTGGCCCCCTGGTGACACCTAATAAGAAGCAGGAGAGAAAAATGAAAAGAAAAGACAATAGACTTACGAAATTTAGTGATTTAGTTAAAAGTGCTATAAGGCGCAAGGTGCATGGTTTCATTTTAAGAAATCAGCCATCGACATTATCATCTGTGTTAACGGCCGTGAATACAGACCCCGAACTTCCGAATTTTAAAAGAAGCAAGTTTCATGACCTTCTAAAATATCTGTTTCGTTTACAAAAAGCGTGGTAACAAAGCTCTTATGTTGGAAAGAGATGATCTAGTTGCTTGGCGCCATAAGTATTTATATCAAATAAAGAAATTACGAGCGGAGAAGAGGAATATCGTGTACACAGACGAAACCTGGGTAAACACGGGACATTGCATTGAAAGACACTGGCAAGACAGTACAGTTAAGTCATCAAGGCAGGCTTTTCTGGCTGGACTTTCCCTTGGCTTAAAGGCACCAACAGCACGTGGGCCCCGCTTCGCTATTGTCCATACAGGTAACGAAGGCGGATTTGTGAACGACGCAAAGTTAGTATTCCTGTGTAAAAAGAATACCGCCGATGCGCACAACTAAATGGATGGAGTGTGTTACGAACATTATTTTATACACCAGTTACTCCCCAATCTCCCGCCTCGGTCAGTAATTGTGCTTGACAATGCATCGTATCACAGTAGGAAGAAAGAGCGCATTCCGACAATGTCATGGAAACGGCAAAGCATGCGAGAATGGCTTACGTCCAAAGGTGTCCATAATTTAACGCTCTGGATGTACCTGTAGCAAGAGCAGTTTCTTCGGCGATCCAACTCACACTTTGGCCGGGATTTCTGCTCTTTAAATAATTGAAAACGTTTACAAGTATTGTCCTCTCCTTACTTCTCAGCGTCTCACCTCGTTTTCGTTTCACCAAAACACCAGCAATTTCGATTCGATCGAACAGAAAAAAAAAACTGACACATAACATTAACACCAATGACTGACTGTGCTTCAAAACTTATGTTGCCGGCGGAACTGAGCAAGTGTTCCACTCCGGGCGAGCATGCAGCGCGGGACGTGGCTCTTCTTTCCAGCGTGCAAACCTCGAAATTTTTTAAATAACTAAGACGTAATATAAACGTTACTTGTATGCAATAACAATGGTAATCAATTGGCAGATAATTGTAGGAAGCTATTGAAATGAAAATCCACAGCCTGCTTCCAGTCTCCGACTGAGTCAGGAATGGAATGAATGAAGCCCCCATCTAGCGGCGAGGATATGAACTGTGCCGGCTGCCGAGGCCTGACGCACTCCTCTGGGGCAATGATTAAATGAATGACAAATGAAATGATAGTGGAGAGTGTTGCTGGAATGAAATTTTGATGGGGAAAACCGGAGTACCCGGAGAAAAACCTGTCTGCCTCCGTTTTGTCCAGCACAGATCTCACATGGAGTGACCGGGATTTGAACCACGGACCCAGCGGTGAGAGGCCGGCGTGCTGCCACCTAAGCCACGGAGGCTTCTGTAGGAAGCTATTATGACGGAAAATATACATGTTCAGAGTTCCTTTATGATAAAAGGCGAGGTAATAAAACCAGTGTAGGGGGGGTTTCCGTTAAAAGTAAAAGCCCATAAGGCCCACAGTCTTTTCTAAACGCTGGATGCTCTATAGTCATTCCTATAATCATTCAATGCTTAAGGTTTGTTTTGGAGAACTATATCGGTTGTACTCCGATACATTCTGTTAATAGATGTGACTGAACAAAATCTGCACAGATTGAATATGTACCATATTGATCCGAAAATAAGCCTCATTTTATCCAAATTGAGGTGCGATTTGTATACAAAAATATCCTTAACGATAACACATCGCAACATTCTACAGTACAATTCAAATGTGGAGCTTGTTTCTCATTTGGAAATACTGCAACATTGTTGTTAGCATCAGCAAACGAGAAGAGGGAATAAGTGTAAGGTTACTCTATTGTTAAGAATCCAATGTTTGAACTTGGCATTGTTGTGACTCTTGTTAATCTTGTGAGCCATACTTTGTTTTCCTGTGGAATTCCTGTCGAATTCTAGTACAGTAATAGAACAATTTTGCCACAACGAACGATTACCAGTACTTGGAACTGAAGGCATCAACAAACTTAGGAATTCTGTGTAGTTATGGTGCAAGTTTCAAACTAGCAGTTGTGCATAATGCTTAAAAGCAAAAGTAACAAAAGAGGCTGGTAGAAAATTTGGTTTAGATGAATTGAATGTGTGATGTTGGGTAGCATCAGAACAAAAATGGCACAATTCGGTATTTACCTGTTTTCCCCTAGAATTTTGTGAGTGTAACTTATTTTCGGACCAATATGGTGTGTGTGTGTATATATACAGTATATATATATAGAGAGAGAGAGGAGAAAAGCAGATGGACATCCAATTAAAATATGACAGGAATACTATAGAACACACACAAAAAGAAAAAATGACACAATAACAGGCAGGTGTGGGTGGAGAGACGTACAGAGTTTGTCCAATAAGTATCGAGTATTCTTCAAAATAGCACCCTCCTGCACCAATACATCACTGACAGTTTAAAATTGAATATATTCCAACTATAAAGCAGAATTGGTACCTTTCCATGTGCACACACACAAATATTAGTTTTACACTGTGTTCTGCAAACCTCTGAACCTGTGGCTCCATTTTCAGTGCCATTTCAATTAACCCATCTTTTTTTAAATTCCAGTATGCCTGCTATGCCATTGGTAAGGATGTACAGGCCATGAAAGCTGTGGTGGGAGAAGAAGCTCTCACTCCTGACGATCTCCTCTACCTTGAATTCCTCACCAAGTTTGAGAAGAACTTCATCTCGCAAGGTTTGTGGAACTACACTTGCATTGTTGTTCATGCTGAAAGGAGGTTTATATCTACCATATGTATTATGTTGCATTTCTAGGGCTAGTAATAGAGGTGAAATGCTTAGTGCATTGGGTTCCATCTTAGAATTCTAAAGTGACAGGAAAACATAGAAGATAGGGTGAGAAGCTGATAACATTACCTATACACTGTTTTATTAGAGCCACCAACATTTTATTTTGCTTGAAATTGCTGCGATACGTAACAAGCTGTATTTATATGCGTAATGTGCGTAATGTGCTTCATGCATGAAAGTGCCGTGTCTTGTTTGTCATTGTAATGGACAGAATTTTAAAATCTGAAGCAATCTGCAAATGTATCAGAAGCTTTGCTATTTGCTGATGATTTACTATAGGGAGGAAGGGAGAAACAGAAGTGGAAGGACAGGAGAGACCGACAGCGGTGGCTACACTCGCTAAAGCGCATCATTAGGTCATGGGGCCAAGCGCTCTACTGACTCGGTAAGACACGTGGGTTCGAGCCCCACCATCGGCCTTCCTTGAAATGGTTTCCCATTTTCAACACCTGTCAAATGCTGGGACGGTACCTTCTGACAGGCCATGCCCGGTTCCTTCCACATCCTTGCCCAGTTTCATTCATCTTCATCCATTCCATCTCTCATCCAGATGCGCAGGTCGCCCACGGGCGTACACTAGAAAGACCTGCACTCGGTCCCTCAGGAGGCCACACGACAAAAATAAAAGATAAAGAAAATCAACTGCTTAGAACAGAAAAATTTAAAACTTTAGCCTGAATATCAGGAAGGCTAAGACCGTTCAAATGACCATAAATAGAGAGAGAAAAAGTTCAAACATTTATTTGGAGGGAGCAAAACTAGAATCAGTTTCTCATTTTCAGTACTTCAGAAGTAAGGTCTCCAGGGATAATACTGTCAAACATGAAATCCTAAGTAGGACTCACAAAGCATCAATTTTTTTCAGTCAAGTTTGAAATTTACTCTGGGATAAGAAAATACCCCAGGCAGTAAAGTCAACTTACACCTACTTTGCTCTAATCCTTACCTATGGTATGGAGACCTGTAGGACTATAGCAGAATTCAAGCAACAGAAATGAGTTTTATCAGGCTATGAATCAAAGTATCAGGAGAGACTAGATCAGAAATGAGGTACAAGGGGAACAGCTGGCATCAGGGTTTCTCTTAGGAAAACGCTGATTTCAGTGCTATGGTCGTGTGATGAGATGGGATACCATGAGAAGAGCTAATAAATGCTTTAAACTGCATGTTAGAGGAAAATGACTAAGAGGAAGGCCAAGGAGACGTTGGATAGAGACAGTACGATCAGAGGTGGAGAAGAATGGTTTCAACTGTGATGATGTCCAAGAACAAAACCAAGATTGGAAGAAATGGAGGGCACTTGTTTGCCACACCTAAGAAACTGGAGATTGAAATTGATGATAGATATTGCTCTAAACCTAAATACTGTAGTATTAGTGATTAAACATAGTGAAAGATTTAAAAACCGTCCATACGTAGTCTGTGCCAGTCATAGAGTCGATTCAGATTCTCATTGCCCATAAAGTAGAGTAGAGAGACAGTAAGCATGTGTTCTGCTATCGAATGTGGTTCAGTTTTAACAGACATGAGATGGTTACTTAAAGGGCGCTAAAGTCAGTCAGCCGGCCGGCCGCTCGTGGTAGGCTCTGCTTATAGCATTGAGAGAGAGTTAAAATCATCATCATCATCTTGCACAGTTTCCAGCCACTGGCCGGGTCTGTTTGGAACACAAGCCTCTCCAACGTCTTCTGTCTTCCCACCATCTCTCAGCCTCCACCCTTGTCCAGTCTTCTCCTCTCTTCTTCACGCTTTCTTCCACCCCCTTCAGCCACCTGTCTCTCGGTCTTCCCCTCGGTCTCTTTCCTTCCCACTTCGTCTCATGTACTCTCCTGGGTATCCTCTTCTCCTCCATTCGTTTTACATGTCCATACCATCTAAGTCTAGATTTCTCTATACCATCCTGTAATGGTTCCTCCTTCATTAATTCTCTGGTCCTCTCATTTCTTATTCTGTCCATCTTTGTAGCTCCAATACTGCTTCTCAAGAACCTCATCTCACTGGCCTGTATTTTGCTCCTCTCCCTTCCTTTCATA
Source organism: Meconema thalassinum (assembly GCA_946902985.2). Taxonomy (NCBI): domain Eukaryota; kingdom Metazoa; phylum Arthropoda; class Insecta; order Orthoptera; family Tettigoniidae; genus Meconema; species Meconema thalassinum. The sequence goes on along the minus strand of OX336393.1, from coordinate 309,826,851 downwards.
ACCCAGGTCTCTGAGGCATACATCAGTGTAGCGGCGAAGTGAGGAACATACAGGGGACTGCCGTGTTCTGAGTAAGTGTGCTTTCACTGAGTGTCAGATATTGTGGTGTCGAAATTAAGTGACATTGTTTCTCCCAGCTGGTGAACAGCTTGCAGCAAGTGCCCGTAAGTACTGTAGTAGGCGCACATTAGAAAGAAGTTGCATGTAGTTCTGTCAAGGCCACTAGACTCATTAGGACGGATTAACTTCTGTGGTCTGTTGCAAGTGAAAGGGGCCAAGAGCGCATATGGAAGAGACTTGAGGAAACTGGAGAAGGCTCCTAATTGCTTGTATCTGAGGAGAACACCGGGATACTGTGCCGACGGACTACTGTGGAACTTCAAGGGAACTGGAGCCGCGAATCTTTCACGCGGGCACAAGCAGAGGATGATGACCTGGGACTGATAGCCGAATGGAAGAGGGCCTGTGTCCCCAGACCCGGGTGGAACATTGTGAGTGACTGCAGCCCAAAGTTTAAGTCCTACTGGGCACAGTGGGACTCGCTGATTGTAAGGGATGGCCTCATCTGCCGTACCTGGGAGAGCACCGACGGGGTCGTCCTCGTGGAATAAGCCGGCATCCGTCTGCTGGTCGTATCGGGTCTTCCTTCTGTCGGTCTCGATCCGCAGTTTCCTCCTCGCGAACGCGTGCACGTCCTCCAGTTGGTCGACCAGTTCTTGACAATACTGGCTTACCGGGATCGGATCATTCCCAGGTCGGCCAAAGGCAAGATCGACAGGTAGACGGAGCTCCCTCCCAAACATGGCCCGGGCTGGTGTGCACCCGGTGGCTTCATGCACGGCGGCGCGGTGTTACGTGCCACACCCCTAGTGGCACTTTTGTTAACTGGATTACGGTGGGGTACAAAGCACAACACCAAATACTGCTTAAAGAAATAATTAACTTTATTGTGGCCAGAAAATTACACGAATCAGCAAATACAAGCAATTAGGAGCCTTACTCCAGTTTCGTCAAGTCTCTTCCTTGAGCGCTCTTGGCCCTTCCACTTGTCAACAAACCACAGAAGTTAATCCTGCCGCTAATGGGCCTAGTGGCCTTGACAGAACTACATGCAACTTCTTTCTAATGTGCGCCTACTACAGTACTTACGAGCACTTGCTGCGCGCTGTCCACCAGCTGGGAGAAACAATGTCACTTAATTTCGACACCACAATATCTGACACTCAGTGAAAGCACACTTACTCAGAACACGGCAGTCCCCTGTATGTTCCTCACTTCGCCGCTACACTAGGGGTTTCGCAAGTCACCACACTTCTGTCGCTCAGAATAAACGCTCACACTAGCTCGTAAAACACAACAACAACAACTGCTAGACAGGTCGCACTTATATAGCAGGCCGGTGACTCAATAAATGCTTCTAGATCCATCCAGGGTTCACGGCTTCTCGAGGTTTCCATAGCTGGTCCAGTCACGAATATTCTGGACTACCCCTTTGTCCTAGTAGCCCTATTGCATAAGGCACACGCAATACAGGAGGCAGGCCACAGCCCAGCCCTGGGGCAGTTGTGACTCATGCGGCGAGTGATGACACAAACTCACAGCCGTAAAGAATGCTTCTATAGAGATGAATCATGCTTTTCTCATGCGTGTTTCTATAAAAGAAGCAGTTTTTAATGCCCTACACTTTCAGTCGTAATACCGCTGCCGTAGAAGTTCGCTACTTAGCCGCAAGAGCACAGGCGTAATGGGTCGGTATTGCAGAGGAAGAGTTATTTCCAGCCCTGAGAACAAGACTTACAGCTGATGTATTGTGTTCGTTGAATATGATTCTACTGTGTTTACTTCCATTTTTTAAACACACTGTTAGTAAGAAGTTCATCTTATGTATACGGTGTTATTAATTCAACGAGTTTAAGTATAATTTATTGTAAAACTTTTTTTATCTTACCTTATTAATTAAACATACAGGGTCCTCCTTTTTTTAAAAATCCATCTAGCAAGTTGGTTAGTTGTTGTTTTAAGGGGCGGAAATACGTGGTCATTTGCCCCAGTCCATTTAGCAACATAGCAGCGCTATATCTCTCGGCAATGAGTCGCCCGGCTATGCAAGCATTTTGCCGCTGCGCTGCTATGTCGCTAGACCGAAAAAAAGGACCCTGTATAAAAATCAGATCTATTGTGATTTAAGAGTATTGTCCTACAATAATACTCTGGTGGCGCAGCGGTCAAGCTGTATGCCTCTCACCAAGGCAGACCGGGTTCGATTCCCGGTCAATGCATGTGAGATTTTCGATGTGAAATGCCATGTCCTGTGGTTCGGATTCCACGTAAAACTGAGGTCCCGTGGCTTATGATCGTGAGATTAACGGTCACGTTAAACTACAAGCTTCCTTCCTTTTTTTTCTTATATGTTAACTAATTCCGAACATACATTATAAGATAAGCGTAGCACTAAAAATATTAGAAAACGCATGACGAGAAAAAGCTACTCACGGAAAGGAGTGACATCATAACGGCGAGAACTGTATTAAGGGTACCGGTACCGTAATGTAAGAGATCGGTGAATCAGGGACATACTGCATTTATTACCTTGATGAAGTGTAATGAAAGTTAAAACTATACAAGGTCAATGTGCTGGAAAATGAGCGACGTTCCCGGAGTACTGAAAGTTTCATTGGTTAGGACGGTCGGCTCGAAAATGCAACGTCAAGAGTCGCGTGGATATACAATCGTAGGCCAATTTTCAGTGGGAATTTAATTAGTTCTTTATTTGTTTTAAAATTTTGATTTTGGATTTTATAAGAAGGATGGAGTGCGATAAATATACTAATCATAGACAAATTCCATAGAGGAAAGTACCGGAAGGAGATGCCTTTGCTGCGCTGGCTAGTGCAATATAATATTAATAAACTCAACCTGCAACAGAATTGCATGGATGCAACTTGCAACAGTTCAGCTTCAATTGATAGTGTAACTTTCAAGTAGGCTATTGTAAATAATAGGCCTACTATATTTTTATGCTTCCTGGTGTGTTCTGTTTTGTCGATTCGTACCACCATGGGCACTACATGCCATTATTAGGAAAAAACACCGAAATAACCATGCACAATGTTCTGCCGCATACAAGTCACAGAACACTAGGTTACGTCCACTTTGAACTTGGCGCTTGGCTTCACTGACACGAGCTCTGGGCAACTCCTCTCTTTCTTTCCCCCATGACAAATAGAAGAAATATCAAATATTTTGACACAACATGAAAAACTTTCTAATTTTAACTTTTGAAAGAATTTGGCAGTTTCCCGTATTGAGTAAAAACTGAAATATTTGCGAACAGATGAGAAATTTTCCAGAATTAAGTGTTCCTTAATATATTCAGTTTCCCAATTCTATACAATGCTATACCTATACAAGTAAACCCACGCTGTTGAAGCATGGACACCTGCAGGATTTCTTTCCGGGGGGAGGGGCAAGTTGTATTTTTCATTTCTTTACCTACCTGTCACTAACTGATGATACGTACCCCCACCACAATTTCCTTTCATTTCTTAACTCGCTTCGTGTAATTCATTATTTGGCTGTTCTAAAACCGTTGGGTACATATCTTTATGTTCAACGATGTCGAAATGTAAATATTATATGCCAGAAAACTGTCAGAAAACTGGGTCATTATAACACTATTTTTTCATTATAAAACAACTTCTCCCACCAATCAGAGCTCAAGAAACAGTTGTGTGACCAATTAGATAAGGGTAGCATCACATCTGCGCTGACTTCCATGGCCTCCTATTTTAAATTTCACTGCGTGGTGTATTTGAGGAGGCCATGGTCAACTAAAAGGTATTCTCTGCGTCCCATGCGCTCTGTTCAGTACAAAAACCTGGCGATGTCTCGACATGTATTTATGAATATTATTTTATGTTTGAGGATAAAATAGTTATAATTATCGTCGAACATAAACAGTCGTATGCAACTCGCCTATAATGGTAATTAATTATTGCAATTATAGGCTCGTTGCATAATGTAATGTACTAATATGGCATGAATGGGAGGTTTTTTTTTTCATTTCTGAATCATCGTCATAATGTTCTTTTCTTAAGAACAAGTAAAATAACAAGAAGTTCAGTGACGAACTAAAGAGCCTATTAAAGGTCCATGGCAATGATTAATCTATATGGATCTATCTAGAATAATGACGAAATTAAGTTAGTAACATCGAAATTTCGAATTAGTTTGAAATACTGTATACCTGGCATAATGTAGCCTAATAGAGAACTACAGTTGGCAGCCCTGGTGACTGAATATATTCTTACTTCCATCTCTTAAGGTACATAATACAAAATTTGGTTGAAGTCCAATGGATAGCATAGACGTTACATGCAGTTAAACATTGGATCTAACAGTGCGCGTAAAATCATGTTGGCATCAATGACATAAATGTATTGGTCAGAAATAATCTGAAATAATATGATCTATTGTTGTGTCAATTTTGAATGAAATCCATTAGTTAGTATAGAAGTTACATGCATTTTAAAATTGGACCTATCAGCAGGCTTAGAATCATGTTGGCAGCACTGACGTTTATAAGTTACTCCAAATTAATCTAGAATGTCAAGTACTATACGTGTGCAAAGTTTAGAGCTGTTGGCTTGCATACTTGCTGATATATTGATATTAAGAAAAACGAATAGAGACAGCATTTATTAACAGTTGGCAGCCCTGGTTGCTCCTAAGAATGCGCATAGTAATATCTGTTATGGTACACATTGCACATAAGAAATTTGATTGAAATCCAATTGATAGTATAGAGGTTATATGCATTTAAAATTTGGACCTATCAGCAGGCTTATAATCATTTTGGCAACACTGCCACGTATGGCCTCCTGGAAATTAAACTGCAATATTATTATCTATACGTGTGCCAATTTTAAAATAGCTCCTATTCATACCTTCCAAGATATCCAACATGGAACTCAAATTTCAATTGCGATTTTTCAGCAGTTGTTAGCACTGACATCATTTTCAAATATGGCCGTGATATATTCAGGTATACATCTTTAATCCTACCAAATTTTGTTTCGATTGCTGCAGCCGTTTAGGAGTTGATGGGTGGGACACACACACAGACAGACAGAAGGACAGACAGACAGAAGGACAGACAGACAGAAGGACAGACAAACAGAAGGACAGACACACACACATTTGCCCGATCTCATAAGTCTACTTTTTCCTCATTTTTGCAAAATGTGAAAAGTAGGCTAATAATCCCCCCTCTCCGCACCCCCTGCGGGCGGCCAAGAGTTCAAGCGTAGTTCCGCAAATAGTCGCGTGGAATACAGTTGACTATTTGGTACACCACTGACACCCTAGTGGCCATTGATGTAATATAATAGTACATTATGCAACGAGCCTATAATGGCAATGATTAAGACAAGAGTATGTTTATTAAACGAGCGTATGCGAGTTTTATAATTTCCATAAGTGTGTCTTAATTACCATTATAGGCGAGTTGCATATGACTTTATGTTCGACGATAATTATTATAACAATTTTATGTTCGGACATAAATATTCATAAATATCTGTCGAGATTTTGCCAATTTTATGTACTGAACAGAGCGCATGGGACGCAGAGAATGCCTTGTATTTGACCATGGCCTCCTCTATTACCCCCACTATGACACTAGGTACCGCAGTGAAATTTAAATTAGAAGGCCTTGGAACTCAGCGCTGGTGCGATGCTATCCTTATCTAATTGGCCAAACATCTGTTTCTTGGGCTGTGATTGGTGGGAGAAACTGTTTCATAATGAAAAATAGTGTTATAAAGACCATCATTATGATACAGTTTTCTGACATATAATAGTCAGGGCCGAACATAAAATATATGTAATATAAAATATAGTGTGTTATGTTCTCAGGTATAAAACAAATGAACCTGGATTGCAATAGTAATCTACGCTACCAAAGGAGGGTTAGTATCGAACTCTGAGAAATCTGACGATTGCCGTTCAGAAAAGACACGCTCGTTTTAAACAATGGTTTACTGAACAATTACTGCCAGACGTCCGTCCATATTCAGTTATTATGGACAATGCGAGCATTCCCTCAGTGCAAATGAACAAAGCTCCGACCTCGAATAACTGAAAGGCTTACATTATCGAGTGGTTGTCTTCTAATGATATTTCCCACAACCCATCACACACCAGAGTGGAATTAATACTTCACAAATCCGCGCATTGAACGTACGAAATTGATGAAATAGCAAGACAATGCGGACACAGGTCCGACGTGAAGGAGGGTCAAATGGGACTACAGCCCTGGGGCCCGAGCGTACTGAAGGGCCCGAAAGAGAAAATCAAGGCTTCTTAATTGCTATATCAGTCTTTTCAATAAGTCTAAAGAAAAATCTTGCATAATATTGAAATACGAATTCGACTGAATTTTTAAAATAAACAATACGTTGCGTTTGAATTCTCACCCAGCAAACTCTTGAAAGGTTGTAGAGCGAAAACGTTGGGTCCAATTTCAGTTATTTCTAAAGAACCGTTTTTGTCAAAGGAAGCTTTAAATCCAGAGAGGAGGGATAAATAAGAGGCTAGTTATTCTGCCCCCTGCCAAGATCTCAGAAATGTCAGACAATCCTAACAATACCCAAAGAGGCCCATTGACATATTAAGCCTTTAAAGTGCTATTGACGAAACTGTTTGTCACGAATTGTGGTTCATTGCTACGTTCGCACCTTTTTGGTTCCATATTCCAGAGGTTTGAAGCAATGTTATTTGAAGTCGTACATATTTTTTTTGTGATAGTCTATTGGGGTTCGAACCCACGTCTACCAAGTCAGAATTTCAATACACGTCTGCATAGTAAGAACCATTTAGTTTGCATTGTTAATCTCAATGGTGATATGAATTATGCTATTAATTTTTTCGAAGAGAAGGCAATGCGTTGCAATGACTGACAACAGACCCAGTAGTAGTTGAGTAGTGGCGCTAAGTGGGAGGCCGTATAGCCAGTCTATGCCTACAGCCAGACCACTATCCCTATTCTCTTGGAACACCCCTGAAGGAAATTTATTTGAGTGCACTAAGTAAAATGTAACCCAATGTATTATGCAATATATGCAACCAATAGAACAGAGAATATTGATTTAGGGCCTTGATATAGAATGAGGCTAAGATGTGTGAAAATAACTCAGCCTAGGTGTGTTTATTCATCTGGAAATACATAGCAGTTAAAGGGTTAATTGAGATGGGTGGCTTTAGATGCTGAGCCACATAAGCTGTATATTTCAATGATGTTTTTTTTATTTCCCAGGTAACTATGAGAACCGAACTGTGTTTGAGTCGCTGGATATAGGCTGGCAGCTGCTCCGAATCTTCCCTAAGGAGATGTTGAAACGTATCCCAGCCTCCACATTGGCCGAATTCTACCCTCGAGATTCCCGCCACACACAGGCCAAGTAAAAATGCCTTTGATGCTCTTCATCTTGATACAATAAACATACGAGTAAATGTCGCTGGTATTTGTTTCTTTGATATTGTACAAGTTCTTGTAAGATACCTCCTCCAGTTTGTGAGATATTTGGTTTTGTACAGTTGTAATTTTAATATTATAGTAAATGCCTGGAGACAATACTGATGTGATCTTGTAAACTAGTGTACTAAACGCACCATTGTCATTGTAAAGTAATTGGATTCATGGGCTTGCTGTTGATCTTCAGCTCAGTAACTAAAGCATTCCAGTGTTCGTAGTTTATTATTTGTCCTGCATTTAATTTGTTTGAAAAGAAATGCATGGAACAAGGTGTACAGTATTTGTGTGTAGATAGATGTAATTTTAGTAAGGAATGGTGTTCGTTATACAAATCATTGACTTGGGCATAGTCTTGCAGTTCTCTCGCTCCAAACTCAGTGCTGCTGGTTAGCAGTAGTCGTACTTACAGGCAGCAGAAGCATTTACGGTACCTTTGCAGTATTTCATAGCCCTGGTGGATGGTTTGTGTCGTAATTACTTTTACTTCTTGTGTAGAAATGTTTGTTGAAGAGGTAAGGTAAGGGAGAAAAATATAAAGAAATGTTGATGTTGAATTTGGCTTTGTGTACTTTATTGTTTTTACTTGTTTTTCCATAACCTCACATCCTTTGCTGGACAGCTAATGCATGAGATGTTCAGATACAATAATGTGAATTTTTCACTGTCTGTTAGCTAAACAGACTAGATGGTGCTTGGGTCCTCAGAGCACTACCATCTCTATTTTATTTTATATGCTTCCTCGACTTACAAGGCTGCTAATTTACAAAGCTTAACAAACATAATAAGGTGAAAGTAGATAAATTAGAAGGTTAACAAAATACTAAGCTATGAAAAGTATCCCATACATAAGTTATAAATAAGTAATAAACTAAAGAGTGGGCAAACCGCAACTAAAATAGTGAAAATACCAGTTCAGCCTTAAAATGCACATAAGTCACGAATGTGATTTCTCAAAATACTAATAGATCCTCCTAAGGGCTGTTACTGCTATGGTGTTCAGTGTGGTATTGGAGATACGAAATTATCTACATGTTGTAGCTAAAAGAGAAGGTATCCTTCCCTGGGCCCCCACTAATAACCCAATAACTTATATATCTTGAAGGCAGTATTTCTCTTTGTCGAAAGGGACTGTTGGCTTGTAAATGTCCTTTTTAGCCTATTTTCAATTTTTAAAAATAGGCTTATGAGATCACCTTTTGTCCGTGTGTGTGTGTGAGGTATGTGTGTCCCCCCTAATAAAATCTAAACAGCTGGAGCGATTTCAATGAAACTCGGTAAGTTCATGGCGCAATTCCCGGCGACCTCGACCGTGCCCTTCAAATTTTGTTACGTCTCACCAATCCAACATGGCGGCTGTGCGAAATATTTCACTTGCATTCGATATCTCCGGAACTATTACCGATATCGCCCTGAAATTGTGTACGGTGATAAAGGGCACTACTAGAAGTTCACCTATGAGACTTTCAAAAACCTGGTGACTACAAAACCAACATGGTGGCCAAGCAAAGTTGAGACTTTTAAATAGACTTTTCTCGCGATTTAACTACCCAAACGTAATGGAACTGGGTACAGTAATTGTTTATACACATTGTAAAGCACTGGAGTCTAATTTAGTTCAATTGTTTACTTAACCTCAAAATGGCGGCTGTGCGAAATATTTCACTGACATTCTATATCTCCGAAAATATTAGATATCACCCTGCAATTTTGTACGGTGATAAAGGGTACTGATACAAGTTTACCTATGTATATTTCATAAAACTGTAAAGTACAAAACTAACATGGGGACCAAGCGAATTTGAAATATTTTAAGAGACTTTTCTCGTGATTTAACTCTCTGAGCGCAGTGAAATGTGGTACAGTAAATGATTTTGCAGATTGTAATGCACTGCCATCTAATTTAATTCAATTGTTTACATAACCTCAAGATGGCGGCTGTGCAAAATTTTAAAATTATGTTTTTATTTCTTGTCATAATCATGGGATCGAAGTGAAAGTTTGAATAATGAACCTAGGCAATAATTGTCCTTGAATGGTACATATCTCTATGGCCTATACATATAACAATCCTAAATGGCGAGCTTCCGAAATATTTAGACGGTTCTCAATATCTATGAATCTTTTACAGCAACCAAACAGATTTTTTATGAGACTATGAACATATGTTCACCTATAGGACTTTGAGTAACCTGGTGAGCACAAATCCAACATGGCGGCGACGCAAAGTATCAATATTTAAATGGACGTTTCTCGCGAATTAACTATCAGAGTGCCGTGAAACGTTGCACGTTAAATGCTTATACAAATGTTGATCCACTGGCATCTAATTTATTTCAATTGTTTGCATAATCACAAGATGGCTGCTGTGTGTAATTTTAAAATCTCGTTTTTACTTCTTGTGTTCTAATCATGCGATTGAAGTTTGAATACCACACGTACACAATAATCTTAATGTAATAGTACAAAAATAAAAATCCAACCTGGCGACCATCTGAAATATTTAGACGGTTCTCAATATCTACGAATCTGTTACAGCAATTAAACTGAAATTTTGTATGTTGATAGAGGCAATTAACATGAGCAGGATGTATGAAAATAGGCTGTATAGTTCTTCACGGAACTACTTGTTATTATTGACTTCATCTGGCTGCTCGGCTAAGCTTTGTCGGAACATTTTGAATTTTTGGCTATAACTTTGTGTTAATCCCAGATGATGTGCATAATGAATGGGGTAAAGACCAAATATACCCTCACTTTAATTTTTGTCCGTTATGGGTTGGCGTCAAAACTACGGAGCAAATTGCTTGGAATTTCGTATTGAAGTAGAAGGCACCTTAAAATAAAACTTAAGCTGCATATTTATTATGGTGTTTGAAGCCATTTTCAGTGTTGCCTTAGTAAATGGAAGTTTGATGCTTTTCAGTCGGTCAAAACGAATTTTCCCAAAAGAGTTGGGTTATTCCCTAATCCTGAAAACAATTACATGAGATTAATGTTATAATAATAATAATCGTAAAAGGGTACAGTGAAGTTCGAAAAGTTGGATCAATGATTAATCATAACCGCTCCTTATTTGGAGAAAACCTATAAGAACGAATAGTACATTATGCAACGAGCCTATAATGGCAATAATTAAGACGAGCATGTTTATAAAATGAGCGAAGCAAGTTTTATAATTTCCATAGGAGTCTCTTAATTACCATTATAGGCGAGTTGCATACGACTGTTTATGTTCAACTATATTTATAACCATTTTATGTTCGAACATAAACATACATAAATATCCGTCGAGATTTCGTCAGTTTTATGTACTGCATGGGACGCAGAGAATACCATGGACTCCTGGAATTCCCCACTGACACTAGAAGCCATGCAGTGAAATTTAAAATAGAAGGCCGTGGAAGTCAGCGCAGGTGCGATGCTATCCTTACCTAATTGATTACACAACTGTATCTTGAGCTCTGATTGGTCGGAGAAACTGTTTCATAATGAAAAATAGTGTTATAATGACCCTTATTATGATACAGTTTTCTGACATATATTTACATTTCGACATCGTCGAACATAAAAGTATTCATAACGCAATATCCTTTTCTTGGGTGATGCCACTGTAACAGTTCGTATTAACAGAATATACGAATATTGCCTATACGTTGAGGTGTCAAATATAACAGCTCTTATAAAGTGAAATAATAGAGAATACGAATAGCCCTTACGATGTGGTGACAAATGTGATGGGTCGATAAACAAACATGATAATAAGAATAAATACACTGTGGTGTGTACTTACCTTGATAGTGTAATATAATAAGTGTTGAGCGCCAGATTCCTATTTAAGATAGAGAATCGAAATTTATTAAATATATCCTCGGCAGTCAGCAGTAGAGTCGAAACCACCTACCCGGGCCGTAGTGTAACAGAGTTGACTAACCATTCAGTATTTATTTAAGGAGTAACTGAATTGCCTCATAGTATAAACTAACTACAAGAAAAGTTATAGACATGAAGTTAAAGAAATAATTTACTGACTCGAGAACAAAATACTAATAGTTACAAAAAATAATTTAATTTACCAACTGCGGTTTAATTATTTAAAAGAAAAATGAACATATGAATTGAATATTAAACTTGAAGTTACTTGATAATAGAGACGGTAGTTTTATTTAATTGCTTGCTCACCCAGTCGAAGATTCGTCATATTTAAGGTTATGACAGATCACCTTAATACTCCGTCACGTATGTAAAAATGTTGTAATACATCGTAAGCTACAGCATACCACGATCCATTCTGTTGCCATCTGTAGAACGACTGTAGAGCAGGGATATGATCCACTATCTACTGATATAGATATCGGCAGGACATAGCTTTTAGATGTACTGTGGTTGATAGCTATGATGGAAATCCGTTCCGTCCTCGAGAGGCCTTCCTCTACACTAATGACTGGTCTCTAATTGAAGGCTGTCGGTGAATGAATGCCCACTCTGTTAGGGGTTCCGGCTTATATTTTTCCTTGTCACATGATTCGGAAACTTCCCTCTCCACTGGTTTCTTGGTTCATCCACCATGGGACGACCTAGTTGCGCCACAACTTCCAATATTTAGAAGCGTACCTACAGTAGAAATAGTGTTAGTTGCACCATGAGTGAAATATAATTTGGGGTCTTCGGTACTGAAAATTTGGGTTCGGTTCGGTAAAAAAAAATTGTACTTCGGTTCTCGGTACAAAATCGGTTCGGTACAGCTCGGCTGATTTTAACATGCTAAATTAGAGTAAACCATTAAGAAAAAAGTAACACATGAGTTCTAATGATTATACAGTAAACCAAATACTTGCCAAATAGCACAATTTTTATTTAAAATACAGAAAAAATGTACAGCTAATAATCTCATACAATGTTCCATTAACTTTCAAACTTGCCCTTTTAGTGTGGAGTAAGCCAATTGATGCATATATTAGACATTAGGCTCACACTGGAACACTTAAGTCCATAATTTAATTTTATTAATCGGAAGAGTTATTGTGCTCTAGTAGTAAAACTTCACTTATGCGATATCCAGGGGACCAAAGGAAAAAAAAAAAAACTCATAAATGTGAAAAACGCGTAAATGAAAGTCGGTAAATAAAAACTGCAAAATGTATGTGACAATATGGGTTATACAGGGACTTAGTTTTAAAAGCGACGGGGACCCTAGCTCGCTCCGCGAGCCGGTTCTCGCCAATCACTTTGCCGTAATGCGCTTCTTGACGCCACGGCTTTAACAGTCCATATTCTTTGAACTAAGGTATATTAAAGCTGAAATAGTCAATCGGTGCTGAGGAACTTCAGAACGTAAATGACAACTTCATGAAGAGGTGCCAGCGATGTGTAGCAATGAATGGCGAACATTTTCAGCACCAGCTGTGAACTATAGGCTATAGTCTACTCAATGTCTGTGCCACGCGAGGTACGCATTACGGCAAAGTGCCTGGCGGGAGACAGGCTAGCAACGCGGGCGAGCGAGGGTTCCCGTTAAGAAGTGAAAAACAAGAAATAATAATACGATTGTGTAACTATAATCGGCAATATGTAACAAAACAACTACAAGAGAAATACACCCAGATATAACAAAACAAAGAAAATTGAGTCACTTTACGAAGTAGTCGGTTATCTTGACTTGTTTTTTGTTGGCCGCGGCCACGGCGTGAACAATATTTTCAAACCGATATAATTCGGCTATTATTCCTCAGAAACGTTATGTGTCACAAAATGTTTGATAGTCCATAGAGCATTGACAGCATCATTAAAATCCACTGTATTATTCTGCGGCTCTTCATCGTCATTAATAAAATACCGTAGTGTAGGCCTAAATTAATGGATTTTCATTTGTCTGAAGACGCAAGATTATTATTACACAGAATCAATCGCGTATTTTTAATGGTTTGACGAGAAGTCCTAAAAAAACACGAATGAAAATTATAAAAGCGGAAATATTTTTTTGAAATATATCGGCGATCGTAAAACACTTCCGCTCATCTTAACATAAGCTTCAGATGCTGTCTGTGTTTTATGGCTGCTTCCTGTTATTTTGAAAGGCTAACACAATAATAGCGCTTGCTTATTACGCAAGCTGTTCTTCCTTGTTACGATACTCGGGCAAGCGAGTGTCGCCGTGACCACCGGTGTCGCTCAAGGCCATCGTAACATAATATAGCACGCGGTGCATCCTTCCGAACAAAAGTACAGGCGGTAACAAAAGTTTTCATTCGAACATCCGTACTTTCTCAGAACACGCAACGTTTAAATGTCGCTTTATATTGCAAGGGACTTAAAATATGATCGTATAAGCGTGAAAAACGAATAAATGTAAAACGTATATCGGAGGAAAATTAACATGGAAAGTATAGGCATTTTGCCGGGACCAGGAAAAAATCGTATAGAAAACATATAAATATGAACCGTATACAAGAAGTTTTACTGTATTTAACTAACTATTGAAGTAAAACATTGATGATAAAGGACAATACTTTGGATGTCTAAAAAAAAGGTATCCTTAAATTATGGTATTTATGTCTCTTGTACCGAACCAAACTTTTTACAGAGTTTTTTATCGTCTCGAACCGAGGTCGGTAATTTCCTTTTTACCGTACCGAAACCGAAAAATCGGTGCACCGTCGACCCCTAAATATAATGTTCTATTCCTTCTCGAAAGTCCTCGATGGTCCGCACGTGATTCTTAGTCAATGTGGGTTTTCAAGATCCCGAGACAATGAGGGCTTGCTATGGTGACATAACTACTGCGTCGTTCTGTATGTGACACATAGGGTTGGTCCTTATTGCCACACTCGTTGCAATATATATACTACTTCGTCTCTTTACAAGTGAATATTAATAAAAATATTTCTGACTATAATAATAATAACCGCTTACAATCATCTGATATAAAAATCATCTCATCGATGTACTAATTAATAAGAATAATGACATGATAATAAATGAATAACCCTTTAAATATAACAGCTATGGGATCGAATCGTTACAATCGCCCCTAAGATAAATAATTTAAATGACATTTAACATTATTTCTCTTACCACATCCAACTTAAAAAAATATAAATATAAATATTATAACCCCCAAAAAGAAAACATACAAATAATACCCTTCAACAATACACAAAAATATACAAGAAATATACTCTTCATAAAATACATATAGATACAAAATATGCTCTTCCAAGTGTTCATAATTACATACATTCTTCTTTATGTATTAAGCGAGCTGTAAAATATATACATAAATGCCCTTCACTTCTAATTTTGACATATATGTCAGCGCTGCACTAGTTTATAATTGTGGTGATTGTATGCATGACATACAATTTTGGCTTCTTAGTTAGAGAACGTAGTTTTCGTATGCCAGTCTGGTGTAGAATTACATTGTTGTAGTACCAGCTGATTAACACATAAGAACTATCTCAGCACACGATAATAGGATGCAAACAACAAAATATTCCTTTCGTCACTATAGAAAAATACATTAATGGTGTAAATATATCTAATTTTTGAAGAACAAAAAGTTTAGCAAGATACCTAAGGCAATTCAAATTTCAGTGCATATGTCATACATGTAAATACTTCCCCAAATACATAATGACATTGAAATTCTCAAAGTAGTTAATAAACAGTTCTCTTAAATACCCAAGTTACTACTAACTTGCCTATGTCGCTTCTTACCTTCTTAGGCCACGGCCGCCTCATTTCAAATTAATACCTTCTAAGTCTCCACGACTTCTTAACTTCTCAAAAAACCATAATTCCTCTTCACTACTTCTCGAAAACAATAACTTGAATTTTCAAAATTTCAAATAAACCTAAAATCTGACTTCTTGTTCACATTATAAAATTTAACTTAGCCTCACGATATAACTTTACTGTATTGTCATTCATACTTAACAACAACAAAATGATTAAGACTAGGACAAAATACTACTCAATACTTGAATTACGTGTCTCCCATAAGTCCAACCCCTCGTGCACGTCGTGGGAGACGGGCAACGGCACAAAGTAGGGGATCGCCTGTAGGGGCGAAGTACAGTGGGGACTTCGTGTGCTCCGGGACCATTACGGTAGCTGTGAAGGTCCTACAGGAACCCTGAAAAGTGACGACTAACAGGGCTCTGGTGAAGCTACTATAGGCCCAGCAAGCCAGTAGTGGATGAAACGAAATGCTTTCAAAAATGGAACGAGCCTCGGACATGATGGATATAATAGACGATGACACGGCTGTACACACGGACTAAGATTTGGAACTTTAAACATAAGAACACTGACGGGGAAGGTGGAGGAGATAGTGGATATGATGGAAAGAAGGAAGTTGGATTTATTGGGATTGGCAGAAACAAAGTGGAAAGGGGAAGGAAGGAGAGAACTGAGAAAAGGCTATAGACTGTACTGGAGTGGGAATGAAGAGGGGAAAGAGGAATGGGTGGGAGTAGTAGTATGAGATGGTTTAAAAGAAGAAGTGAGGAGAATAAGTGATAGGATGATGAAGGTGAAAGTAGCACTGAGGTGAGAGACCGTAGAAATAGTGCAAGTGTATGCTCCACAAGTAGGCTGCCCCTCTGAAGAGAAGGAGGAGTTTGAAGAGGAATTGCAGAAGCAGCTGGTAGGAAGAAATATGATTGTTATGGGGGATCTGAATGCCCATGTAGGAAAAGAAAGACAAGGTTATGAGAGTGTTCTAGGACCAGAGGGTTGGGGCGGAAGAAATGAGGAAGGAAAGAGACTGTTGGACTTCTGCCAGAGGAACAGCCTGCTAGTTGGGAACTCCTGGTTTAAGAAAAGAGAGAGCCACACAATCACATGGTACAGTGATGACTTGACCAGGAAGTCGGTGGTCGACTATATACTGTATGAGAAAGAACTAAATGAGAACATCACGGACATCAAGGTTATACCATCGGAGAACTTGGATAGCGACCATCGATTGCTGGTAATGAACCTGAGAGGGAGTAAGGAGAAGAAAGGGACTGAGAACCAGGAAAGAAGAATAAGGATATGGAAACTGAAAGAAGGGGATAGAAGGGTCGAGTACCTCAAAATGGTAAAGGAAGGAATTCCAACAGATGAAGAAAGAGGGGTGGAAGAGGAATGGGCTAGATTTAAGAATACACTAGTAGGTGCAGCAGAAGCAGTATGTGGGAGGACAAGTAGTAGAAGAGGTGGAAGGAAACACCATGGTGGAATGAGAAGACAAAAGATATAGTAAGGGAAAAGAATAGAGCCTTTAGGAGGTGGTATCAAAATAGGACGATAGAGACGAGGGAAGAGTACCAGGAAAGAAAGGAGGCGAAGAGAGTAGTGGCTGAGGAGAGAAGAAAGTGGATGGAAGAGTGGACAAAGTTGATGAAGGATGATAGCGAAGGTACAAAAAAGGTCCTGTATGGGATGGTAAAAAATAAGAGGTGGAAGGATCCTACGGATCATGTTAGAATGGTGAACAAAAGGGGACAAGAGATAGAAAATAGGAAAGAACTGAAGAAAATGTGGATAGAATATTTTGAAGAACTTCTGAACCCAAATGGAAATGATGGTGAGGAGGAAGAAATCGGGGAAGAGGAAGATGAACTGCAAACAGAAAAGGACTTAACATGGAAAGAAGTGGAAGATGCAGTGAAAAAGAAAAAAAAAGGAGGGAAGGCACCGGGTGTGGATGAGTTGAGCGTGGAGATGGTGAGAGCAGCAGGAGAGGTGGGGATACAATGGTTGTACCGAGTGGTGAGGACAGCATGGAAGGAAAGGAAGACCCCAGAGGACTGGAAAAAAGGAATAATTGTCCCGATCTTCAAGAAAGGTAGTAGAACAGATTGCAGAAACTATCGGGGAATAACACTGATGAGTCATTGTGCAAAGATCTTCGAGAAAGTTTTGGAAAGGAGAATTAGGACAAGGATAGAAGGAGGGATGAGGGAAGAACAACATGGCTTCAGAGCAGGAAGGTCCACAGTGGATTTGATTTTTGCTGTAAGGCAGTTACAAGAACAACACTATGAGTATGGAACAGATCTACTGATGGCCTTCCTGGACATTGAGAAAGCATATGACAGTATATGCAGAAACAAAGTATGGAAGTCCCTGGAGGATAGAGGAGTAGAGAAATGGACTATAAAGAGGATAAAGGAGATGTACAAGGGAAGTGTGAGCTGTGTGAAAGTGGGAGGAGAGAGATCGGATTGGTTGGAACAGAGAAACGGCCTGAAACAAGGAAGTGCACTGTCACCGTTACTTTTCATTGTGGTGATGGATGACATAATGTCCCGAGTGGCATAAGTAATTGGGGAAGGAAAGATGAAAGCAATGGTGTTTGCAGATGATTTGATGATTTGGGGAAACAAGGAGGAGGAGGTACAGGAACAGTTGGACGTGTGAGAAGGAATAATACAAGGATATGGGATGAAATTTAGCATAAATAAGAGTGAGATGGTGATCACAACAAGGAAAAAGGAAAGAACCACAACGGGAATAACAATTGGTGGGGAACAGCTGTAGAAAGTGGAGAGTTTCAAGTATCTGGGAAGCCTGATACAAGATAATGGAAGAAACGATAGAGAAATAAATGAGCGGGGGAGGCAGGCAGAAGCATTTCGGAGGAGTGTGAGAAGCAAGGATGTCCCTCAGAACAGCAAAAAGATCATATATCGGACGTACTTTGTCCCTATCCTGACTTATGCCTCTGAGACCTGGCTTATGAAAAGGAAGGGAGAAGAGCAAAATACAGGCCAGTGATGAGGTTCTTGAGAAGCAATATTGGAGCTACAAAGATGGACAGAATAAGAAATGAGTGGACCAGAGAATTAATGAAGGAGGAACCATTACAGGATGGTATAGAGAAATCTAGACTTAGATGGTATGGGCATGTAAAACGAATGGAGGAGAAGAGGATACCCAGGAGGGTACACGAGACAAAGTGGGAAGGAAAGAGACCGAGGGGAAGACCGAGAGACAGGTGGCTGAAGGGGGTGGATGAAAGCGTGAAGAAGAGAGGAGAAGACTGGACAAGGGTGGAAGCTGAGAGGTGGTGGGAAGACAGAAGACGTTGGAGAGGCTTGTGTTCCAAACAGACCCGGCCAGTGGCTGGAAACTGTGCAAGATGATGATGACTTGAATTACGTATATCACTAAACTATTTCACAAAAACACATGACAAACTCCTCGGAATAAATATTTCGTTCCACAAAATATTAATGCTCTTATCTTTAAACTTAGTCTATACATGATTTGACTTCTGGCTGAATACCTAAAAAAAAAAAAACCTTTTCTCTCAAAACTCTTAATTACGTACCGTGTCCTACAGACATCACTTCCTACTTGCTTCGATCGCCTGGACTATAGCTCATTTCTATTAAACCAGAATCTCTCAAAACTCATTGTGACATTACTCGTCACCATTTCTTTACTTCTTCCACCTTCCAATACGTGGTATAATCCCACATCTTCGTACTGTTAAAGGTCACCTCTTACTGACCAATAACACTCTAAATTTCAGCTAAAAAATCTTACATGCTTCGACTAACTCCTTGGAATAATAACATCACACTTTGTTTTCCTAACTATTTTCTTCGTAAAATAATGACAGTGTTCCAGTTGACAGTCAATAACACCGTCACTCATAATTGGCAAAATATTCTCCCATAATCACTTCGTAAAGCAAGTCCTGAGTTATAACACAGTTCAGATACTCTCTGCTCTATCGAATTGAATGCGTAAATTACACCTGCCTTGAATTGAAACTTCATTTTACCCCTTAGGTATACACTTATCTTACTAACCTACTCTTGTCTTCAAAAAGATAATTACACACTTCTCTTTACTTACTCCGTATGACATAAATAAAACTTAATTTCTCCTCTACCAAAAACACAATAACTCAGGTTGGTATAACAACTTTACTTATCTGTTCGCTCAAAACCAATACTCAAGTATCTTAAAAGATAAAATACCATGTTATATCTTTAAGATACATATTTTCTTAACGACCTCACATTGTAAGTACCGTATAGGCGTACACCATCGTTTTCCAGTACATATGCTGAATTACCGATTCTCTTCTGCACAGTGTAGGGGCCTTCATAAATTAAAAAGAACTTCATCATGGTTTTCTCTAAACTACTAATTGCCTCGGAACCCGTAATAGAACTTGATCACCGATTTCGAATTGATCTAGTTTCTTTCCTGTTTGTTGACGAATTCTGCGTTCTGCTGCTTTGCCTAAATTCCTCTTCGCCAATTGGATAATCACATCCATCCCCGGTTGTTTTACCACCTTTAATCCCAGTGTTTTAGCCAATTCATTTTGGGGTTTCCGTCCAAAATGGACTTCATTAGGAGTCATGCCAGTACTCTCATGTTGAACAGCATTCAACCAGGTTTCAACCTTTCCAAGCTGAGATACCCAAGAAGAATGCTTATTACGCACAAGGGCACGTAACAAGCGACCTAAATCTCTCATCCTGCATTCACTAAGGTTGCCTTGTGGATAACGCACTGATGAGTGAACGTGTGTGATTCCGGCTTCACGCATACTGGTTCTCCAGTGTTTCGACGTGAATTGCGGTCCGCTATCAGTCAAAATCCTGAGTGGAAGACCATACTCAGGTACATACTTTTCAATGATCAATTTGCTACAAGCTTTAACGGTGGCCTTCCTTAAAGCACATAGTTTGATGTATTTACTGAATGCATCAACTATTACAAAAATGTATTCATAGCCAAATTGACCTTTTACTATCGGGCCAAATAGGTCCGCACAGAGCAACTCCCCGGGTTTACTTGCGAGAACGGCCTGCATTTTACCCATTAAATATGTATTAGGAAACTTAGACTTTTGACAGAGGTCACATTTTGCTAAAACAGTCCTAATTTCCCTC
Source organism: Meconema thalassinum (assembly GCA_946902985.2). NCBI lineage: Eukaryota > Metazoa > Arthropoda > Insecta > Orthoptera > Tettigoniidae > Meconema > Meconema thalassinum. The sequence continues at coordinate 309,806,412 of OX336393.1, read as the reverse complement.
CCCATTCAATAACATATAAAGTTCTGTTGAATTTCATAAAACACTTTGTTCGCTCCAAAGTGTCAGAGTTCCTTATGAATGAACCATATGAGTTCCTCAGTCAAAGACTTTGGCACGCATATAGCCCATATCTCTCCTCCACACTTCCGTGCCAGAAAACCATCCATTAATTTGTACGTTAATCGACCAGATTCAACAAACTCCAACTCATTTCTTTCCAAAATTGATTAAGGTTCACTTAATACCTCATCTTCCCTTTGTTTTAAAAGCAAATTCTTCAATACCTTTAAAGACTCTTTATTGGTAGGATCCAAGCATGCACAGATTAGTACACCCTGGTCCGCCTTTACCACTGATTCACCTGAGTTTAAATTGCTATCTCTAGACAAGATGTCTGCCAATATGTTGTCCTTACCTTTGATGTGTTGGATCTTAAAATCATATTCTTGCAGAGCTAAAATCCACCTGCTGATACGATTACTACTTAATTTACACGAATTGATGAAAGTGAATGCATGGTGATCAGTGAAAATTTCGAATCTCCTGCCCAGAACATACATACGGAATTTACTTAAACTATAGACTATACTTAAAAATTCTAGTTCCGTTATTGTATAACGTTTCTCAGCAGTAGAAAGACCTCGTGAGGCTAGGGATACAATCCTCAGATTGCCCTCCTCATCTCTTTGGCAAAGAACTCCAGAAATACCAATGTGGGATGCGTCAGTCATCAGCACATATGGTTTATCAACAAATGGGTATTTTAGTACTACTGCCTTTTCAAAACACACCTTGAGTGCCTGAAAGGCCATCTCATGCATCTCAGTCCATTCCCACCTCTTACCTGACTTAATTAATTCACGAAATGGTACCACCATACACGCATACCTCACAATAAAACGACGGAAATAGCCACACACACCCAGGTATGTTTTTAGTTCTTTCACACTCCTCGGTGATTTAGCACCTAAAATCTTTCCTAAACGGCTTTCTTCAGGTTTCACACCGTTTGTTGGGACCGTATGACCAAGAAAAGTGATTTCTTTTCTACAAAAAACAGACTTACTTAACTTGAGAGTAAACCCAGCTCTCGCTAATTTCTTGAAAACTAAATCTAAATGCATTAAGTGCTCTTAAAATGTCCTTGAGCTTATCACCAAGTCATCTATATATATATAGTCATAAATTCATCCATATAATTTCCTAAAGCGATCCCTAAAGCTCTGATTAGGGCTGCAGAACTACTTTTCAACCCAAAAGCGACTCGTGTGAATTGATATAAATTGTTTTGAAATGAAAATGCGGTCAAGGGCCTGTCTTCTACTTTCAGAGCCACTTGCCAGAAGCTAGAACTCAGGTCAACACAACTAAACCAGTTCTTACCTTCAAAGCTTTGTACTAATTCTTCGATGGATTTTGATCTTAATTGGTCTACAGAGATGTGATTGTTCAAATTACGTGCGTCTAAACATAGTCTAACTTTGCCATCTGATTTGGGAACAACAATTAAGGAATTTAGATATGGACTGATTGAAGGTTCTATAATTCCATCTTCTAACATTTGACTTATCTGGTTATTAACAGCATCATAGTAACGATATGGCACAGGATAACGGTGTCCTACAAAAATACTCCTGTCATGCACATTTAGTGAGTGCTCGTAGCAATTCGCTAATCCTATGCGGTCCTCAAATACACACTTGTTATCGATTAATACCTCATACAATTGATCTCTTAGATCATCTACTATATTACTCTGAAGTACAGCGTCATGCAATGAGTCCTCTAGACAATCATTCATTAACATACTGCCCAGAAAATTAAAAACCTTAGGTTCTCTCTCAAGAGACACCTCAACATCACCACTATTCAACTTATTATTATTATTATTATTACTTCTATTAATCGATAATACTTCCTCCAACTTACCTATATTTTTAGGACCCATTCTCAACTTACCTGAATCACTAAATGGCATAACAATTTCGCTATCTATCCAAAAGAATTTAATCGTGCCTAGTTTATAACACAACTGAACAGTGTGTTGCGACATCCAATCACTACCTAGGATCACAGAATAGACTAAATTTGGTATTACTAAGCAGACCTGTGTTCCAATCTTACCTCCTATTGATATCTCAATTACTACCTGTCTAGAAATTATATGAGATTTCTTTCCTACGGCCGTTATCACAAATGTTGACTTTATAGGAATTTCCTCGAAATAGATACCATTTTCTATTTGTATAAAATGCTGCGCTAATGGATGAAGTATGACAACCACTGTCAACAAGCGTGGCTACACGAGCCCCTGACACATCTATCTCTACGACTGAATTGAAACTATTAACAATTGGTTTCTCTGATAACTCGATTAAATCATGAAGTAATTCTTTACGAATGTCTAGGTCATACGGCTCTCTTAGGATTGTGTGAACCGGAAAATACACAGACTTATGACTCGACCTTATGTCACAGTCTGGTTGGCATTTAAATTAGCATTACTTGTATTGGGCTCAGCCCCGTGTACTTGGTTTTGGTTTTGGCGAGAGTTGTCATTAGTATTTCTCTCTTCCCTAGGTCCTTCCGTATTTCTACTGTTGTTCCTATTTCCACCTTGTCTATTATTAGAGTTACCGTTTTGTTGGTTATTATTGCCGGAATTACCATAATATGGTCTTTGGCCTCCCTGGTGACCACCTCTATTCTGGTATTGGCCTCTGCCATGATAACCCTGTTGATTACCTTGCCTATTATGATATGAATTACCATTTTGTTGTTCATTATGGCCGGGATTACCATAATATGGTCTTTGGCCTCCCTGATGACCACCTCTATTTTGGTATTGGCCTCAACCATGATAATCCTGTTGATTATCTTGCCTATTATCATAAGTATTATTTCGAGGATAATTCTGTACCATAGGCATATCGTATGCATCTCCGAGTGCATCGAATCTACTTAATAATCCCTCTAATTCTTGAATCGTAGTTATCCTTTGCATACAAGCAGCCACGTTTACCCTGGGTGGGAAATGCCTGAGGAGAAGCCTTACCACATCCGCATCTTGATTCATCCCGTCTAGATGTTTGCATATGAGTACATACTCTAGAAAGTACTCAGTCATATGACTCCCTTCCCCAAATTGATACTTGCCAGAACTAATAATCTGTCTCATTTGTGATTGAATATCCTCATTCCAATATTTTTCAATAAATTTATTTTTGAAATCTTCAAAATTTATCAAGGTATGCTTGTATACTAAAAACCACCCCTTAGTATTGAACCCATGTACCATTGGCTCAAAGGGGGTCGAATCCATGTATTTTGTGAAATGAAAGAAACATACAGTCTCTAAGGGAACGGAGAGAGATTTCAAGCAAGGGTTCTAGCCTAACGTTGTGCAAGCAGCTGGGACCAGGTGTTCAGAAGATGAGATCATGCCTCTTGACTCATTGAGAGGGAGCTGGTCATGGATATTAATAGAACGAGTGGAAAGTTTTTACTGTAAGACAGAGAAGCGTGACTCGGAAATCCAGCTTAGCTTGCAGTTAAATGGCAACAGCGCCGCTGTGCCAGTAGAAGAATAATTAAATTTAACCCATTTGCGAGAATAAAAGTAAGTAAATAAATACCGTACTGTGAATCATTTCGGATTAGAGATTTTTGTGTAAAGAAAAAGCTTGTAATAATTGCACAGGAAATAAATGCAAACGCAGCATACGTCATTGGGGATTCACTGATACCAAAGGAGTGGGGATTTTAAAAATGAACAGCACCACCCACGCAGCTGAAGACTAAAAATTAATTAATATCTCCGAAATGCACGATCGATTCTTATGCGCAGTGAGATCATTTGACGTTTGGAAGACGAGCTTTCTGGAGATATAATTTTTATAATTGTACGACAATTATTTCAAAAGTTGGTCCCGAAAAGGACTAGGATTTTATTTATTTTTGACTAAATAGTATAAAAGTCCAGGCCAAGCCAGACCAAACATGCAGTTTCCGATAGCCCAGGGAGGCGTCACGCTGTATCAGTACTTGCAGTTATCAAACGGCCCGAGGGCGCGTCACTGTGCTACATCAGACTCCGAATTCCAACAGTCCGTGAGGGGGCGTCACGCTGAAACACATCGAAGACAGTATACCAGCTTTCCTTGAGGGGAAAAACGCTGTATCACATCGCATAGAAAATATCCGACAGCCACGGGCGTCGCGGTATCAATAACTTACGTGCATCCATAAGGGTTGCAAAGAAGTAATATTACAGTATCGCCGTGTTGAAAATTAGGAAAATCCTAGTTACAGGATTTAGATCCGACAGTATAAAAGTTTACAGTGAAAAGTTCATAAAATACAGTCAAAGCAGGCTGCGAACTTAGGACTCAGGGCGAAAGGTCTTTAAGTAAACGACCAAAAGTATCATAACGTACGGAAGTACCGTAACAGCGAGATAAACATTTGATCAAATTTCAAGAACCCGAGCAGAGACAGAGAAAATAAGGTTCGCAAAGTATTCTAGAAGAGTAGAAGTGCGAGAACCGAATAAGCAAAGAAGAGAAAGGAAACTATAGACATTGTTTCAAGAAAGCAGATGAACTATTTCAAAAGTACTAAGACGCAAGAAGTATTAGTTGCTAAAAATCCATAGGTCACCGATAGATTATCGAGGGTACCGTGAACAGAACAGACTTTCGCTAAGATCAATAAATAGGATCTAAAAGGGGAGCCGTTCAACTCAGAGAAATAGCAGATCGTCAGAAAAGGGATTCGAAGGAGTGCTATCGCAGGGAGGAAGTAGATGATTCGAGACTTCCATATTCGGAGAGGATAGGAAGCAGACATTACTAAATTTCACCCTTGGAGACGGGAGGTCAAGAGGTCACGTGTGATAGGCTAAATAGCGGCCTAGTGATCAAAATTTGTGAAGTGTAAATATATCAAGATGTTGTGTTAAAAGTAATATATTTTCAGTGTTTTTATTGTGTGTTCTAAACGGATACACCAGTGTATTTAGAATGTTATCAGTGTTAAATGTATACGTGTTAAATATGTGTCAAGATATGTCTGTACATGCAATGAATTTGTACAAAATGGAGTAAGTTAAAAGAGTAGGCAAAAATGACGCATCGCACGAGAAGAAAGGTCAAGAAACGACCTCAAACATGTGAGTAAAGATTTTCATTATGTTTTGGTGTCGGGGAAATGATTGTGTACAAATCCACCGGAGTTTTTGAGTAAAAGGGATGTTTCTAAATAACTAAGTACAGAATAAGAACGCGGTCTGAACAAAAATAGAATTTGAGAAATTATAAATAATTATGTGAAAGAATAAATCCTGTAGGGGAAATGTATGAATAAAATGTCAGTGTATTTGACGAATGTTATAAAAGCAAGCGTATTAATAATGATAATATAAAGGAAATATAAATAAAGGTTAAATTGAATAATATGAAAATAAGAGCGTTGGAGCCTTAATAAAAGTATAAGACATGAGGTTAATGCATATTCTTAAAAATAGAGCGATTATTGTCAAAGGAAAAGATTAATATAAAAATTGAAGATATGTATTAATTGTTTATATGGAATTTATCAGTTCTTTGGAAGACGCTAGGCTTAAAATAATGTATAGCGCAATGGAGCGCAATTAAAATAAAATGTCACGCTAGGAACGCGTAGAATTTAAAAGTACTTGGTAAATTACTTATGAGGGGTAGTTGATTGCGGTAAATTGAGATATGTTGTAAGTCCTCCAATAGTGACATAGATCACGAGGCCATGTGTGTGTTATTATATTGAAAAGGGAGCAAATGCATGGTATTATTGAGCGTAGGTCATGTAGGCCACGGCCGACCCTAAATCGCATTTTGTATAAGTCCTCCAATGTGGGAATGGTTCCCGAGGCATGTTAAGAGATTCGAACCTAGAATCCTCTTGTTGTTGAAGCCCCTAATTATTCGTCGTAGAATGTGTATTACTCTTCCCAATCAATGAGGACCTTTCATAATTAATAAATGCCAAGGTTACGAAAGTGGTTTATGAGCCCAATAATATTGTTGAAAGTAGGAGAGAAATAAAATGCCAGGTCTCTCCAGAGAACTGAAAGAAAGGAAGATTTGTTTTAAAAGCATTGATGAGAGCTCCAACCGCAGACTAGACAGGGAGTCACCCTCCCAGTCATAAATCTCGCTCAAGTATAACGGTCAGACCCTAAATGCAGGAGGGTTGGTGAAGGCCGTCTGTAAGTAGGAATAATACACCGTGAGTGTTTAAAAGTTGTTAATGACCCGGGCGTTGAACCGAGGTCCATGTAGATTGAAATTATCGCTTTCCAGTTCAGATCGTAGTTTTCTTATGTGATAATGGTCTTATAAGGCAAATAAATAAATAACAATCCCTATTGTAATGTTGTATGGAAGTAGGATTCCACGAGTTAAATGAAGGTAACTAGATTCCGGGAGTAATCATAGTTTTTGACTTTGTCAAGTAATCTTTATAACTCTGGAGTACACAAGTATTTTCCCGATCACTATGGTGAATTTGTAAAAACTTGAGAGAGATGATAAATGCTGAGAACATGTGAAGTGCCCAAATATTTAAGTGGAGAATTAACATGTAGTTTAAATGTAATTAGATATTTGTTTTGATGATAAGAAAAGATAAAAATAGTATTTGAGGTGTACAAAAGAGTGACACCATTATTATTGGAAAGTATCGAGCCAAAGGAGCTCGTAGTTATATGGAACTTTAAGATAGATACTTTATGGAAGTAAAAATAATTATGAATTGTTGGTTTTAAAGGAAACCATGTGCTTTAATATAATATTTGTTTAATTCTTATATTATTCCTTGTTCACTTGGAACAAGTAGAAGATTTTGGTCAGTAGTTTAATTGTTTTATTGTTTGTAGCGCCATAAATTTGGTTAATTAAATGTTTTAAAATAGGAGTTGATTTTGTTGTTATTTTTGCAAGTGTATCCTCTATTTAATCCAAAATGTGTAAGTCACAGAGTGGGAGAACATACTACAACCCCGAAAATCCCGAATTGAGCAATGCTGGCGTACTGTGATTTGCATATTTCTTGCTGAAAGGGCACAGTATCTCCTATAAAAGCCTGGTCCAATAGCTCTACTACCATCTTCCATTCAACTTGCCCGTCTATCAGTCTTTCTTTAAATCTATCCTGTACTATATTCATGAACTCCATAGGACACCCCTGTTTATTTGAAAATTTAGGCAGTTTAGTCTCTTTCATACTACTAGAATATATTATTCTATCCTGACTTCCTCCCTGCCTTATCTGCTTCTTTAATCTTGCCTCCATTTCTTGAAAACTACTCACTTTATCCATTAATTCATTTCTTAATACATTCTGTTTTTCCTGTATCTCTTGATAATTTTCAATACTTTTTAAGTGATTTTCTTCCACTTTCTTTATAACTTCTGTTTCAACTTCCTTAATCTTATCCCTCAATTTTTCTCTCACCTGCCTAGTTTCAGCTTGTATCTCTTTGCTAAAACTTTCACCTTGGGTTACTATTCGTTCCCCTATCTTACTTTCTACGGCTTCTATTTGTTTATTTACTTTTTCAATTTCGCCCCCCATATCTACTCTCATCTGCCTAGTTTCCTCATTTAACTTGCTAAAACTCTCATTCTGCGTTACTATTCTCTCTTCAGTCTTACTTTCTACCACTTTTAATTTTTCACCCATCTGTTCGATAATATCTTTAGCCTTCACTTCTAACTCACCCTTGATTTCATCTCTAATTTCCTGTTTCACAACCTTAATACTTTGCTGCAGCACCTCATACTTCTTACTCAACCCTTCATTTACCTTAACTACACTATCCAGTTTTACATTATTCTCTTCCAATTTCTGATTTATTTTCCTACTATTCTCTTCCAATTTTTCATTAAGAAAGGCCTCCGTACTTCGCTTATTTTCATTAAGCCTACCCGTATCTTCATCTACTTTCTCAAATTTATCATTGAATTCCAAATAACTTCTTTTATTCTCTTCACTATTTTTATTCATATCTTTATCTAATTTCTCAAATTTATCATTGAATTCCAAATAACTTCTTTTATTCTCTTCACTATTTTTATCTAGCTTCATATTCATATTAGCCTACTTTCGATTTTTGCAAAAAATGAAAGTAGACTTATGAGATCACTACAGGGCGAAAAAAGTGTGTCTGTCTGTGTGTGTGTATGTGTGTGAGTCTCTGTGTGTGTGTGTGTGTGTGTGTGAGTGTGTGTACTCTGAATGTCTGTCCCCCCTATCAATTCGAACACGGTGAAACCGAATTGAACGAAATTTGGTACAGAGGTAGCATTAGCAAAGGGCACCTCAGTGTCATACTTCATATCGCCGCCATCTTTACCAAAACAGAATGGCGGCCACTCAAACGTTCAAAACGTAAAATCAAATTACGGCTAAACTAATCATCCGATCTCTACCAAATTTGGTGACAACATACCTTTATATAGGACGCGTCTTTCATCCAACATTCAAGGTCATCGGCCGTGTGAATTATTCATCCATTTTAATCAATGGCTTAAGATCCACCAATTCCGATTATCGAGCCTAGGGTGGTTTAAGCTATCCTGAAGGTCGTGATCCGTTATTTATTATAATTTAATATTATAATATTATACTGTATGAGTGGCTTAAAAGAGCTGAGCTGTCTGTGTCACACGACAAGATGGCAGCTGTCCTCATGTGCCTGTCTTATATTTCAATAGTTTTAGTATGTTGTATGTGATATACCCTACTGATACAATAATATAAACTTTGTATGAAATTATCTTTAATGAAGATGTACTGCTGTGAAGAAATCGTTTATTTAAAGTCATTATTTGCCAACAGGTTGTATCTAATGTCAGTTAAGAACACCATGTTGTTAAGGATAGGATTAGCTCTGGGCTAGCGTGTTAGTCTATCACGCAGTCGACTGGGGATCGAGTACTGCTGCAGTTAACTTTTTTTTTTCTTGAATTCTTTTACAAATGATGTGCACGAGCTCTTTCCACAGATACTGAATAAGATGTCATTTAGCTCAAAGGAGAGGCTAATGTATACACTCGTTTATTAGTAAAATCACAGCCCCAGCATCGCAAATAAACAGAAGACATTAGGAAAAGGAGAATAGAAGAACTAGATACACGTTGTCATTAACCACAGCCTTCTTAATGCCTCTGTACGGTGCTGTCCTCTTGTGGGTTATGTGGGTAATATTGTTCCAAACTTACCGCTGTGTAAATACCTGGCCTCCTGAAGTATGGCAATTTTGTAATACTGGTAGTTCAACTATTAGCCACGATCGCGCTCCGATTACCTTTAAACACTGCCAGCTGGATCGCCTCCCTCTTGGCTACTTTAAACTGTCTACTCATTCAACACTCTTAGGCCACTGCCATCGTAGTACATTACGATGGCAGTGCATAGGCGTACAACATAAAGATTAATTCACTGATAGGTCGCAGCACCAACCTACTGTGATCGGCGTGGATTTTTAAAGGGGAAGATACCCAAAACGGAAGATTCTTAACTTAGCAGGCTGGCTTAATATAGAGATTAACGGACGTGAATGCATTACAATAAGTAAGTAGTTTTGTTATTCAATCATCATAAAGTATACAATATTGATTTTGACACTTACTGGCTAATTATCAATATAAAAGAAAACAAACAATACAATGTGGTAGAGGTGATTGTGTTAGGGATGAGGACAAAGAGTCATAAATATATCCATACATTTAGGAGAAAGTAGGCTATATGTTCTTTGCTGAACATCTTGTTTTTACTATTTCTATTCATCTCCCTCATGATATCAGCTAATGAACTTTTCTATATCCTGACTACCACTAGTCTCAGGATGTACCTCTGTATTCGTCTCGATATTTTCCTCTGAATTCGTGTCAGAGTTAGCCTCAGGATTATTTTCAGGATTACTCTCAGGATTATTCTCAAGATTTACCTCCGACATCTTGGTATTATTCTCTACGCTCTCAACATCGCTACCGCTATCAACTTCCTTATAATTAACTTTCTTGACTGTATCCCTACTTCTCAACTGCCTCTGTTCCTCCTCCGACATCTCGAAGTACGCCGTATAAAAATTGCCCTTCCAAAATTTCACTTCACTTTACTGTCCCCCAAAAGCACTGACAATTTGCACTGCAATTGTACACTCCTCTCCTAAATACCGAACGGTTTTCGTGTCCTACGTCGTGGCGCCAAATGTATCTGTTCGTATTAACAGAATATACGAATATTGCCCATACGTTGAGGTGTCAAATGTAACAGCTCTTATAAAGTGAAATAATAGAGAATACCAATAGCCCTTACGATGTGGTGACAAATGTAATGGGTCGATAAACAAACATGATATTAAGAATAAATACACTGTGGTGTGTACTTACCTTGATAGTGTAATATAATAAGTGTTGAGCGCCAGATTCCTATTTAAGATAGAGAATCGAAATTTATTAAATATATCCTCGGCAGTCAGCAGTAGAGTCGAGACCACCTACCCGGGCCGTAGTGTAACAGAGTTGACTAACCATTCAGTATTTATTTAAGGAGTAACTGAATTGCCTCACAGTTTAAACTAACTACAAGAAAAGTTATAGACATGAAGTTAAAGAAATAATTTATTGACTCAAGAACAAAATACTAATAGTTACAAAAAAGAATTTAATTTACCAACTGCGGTTTAATTATTTAAAAGAAAAATGAACATATGAATTGAATATTAAACTTGAAGTTACTTGATTATAGAGACGATAGTTTTATTTAATTGCTTGCTCACCCAGTTGAAGATTCGTCATATTTAAGGTTATGACAGATCACCTAATACTCCGTCACGTATGTAAAAATGTTGTGATATATCGTAAGATACAGCATACCACGATCCATTCTGTTGCCATCTGTAGAACGACTGTAGAGCAGGGATATGATCCACTATCTACTGATATAGATATCGGCAGGACATAGCTTTTAGATGTACTGTGGTTGAAAGCTATGATGGAAATCCATTCCGTCCTCAAGAGGCCTTCCTCTACACTAATGACTGGTCTCTAATTGAAGGCTGTCGGTGAATGAATGCCCACTCTGTTGGGGGTTCCGGCTTATATTTTTCCTTGTCACGTGATTCGGAAACTTCCCTCTCCACTGGTTTCTTGGTTCATCCACCACGGGACGACCTAGTTGCGCCACAACTTCCAATATTTAGAAGCGTACCTACAGTAGAAATAGCGTGTTAGTTGCACCATGAGTGAAATATAATGTTCTATTCCTTCTCGAAAGTTCTCGATGGTCCGCACGTGATTCTTAGTCATTGTGGGTTTTCAAGATCCCGAGACAATGAGGGCTTGCTATGGTGACATAACTACTGCGTCGTTCTGTATGTGACACATAGGGTTGGTCCTTATTGCCACACTCGTTGCAATATATATATATACTACTTCGTCTCTTTACGAGTGAATATTAATACAAATATTTCTGACTATAATAATAAAAACCGCTTACAATCATCTGATATAAAAATCATCTCATCGATGTACTAATTAATAAGAATAATGACATGATAATAAATGAATAACCCTTTAAATATAACAGCTATGGGATCGAATCGTTACATCACCATTCATCGGGCTGAGGTAACAGATCGGTCAAAGAATTTTTGACATCTGGAGTGAACTCCGCATGAAGTAGACCTTTGCTCGTTGTGGTTTCAAGAATTGTGAAACAGTGATGTAGTAAATATGAAGCAGTTTAAAACTGATACAAGCTCAGTAGTTGTGGTTAGTAATGTTACAATGAAAGCAAAGCCTTTACTGTAAAAATTACACAAATTATTACATCAAAACAGGGTGGAAAGTGTTGATAGGAACATAATTGACCATATGCGCATGTCCCATAAAATGTACTGTCGAACTGCGTCGCTCTCTTTCAGGATTAGACAGAGTCAAAATTCTTGAATGAAAGGGGCTAAAATTATTGGTTGATGAGGGTAAAAATTCTCGATTGAAGTTATGTCAGTAATAATTATTTATCGAAAGTTGTACGCAGACAACAGTTCCAAGTTTGTCATTGAAAGGTTCGTTCTTACATTTGTCAGCACTTGAGAACTCTGGAAAATAAAAATATCAATAGTCTTATTCCTCTCCTGTAGCATCTGCCACCTATCAAGTCATTTACGAACCATTTGAACTCGTACCATCTAGCGACAACATTCCAAACCTTGTGGATTTTTTCAGATATGACAAGGCAGAAAACAATTATGTTTTGGATCTTGGTCAATAAATATTATGAAAAAACAATCTAAAATTTTCAAATTTAGTTAATTTATCTGCAAATTGCCGAAAAAATCAGTTTTTTGCGAACGACAAAGATGCTAAATTTATAAGTCACAGATCTTTGTGATTTTTCGCGAGTTTAAATATGTAATTGTATGATACCTAAATATGGTGGAAGGTATAGAAGCACGAATAGACTGAGAGGTTTAGTAAACATTGCCGAAACAGGAGGCTACATAAAGAAAGATATGAAGAAATGCATACATAAAGCGGTTAACTTTCGTTTACTAAGGCAACTCTGAAAATGGCTTCAAACACCATAATAAATATCCAGCTTAAGTTTTATTTTAAGGGTGCCTTCTACTTCAATACGAAATTCCATGCAGTTTGCAGGGAATGCTTTATATTAAAGAAACATGACATAGACGGTAATTACGGTAATAAAGAGGATGAGGTAAAGTTACAAAATGAGGTTAAAGACAAACAGACCATTGATATTGGTAACTCCAGCTATCTGATATGCCATCTAGCGGTGGAAATAAGAATCTCAGAAAGTAGGATAAATCTACCGTGTGGTGACAGTTGTATGGGTGATCAGAGCGTGTTAATTTGTTTGTGTTTTTATACACAGTGAGTTTTACTCATTGTTCGAATACAAAATGACTAAAAGCAAAGTATGTTGCTCAGATTACGGCTGCAAGCCGATGTATAAGAGGGCTACGAATATAAATTTTCATTTCATTCCAAAAGATGCAAATAGCAATGGTCGAAAGGTGGCAATAACAAATAAATACGGAGATCAGGAACGAGTTGGTATACAGTTGGTGTGGACGTTGTGGGACAGTCTAGCCACTCAAGGTAATAATAATATTCTTGTCATTTAGACTTTCACGGCCCGTGTTACTATTCATAATGTTGAATTTTGGGCTTATGCCGTGTTTTATTATATTAATATTCGACTCGTTTCGAAAGAAACCATGTCTTTCTTTGCCAGGAATAATCTGGAATACGACAATGTTGCTAAGAGAAAGCAACGAAGAACATATAGAAGGTGCCCAAAGATGGACGCCATTATAGCCCCATGTTAGGGACAGCGGAAAGCAGCAGTGAATTACTTTCTCAGGGTTCTGATAATAGGTAGCCAGGATTCACTGAGATTGTAGCCGGTGTCGCAAGGCTTTGATTTCTACGGTTCTGAAACCAACAAATAATAATAGGACGTCAGTTGAGAAAAGAGATGTAAGAGGAACTGCTTACCTTCCGTACATACATAACACGACGGATCGTATTGCTAAAATCCTACGTCGGTACAACATACGGACTGTATTTGGAACTTCTGTTAAGATTAGGCAACTCCTGCGACCAACTAAGGACAGTTTGCCTAAATTGCAACAACCGGGTATCTACAGAGTTCCCTGTACTTGTGGCAAGGTTTACATCGGGCAGACTTCGAGAACAATATGCACTCGCATTAAGGAACATAATAGATGTATCAGGCTCATTCAACCTGATAAATCAGCTGTTGCCGATCATGCTTTAACACCTGGCCATGATGTCATGTTCCAAGGAGTGGATGTTCTTGCCCGTATAAAGCAATATCGTCCCAGAATCATCAGGGAGGCTGTTGAAATACGTAAACACCCAGATAATTTCAACCGCGACACCGGCTACAATCTCAGTGAATCCTGGCTACCTATTATCAGAACCCTGAGAAAGTAATTCACTGCTGCTTTCCGTTGTCCCTAACATGGGGCTATAATGGCGTCCATCTTTGGGCACCTTCTATATGTTCTTCGTTGCTTTCTCTTAGCAACATTGTCGTATTCCAGATTATTCCTGGCGAAGAAAGACATGGTTTCTTTCGAAACGCTTCGAATATTAATATAATAAAACACGGCATAAGCCCAAAATTCAACATTATGAATAATAATATTCTTCTTAGCGTGTTCCCGTTAGAACGAGGTCCGTTTTTCGGGTCAATGCACGCCATTTCCTTCGATGAAGCGCTTCCTGTGGATTTAGGCTTCTTGATCTTATTGTTAGATCTGAGTTTATAGTGTCTAGTCAGCTTAGGTCTCCCACTGTGTCTCTGGCCTTCAACAGCGAGATGATAGGTTGAGCTGATGACAACCATGCGGTGCTCGTACGACATGGCCATACCAACGAAGTCTCCATTCCTGCATTTTCTCATAGAGTGGAGCAACACCAGCTAGTTGTCGGATCGTTGTGTTGTTGGTGTGGTCGAGCAGAGAAATGCCTAATGAGCTTCTCAGCCTCCACATTTCCATGACATGTAGTGAGTGCTCAGCACTTTTAGGTGCTGGCCAACACTCCGTACTAGACAATGTAACTGGCCTCACCATTGAGCGTATATCTGTGATTTTAGGTGGATGGGCATCTTCTTATCACAAAGAACACCAGTTACATCTCTGAATCGCATCCACGTTGCGTTGATTCTTGCTCGCACATCTCCATTTATAAAGCAGTCACTCTGTAATCGAGAACCCAAGTATCGAAATGTATCCACCTTGGCGAGAGGTGCTCCATTAATTTGTATAGTTCCAGGAGATAAAATCGTTTCAAGGTATTCAGTCTTGTGGATATTTAAACGAAGACCAAATCTTTCCAGACGATCATACCATATTTGGACTTGGGTTTCAAGATCCTTCCTGGTGTGTGCCGCAAGCATCAACATATAACATTGTCCATGGCACCCATTTCTGAATTTTGTGTGTAATGGTGTCCATTACAATTAAAAAGAGCAATGGAGACAGCTGAACCCTGATGAACGCCAACTGTTATAGGGAAGCTGTCAAGTTAGTCCTGCAAGGCATCTCACACGGTTGCTTGTGTTGTTGTACAGCATTTTTACGCAGCTTATGTAAGTTTCAGGTATTTGATGATGATAATAATGAGTCTAATAATAATGGACTAATAGGCCCTTATTACCTGTGACAGAAAAGAAGCAGTGATAAAACATGTTTGCAACATTCTAATGCACCTGCCTTACAAGAACATTGAAGCTGCTTAATTGTCAGCGTTCTCCTTTCAATTTCTCTTGCAACCATGTGGGGCAGAGCAGAGACGTCTGGAGCTCAATAGCGTAAATTGACCAACGTGATTCTTCATTGTGTACCGTATTCTTTCACAAGACATGTTTGCAAGTAACACTTCTACTTCCTCTTGTTTCCTGTTCCCTTTTACCCTCAGAGACTCGTCTGCTCCTGGATGTATTTCCTCCTCTTGTCACTCTTGTCCACTGTTGTTGTTCTTCCCTCCGACTTATATTTTTCTCCGATTCGGACTCAAGGTTTCTTTCGATTCCAGTGACCATCGCACTTTCCTTGGCCTCCCTGTATTCAACCCCTCCCCGTTGGAATTTTTGTCCTGTCTTGCTTTCTTCTTCCCCTATTCGAGGGGAAAGCAAATAGAAGGCGGTGCAGAGAGAGGCATGGTTATATTTGGGAAATCTGACCCCGGAATCTACGGAAGAACACATAGAAGAATACATCCAGGAAAATGGAGTGGCTGGACGAATAAGCTGCAGAATGGTCAGTAACACAGGTACCAGGAGAGCTTTCAAAATAGGCATTCCAATGAAAGAGCATGACTGTGTATGAAGGAGCATTTTGGGCAAAGGACCTCACATCATAAGACGGAGCCGTATCAAGTGAAAGTTCTCAACTGGAATGTAGGAGGACTAGAGGGTGTAATGAATCAACTGCCGAGAGACATTTTCAACTACACTGTATAACAACAAAAACAAGTAGTTCCGTGAAGAACTAAATAGCCTATTTTCATATATCCTACTGATATATATTGCCTCTATCAACATACAAATATTGTCAGTTTGATTGCTGTAATAGATTCGTAGATATTGAGAACCGTCTAAATATTTTGGATGATCACCATGTTGGATTTTTATATTATAGGCCTTAGATTTATGTACTATTACATGAAGATTATTGAGTAGGGTTTTATTCAAACTTCAATCGCATGATTAGGACACAAGAAAAAAAGCCGGATTTTAAGATTTCGCTCAGCCGCCATCTTGTGGTTATGAAAATAATTAAAATGAATTAGATGCAGTCGATTAAAATTTGTATAAGCATACACCGTATCATGTTTCACTGCGCTCGGATGGTTAAAACGCAAAAAACGTCCATATGAATATTTAAATTTCGCGTCGCCGCCATGTTGGATTTGTGCTCGCCAGGTTATTAAACGTCGCATACGTGAACTTATGCGTATAGCCTCTATACACTTACAACATTTCAGTTTGATTGCTGTAATAGATTAATAGATATTGAGAACCGTCTAAATATTTTGGATGGTCATGTTGGATTTTAATATATGTAGGCCATAGAGTTATGTACTATTAGATGATGATTATTGTGTACGTTCATTATGCAAATGTTGATTTCGATCACATGATTAGAACACAAGAAATAAAAACTTAATTTTTGAAATTCGCACAGCCGCCATCTTGAGGTTACGTAAACAATTGAACTAAATTACATAACAGTGCATTACAATGTGTATAAACATTTGCTGTACGTAGTTTCACTGCGTTTGGATCATAAAATCGCGAGAAAAGTCTATTTAAAACTTTCAACTTCGCTTGGCCGCCATGTTCGTTTTGTAGTTAACCGGTTTTTGAAAGTCTCATAGATGAACTTTCAGTAGTGCCCTTTATCTCCGTACAACTATTCATGGTGATACCGGTAATAGCTTCAGAGATGTAGAATGCCGGTGAAATATTTCGCACAGCCGCCATCTTGAGGTTATGTAAACAATTGAACGAAGTTAGATGTCGGTGCATTACAATGTGTATAAACATATAGCCTACTCTACCAAGTTTCATTGCGTTTGGTTGGTTAAATCGCGAGAAACGTAAATTTAAAAGTCGTAAATTCGCCTGGCCGCCATGTTGGTTTTGTAGTTACCAGGTTTTCAAAAGTCACATAGGTGAACTTCTAGTAGTTCCCTTTATCACCGTACAAAATTCCAGGGTGATACCGGTAATAGTTTCGGAGATATTGAATGCTTGTGAAATATTTCGCACAGCCGCAATATTGGATTGGTGAGACGTAACAAAATTTGAAGGGCACGGTCGGGGTCGCTCGGAACAGTGCTATGAACTTATAACGGAACAAGTTAGATCTGAACCTTCCGATGCGCATGTGCGTCCAGTTGCATTACGTCATCCCCCCGCCTGGATTCTTTGTCAACCAGTGAGCACATACTTCGTCACGCGCTGGTTAGATGTTGCCAAGTAGTCACTATTCGCAGAACCTAGGCAGGGTACAGATGCTGTCAAGGCATGCGAAGCAAGACTGAGCGGTTCTGTTCTTTGACAAGCACGGCAACAAGCTTGCTGTCAGGAGTGTGTGAAGTGGGCGCGTTCTCAGTTCATTACCACCAATACCAATGCTATGGCACTGAGAATGCTCCTATTCGATACTTGCATAATATAACCACGACGAGCAGCGAGCAGCTCCAAACAGTTGTTGCACCAAAGAGGGGAAATCGCATTTGCGCCTAGTGATCCCACCACTTCCCCTCCTAGACGAGACTCCGCCATGACAGGCCAGGTCTAACTTGCCACGCTATACCGAGTTTCATTGAAATCGCTTTAGCCGTTTAGAAGTTATTAGGGGGGGGCACACACACACACACACAAATCCTCTCTCTCACACACACACACACACACACACACACGCAGACACACGGACAAAAGCTGATCTCATAAGCCTATTATTTCATAAATGAAAATAGGCTACAAAAGATGCACCAGAAAGGCGTTGTCCGATTGTAAAGAAATTACGTTTGCAAAGACATTCGCACCCAACATGCAACTGATTAAAGCTTCGTGTCCAATAAATGAATAGCGGGAGCTCCCGCGCATCCGAACTGCGCATGCATCAGGGTGTATATAAGGTGCGATTCTGAAGCGTATGCCTGAAGTAGCTGTTGCATTTGACTGCGATATCTGAACGTCGGCTGTAAGAATGCCACGCCGAAGGATTCGTGCTCATTACGAGCAGATGTCAGAGTTTGAAAGAGGTCGTGCGATCGGATTGAAAGAAGCTGGTAGGTCGAATCGAGCTGTCGCTGGTCATTTGGGTCCAAGTGATTTAGCGATCAGACGATGCTGGCAAGCGTGGGTCAGCAACGGCAGGTATCAGCGTCAGGACGGCAGTGGTCGACCGAGAGCCACAACAGCACGGGAAGACAGAGCGATTGTCAGAACAGCTGTCACAGCACCGGAGTCGTCGTTATCAACGATACAGCGTGTGACCCGCACACATGTGTCCACCATGACCATCAACGGTTGTCTGAGCGACAGGAATTTGCACTCGCGCCGCCCGTTACGCCGCTTACCTCTCACGCCTGTTCACCGTCAAGTCAGATTACAGTGGTGCCGCGCTCGAGCAACGTGGAACTGCGCTGACTGGGGACGTATAGTCTTTAGTGAGGAGTCCCGTTTCCAACGGTGCCCCGACGACAACCGCAGACGTGTTTGGAGACTTCCAGGCCAGCGTGGCACAGTGGCTCAAAATCGAAATATAAAAGGATAAAATTATTTATTTTCATAATTAAAAATTCAAAATGTATTACTTCTACAGCATTCTCATATAATTGCCGCTCACTATTCTGGGATATAAACGCATCTTAGTGTAAATCTGTCACCACTGTTCGAGCAGTCTAAATTGGAGGCTGAATGTAAGTGGCTGTGGTTTGGTTGTCTTTGTGGTTAGTGTGATGCTTTAAGATGGAACATGCAGCTGAAGTTATGATCTTTGTAACATGTTTCAGTTATTAATGGGCGTAATTTTTACGTAATTTTAGCTATATTTGCATTATATAATATTTAACTATTATTTTTATAATTATATTTTCACTTAGAATTTTAGTATGTTGCGCAACTCTGCGTCACTTTCTACTTAATGTTAAAATGTAGATAGTCTTGTAGTTTACGCCTGTTATAAGATTGTTTGCATCTTTTTGCAACTTACGTTGTTATTTTACGTTTTAGAAGATGCCGCGCAACCAGTTCTCACACGTTTACAACTGTTTGAAGCACTGGGTTTGACGATTATGTCAAAAGTGGAACTTTGTGACTTTGTTAAAAAGTAAATTAGGGGTAGAAAATTGTACTGAAGAGAGAACTGAATGCTCTATCCAACTCCGTCATAGACAATAACTTGCATGTGTAGACGTAGCTTAAAAAAGGTCTTAACTGATGTTTATTATGAAGTAAACTAATTATATACGTTGCTTTCACTCTAAATTCATGATTAAAACGTAAAAATAATGTTGTCCCCCTAGATTTTGATTTTGACCCACTGTGCGTGGGGATCCTGTCTTGACTATCGCACGCCACACAGCCCCACAACTGGGGGTGATGGTCTGGGGTGCCATCTCCTTTGATAGCCGGACCCCTCTGGTGGTCATTCCTGGCACAATGACAGCACAGCGGTATGCTGATGACATTCTACGGCCGGTTGTGTTACCGTTCCTTCAGCGACATCCAGGCCTTACTTTCCAACAGGATACTGCCCGGCCGCACACAGCACGTGTTGCTATGGACTGTCTTCAAGCTTGCCCTATCCTTCCTTGGCCAGCTCGGTCGCCTGATCTCTCTCCCATAGAGCACATTTGGGACGTCATGGGAAGGCGATTGCGAACATCCCGGAATGTCGCCGATTTAGCCCAACAGTTGGAGACCATTTGGCACGAAATTCCGCAGGACACCATCCGGGAACTTGATCAGTCCATGCCACGTCGAGTGACAGCTTGCATCCAGGCCAGGGGTGGATCAACAATTTATTGACGTCCTCACTTTGTAACGCTCTAACTCTGCAATAAATCATTCGATTGTTCTGCACTTTTGATCGTTTGTTGTTCTATGTCTGTTCCTCGCATCCACCGATTGTTATTGCCATCGGACAATTCCTTCCTGGTGCGTCGTTTTTGTTATACAGTGTATTTCGATATCTGTATACTGACAGACATTCGTTACCACAGAATGAAGATGTAACTTGAAAGGGTTCTATAAAATAGGCCTACATGCATTTGCGAGGAAAAGCAATAGAGGAAGGCCATCAGGTGGGGTAACATGCCTAATCAATTCGAAACTTAACCCCTTAAGGAAGAAGACCAACTAGTGATTGAAACAAGAATAGGAAAGCTAGTATACGTTTACTATAGGCCAGAGTGCAGCGCGATAGACGAAGTGGACGGTACACAGAGAGCGTTGGACACTATTGAGGAAAATGAAAGAGTGATATTCGCAGGCGATCTGAACTGCCCAGTGAATAAAACAAATCGCAAAGAGGAAATAGTCCTTGATAATCTGTTAGGGGGAGAGCTCACATTAGTGAATAACAAAAATACATTAACGTATATATGCTACAGTGGAGGAAGCGCCATAGACCTCACACTCAGTAGAGGTTTTGATATACCGGAACAATCTTCTGACAATAAATGAGGCAGCGCTAAACAGGAAATACTTTCCAGTGAGAACGACACTCAAGACAACCATGTCTACGAGTCGACTAATAAAGACACAAATGATACAGAGAAGGTTGGAGCCACAAATACTTCAGGAGAATATTGGTAAGGTTCCACGCATACTTCATGATATTGATGAAGGACAGCTGGAAGAGGCCATGGCGGAAATAAGGCAATTCATCGAGGAAGGAAACATAGCAATGGAGGAAATCAGGAAAGCTGAAAAGTGATAAGGAATGCTACCTTGGAAGGCGAATTACACTAGAAAAACTGCACATAGCAAGAGGAACAAAAGGCAAGAGAGACCTGGAATGCTATCAGGAAGCGAGGAAGAAATTCAAGGAACTAATAAGACTGGGAAAAACAAAACAACTGGAATTCGAGGAACGGGAAGATAAAAAGCTTAGAATATACGTGGAGAGGAATCTCTACAAAGCACTTAGATCAAGGCAGCCGCGATTTCCTGCATACATACCGGTACCTATGGAAACTTGGGAGAATCATATGCGAGGGGTGTTAGCACTTAAGGAAACCAGACCGGAATTAAAGGGAAGAAGTATGGTGAAAAGAACTACATTCTTCACAAATGAAGAAGTGAGAAAAGTCATCTCAACAAGCAAGGCGCACAAAGCACTGGGAATTGATGGACTCTGTGCAGTCTCATTACCTTTTCTAGAAACAGTATGGACAAGGCTAATGAAAAAGTGCGTGGAATCCGGCAACATACCCTATGCGTCGCTATACAGCTACTATATAAAGGGCAGGGGGACACGAGCAAACCAAAGTCTTAGAGGTGTATAGTCCTGGAATCGGTGGTACTTAAACTGCTTACCAAGCTATTGCACAGAACCATTATTACCTGATGAACAATTCGGATGTCGGAAAGCGAGATCCACATTAGTAGCGGTGAGTTGACTGTTAAAGGACATACAAGAGAGATTACAATCGTATGGGAAAAAGTATGTAATCTTCATTGATTACGCCAAAGCGTTCGACACTGTCAACATAAGGAAATTGATGGAGAAACTGGAGAATATCATTGAACGCTCGGATATGACTAATCTGATAACTAACATACTAGCAGCCAATCAAGTGCAAATCAACGATGGAATATCCCAATCAGGCTGGATAGATCATCAAACCATTGGCGTGCTGCAGGAAGACCCATTGAGCCCCTTTCCTGTCACGTAGACAGCTGAAAGAACTGGAAAGCATGAAACCCGAGATACCGCAAAAGGGTTCTAGGGATATCAAAATTTGCTCGATCCCGATACGTGGTATGTCTTAGCCCGGGAAACCTCTTTTGTTAGAAGACGTAAGACTGCAAATGCATCTGCAGCACACTCAAGCATACAAAGAACTACCGTACCGTATTACAAGAGCTACGAGGAAAAAGGGATCGATCGAAGAAATCTTCTACACAACAGATGCCAGAAGAATACGAGCTGCGACACCTGATGACGCGCTTTGCGATGCACGGTTTCCATCATCGTATTTGTACCCGGAAATCCTTTCACCAGGCTAGCCATGAGTGTAGGCTACATGTGTTTTGTGTGGAGAACAGTGTGATACATATCACGTAATGGAGTGCAAGAATAGAGCGGCCTCTCTGACGGAACTTTGCTCTGATTCTTGAACCTGATGTAATGTATATACTGTATTTTGCACATTGTGCGTAATAAATTTGTTATTATATGATATTTTTAATATTAAACATGTTCTAAACCGATGTTTATTTGTTTTATTTTTTTCGCGATTTCGCTAGTCGCGAATTTTGACTGTGTCTATTCATGAATGAAGGTATCGAAGACTTACACCCGATTTTGTTCAGTTACAATGTGATAAAAAATACGAAAAAGATGATGTAAGCGTAGATCGTATGATAACATTGCCATCTGGAGTAGCCTATAGTGGATGTACGATACTGATAATGTCATCCAGCAGATGCCGTTGTGGCATAGCTATCAGCACACCATCTGTGTATACCATTTGAAAGAGAATGTCCACTGCCAGAAAGAAGGCTTGTAGAATAGCAGAGAACTGTGGCTCTTTGAGTGGCAAGGTGGCCTTTTGGGAATATCGCCGTACGAATAGGACGTGGGTTGTGATGCTGGCTAAAGTAGACAAATGAACATACTCACACCCGGTGACGAAGTTCTGGATTTCCACACAGCATAGACACCCACCAAGATCGTCATATTATAAGAACAGCAGTAGCAGGCCAAACAGTAGGGTTGCTATATGTCCCCGATATTCCGGGATTGAGATCGACTGTCATTCTTGCAGATAAGAACGGTGGACATGCTTATTTTTTATTTTCATACGTATTGACGTAGTTACAATGTTAATTTATTCACGAAGAATAAACTATTATAATTTTTCCGCCTCGTGAATACAATTTTACTGAAGCCATTTTTTCAGTGTTGCCTGTATAATCAACAGAATTGCCCTTCAGTTGGTCAACACAAGAGTGCCCAAATAGATTGGGCAGAATGTGACGATTATTGTATCACCCTATTATCTGTAAGAAATGTTACATGAATAACACACTTATCTAATAAATGGTGGGGGTTTAATTGGATGACATGTTTCGCTCGTCAAGCGAGCATCTTCAGATCCAAATATACAAGATATAATAGCTCTACGGAACACTACCAAACCCACAAACAGTCGCTGCTCTCCAACAACAACCCACTAAAAGTCGGACACTTTAAAAGTGCGGTAACTACTTCTGATAAATAGGCTATTAAAGCATTGAGCACTGGAAAAATGAACTATTTATTTTAATTCCCACAATGTTGCAAGACTGAGAAATGACGATCCCAATAGTCTAACACAAAAATCCTTCACCGTAAGATTAATACATCGCAACATAAAATTTAACAAGTAGTTCCGTGAAGAACTATACAGCCTATTTTCTTATATCCTACTTATGTTAACTGCCACTATCAACATACAAAATTTCAGTTTGATTGCTGTAATAGATTCGTAGATATTGAGAACCGACTAAATATTTCGGATGGTCGCCATGTTGGATTTTATAAATGTAGGTCCTAGAGTTATGCAATGTTACATGAAGATTATTGTGTACGTGTAGCATTCAAACTTTAATCGCATGATTAGGACACAAGAAGTAACAAGGAGATTTTAAAATTTCGCACAGCTGCCATCTTGTGGTTAAGAAAACAATTGAAATAAATTAGATGCCAGTGGATTAACATTCGTATAAAGATTTACTGTACCAAGTTTCACTGCACTCGGATGGCTAAATTGCGAGAAACGTCCACGTGAATATTTATACTTCGCGTCGCCACCATGTTGGATTTGTGATCACCAGGTTATTTAAAGTCCTATAGGTGAACTTAAAAAAATTCAGTTTGATTGCTATAATAGATTCGTAGATATTCAGAGCCGTCTAAATATTTCGGATGGTCGCCATGTTGGATTGTTAAATGTATAGGCCATAGAGTCATGTACAGTTAAAGGAAAATTATTGCGTAGGTTCATTATTCAAACTTTCACTTCGATCGCATGATTACGACACAAGAAATAAATGAAAATCCACAGCCTGCTTCCAGTCTCCGACCGGGTCAGGAATGGAATGAATGAAGCCCCTATCTAGCGGCGAGGATATAAACTGTGCCGGCTGCCGAGGCCTGACGCACTCCTCTGGGGCAATGATTAAATGAATGACAGATGAAATGAAATGATAGTGGAGAGTGTTGCTGGAATGAAATGTTGACAGGGAAAACCGGAGTACCCGGAGAAAAACCTGTCTGCCTCCGTTTTGTCCAGCACAGATCTCACATGGAGTGACCGGGATTTGAACCACGGACCCAGCGGTGAGAGGCCGGCGTGCTGCCGCCTAAGCCACGGAGGCTTACAAGAAATAAATACTTAATTTTAAAATTCGCACAGCCGCCATCTTGAGGTTTTGTAAACAATTGAACTAAATTAGATACCAGTGCATTAAAATGTGTATAAACATTTCCTGTACCAGATTGCATTGCGTTTGGAGCATTAATTCGCGAGAAAGTTCTATTTAAAATTTTCAAATTCGCTTGGCCGCCATGTTTGTTTTGTAGTTAACCGGTTTTTGAAAGTTTATAGATGAACTTCCAGTAGCGCCCTTTATCTCCGTACAAAATTTCAGGGTGATACCGCTAATAGGTTCAGAGATATAGAATGCCGGTGAAATAATCGCACATCCGCCATCTTGTGGTTATGTAAACAATTGAACGAAGTTAGATGTCGGTGCATTACAATGTGTATAAACATATACTGTACCAAGTTTTATTGCGTTTGGTTGGTTAAATCGCGAGAAACGTCTATTTAAAAGTCGCAAATTCGCGTGGCCTCCATGTTGGTTTTGTAGTTACCAGTTTTTCAAAAGTTACATAGGTGAACTTCTAGTAGTACCCTTTATCACCGTAAAAAAAATCCAGGGTGATATCGGGAATAGTTTTGGAGATATTGAATGCTGGTGAAATATTTCGCACAGCCGCCATGTTGGATTAGTGAGACGTAACAAAATTTGAAGAGCACGGTCGGGGTCGTCCGGTATAGTGCTATGAACATACCGACTTTCGTTGAAATCGCTCCAGCCGTTTAGAAGTTATTAGGGGACACACACACACTCCTCACACACACGTACACACACATGGACAAAAGGTGATCTCATAAGCCTATTTTTTCAAAATTGAAAATAGGCTAAAAATAAGTCACAAACCTACAACTAATTTACATTGTATTAAATGTTATAAACAATTTTCAAGACACTAATAATGGCTAATAATTATGCACTACCTTAATCTTATCCTAGTTGATACAGAGAGTTAAGTATGTTTTAAAGTTTAGGAAACCATCTTCTGTACCCGTATACTTATTTCACATGCA
This sequence comes from Meconema thalassinum, assembly GCA_946902985.2. Classification (NCBI taxonomy): domain Eukaryota; kingdom Metazoa; phylum Arthropoda; class Insecta; order Orthoptera; family Tettigoniidae; genus Meconema; species Meconema thalassinum. The sequence goes on along the minus strand of OX336393.1, from coordinate 309,780,688 downwards.
TCTTTGTTCTGTCGCTTTCCTATTCCACATTCCCCTGATAATATTTTAAAAAAATCGCTAATTTACCTGCCTTCCTCCATTCCCTTTTTAGGAAATTTATTTAAGTGTGATATTCATTTTCACTTTCTAATCTGATTATATCTGACTTGTCTTCAAACTTTGCTCTTATCATTTTAGTCTCATTGCATTCTTTGATCAGGTGTGCTGCACCCATAACTTTCCCACAAAACAGGCAAAGGTCCTCTTCTCTCAATGCTTTGTTCTTATACACCCCATTAACCACCAAATTATCCCTCTAATTTCTCTTTTTGTTAGACATTCAGGCTTTATGCTCATAAATTTCCTTATTTCGCAGAACTCCGTTAAGGTTCTCCTGTTGGTACACTCTTCTCTCAGTACCTGCATTTGCTATTAACCCTTCTGCGCACATTTTTACACACCCTACATTCCTCTCTTCTGAAGTCCCTATCCCATAAATAATCCATTCCTAGTCTTTCCAGTATATTTCTTACCCTGTCCACCCAGTACCCCTTTTGCTGATGCTTCATTTGGTGCAGGTAGGCTAACTTTAAAATTTCACCCCCTCCACCTACTTTCAGACGAATCCAAGATTTTATGATTCTTTTTATAATATGTTTTCGAATACTTACATCCTCACACAACATTCTTGCTCCACAATTCGCCGTGCAATTAGGTAGCCCCAAAATTATCTTAGCAAACTTACTTACAATACTGTCCAGGGTTGCCATTCCTTCTTCCACACCCCATACTTCCACTCCATATAATACTCTTGATACAACAAGTGCATTGAATACATTTTTTTGAACTTTGTAGTCAATATTCGGTAACTTACGTTCTAACACTTCAACACTCGTCAATGCCGCTAACCCTTTCGATTTTGCTCTTTTAATTTGTTCAGTCCATTTTCCATTACTCGCCAGTATCGCCCCTAAATACTCACATTTTTTCACTGTCTCTAGCTTTGACCCATACATGAACCATTTTTCATTCTTAGCCAGTTTAGCTCCCTTTTTGCGCACCATAACTTTGAAATGACACTCCCATCAACAAACAGTCTCCCTCCACCAACTAATCTACGAAAGTGTAGCTACTATTGCTGTGATGCACTTCAGCAATAAACAATAAACCCCAAACTAGAAATATGCAGAAATAATCTACGAGTACTCTGCTGAGATGATGGCAAAAAGCTGGAACTGTAACATACAAAAGCAATGTTTGTCTACTAATACTGTGTTGAAAGATCTGATATTGAGACTTATCTGATATGTGGGAGTCTTCAAACTGCTCTGACAACAACTGTCCAGTAAATACAGGGAGTTCGGGAATGTTCTCTGCAGTGACTACGTGCAGCTGCGAGTGGTTGTGTCATCAGTTTAGTTGGCAGCACAGTGTCCTTGATAGAGTGAAGGCCACATGTGTGGGCTGTCGAATTCGTCAGTGCGTATAGTTAGATTATTGGAAGAGTGCAACAGTATGTTATGAATCGCTGTGGTGAGTACAACGTTTACAGTTTGTTTGTTATGATACAAGCGCCAGTCGTGCTGCCAACGTAACTGGTGACGTAATCTCTCGCGGCAGCTTGTAGGCACTGCGGAGAACATTCCCGGACTTCCTGTACAACAACCACCTTGTTGTGTAGCGGCTAGCATTCGTGCTGTCACTCCGGAGGTCCGGTTCGATTCCAGGCTCTGCCAAGAAATTTAATTCTGGTGTGAGGGCTGGAACAGGGTACACTCAGCCTCACGAGGCAACACTGAGAAGAGGTGGATTTGATTCCCACCTCAGTCAACTTTGAAGTGGTTTTCCGTGGTTTCCCCACTTCTATTCCAGGCGAATGCCGGGAAGGTTCCGAATTTCAGGCCACGGCCACCTTCTTCTCAATCCTCTCCTGAATCATAAATACACACACTAATACAGCCATGACACTGACACAGGTTGTCATACAAAAACTCCACACCCACCCAAGTACACTAGGGTACATCCCACGATGCCAAGACCCTCAAATGAAACAACAACAAACCTGTCAGCTCACACCAGAGCTTAGGACCTTTGGGACTGGAGTCTTAATACACACCCCGAGACCACAGAAGGTGACTGACAATTTAATGAGAGTATTTTTTTTCCACAATTAAGCTTGCTTGAATAGAAAACCACCGAATGAGTGTTCTCATTTTTGTCCAGAAATGTATACATGAAAGAACAGGGCAGCCATTAAAGATTGTATGCGTCTACAGGAACCTACTGTGTATGTAGTGCGTAGATAGTACGGTACTTGGTTTAACAAGGCTTAGAGTTCGTTTCTTAGAAAATGGATTTCTTGCTTCGCATAATTGAGCCAGTCTCTGAAGTATATTAGGCCCTATCTGAGTAAATTAATCAGAATTTATTGTATCAATGATTGATGTAATCAGGTTGCCACAGATACATCAATATTAACAATTCTAGCTGACTAAACGGTAGGTTGGACTGCCTGAAGGGGTTGAAGGCGAGACCTTGGTCATAACTCGTGACTGTCGGCTCGGCATGATCAATAAGTAGGCTCGGGGATGAAGCTGCAAGCAAAGAGAATGTGTAGCCTTGTAGGTGAGATTCTATCAATTTGAACACAAGGTCCAGTTGACCTCCCCACCCGCACTTCATGACCTTACTGAGTCACGGTCGCCTTGCCGTCTGGCCAGTGTATATGAAGTCATGCCTCCAACGTCAGGCCTTCACAACAGGCCCTAAATATATCACTGACATACGGCACATTCATTACATGCTTTATACGTAAGAATACAGGTATATTTCAGCTGAATAGCCATAGAATTACATAGTGAAATAGCACACAGTTGTCTAATCTTTACTCTAGTCATTTGGCGATTTTGTTCTCTTTCTAGTATTTTAGAAAGAGTACCGGGCACATACGAGTGGTTCAGAGCAAAAGTGGATCAGGTCCACTTTTTACCCTTCTGAGAAAACATGAGGCAAAGCTAAAGCTATATAATTATGTAATTAAACATTAAGCTTTAAGAAACTGCTGCACTCTGGGGGGATTGGTATTGAAATTCGGACTTGATCACTATTACAAGGGATGTTCAAATGAAAAGTTGCTTAACGATACTGTGGGTACAATTTATTCGTTATTCAAAAGTAATCACCACAGGCCTGTGCACAGGTGTCCCATTGCTTCACTAGCTGCAGGATTCCCTGTTCCCAGAAGTCTTGTGGTTGTGACAGGAGCCAATCCTGTATGGTGTCCTTTAGTTCGTCGTCCGATTGGAAACTTTTTCCCTTGAGATGTTTTTTTAACGGACCAAACAGATGGAAGTCGCAGGGTGACAAGTCTGGGCTGTAGGATGGATGCTCAAGTTGCTCCCATTTGAACGTGGCCAATACACCTTGTGTGACGTTAGAGACATGTGGGCGAGCGTTATCATGGAGCAGAATCACTCCCTTCGTGAGCAGTCCAGGCCGTTTGTTCTTGATGGACTTGCGTAGGCTACGGAGTGTTGGACAATACACGCCACTGTTAATGGTTCGTCTCAAGGGAAAACGTTTCCAATCGGACGACGAACTAAAGGACACCGTACAGGATTGGCTCCTGTCACAACCACAAGACTTCTGGGAACAGGGAATCCTGCGGCTAGTGAAGCAATGGGACACCTGTGCACAGGCCTGTGGTGATTACTTTTGAATAACGAATAAATTGTACCCACAGTATCGCTTCGTACCTTTTCATTTGAACTCCCCTCATACATCGAATAACTACTAACATTTACTATCCTAAAAGGGGGGGGGGGGTTACTTTTGGACTTGACCACTTTTGCACTTAACCACTCATATCCACAAAGGTTACACACACATACGAGGGCTGTTTTTTAAGTAAGGGCCGTTTTTCTTAAGCCCGTAGTTAGAGCGCACGCCACAACAAGCGTGCGCGCTACCTCCCGGCAGCTAACCTGTACGCTGAACTGTGCATCTTTACAATGTTCAAGATTATTGATTCGCCCGCCGCTTGTGAGGTACGATCTGTGATACATTTTTTGAGTGCAAGAAACATGTCGGCTGCAGATATTCATCGTCAGCTTTGTGAGGTGTATGGTGATAATGCAATGACGGAAGGTAAAGTGCGAAAATGGGTACGCGAGTTCAAAAGTGGCCGTGAAAATGTTCATGACGATGAACGCTCAGGTCTGTGATCACAGATAGCTTGGTGACTGCAATTGACACGAAAATTCACGAGGACCGAAGATTCATGATAACCACTCTATCAATGGATTTTCCTCAAGTGTGAATTCTTGGTTGTCAGAGCAGGTGGCAAACTTTTATGCAGAGGGATTTCAGAACTTAGTTTTAAGGTATGACAAAGTGCCTAAATAAACAAGGCAAATATGTAGAAAAATAGAGGAAGGTATTGTACCCATATGACGTCATGTGGAGAACATGTGTTCACATCCCGACTGGCTCTGTCCTTTCAGGGTGTGGTGCGTCTCCCCGTAGTGCAAACACATATTCAGGATCCGAATACAATCAGGTACTACTCTACAAGAAAAGGGTAAACAACTTCCTATAAATAATATTTAATTTTAAATCATGGCTTATCATACAACAATAAATATCCAATTACATTTAAATTACCCCACAAACAACAAAATACACTTTAGATCACACAGATAATGGCAAAGGGACAATGAATGCTACTCTACCTCATCTGTGGTCCGCAGCTGAGATCGCAATCCGACCTCACCAGGCATACTGCCACATCTCTTCTTGTGAGTCTATGAGTCTATCACTGGTGTCTCAATACACCCTACTCTACACGTCACTAAACAGTTCATTTATGGTAATGCACTTTTTGTCATTTGACACATGTTCATATCTTATGCACACTCTTAAACAATAATAATAATAATAATAATAATCAAAACAAATCAAATAAACATGACATTAACTGTACACAAATAGCACTTCAATGTTATTGACGTCACAGTATTTATTGCTTGGCTATCCATAGTGCTTATGGAATATTTACTTTACTTCATGGTTCAACAATACGTTAGCCATTGTTGCGATAGGTTACTTGTACAACAATGTACTGTAATTCTGTGTATTGTGTCTTTTCTCCGCTTTCCCCACAAACGCTAACAATAGTACATTCCTAGTCTGCATAAACAATGCTAGTCCGCTATAACGATACAATACGTCTCTAAGTCGTTCAAAATATAAGTCGATTTATAGTTAGTTTGCATCAAATCCACATTCACGGCACCCGTATGCAAATATGCATCTCAGACTGGGTTTTAAACTTCAAATAATGTGTCAGTCGCTTTTAGCGCAGTAAGAGTCCAGAACAGCTAACTTTGCTAAATATCACTCGATTTCAACAATTAAAAGACGGATATGACATCCTTATAATGCTACGAATTCATTTCTGTAGCCAAAATAAACAATTTCTTATTAATTAAAGTGCCAGACCATGATAGCGCAGTCTCCAGTACATCTTACAGTAGGGTCAGTCATAAAACTACCACCCTCAGTGAATACAATAGCTTAATGGTTGGGTCGCTCGGAGCCCATGATGCCTGGCACGACCCCTTGTCGTCCAGCCTTCCTCAGCTGTGTCATTACTTATTCATACACACCAGCCAGATTTTCCAATTTCACTCTGATTCTGTGTTTAGTTTAAGGCGAAACTATTCATCACATGGACTGGATATCCAAATATTTAACCTCCTATCGATAGGGCAACAGTAATTGGCTCAATGTAGCTCAATAACATAATATAGCAAAGGAATGGGTTATACTAGGCACAAAAGTCTTGAGGAACTGCATACGGCTTTTAATTGCGTGGTTTAGTGGTCTTACTGTTTGCCACTTTTACGCACGAAGTCTCGGTAAGGCGTCCTCGACCCTTCCGTACAAATAGATTCTCGCATCACAGTGCGGATCATTACAATGGAGTAGCTAATTGAGTTGGCAAACGTTAATCCTCAATTGCCCTCAGGAAGCTGGTATGGTAGCTCAGACACTTGTCTGTCTCCACCCGCTATCAATACAACGGTATGCCCCATGGCTATACATCAATACAAACCTTCGTAGAATAGCCTGTATGGTCCTGACAATGTCCTAGAAACGTTCCTTGCATTAATTAATTAATCATCTTGATTCTACTCTTAAATTGCTCGCATATCAGCGGCACAAATACTAGCTCTGTCGGTATACCGCAGATCATATGACATTTCTAGTTTCCCTTCTACCTGGCGTGTTTACTGATTTTCATATCATTACTTGTCCTTACTGGTATTTGTTTACTGGCATTACTACTGGCTTTACATTACAACAGTTTCACTTATTACATTTTATCATGTATAACTTTAATTGCTGACACATTATGATATCATTCTTACATATAATCTTTACTTTGTAATTACCTGGGATCTGATGCAACTTTTATCACTTCATGCAAACATGCTGAATATTTCATTACTTCGACTCTATTGCTTGTAAAGTTACTGTTTAACTTTAATATTAGACTTATTTTTGGTCTTACGCAAAACAGCTGTAAGCCAAATCATTCTCAAATTGCAAATACTTCTACATCAAATAACGAGGAATGCAATCTCGTATGAATATTACTTCAAAATACCTATTTTGACATGATTTTCGACTTAGACGTATCGTATCGCTAGCTTTCTTCATGATATTATTGGAATTTGTACTCACATTGTTCTGGTGGTCGACTCTTATGATGCCACCTTTTACCCACCATCGTGGTGCTTACTGATGCATCATGATGGATATGTTATATTCATTTTGTTGACACAATACACTTTTCACTTCGGTAAGACACATTTTTAATTGACCGTATTTACGCATCTTCCCATTACATTTCATCACACAACACATTATTTTTAACACTGACATACATCAAAATTTATATTACAGACACTTTTCACACGATTTGTTTCATACACTTCACTGTAGTGGCATAATATCACAATAGCTGTGACCTGGTTCCCCTCCCATGATCTATATTAATGGATATAGTGTGACCATTGTTGATTTCTAGATCATGACTTGCGCGCTTTATCAAATTACCCATGTAACGGTGTAATTTACTGTTCAATGCCACTTTATTCTATCTACTGCGCGGCTTGATAACTATAAGCTGTACTTGGCTTCTTATTATTTATTACGGCGTCTACGCACTCGTAATCTCTTCCAATCAGTCTAATACTGAAAAACATCTTCGTAACGGAAATACTTCCTTAGACTTTACACACCAAAAATGTTCCTGTACGCACTTGTACATTACTTATAATTGCGCGGTCTAAGTTCTTCATGTTGACTTTGTATAATACTTTATAATACACTGGCGCGGTCTTTGTTTATATTTCTGAGCGGACGGACAGCACCTCCCCCGTCTGAGTGCCCCAAGTCGACTGACTTCTTCATGGCTCCATGCTCTATTTAAGGCTTTCTTCTCGAAAAATAGTTCTCTCAAATTCACGGGCCGACCTTTCCTTTAAAACTACAGTTAGCAGAGCGAAAACTGCCTTCATCAGGTCCCATTTCTCACGGAGGTTACATTTCCAGTCTCGTGCCTGTGATTTGATCGTTCAATTAATTAATATTAATTGATCTTGGTGATGGCGTGGGCAAGCTACCCCTGGGGATTTCCCTTCTGTGTATTACGCCAATGGTCTGACATCCGCGTTTATACGTCCTCCGTCCATGTAATGCTTAATCTGCTCCAATAAGCATACTTCTTGGGCTCATAATGATTCTCTCCGAATTTTATTCATGTTAGTTTTAATTTCAACTCTCTGAGTAGGGGGGTAATGCCGATTCTAAATAGTGACACGAGCCACTCGGCTACGCTGACCTCTCATGTGGATTACTCGCGACCCCATGGTCCGATTTTGACAAATGAGGTGTCGTTGGACTCGGGTTGACGCCCTCTTTCCAATAGACCACTCATTTCAACCCCTAAATAAAACCTACCCCTACTAGGGGGTGAAATTGTAAATTTTTAGTGAAAGTCTCTTGTATAAGGTATATATGCGACATGTATAAGGTGCGCTGCTAAAATGGACTTAAACGTTGTTGCTCATATAGCGCATGCGTTTTGCTGGATGCCGCTATGGATCAACATTTTTGTTTTTGTTTTGTACGCATGCGCACTTGGGATTTTTGTAAGAGGGCGAGCTCTTTGAAAAAAAAAACAACATGATTTATAAGAAGGGGTTTGGTGGTGAGGAGAGAGCCAGATAGTCGCCTACTTTCCTACGAAGTATGCCGATATCTCTCAAACGCAAGGTCTTATTTGGACGTGTGACGTGTCAAATCGCTTGTCTCGAAGCCCTATATATGTTTTTAATAGGTTACAGTTTTGAGAATGCTGGAAACATGATTTTTGGGGTAAAAACGTGATTTTAGACTTTTTCCGATATCTCACGAATGCATGGTCGGATTTGGTCGAATGACGTGTCAAATCGCTTGTCTCGAAGCCTTATATATGTTATTAATAGGTTAAAGTTTTGAGAATGAGGGAAACAGGCTTTTTGGGGGTATAACCATGATTTTAGACTTTTTCCGATATCTCACGAATGCATGGTCGGATTTGGTCCTATGACGTGTCAAATGGCTTGTCTCGAAACCCTCTTTATTTTGGTAATAGGTTAAAGGTTTTGAGAATGAGGAAAACAGAATTTTTTGGTGTAAAACTGTGATTCTAGACTTTCTGTTATATCTCACAAACCAATAACGCCAGAGACGTATACGAGGGGTCGTAGGACTCGGGGTGACGCCCCCTCCACTCTACTCCCCCTTTCGAATATAGTATTTATGTTTTTAAAAAAATGCGAAAGGGTATAACGACACTTTTGTTGAAAACATTTTAGTTTTTTTTTTAAATCTGTCTAAAATGTTCATGGCGAGTGGTTGTAGATAGAAAGAGACGACACCACTGGGCACGTGTTTCAACGAGGCTATTACTGGCCACGGTGGTGATATACCAATACAGTATTCGCTATTTCGATGAGACGGCGGGTCGAGGGTTCGTTTTCCGATTTTTCCTATGATGGAATTCCTAATTCCTAAACCCCCTGAAGGGGGTCTTTAACGTGTAAACGATTATGAGTGACATGACAAATGATAATTCCTTGATCAGATGAAGCTGGCTTTAGATAGAACAAACAGAACTTGGTTATATGTTGCTTGAAGTGAGTATAGAAAACAAACTTGCTGGGTCAGACTGACAGGATGTGGATGTTATTTGAGCTTATTGGAATGCATTGACCTGACTTGACAACAGGCAATGAAAAAAAGCACAGTGATGCTGAGGACACTTGAAGGTCAAACGATGTGGCAACCATGGTGGAACGGGGAAGCGAGGATGACGTCGCCGATCATGTTCAGTGTTCAATGGATGAATTTATATTTTGCGAAGCATTGTTTGGAGAGGGTCATGTGACGACTTGTTTTAAGAGTATTTATTTTTCCGATCTTTCCTATGGTGGACTCATTGATTGAAATAATCCAAAACTGCTAGGGCATGGCCTTGAGATTTTATAAACCGATAATGGGATTTTGACATACAAGGTTCCCCCACCTCCAGAACTTGACATGATGTCATTCATTTTATGGCTTATGAATTTCCCCAAAAAAGACCCAACACAACAAGATCATGGACTTTTGTTTTTCTTAATATATTGCAAACCCATAATGTAAGATGTTTACTGTGAGTGACGAAACCTAGCTAGGTAAAGAAAGAATTATTGTAGGCTACATGTATGGTGACTGACACGTCCTTGACCATTGGAACTTGTTTTCAGATCTGACTGTAGTACATAGGGAGTATAGGTTGTAGGCATGGCTTGATAAAAGGTGTACACAAAATTCAATTTATCGATTCAAGAATTAAGAGTAGACTATCATTAATTAATTGGTTAAAGAGTGTAGCTAAAAATAAAAAAATGGTGACTACATTAAACTAAACTGAACCAAGTCGAATCAAACCCAACTGAACCAAACCAAGCCTAAAGCAAACCAAACCTAATCAAGAACAAGCCAAGGGATTAAGAGTAAAACTTGTGGGGGAATGCAGTCATTGGCAATGTCCAAAGGAAGGGATAACGCTCTACCTTTAGAGGGTAAGGTAAAGCTAGCGCATGGTGCTAATGCATATTCCCAAGTACATGAACCACACACACACATAACTATCCTATGCTGTTTTTATGAGTTGACTGTTAAAACTTACTCAGTGGTTACTGAGCAAGATGGTCGCTAACACAACAAGCTTTAAATGCCTGAGGCTAATAATCTATACACACACACACACTCGCTTGTTCTAAACTAAACTGTCTTGCTGGCAGTGCTCACACAGTAGGCAAATGACAGAAATGCTTGGCTAACAGAAATACAATCATTTTCGGTTGTCTAATGTTACCAGCTAACCATTACATGCTATAGTGGTGAGCACATGTGCCTCTTACACTGGAGATCGTAACTCGATTTCTAGCTCTAAGGCCTAGAACGAATCAAACTAAGAAAGAAGGGTATGGTGACGCAGTGGTTAAACTGTTAGCCTTTCACTAAGGTAGACTAGGGTTTGATTTTAGGTTAATATACATGTCATAAAAAAAAAAAATGCGGAGATAATGTTTAAAACTGATTACACTTGTCTCTTTTCAAATTATTACTTAGATTACAAATACAAAGGTGGACTGGGTTTGATATACAGTTAATGCTGCCTATCGCATACTAGCCTGTAAGAAAGCCAAACAAGCAAAAGGCGTAGGTTGAGCAGTGGTAAAATCGCTATGTGTAGAGAACTACCTAACGGTTTTATGAACTGGCAATGATATGTCGCATAAACCGTGCAGGATACAATCCAGCAACCATAGTTTTTATCTTGTGGAACAGAGAAAACATATATATAGAGAGATATAGAAAGCTTGTGTATGTATGGGTAGCATTGATTGTTTGACCAGAGAAAATACGGTGAGGTAGGGTGGTGAGAGGGAGAATTAACACTTATATATGAATGGTAAATAGTATTTTTGTTTTTTTCAATAGTTTTATTTTCAAATGCAGTGGTAGATAGCCGTTATTTTCTAAAACATTCTTACTTGCAGTAGTAATAAGCCTCTACGGTTCCGCTAACACACATAGACAGACTGTTCTATTGCCATGGTCAAGCACTCACATTAAGATCATTTACAAAAACATAAAATGAAAAATAAAAAACCTTGTTTTGGAAATATCGTTTTTCAACAGACACAAAATAAATAAAAAATGTGTAAACAGCAAAATGGAAAATCCATGTTTCCATATAGACAAAATTTAAAAACCTTAAACGAACATTTAGTATATATATATAAATGGGAAATTGACAAATGTGTAAATATGAAAAAGGAAAATCCATGTTTCCATATCATGAAATTGAAAAAACATCAAACTGTCATTTAAAAAAATGCTAATGAAAAATTGACAAATTGCAATGTGTGAAATGTGAAATTGAACAAATGGCTTTCATTATTTAAAAAAAAAAACACAGTGCCTTATGGTTGAGGTGTGAATCAAACCCTCTCTACTTATTTTGGACCACCCGAGACTGAGTATACTTGTTTTAATCCTCATACCACTTTTAAAATTTTGTGTTAAAGCTAGGAATTGAACCCAAGAGCTTGAAGGGGAGACCAAGGTTAGAATATGTTAAGCAGTCAGTCTTAATTATAGGGTGTGGTAGCTATATAGAGATGAAACGATTAGCAACCCAGTCAAACGACTAAAGACTCAAACAACAACATGTAAGCTCACCAAAATAATGTTGTGTAACGGTAAATGTTAGTCAACGAACAGTAATGCATTACTAAAACCCATGACACTATACCTAAGAGCTTTTCTAAAATTATTTTAAAATGCCTTTAACCCTATATTAAACACCCAGTTCACAATATTCATAACTGCAATGTTATGGTAAAACAAAACAAAATCTATATTTCAAAACAAGCAAGTGGTTTAGTCAATGTATACTGGGAAAAGTTTTGTAAACACTCAAGTCCACAAGACTAATTAAATTAGTAACTGTCAGGTTGGCCGAGTGGTTAAGGTGTTTGACTTAAGATCAGATTTCCTGTACAAGGAAGCAAGGGTTCGAATCCCTTACCTGACATAACTATTGCCTTAACATGGCTTGTCCACACTGAATTATTATGATACTTGCTACACAAACCATAGACAGAGTGTATTGTTTAAGGCACTCTCTTTATGAACATAGTCAGAGACTGTTGATGGTTAACAATTGCATTAATAGTGGGACATGGGGATAGCAATTAATAAAAACAGACAATACCCATACAATATTTTTATTCATTTAGTTTTTTTACAATAGTTACACACTGAATAGAACTTTTAACCTTTTTATCATTGTTTGATATAGATTTTAAACACAACGCTTGTTGTAGATCCTTTTATAACATTCTCTAGGTACTCTTGTTCTTAAAAACTGGGGAAGCCGCAATGGTTTTATAGACATTAAACCCTCATTCTCTTCTTTTTCATTATCATTATGATTATCATTATTATAAATATTATCATTGTAATTATTATAGTCATTGTCACTAACATTATTATTATTATCATCATCCTCAACATGTTTAGAACTATCCAATTCCTTTTTTTCCTTTTCAAAAGGGACCTCTTGAAAATTCTGTGTTGCTTTTGATAGTGTTAAGGGTTTTTTGAACGTTGACAACTGTCCCAACATGACTTTTTGAGGAGATGATAATTGCTTTTCAACAAACAATGCACTATCTTGAGCAGCAATATCATTTTCTTGAACTTGCTTTTTAGCATTTTCATGATATTTTGTTGACAGCAACAGTGTTTTATCTGGTACACTACATTGATGATTACCCACACTTAAGGCCTTACCATTCTTACTTTTTAGATGACATAAACATTTTGTTGTCCTTTGTTTTGAGCACTGCCAAAATATGATTCCATTCACAATTTGCCACTTATAGCTATAGGAGTAGCCATGATACAGTGCACGTGGTTTGCCTTTATTGGTTATAGTATATTCCATAGTAGTAACTGACTTGTAAAGTTGATCTACCTACTACAAAGGTCAGAACAATTCTGGTGAAAGTGTGATTTTGTGTTGACGTTTTATATAGGATGATGTTGGTGGCTTATGTTGGTGGCTTATATTGGTGGCTTATGTTGATGGCTTATGTTGGTGGCTTATGTTGGTGGCTTATATTGGAGGCTTATGTTGGTGGCTTATATTGGTGGCTTATGTTGATGGCTTATATTGGTGGCTTATGTTGATGGCTTATGTTGGTGGCTTATGTTGATGGCTTATGTTGGTGGCTTATATTGGTGGCTTATGTTGGCGGCTTATGTTGGTGGCTTATGTTGGCGGCTTATGTTGGTGGCTTATGTTGATGGCTTATGTTGATGGCTTAAGTTGGTGGCTTATGTTGGTGGCTTATGTTGATGGCTTATGTTGGTGGCTTATGTTGGTGTCTTATATTGGTGGCTTATGTTGATGGCTTATATTGGTGGCTTATGTTGATGGCTTATGTTGGTGGCTTATGTTGATGGCTTATGTTGGTGGCTTATATTGGTGACTTATGTTGATGGCTTATGTTGGTGGCTTATATTGGTGGCTTATGTTGGTGGCTTATGTTGGTGGCTTATGTTGATGGCTTATATTGGTGGCTTATGTTGGCGGCTTATGTTGGTGGCTTATGTTGGCGGCTTATGTGAAAGCAAAAGTGGGAGCAAGTATGGGAGCATATGTGAAACAAAAGTGGGAGCAAAAAAAAGTGAGAAAAAAAAGTGAGAGCAAAAAGTGTAAGCAAAAGTGGGAGCAAATATGAGAGCAAAAAAGTAGAAGCAAGTATGGGAGCAAATGTAAAAGCAAAAGTGGGAGCAAAAAGTGAGAGAAAAAAAGTGGGAGCAAAAAGTGTAGCAAAAGTGCAAGCAAATATGAGAGCAAAAAAAAGTGAGAGCAAATATGGGAGCAAAAAGTGGGAGCAAAAGTGTAAGCAAAAGTGGGAGCAAACAAGTGTGAGCAAATATGGGAGCAGAAAGTGGGAGCAAATGTGAAAGCAAAAGTGAGAGCAAAAAGTGAGAGCAAAGGGGGCGAGCAAAAGTCAGTGCACAAAGTGGGAGCAAAATGTGTAAGTAAAAAGTGGGGGCAAATGTAGTGTTTTACTAAAACAATCTCCCCTAACCTAACTTCACCTAACCTAACCTTCCAACTCTCAGATCAACAATTAAATTCTGGCCATAGTCGAGTTGGAACCCAAAACCTCTGGGATAACACCCAAGTATACTAGCCACTACACCGCGAGATGGGCAAATTATCATGCAACACAACACAAAAATAAAAGTTTCCTGTAGTGTAACTCATTGGCTGACAACCATAGTTGAGAATTCATACCCAAGACCTCAGGACTTTTGTTTTGAACATTATCAGAAATATTATTCCATTTACATTTTGCTGTTGCTTATAGTTATAAGAGTTGGCATTAATATGGGAGCAAAAGTAAAAGCAAAAAGTGGGTGCAAGCATGGCTGGTTGTTGAGACTTCATATCAACTAATACACATAAATTATCCTTCGAGGTTTAGAAGCTAGTAAAACTTCCTGACTACCTGTGGTACTCGTCAACCACAGGGGTGAAATAAGGATGGTAAGGCATACTATCTGAATGTTGCATTCACCTACAAACATACGAGTAATTTCTTAACTCTTTGCATGATGTCTCGGGCTGCGGATCCTCATCGTTAGGTTATTCGTCGCCCTACCATCGTCTGCCATTTGTTACCAACGTAGTGAAAGTGTGTGGGGTCTATGATGGAGCCAAATAATACCCTACTACACCAGAGCGTAGGGAATGTCTTACTTCCTCTGTTGGAACATGAGATTGGATTAAGCGTGAGGTTGTTGACCGACGGGAACAGTATGATACACGAGTTTTGACTGACTGAGTGACAATATAACGAGATCAAACGTCTTCTGGATTCTTATAACTATATTAGCATCAAGTTTTGTGCGAAATAAATATCTATACTTGCTAGGGTACTTAATTTTGCTGTAGTTCCTTCCAAAAGTCCGACAGAAGATGTTTCTATTCATAATCTTTCTTCGGACGTAGTTGGTCAGGTTCGGAGAAATGTGCGAGAGCCATTGGACATCGTGCAATCTAAACAGAGATGAGAGGATATTGTTGTAGTACGGTGACTTAGGGACTTTCGTGGTTTATCCTTACTTCCGGATGACAACGGTAGTGTGGCGGTGGTGATGTACACTGACGATTATAGGAACAAGATATCTGTACTTTTGTCTGAATCTATATACTGCATAGAGTGGCTAATCATGATCCAACTGTACGTCTGTCCATATTGGTAAAAGTGTACAGGACGGATTTTTCTAATGAACCTTTTGCGCCACAATTTGAAGGCGTGCCTGTCCGAATCGCACGAGGCTCAGGTTCGAGTCCCGACGGCTGTTTTATTTTTCTAGAAAATTGTAGTAAAGCAAATGAATATCAGAAAAGCTTCGACGAGTAAAGTTACCGTACTACGAGACTCTAGATAAGATGGCAAAATGCTAAAAAATGATAGATATGGGAAAGTTGGCAACCGTAGATATCTTGTAAACCTACAGTGTTAGCCTGCTTGGAATAGTGCATAACCAATCCACCAGCGTAGCTAAGCGGTCTATGGCTCACTCCACGCTTGGGAGATAAGAAGTTGGAATCACGGTACATATCCTACATTGGCCTTCATGTGGTTTATTCTCGATTTTTTCCGTGGTGGTACATTATTTCAAGTACCAGAACACTTACTCTTTCATATTCTCTAATAACTACAGTTACTCACAGTACCCCCCCCCCTCCATTATTGTAAATAAAAGCGTGTTATTTTTTATATATATCGCATGTAATATTCCTTTCAGGTTAGGGTGTATAAATACTTGTTTTCCCGCCTAATATAATTGGGCACAGTTATTTGTGTTGACCGACAGGAAAGCTTCCTTTGATAGTTACCAACAACAGGTTATCAGGTTTCTAAATGCACATTAGTACATGGGGATGATAACCATGATACACCAAGCCACAAAATTAGACGAGAAGCTACTGATTGATGCTTGCGAAATAGTAACTTGACTGAACGCCTGACGTTTAGGCAGTTTGCAAAGCACTAGCGTGTTGTGGGCTGCATGCGTGACCGTTTGTCTGAATTATTGCATGTTGACGCTATAGGCTCCGTGAGTTGGGGTGAGAAATGCACCACCGTGCTACGAGTGGCCAAACTTATAAGCTCGTGAATGTTACCACGGCTGAGGTGGAGCTATGTGTAGGCAAATTCTGAAAATAAATACGAATCATTGAGGGATTTCCAGACATTCTAGAAACATGAAACTTAGTACCAGTGAAGCTGATACTCACAAGATCGCTATATGAGTCTAAAATATTCTAAATGATTTGATGGGACCGAGTTGGAGGGATTTGAAAAGGTGACTTAGGAGAAGAACAGTGTAAGTAGATTAACCCTTTTTCCAAAGCAATGACCTGTAGTTTTTTGGGGACTCAAACGTTTTCTGAATGTCCAGGTTAACGTTTTACATCAAGGGGCGTGGTGGCTCAGCGGTCTAGCTGTGTGCCTCTCACCAAGGCGGTCCGGGCTCGATTCCCGGTCAATGCATGTGAGATTTTCGAAGTGAAATGCCATGTCCTGTGGTTCGGATTCCACGTAAAAAGGAGGTCCCGTGGCTCATAATCACAAGATTCACGGTCACGTAAAACTACAATCTTCCTTTTGTTTTACATCAAACCCCGAGGTTGAGGAAAATTTCCGAGATATTAAGGATGCAATATCATGGTGTAATAATATATGATAAAGACAGAAATTAAAATAGACATGAATTAATGCAACACTTCCAGGTGTCATAGAAACTTAAAATTAGGTACCATAGAAGCTGATGTTCCGAAGATCCCTATAAAAACCTAAATATTAAAAAGTTTTGCAATGGGCCGAGCTGATGAGCTTTTAAATTGAGTTTCAGAAGCAGTTCGGCGTAGTACGCAAGCATATTTTCACCCATAGGTTAACTTGTTATCCAAAGCGATGACACATAGTTTTCGTGTGCTCAAACATTTGCTGAAAGTCCAAACTAAATGCTAACATCAACAAACCTAGTTAGATATAGGTTAATTAAATCCAAATACACAATTTAAACTAACTGCTTGCGATTCACCATCAATATCCACCGTGTTTTCAAATCAATTCTGTGAGTTCATGAAGGGAAACTATCAGGTGCGTTCAAAAAGTAACTCGCCGGAGGCTGGAATGCGCAAACTGGTGACGACATCGGCTAATCGTGGCGTGTGTAACGAGGTGTGGTTCCGACCAGAACGTGCAAGGTCACAGCCCGTCGCTAGAGGGCACGCGTGCATGTCACGTGACGATACAAAGCGAACAGCAGCATGCATCAATCGTCCAACCAAGACCAAGACAGTAGGTCATTCGACATGCTTCCTGGTGTGGTTGAAGACTGTGGGGCACCCATTGGGCACACACTTTACGCAAGAGCAGTCGTTCCTTCATGATGGTGTGCACACTTCCGACGCTCAATCCGACCACGGCGGCTATGGCGTTCACTGTCACTTGGCGGTCCTGGGTAATGAGTGTATCAACCAGCTGGACGTTGTCATCGGTAATTCAGGGGGGTGCCCCAGACCGGGCATCATCGACTAACGACACCCGTCCTTCCCTGAAGCGCTTGTGCCACGCCTTGACCCTTGCAAGGGACATGCAGTGTTCGCCGTACACTTGTGACATTCGGCGATGAATGTCCGTTCCTCCTACTCCTTTTGCTGTCAGAAACCGAACAACACCTCTTTGATCTTCGTTTGACGCCTCCATGTCACTGTTTGCAATGCGACTGGCAGCGTTGGACGATTGATGCATGCTGCTGCTCGCTTTGTATCGTCACGTGACGTGCACGTGTGCCCTCTAGTAACGGGCTGTGACCTTCCACACTCTGGTCGGAACCAGACCTCGTTACACACGCCACGATTAGTCCATGTCGTCACCGGTTTGCACACTACAGCCTCCGGCTCGTTACTTTTTGGACGCACCTTATATGTAGAGCATTACTTTGTTATGAGTGTTTCAATATCCATTAATGCAAGCAACAATACTGCACAACGTTTTGACAACGTTACTGTATAAAATAATAGAATAAATGCTCGCACGTTTTCGATGTAGGTACCCAATACTCAGTTACCGGGTGAGTTAGCCGTGGTCATTACGGTGTGGCTGCATGCAGTCGCTCACATCCGGGGAGCGAGGTGAATCGAATCCCACCGCCGGCAACCTTGAAGATAGTCTCCTGTGGTTTCCCATCTTCCTTCCAGGCAAATGCCGGGGTTGGTCCCTAACTATAGGCCACAGCCGCTACTTTCCAATTCCTCGTCCTTAAATTCACACTTTCCTCCCCAGACAACATTCCACACGCGACGGTTCTTGTAGCTCACCCCATGGGTGCCCGCATAGAAGCAGCTACAACTCTGTCGAGCCGAACATATCCTCGGATACTCCCGACACTGAAAGCCATATGCTAAAAAAAACCTCAGTTGATCGCGGCATGCAACAGCTTCTTGGAACGCCCGCTTACAGTACAGAAGCATTTCAGTATACGCACGGAGCCTATAAAAATGTTGCAGAGATTAAGGGCAAATATTTTCTCTGGCTGTGCACAGTTGGACACTGTCAGCGTAAACACTCGGCTGGACATGGGCACATCTTCCATACACTTAGGATGTTGAGGAATTTATTTTCCCTTTCTTAACGTATAAAATGTGTGATAAAACGTATAATTGTATGTTCAAATAACGAACAAAACTCGCTAGAAACGTAGCCTTTTTTGCTAGTTTTCACCACGTGTTTTAAAGCTCGAATATGTATGTGCAACAGACACAGCCAGATATTGGTTGGTTAGTTCCTTAGTACTTTGGGTGTGTGTAGAATCTGTCTGATAACCGGTGTTAATTGTAATGGCTGTATTAGTGTGTGGTATCTGTTTTCAATTCAAGTAAGGACTGCACGCAGACATTTGAGTATTCAAGTAGTTCGTACTTTTGCCGCCAAACGCCACCGTCAAGGACTACTAGTTCAGAACTAGGTTACCAGATGGCACCGCAGTCGGCTCCTGGCGACGAACGTTGGAACCTACGAGCGTTAGTCAAATGTTTAACCTATAATTTAGCTTCACACAGGTGTAATTAGTGGAAGGTTCTTTAATATGGCATAAATCAATGACATGGGACCGCCGGCTTTACTTCCCCTCCGAAGGAAGGCGTACTGAGGGATTTTTAACGCTCTTAAAAATCCGACGATTTTGGCCGGGTTTGAACCCGCGATCTTGGGCATAGGACAGCCAGATGTTGTAGCACCGAATGAAGTAGCAAAGCGTGCTAAGGCGCAAGGCCAAATGAACCGGCTATCTCCGGACTCCTTCCACTATCGGTTGCCATTGAAATGGTGTTCAGTGGTGTTCCAGCTTCAACTAACTCCAGGTAAATGCCGGAACGGTACCTTGTAACAAGCCACAAACATTTCATTTCAAACTGAGAAGAGGAGGGATCGATTCCCACCTCAACCATCCTGGAAGTGGTTTCCCACTTCTACTCCAGGCGAATGCCGGGAGGGTTCCTAAATTAAAGCCACGACCACCTCCTTCCCAATCCTCATCTGAATTACAAATACATACACTACTGCAGCCATCACAATAACACAGGTTATCAGACGAATTCCACACACACACACACACACACACACCCAAGCCGTGATATTGAAACAGACAAAACAACCATCCATCACGGCTCCAATAACCAGTTTGAAAAGGCATCTCCAGAGTACTTTGAAAATTATATTCAAATATTTAGAACCTTTATGTTCGACGATATTGAAATGTAAATATTATGTGTCAGAAAACTGTATCATAATGGGGGTCATTAAAGTACTACTTTTCATTATAACACAGTTTTTCCAACCAATCAGATCTCAATATTTTCATTCATTGACCCATTAGGTAAGAATAGCTTTTCACATGCACTCAAAATCAAACCTGTCGGACATGAATTACATGATTTGAAAGTTGACAATGTAACCTATAATGGATCAACCATTGTAGTTGCAATGCATAAACAAACTGTGCAATATTGAAAAAGAAATAACACTGTACCTTAATATCCGCAACTCCAATTTCTACACATTCGTAAGATTTTGCCGTCAATTTTAGTGAATGTTGTTGTTGACATAAACACACCGGAACGTACGGAGGAAGCAAGCGTATGTCAGTAGTTCCACGGAAATTATAATCCAGCTCTCTGTTCAGTAAATTGATTTCTTATGCGAAACTTTTCCGCCAGATGTCATAACTGTTC
Source organism: Meconema thalassinum (assembly GCA_946902985.2). Taxonomy (NCBI): domain Eukaryota; kingdom Metazoa; phylum Arthropoda; class Insecta; order Orthoptera; family Tettigoniidae; genus Meconema; species Meconema thalassinum. The sequence goes on along the minus strand of OX336393.1, from coordinate 309,760,212 downwards.
TATTTGGGACTCAATTGCTTTGCCTTCCGTTGACATTCTATACGCATAGAATTTGAAGAATAACTAGTTGATAAAACGATACATTTTAATTTTAAAGCGTTTGTAACAGCCCATGTTGTGTTATTTGACCAAAATGTCAAAATGATACAACATAGTACCTGTGCGCTATCTGGTGGTGCTACTTTAGGATAAACAATGTTTCAAGCTTTGGGATTCGTTATTGGGTAGAGATCAAATGCTAAGCCCACACAATTCCCAAGAAGAAGTATTCAACCGACAGAATCTCGACAAATATTTATGAATATTTATGTTAGAACATATAATAATGTTATAATTATCGTCGAACATAAGCAATCGTATGCAACTCGCCTGTAATGGTAATTAAGACACTCGTTTGGAAATTATAAAACGTGTCTTAATTATTGCCATTAGAGGCTCGTTGCATAATGTACTATTATTTAACCAATTTATTTGTAAGGATATACATCTTATTTTATTTTTATTTCAAATTGAATCTATTTTACATTTTACAAGAATACTTGAATCGTTTATTTATGAAAGGCCTCATGTCACATTTTTTACTAAATCCATTTTTGTGTGAAAATGGAATCTTAAGGCTTCCATACATCGTTTGTTAATGAAGGTCTTTTCTCCCATTGCTCCAATACTGTCATTAGACCTTTTGAAATATTCGTTTATTTAAGAAAGGCCTCTTGTCTCGGACAAGATATTTTGGATTTCCAAAAGTTGTGGCCCCAATTTTACAAAAAATAAAACTACAGATTCTGAAGAATGTAGGAAAGGAAAAAGGAAGTTTCTTACTATATCAGTATACCACGAATTTCTCTTTGAAAAGTCAAGGAAAGGAGAAGTCTTAACATATGACTTAATTGATGGACTCCTGAGGAAAACGTTCCAGTTTATGTCATGCAAATCAGATTTGGTAATTCACCAACGCAAAGAGCATACGAAGAAAATAGCTCAATCTGTGAAGAAAAGATTAATGACTTGAAGATGTTGCATTACGTACCAAGTGAACATAGCTGGTTTTACAATGTGTTATTACTGTACAGTGGCCGACTAAAAAGAAGAACTGAAAGAAAATGTACGAACCACAAGAGGTTTATAGTCGTATCTTTGTAGTTTGATTTGTTTTACTTCCAAAACGGAAAACTTATGAATTAGAGAAAAAAAAAATTGCAATTCTATTTTGAGTGATAAAAAAGTGTATATATTTACATAGAGTGTGTAACTTATATGCATTGTAAATATAGTTTGTTTCAATACAAAATAGCGTTAAGGAAACATGTTCTTTTTATCTCAAACTAACAATTTACTTTGAGAAAATCAACTGTATTATTATTGTTTTCACCTATGTTTATGAAATGCCTCATGTAGCGACTTTCAAAAAATGAAAACAACGTTCAAATGTTGACGAAATGTCAACAACAAAAAATGAGAGTTCTGAGGATATCTAAAATCGTAGTAAAATTTTAAATTTCATCTTTTTAATGATGTTTAAGAAATGAACAGTTTTTCTTTGTTTACCGAAAGTTTTGATTTTATGACAAGAGGCCCTTTACAAATAAGCGATTCACTTGTCCATTGGATTTTTTATTTTCATCGTTATTATTATTCATTGTGTTTCCAGTTTCTTCATTTCATCCTGTATATATTTTACTTAATTTCATTTCTCAACAGTTTTATTAAATTAGTTTCTTAAGGTTTAATTGTAATTTGCTGAAGAAAGTCCCACTGTTAGACCGAAACATGTACTAATTTAAATATAAATTTTGATTTGCGGAGCATTTTAATTACTTATGCCTTCTATTTACATACACAGCGCTTCAGTAATTTTGAGGCTGACAAACAGACAATTATTAAGCTGATGGTTAGTTACATTTGGCCATTATTCAACGCATCTTGGATTAATGGAAAGTTTTACCCAATATTCCAAATGTTCAGACAAAAAGCTTACTTTACAGATAGTCTCTATGCCTGTATTCTGACACTTGCAAGAGTTACTGATATTTTGGTCTGAGGGTCAATGGAATGTGGCCTTGCAGGAAATGTATAGGCCTAACCTAGGTCTTTATTCCAAAGTAATTAATATAGGTAATTGGTTTTTGTTCTTTACACGAACAGGAAATGTCAATGGAGTGACTACTATGGAGATTAAAACATTAGGCTACACAGCACGTGCTTTAATGAGAAAAAATAGCAAGATTCATGATGTTTTGAAAGCCAGAAATTTTGTGTAATTAAAAATGCATCAATTGTTTGGCCATATTTAGGTATTTTTGAGGTCATATTTGCATGCATATTCATCACTTATTTCAGATCATAAACTTCCCAAAATCAGCTTTGAAGCCATTTTTCAGTGTTGCCTTGTTAACAATTAATATTATAGCTTTCAGTCGGTCAACAGAAAATAATTCCAATTACTGGAATGTGAAAAATAACCTGAAATAAATTACATGTGATTAATATTTAAATTGTTACTGGCTATTGAATGTTTTAACCTCCATAGTAGTCACTCCATTCACATTTCTTCTTCTTCTTCAGTAGTCCGTATATATATATATTATATAAATCCATTACTTCTAAGTTTTGCCTCACGAGGCTGAGTATATCCCGTTCCAGCCCTCAGATCAGAATTAAGTTTCTTGTCAGAGCTGAGAATCTAGCCCATGCCTCTGGGGCGACAGCCGAGCATGCTAGCCGCTACACCACGAGGTGGTCTCCATGAAGAAGTTAGGTTAGGTCTCTCACCACAGGCACAATGGTGGGAGCACTTCACCTGGAACTCCTCAGACACATCTGACTATGACAATGCTGTTGTTGTCTTGCAACATACATAGAAATTGATTTCAGCGGGAGTGCCAAGAACGTGTTCAGATTGTTGTTAATTTGCGTGGGTTGAGAGAGGCTTTGCTAATAAAAAAGAAGCGGATTACCTCCAACGAGGAAAACAACAGATAACTAGACAAAGAGCTTATATTTCCTAGAATGCTCCAGTACGTGATTTGCACACAACTGGGATATGGAAGATTACCTATGTGACCAGATAATCTCAGCAGCTGCGTGAAAGTAGGGCACAGCCATCTCGGGTGCTTGAAGAATATATTTTGATATATTTTGAGATCTATAATAATTCAAATAACATTTTTAGATATACAGTATTTTTCACTGAATATTTTTTCCATTCAAATTATTAATCCAAGTTTTGTAAGGATATCTAGTTTTCATTTTATATATCCAACACCGACAGCGGTAGCTACGCTCGCTAACGTGCAGTGCTAGGCCACGGGGCCAAGCTATCTGCGGACTTGGTAGACGTGGGTTCGAGACCCACCGTAGGCCATCCTTGAAATGGGTTTCTGTGGTTTCCCATTTTCAACTCCAGGCAAATACTGGGACGGTACCTTCTGGACAGGCCACGGCCACTTCCTTCCACATCCTTGCCCAGTTTCATTCATCTTCATTCATTTCATATCTCATTAACTCCTCTCATGAGGTTTGTGTCAGGAAGGGCAACCGGCCATAAAAATCACTCTCCACAATGACTTTCATCACATCTCATACTCAACCCCGTTGAAAACGGAAATAATGAGGGGTAGACATACATACATTTTCTATATCCAACAAAGTAGTGTTTTCTTTATTTTATGTTTGTCTTATGTGAATAATACAGAGTATTTCGTTGATGATGGCGTCTTCGAAAGCCGAAACACGTTCGAAAAAATGTTTCTTTCTAGTATTGACTAGGCGTATGTAATTATCATAGTATTATTCAACTGTCTAACTTCACTTTATCATAATGGTATATACATATGGATTTTATAAAAGTAAGTATCTACTGTATGTTCGTCCAGGAAAAAAGCAGCATCAACCTTATTCTTTTAAATGGGAGAAATCAATGGATCTTTTAGCTACGCTCGCTAACGCACAGCGTTAGGCCCTGGAGCTAAGCTCTCTGCGGACTCGGTAGACGTGGGTTCGAGCCCCATCGTCAGCCGTCCTTGAAATGGTTTTCCGTGATTTCACCATTTTCAACTGGGACGGACCTTCTGACAGGCCAAGGTCGCTTCCTTCCAAATCCTTGCCCAGTTTTATTATTTTCATCTTTCATTAAGTCCTCTCATGAGGTTGGCGTGAGGAAGGACATCCGGCCGTAAAAGCCATCCGCCTCATAGACTTTCTCCGCATTTCATCCCCAACCCCGTTGAAAACGGAAATAATAACACAGGCCTACAAAATAAAAATTTTGGAGACCATTTTTGGACTCAATAACTGATTTTGTATATTCAAAGTGTATGAATTACGGAAATGTCTTCTACAGTATGTTCCTGTATCACATCACGTTTTTAAAGAAACTACATATTAAAGAAATCATTACAAGATGCGTGAACTTGAAAATCTGCATTGTATTGTTCCTTTATAGCAGGCAGAGTTTAGTACATGAAAGTATTAAACACATTAACTTATGACATATTGTAACAAATACGTATCAAAGGAAAAAAAAACCAGTTTGGGTTCACTTGTATTATTAGGTCAATGGAACCGTTGTCGCTTGGATGCAAAGCTTCTCATACTGCTTTTATCATTTTAAATGATCTTGTCGACTTCGTCGTTACGCTGGGGTCTGGCGTTGCGTTACGGTGACGGGACGAAATGTACTCAGATGCACTGAGGTGTGTGACGTCATAGTACCGCTTGGTGCATGTGTTCCCCGACAATCTCTACTTCGTTAGTATAAGACAAAAATCCCCGATTCTTGGATGTCACGGGTAATCTCGAGAACCACTGGATGGATTTTTATGCGGTTTTCATCATTTTGTAAAGGATATCTCGAGGAAACATTCTGTAGAAAATAATTTATGTATGATCAAAGGAAGCCAAGCAGTAACGATTTCAGTGAAAAAGTCGAAAACAAACTTGGCGTCTGTGCGCTTCTTAAGCTTACGCTGGGCAAACCGTTAAAATATTAATATACGATGAGCGTAAGAATTGGTCAGCATGAAAAGTTCTACAAAAAAGTCCGCGAGAGCATATCTCAATCTTCAATACATCGCCCACTATAAGTGTTTTTAGACTGGATGGAAGGGGCACGACCCCGCGCGCCAGACCTTGCTTTGCCCTTGGTTTGCACTTGTCGTTCGCGAGTAATTTGAAACACGATAAGCAAGATATTATGCAGATAATTTTCTAAGATGTCAAGAGTCTTTGGCTTCGAGCGAAGCGAGAAGCCTCCAGCCTTTCTAGCAGTTTTCAGCATTTGTAGCATTTAAGATGATACAAAGTCTAGTCTTTCAGACTGACTGTCTCTTTTTTCTCTTGTTCACTCTTGTAGGATCATCAGGTTTTATCAGCCAACAGTAGAGATATTGTGAAATTTTGTAATATCTTGTTAATCAAAATTACTGCAATTATAAAAATTGGTATGTGATAGGACAAAAGTAAAGGCACTTCTGAATTCAGACGAACAATGTGCATGTAAAATAAGAGTCAAAACCAAGAAAGGAAAAATCGTGTAGACCTGTGTAAATATTAATCATAGAATGCAATGGATCTGATTAAAGAGTACGTATTCTCTCAGTTCAGAATTTGAAAAGTAGTTTCCTGCTTCTCCTCTGAACGTTTTGTAGATACGAGGTATTGTATGACATCGTTGGTTTGTTTCGCCTTGCGGATATAGTTTGTATGGCTGAGCGGATAATGTTTGGAATACATTTGCGGAGAGTTATTAAAATAAGTTCCATTCCTAATTTATTTAATTTCATTACTAGATCCCGGATATTTAATTCATATCATATTTTTCCGTGACGTTTTTTTTTTCATGACAAATGTGAGATGATGATTTACGCTAATCTCATTCAAATTATGTCAAGCATAATTAACACTCCGAACTGAAAAGGGTTGCAATTCTGGCTTAATAACATTCATTTTAAACTTAGCACATGACATACATAGCCTCCCTAGAGGAACGACTTTCTCCTCAAATGTCTACATGTGTTGCTTTAATATTATTGCAATGCCAGTAGATTCGGATAACAAACGTGCGGATGCGGGGCGGATGCGGATAACAGTCGTGCGGATGCGGATAACAGTCGAGCGGATGTGGGGCGAATGCGGATAACAGTCGTGTGGATGCGGATAACGTTTTGTTTATCCGCGCAGGGCTCTAGCAGAGAGATGTAATGCTCTCGATGGCGTAAGCGTAACACAAAACACTACTATTTAATTCATGGTCCTCTGTCACGTGTCGTGGAGTTCACCTTATGTAAGGTGACAAGTACAATGTCAAGAGCGTCATGCCACACGGTCACGTTTGTGTAGGGTCTTGCCGCAATAAATTATCCTACAAATGGTTCACATAAAGAGTCTCTGGACGTTCGTGTAATTTGACACCTCGGTGGAGAATTCTCACGGATGCGGAGTGTTTCCCAAGTATAACAAATTTCCCAGGCATTCTTTTCAGGCTTCCGTATCTCTAGGAATATGAGAGAAATCTCACAACTACTGCACACTCTGTGGTTATCACGTGACCACGAGCAAAACATCGGCGGTACATAATAGCTGAAGAAGTCATAGCTCGTTGTTGATTAATTTAGGGTCTTTGTGACATCGTGATCACGTAGCCCCGTGCACTTAAGTGTGTCTAGATTTTGTCTGATAACCTGTGTTATCGTGATAGCCGCATTAGTGTGTGGGTATTTTTTTAGCCTACATTTCTCATTTTGAAAAAATGAGGAAAAAGTAGACTTATGAGATCGATCCGGCAAAATGTGTGTCTGTCTGTCTAGCTGGCTGTGTGTGTGCCCCCCCCCCCCCGCCCCTCTATCAACTCCTAAACGGCTGCAGCTATCGAAACCAATTTTGGTAAGAGCAAAGATCTATACCTGAATATCTCACGGCCAGTGCTACCAACTGCTGAAAAATCGCAATTGTAATTTGAGCTCTATGTTGGATCACAGAAGTTATGCATGCGAACTATTCCAAAATTGGCACACATATAGAAAATAGCATTCCAGATTGATTTTCAGAAGACCATACATGCCAGTGTTGGTGTATTCTTGGAATACACGGTACGAGAGAATATAATTTTTAATGCTCTTTGCATGTTCATTCCTTCCTCTTTGTCAAACACCAACAGTGATCTTCTATTTTCTCTTTGATGGACATGTCTCTTATGTCATTGTGAGTCTGTTCTAGATATATATCTTCCATGACCCACCTAGCGTCATCTAGCAGCGAATCTCTGAAGCTCCTCAATTCTTCCTGGTGCAAGAGGACTTCCTTTTCCATTTGGCCATCAGATCTCGTTACCATCGCCAGCTATTATCTCCATGAGCAAGAGAACTTCGTCTACTCTTTCACCCACCAGGCTGTGCTAGTATCGCCTGCTATCAACTCTTTGAAGACCATTTCCTCAAGAGAATTTAAGTTTACAATATTGGTCATGCTTATATGTTTTCCTTTTGTCTCATACCCCCACTCTTTTCCCTTCCTTGGACCCTCCGCGCTTCGCTGAGTGGGCCTCACTTGTAAGTCGGCAGTTGACTCGGTCAGTCAAGGCTCAACTAGAGCCAGTCTCCTCAAACCAAGAGGCACTCTCTACGTTCTACGCCATGTTGGCCACATTAGGTATCCGTCAAAGGGAACTTCACGTTCGATATGCAACCAAGATAAGTACAGGCTTAAGGTTTTAACCTCATCTTCATCAGTTTTATTATCTACCTGCTTTTATTGATCATTTTATAGACAGCGTGAGATTACTTATTTGGGGTGGTAATCATTCTTCGCGGGATTTGCCATGTTGAGCTTTTGTCTGTCTAAGCCAACCTTAATAGAAAGTAGCTTTTCTTAAGCTATTTAAATGAGAAATCTTCTCACCACGTGGGATATTATCTAATACCCGCTGTCTATAAATCACCAAGCTAGTTCCTCCGCTGGATTAACTTTGGCCCCATTCTTCTTTTAAGATCGTTCTGGAACCTTCCAGATCCTGTACTTTATCTACAAGTCCTGCCGTCATGTATTTTTCACTCACTTGTGAGAATACTATTTAAAATTGAAGAATCTTACTTCTGAATTAAAGCTCAATAGCGAATTTTCTTCCACCGTTGGAATGTTCTATGGCGCATTTAATTGTAATCCTCAACTTTCTCAAGCAATAGACTTTCGCCTATCTAGTGCAACCAGTCCTTTTTCATCATTGCAATAATTTTCTTTGCCATAAACTTTCGTGTTACTACAGTGAATTTTTCATCTATTCAAAAGACTATAGTGATAACTAGTGCTTGTTCAACTTTTCTACCGCGTCGCGATCGTCCGTTTACATTAAATAAGGCCATGAACATTGATCCTAAATCCCAATTGATATTTCCTAAACCTTCTACTAACAAACCATATTAATAAAATTGTAACTCTAGATCATTTTCTATGAGGTGTCACTATAACGAAGTTCCCTTCCATTTTGCTTGTTTATCATTAATTAATTTCTGCATAACTACGCGTTTTATACACGGTTCAAGCTTACATTGTTTCTACCCTATAATCAGGGAAAACAATTCTTTCAACTCATGAGTGAGTTATTTCTAGGTCTCACGAAAGGGAAACTGCCCCATTTGGCTCGTGATTCCTACTTAAACATAGGAGGTCGGGAACCTTCCTTTTGACTTTCTCATCAGGTTTCACAGTAAGTGACCTGCCCTTATTTGTATAATAACCAACAGTAATTCTGTATAAATATAAGAAGTTATAGGAACTTCTCCTTCATTCTACCCGCTTTCTTTTTTGTTATTTTCGAAGTTGTAACTTTTTCTAAAATAGTTACCTGGAAATTTCTTAAAGTACACTCCTTGTACTCAATTTAATGTTTAAACTTTAATCACTTCATTTGTTCTTTTTTTTTAAATCTTACAAAGATTTTAGTACATATATAAGGTTTGAAACCTAAAGAATTGTTAATTGCCTGGAGCAAACTTTAAATGTTAGGAGGTCTGCGACCCCAAATTGTTACTAAAAATTGAAACTATATGCTTGTCAAATTTATTAGACTCTTTTGCCTTGTTAAATAAATTAAATATTTGTTTTTGGATTTATCATTTCTCTAATACAACGGTTAGGTAAGATCCTGTCTTCCTTGGCTCTCCCTACTCAATGCCATTAAATCTATTGATAGGGCTTTCACCACTCGTTGCATTTGAGCAAGAACTCCTAGTGGTAATCTCGTTAAAGTTTCTCTTAGCTTTAATAGCTAATTCTAACTGGCCAGTAAGGCAAGTAAAGCTCGCTACGCCAGCTACCTGCTTGTGGAGATCCTCTCCGAAAACTTATGGTTGGTTTTCCAAAAGATAATTGTTTCTCTTTGTCTAAACTTTTAGCCGGCTCCTTGCTGAGTAAAAGCTTAGCCATTTCCAAATGCAACCATTGGTTCACTTACCAAAATTACTCCCCAAGGTATAATTTTTTATCACTATCCTTCCTGGAAGCACTTGGTCGCTTTTTCAGGAACTCTATAACTTCGAAAACTGGAAATACCAAACCTGATTCAAATTATTGGCATTCTTCGAATTACTTTGCAAAAACGAATTTCTTTGAACAAACATACAATAAATCTGTTACTCTCAGTCTTGCCAGACCATCACCCTTCCCCATAGTAGGCATATGCATGCTTGAGAGGGAATACGCTAAAGCCTTTCTCTGGCAAACCGCCCAAGTCCTAGCTGCGGTTCCCGTCAGCTTCGACCAGGTCCTTACCCACTTTAGGTATCAGAGAGCGGATTTGCGGTGGCAACCGCCTCTAAGTGCATTTAAAGTTAAATTCATAACTTTTGTGGGAATCTCCTCCTATTTTTCTATCCTTTTTCTCCAGTCCGAAACCTACCTCCTTTTCTTAATCATCTTCCCTTGGTGGTTAGGTTATTCCTCAGCCAATAATCTACCCAAAAATTGGTGCCGGAAACCCGGGAGAGTCCATTTGTCATTTTTTCTGTTTAAAAGATTATCTGACAATACCTTGCAAATTATTAATATCTGCTTTGAATCTTTCAGCTATAACTACGTCGTGCAAAGCCTGTGAAGGGGAAAGAGGCCGCTCCTGTCTCCTTTGGTGTGTCCCTTTCTTTCAACTTATTTGCTGCTGCCAGCTTGACAGCATTTCCAAGTTTCCACAGTTTCGTGAGTTACATTTTAATCTATTTTCTTTGACATGGCTCCTACTGAAAAGGATGAAACTCTCATTGCCAGACGTTCTTCCTATAAAGGGCAACTCACCAGATTCAGAAACTTCATCAACAAATTAAATCCCGCCGAGTGTGATCTAGACATCTTGATACAACGCCTTAAGTTGTACGAACGGTCCTATGATTATTACGATCAAATTCAAACCGAGATTGAATCCACATGCCCAGAACTTCAATCGGATCGGGACGAGGTCGAACCCTTGTACTTTGAAGGGATTGCCAAGGCCCACCAACTGATCCGCAGTATCTCAGAACCGGACACTAGGGTCATCAATCCGGCCCAATTCGCACCCGCTTCAGTTCACAAGAACAAACCGAAACCTTTACTTCCTAAGATAAGCCTACCTCACTTCTCAGGCCAGGAAGGTGAATGGTATTCTTTTTATGAACTTTACTGCTCCCTAATTCATGAAAACTCAGACGTTGTCGACATTCATAAGTTCTATTTCCTCCGTACGTACTTGGAAGGCGAGGCCTTGGCCTTGGTTCAGTCACTGCCTTTAAGCGCAGATAACTACCACATCGCCTTTAATCTCCTTAAAGAGAGATATGGCAATTTACGTATGAGTGTGGCTCGCCACATCCGCTGTCTGTTCAACCTGCCAGCCGTCAAACCTAATGACGTCACCTCTTTAAGAGACCTGTTAGACTCTATTCAATTGCACGTGAGAGCGTTATATCAACTCAAGCAACCAGTCCAAACGTGGGACACTATTCTCATTTATCTAGCTACATCCAGATTCGATTTTTCGACATTAAAGGCTTGGGAGATCGAACTCACTCGCAAGGAGGAATTTTCGTTCGAACACCTCATCTCGTTTCTCAACAGCCGGTGCCAAGTCCTTACAGCACTCTCATTTCAGTGCGAAAATGTCGAAACGAGTCATAAGTGTCGCATTTTTTAGAAAAAACTTGCTTCTTCAAGGGGTCATCAGCCCCCATCTGTCGAGAACAAGCAAACTCGTTCTGCTTCTTTCAACCATCCAAGAGAACATATCAGGCCGCTCAACAAATCTTTAAAATGCACGCTCTGTAAAAAGCTTCACACTTTGTACTCCTGCAAATCTTTTAAAGAATTGTCTGTCGAAGACCGAAAGAAGTTTGTCTTCAATAGTAAACATTGCTTCAACTGCTTGTCACCTAAGCATTCTTCTTCTAACTGTACGTCATCCAATCTCTGTTTCCATTGTAAAAAACCGCACCATTCTTTATTGCACGTTCATGATAAATCGAGGTCATCAGTACCCGCTTCTTCAAACTCCATTCAGAGCAGCTCCGAACAAACTAATGCTTATTCCTGCATTTCTAACGCCGAAACTTCTCACAGTGCGCAAGTCCTTTTGTCCACTGTACAATTCGAAATCCAAGATAAATTAGGAAATTGGTTTCGAACCCGCGGTCTTCTCGATTCCGCTTCAACTCACAACTTTGTTTCGCGATCGTTAATGAAAAAACTAGGTCTTTCGTCATCGCCTACTCCCATCAATGTATCCGGCATTGACAATTTGAAAACTCAAGCCTTGCAGTCATCAAAATTGAAAATCAGAGACGTTTGCCAAAGAAATACCAATCTTAACTTAAACTGTCTCATTCTTACCAGTATTAGCAAGGACACTCCTAGCAGCTCTATTAATACTTCCGGTTTAAAGATTCCTTCGCACTTAAGGTTAGCTGATCCTCAGTTTAATGCTCAAGGTCCCATTGATGTACTTTTCAGTGCCAATGTTTTTTGGAATTGCCTTCGTAAACAGGTTCGCAAGTTATCTTCAACCGTGGTCGCCAGAGACACCGATTTTGGTTGGGTTATTACTGGTGAAATCCAACAACCCAGTCTTCAAACCAAATCGCAATGTCATTTTGTTACAGCTGACATAAATCCCATTTCTGAAAAAGAGAACGCTCATGTTTTCGATCTCGATATATTTGAAAAACAATTGCCGAAACGATGTCTCATCGTGAACAACTACGCCACCTTTGTAAGTTGTTTAAATGGTTTTGCCTTCTTCCAGCACAAGATGGTAATTCAAGTTCGCCTCGCCTTGTGTTACTTAGTTTACTTTCTCATGTCATTTTTTATAGCAGGTAATTGCTTAAACTCTCTATTGAAAACTATCTTCCCCTTGTGTAAAACCATGGCTATCAGTCACCATTATTTCGCTGTAAGCTATGCTTCACTTCTTTCGCTATTTAGAAGGATGGCCACGGCCGGCTCCTTCCCCCTTCCTCACAATTGGAAGCCGCTTTTGAAACCACTTGAAAATCTGAATTCTCTAGCATCTAGAATAACTATTCTTACGCATAAACTCCTTCTCAATGTCCCAGCTTCTCTTCCTTTTTCGGAAGAATCAAGCTTTTTTCTGTTGAAAATTGTCGGATTCCGTAATCCTCAAAAATATGCGAAATTGATTCCCTACTTTATTTCTTATGTCTCTAAATTGGTTTTTCGAGTCCAAGCTACGAATGACTGCATGCCTTCTAACCTGAATATCCGCTTTAAGTCTCAGCTGATTTCACTTGTGTTGTTTGTTTATTTCGAACTGCTTGTTTTTCAATCTTGTTTGTATGCAAGCTTGGGTAAGGCCAAGCTGTCGTTTATTTCCTGTATGCTTGCCAAAGGTCAGAGCAAGTTTCCCTTATCTCAACTCTGGCTGACTGCCAACCATTGTCTTGCGAGTTGCTTCTGTAAGTTCAGAAGCCGTTCATCTCATTACCAAAATAAACTTGTTCCGCTCAAGGGCTCTTTCAGATATTTATATTCCTTATCTCGCTGTATTATGTGGGTCAAGGTCGTTCATGCTTATGTCTCCCACTTACTCACGCTCGTATCCTACAACTGCTTCGATTCTTGTTTCATAACATCGTTGCGTATTTTTCACGCGCTCATGTATAGCCCCTTGCTTACATATTTTGCAATCTTATTGTTCGTTGTTGAACAAACTTGTTTTTTCTCGTCGTTACATTCGATGTGTTTTTGTATTTATGCTTGTAATGTCAAGTTTCTCGCTGACTTAAGCATTTTTCTGATTAACCCCTTTGATACTTATTATAACTTAAGGTCATTGTTTATGGCTACTAGATTGTTGTTACCTATGGCGTTCTTGCTTCCTACTCGCATAGTTCCTTTGTTTATTTGGTATATTTTTATCCTTAATAGGTGTACTTGTTTCTATACGCTTTGTTTAAACTTGTTAATTCTTCTTTCTCATCTTATCGCAATCTTTACTAGTGCTTTATTTCCCGCAGCTTCTAGCTATTTTGTGATTGAAGGTGTTGTTAATTCTTGTCCATTAACTCCGCTTTCCAATGACCCTGATGACTTGCTTCCACTCACACCTGGTCACTTCCTTATCGGCACTTCTCTTTCTGCCCCTCCTCCTCTTCCCAATTCTTACAGGGATTCTAATTTACCTATTGTTTGGCGTAAACTTGAAGCCCTCCGCAATTCCTTTTGGAAGAGGTGGAACTTGGAATATTTAACTTCCCTGCAACGGAGACAGAAGTGGTTTCTTTCCAGTCCCGACATTAAAGTGGGGGACTTGGTCTTGGTTAGGGATGTCTCTCCCCCCCTGGTTTGGACTTCTGGTAGAGTGACCGAGTGTTATCCTGGAAGGGATGGGAGAGTCAGGGTGGCCAAAATCTTGACCACTAATGGTCCGATCACAAGACCACTGTCTTTGATCGCTCCATTACCTTTAAATGTTTAACTGCTTATTTGTTCTCTGTTGGTGTTTCCCCTCCCAGTATGGTGTATTCTTGGAATACACGGTACGAGAGAATATAATTTTTAATGCTCTTTGCATGTTCATTCCTTCCTCTTTGTCAAACACCAACAGTGATCTTCTATTTTCTCTTTGATGGTCATGTCTCTTATGTCATTGTGAGTCTGTTCTAGATATATATCTTCCATGACCCACCTAGCGTCATCTAGCAGCGAATCTCTGAAGCTCCTCAATTCTTCCTGGTGCAAGAGGACTTCCTTTTCCATTTGGCCATCAGATCTCGTTACCATCGCCAGCTATTATCTCCATGAGCAAGAGAACTTCGTCTACTCTTTCACCCACCAGGCTGTGCTAGTATCGCCTGCTATCAACTCTTTGAAGACCATTTCCTCAAGAGAATTTAAGTTTACAATATTGGTCATGCTTATATGTTTTCCTTTTGTCTCATACCCCCACTCTTTTCCCTTCCTTGGACCCTCCGCGCTTCGCTGAGTGGGCCTCACTTGTAAGTCGGCAGTTGACTCGGTCAGTCAAGGCTCAACTAGAGCCAGTTTCCTCAAACCAAGAGGCACTCTCTACGTTCTACGCCATGTTGACCACATTAGGTATCCGTCAAAGGGAACTTCACGTTCGATATGCAACCAAGATAAGTACAGGCTTAAGGTTTTAACCTCATCTTCATCAGTTTTATTATCTACCTGCTTTTATTGATCATTTTATAGACAGCGTGAGATTACTTATTTGGGGTGGTAATCATTCTTCGCGGGATTTGCCATGTTGAGCTTTTGTCTGTCTAAGCCAACCTTAATAGAAAGTAGCTTTTCTTAAGCTATTTAAATGAGAAATCTTCTCACCACGTGGGATATTATCTAATACCCGCTGTCTATAAATCACCAAACTAGTTCCTCCGCTGGATTAACTTTGGCCCCATTCTTCTATTAAGATCGTTCTGGAACCTTCCAGATCCTGTACTTTATCTACAAGTCCTGCCGTCATGTATTTTTCACTCACTTGTGAGAATACTATTTAAAATTGAAGAATCTTACTTCTGAATTAAAGCTCAATAGCGAATTTTCTTCCACCGTTGGAATGTTCTATGGCACATTTAATTGTAATCCTCAACTTTCTCAAGCAATAGACTTTCGCCTATCTAGTGCAACCAGTCCTTTTTCATCTTTGCAATAACTTTCTTTGCCATAAACTTTCGTGTTACTACAGTGAATTTTTCATCTATTCAAAAGACTATAGTGATAACTAGTGCTTGTTCAACTTTTCTACCGCGTCGCGATCGTCCGTTTACATTAAATAAGGCCATGAACATTGATCCTAAATCCCAATTGATCTTTCCTAAACCTTCTACTAACAAACCATATTAATAAAATTGTAACTCTAGATCATTTTCTATGAGGTGTCACTATAACGAAGTGCCCTTCCATTTTGCTTGTTTATCATTAATTAATTTCTGCATAATTACGTGTTTTATACACGGTTCAAGCTTACATTGTTTCTACCCTATAATCAGGGAAAACAATTCTTTCAACTCATGAGTGAGTTATTTCTAGGTCTCACGAAAGGGAAACTGCCCCATTTGGCTCGTGATTCCTACTTAAACATAGGAGGTCAGGAACCTTCCTTTTGACTTTCTCACCAGGTTTCACAGTATGTGACCTGCCCTTATTTGTATAATAACCAACAGTAATTCTGTATAAATATAAGAAGTTATAGGAACTTCTCCTTCATTCTACCCGCTTTCTTTTTTGTTATTTTCGAAGTTGTAACTTTTTCTAAAATAGTTACCTGGAAATTTCTTAAAGTACACTCCTTGTACTCAATTTAATGTTTAAACTTTAATCACTTCATTTGTTCTTTTTTTTAAATCTTACAAAGATTTTAGTACATATATAAGGTTTGAAACCTAAAGAATTGTTAATTGCCTGGAGCAAACTTTAAATGTTAGGAGGTCTGCGACCCCAAATTGTTACTAAAAATTGAAACTATATGCTTGTCAAATTTATTAGACTCTTTTGCCTTGTTAAATAAATTAAATATTTGTTTTTGGATTTATCATTTCTCTAATACAACGGTTAGGCAAGATCCTGTCTTCCTTGGCTCTCCCTACTCAATGCCATTAAATCTATTGATAGGGCTTTCACCACTCGTTGCATTTGAGCAAGAACTCCTAGTGGTAATCTCGTTAAAGTTTCTCTTAGCTTTAATAGCTAATTCTAACTGGCCAGTAAGGCAAGTAAAGCTCGCTACGCCAGCTACCTGCTTGTGGAGATCCTCTCCGAAAACTTATGGTTGGTTTTCCAAAAGATAATTGTTTCTCTTTGTCTAAACTTTTAGCCGGCTCCTTGCTGAGTAAAAGCTTAGCCATTTCCAAATGCAACCATTGGTTCACTTACCAAAATTACTCCCCAAGGTATAATTTTTTATCACTATCCTTCCTGGAAGCACTTGGTCGCTTTTTCAGGAACTCTATAACTTCGAAAACTGGAAATACCAAACCTGATTCAAATTATTGGCATTCTTCGAATTACTTTGCAAAAACGAATTTCTTTGAACAGACATACAATAAATCTGTTACTCTCAGTCTTGCCAGACCATCACCCTTCCCCATAGTAGGCATATGCATGCTTGAGAGGGAATACGCTAAAGCCTTTCTCTGGCAAACCGCCCTAGTCCTAGCTGCGGTTCCCGTCAGCTTCGACCAGGTCCTTACCCACTTTAGGTATCAGAGAGCGGATTTGCGGTGGCAACCGCCTCTAAGTGCATTTAAAGTTAAATTCATAACTTTTGTGGGACTCTCCTCCTATTTTTCTATCCTTTTTCTCCAGTCCGAAACCTACCTCCTTTTCTTAATCATCTTCCCTTGGTGGTTAGGTTATTCCTCAGCCAATAATCTACCCAAGTGTTGCCAACATGATTCCAAGCCTGCCGATAGGTCCAATTTCTAAATGCATGTAACTTCTATACTATCGATTGGATTTCAACCAGATTTCGTATGTACTATGTGTACTACAGCAGATATGATTGTGGGTATTCTAATGAGCCACCAGGGCTGCCAACTGTAAATAAATGCTCTCTCTATATATTTTAACCCTAATATTAATATATCAAAAAAGGATACAAGCCAACAGCTCTAAACTTTACACACGTATACTACCTTACATTCTACCTTAGTTTGGAGTAAGTTACAGTATATACATCAGTGTTGCCAACACGATTCTAAGCCTGCTGATAGGTCCAGTTTTTAAATGCATATAACTTCTATACTAACGAATGGATTTCAATCAAATTTCATATGTGTTTTGGGTACCATAACAGTTATGACTATGCGTATTCGTAATAACAAGCAGGGCTGCCAACTCTTAATAAATGCTCTCTCTTTTTGTTTAATCCTAATATCAATATATCAGAAAGTATGCAAACTCTAAACTTTGCACACGTATAGTACCTGACATTCTACATTAATTTGGAGTAACTAATATACCTCAGTGCAGCCAACATGATTCTAAGCTTTCTGATAGTTTCAATTTTAATTATATGTAACTTCTATACTAACAAATGGATTTTATCCAAAATTGGTACTATAATAGATCGTAATATTTCAGATTAATTCTGAGCATCACATATATGACATTGTTCCCAACATGATTTTACGCGCTCTGATAAATCCAATATCAAACAGCATGTAACGTCCATACTATCCATTAGACTTCAGCCAAATTATGTATGTGCATTCTATACCTTAAAGAGATGGAACTAAGTATATATTCAGAGTCACCAGGTCTGCCTACTGTAGTAAGTTACTCAATTACTCCATTACTTGATTTCGTCATTATTCTAGATAGGTCTATTTAGATTGCCATCAATCTGAAATTTTAAGAAAAGTAGGCTCTTTAGATCGTCACTGAACTACTTGATTTGATAGAGATGAGGATATGGTGAAGAAGACGACCGTGGCCTTAATTTAGGAACCATCCCGGCATTAGCTTGGAGGAGAAGTGGGAAACCACTGAGAGCCACTTCTACAATGGCTGAGGTGGGAATCGAACCCATCTCCTCACAATTCTGCCTCGTGAATCTATGTGAACACCGTTCCAACCCTCAAACCAGAATTGAATTTCTTGGCAGAGCCCGATATCGAACCCGGATCTCAGGGGTGATTAGCCGATTCAATTCTCCTCCTTTCTGCTGCACCAACAGTCCAAGTTTTACTTCCATAGAGCGCCACGCTCCAGACGAAGGCTTTCAAAATTGACTTCCAAATACCTAAATCTATATTCGATATCAACAGATTCGATTTCTGTAGAAATTCTTTCCTTGCCTGAGCCAACCTACTGTTAGGTAGATTTCATTAGAAAGCTAACTATTGCAATGGGTACCATGTTTCGACTTCCGGAAAATTTCGACATATCTTCGCGTTTCACAACCTCTAGACCCCCAAACCACCGTCAGTTCAAAAGTTTATACATCATTTATGTATGTATGTATGTATGTATGTATGTATGTATGTATGTATATATGTATGTATGTATGTATGTATGTATGTATAGATATCAGTTTCTTGTGGACACGATAACTGCCGTAATTTTGCACCATTCACTTTGAATGTTTTACATAATATATATCCCCTTAAAATATCGGTCGAGTTCGTTAATGGGCAAAATCAGTCAAAGGGGGTGAAAATGGGAGGCTTTTTTTCGAAAAAGTGAAATATCGCTATAAGTCTCTTAGTATCTGAAATATTGAATCTATTCAAAGTTCATACTATGTGTCGGATAAGGTCCTAATATTTATGTTTGAAAAGTTTTTTGATAGCACCAACCATTGACCAAAGGGGTGGGAAAAAGTGGGTTTTTCGGGAAACATTAATCATATCTCTGTTAATAGGCACAATATCAAAACCGTACAAAATGGACAATATTCCTCCAATAATTACCTAAAACTTTTGTCAGAAAGAATTTTTGATATGACCCACCATTACGCCACGGGGTGAGCAAAATTATTTAAATTATAAGAAAATGCCATGTGCCATGAGAGGTTGCCATGGCAACTTTACTAAATTGATAAGGGATGAGCCATCAGCAGTTGCTATGACAACGCCACTGCACGAGATCACATTCAGTTTTCTGTCTGTGGGAAGCGACTTCGGAATCGGAACTGGTAGCATGCTGAACTTCTATGCCCAAGGTCGCGGGTTCAAACCCGGCTGAAGTCGTCGGATTTACTAAGAGCGTTAAAAATCCCTGAGTATGCTTTCCTTCGGAGGAGACGTTCCAACGGTCGTTGCGATTGCTGGTTCCGGTGGAATCTAGTAGCCAAGTTCACAGCTAGGTGTCGTTGATGGTAGTATTTTTAATTATGTAGCCTATTTTAGGTAGATTTCATTAGAAAGCTAACTATTGCAATGGGTACTGCACCCGAATCCCACATAGTCCTGGCCTATATCCGCAAAGATAGAAAAGGATTGTAGGGAGATCGATACCCAGCCAGGTTAACCAACACTGCCCTACTAGGATAATGACTAGGGAACCCTCGATGCATACCAGCCATGCAACAACACTACCGATTAGTTACACATTTACAAATAAAATAAACTATCCTAAACACAAAATGGTAGGAAGAGAATCTCGGATCTCGGGTGTGAACGGTGAAAGTTGAGACTAACATGAATTCTAGTAACTAATTCGCAGTATTATCGCAAATCGATTGCAAGAATGAAATGATGATCAGATTTATAAAAACAAACAGGCAAACAAAAACTAGTGCCTGGGATTTATTTCCAAACAAATACAAATAAGAAAAAAATAATCCCTATCACCATTAAAATAGATAAACAAGTTAAAATTAACTGTTCACGTCAGATAGTTCTACTATCTGTAGAATAAATGTTTCTGAACATTCTCGTTACAACAATGTAGATATATTAAGTTTCACAAAATATTTACGTAATTGACAGTCACCCTGTGGCTATGTCATTGAAATAATCTGATTAAAATCAGCTGTTCACTCATAAAATTAAGTTAACATTACAAAAACCCTACATTATACACGGGCGTACGTAAAATGTAACTATCTACTCTAATAATACTGTTATTAATAATATGAGGTTTAAATATTTACATTATCTACTGTTCTCGTGCTTCACACGGTTTAAAAATTACCATTAACACTATCAGTCGCGAGCTGACAGCTTCATAGTGTCACTGTTACATAAACAGTTCTTTGAACAATGTTTCTACCAACGATCAAATTCTCAGGTACTTCTAGTGGTATGTCATAATAAATAAGCCTGAGTATCAAACACTTAAGTTAAATACAGCTTAGAATGTCGTATCAATAAATAAAACAATAGGATAATGTGCGATGCGAAACTACTTAAAGACTCTATACATTTCGTGGATCATATACAAATACTCTCAGACATAAACAATTCAAACATTTAACCTTTGTGTTAGCGCTTCTTACTCATCCTGTAACAATTCGTTGCTCCACATAGCAATATATTCCTTCCTTCCGCAACACAGTGAACAATGCTTATCAATGGCGTCTTACTACGCTCCAAACATGTCATACTTCCTTCCTTTCCTCTCTACAAACAATCTTCACAACTTCGCACGGCATTACTTCCATAAAAACCCATCTTGCTACACACTTGTAGAAGAATTAGTGATTTTACTAGGTAACTACGCTAGATTATATTACCGTTCAGAATTCACTCCTAACTCTCAACTCCTGTCTAAATTATTAAACCTCGTGCATCAAATTACATCAATTACATGTTCGTTCACAATAATACAATTCACAAAGTACTTCTTATTCCTTTCATTAGCGCTTTTCGTTCTCTTTGATCCATAACAAACTTGCTCGTCCACGTTACCAAACGTTAACAATGTTAATTTGTAGTTCACTCGTCTTTTAATTGTTAATACAAATAAATACATATCCTCACGCTTCTGGTGTACATTTAAATATATGAACAATTCATATTTAAGTGGTTTTTAACATACTAGACCGCAGGTAGACTTACATATCTCCTGGTCTTTTTTTTTATCTCGGTTAAACAATGTTTATACTTTAATTGTAATAAATATAGGCATCATTTGACCTCAATTGTCACTACCATGATCCTATTTTATAGTGTATATTCGTAGTATCAATAGTCCAAGACTATTTGGTTGTCTAATAAGTTGTATTCCGCTATAGGAATTTTATAACATTCAAATTGTTATAAATAAATATTTCAGATGTATATTAACACCGTAATGTGTGTTAAATAATATTACAGCATCTCAGAATATTGCTTTACTTGATAACAATGCATTATAGACATATAAATGTATACTTTCGCTGTTACACATAGAAATTGTTAATAACAATTACAATGTTTAAATGTTCTTACAAACATGTCATTATTTACTCTCTCCTCTCCAAAATACAATATTATCGAATAATCGGATAATCTGATAATCGAATTATCTAATCATCGAACCATTCCTTTTATAAAACGAGTATCGTTCGAAAGTGAGTAACTTACAACGTTTCCTTCAGAATAAAAAATACGAGAAACGCAAATCTAAGTCAAATATGCATGAAATAACGTCTCAAACGACACACGAAGACGTATCAAAAATTGCCATGAAACTCTAAAATTTAAGCTATTAAAAAACAAAGAATAAAGATAAGAATTTCTACAAATGAAGTTGGTCACTCCAAAAATGGATTTCTACTATTACAGCAAAACTACATATATTAGATCAAACGGTTGTTCTACCTTGAGACGTCTTCTACAGCCAAGGAATACCTCTATCAGCTGTTCTTGATGTTCCGTCGAAGCTGCCATCGCTCGCCTCCTAGAGAAACCAGTTACAGCCAAGCACGGGCAAATCAGCTGCGGGCGACCCCAACTCACTCGGGCTGCAATCACCTGGTCTGCGTCTCGGCTTGAGCTGCTAACGGTGGATTTGCCATCTTCACGGCCAGCGGCCTGGTAACTGCGTTTCTTGGATCGTTTGGCTGCAAACGGTCTTCTACTTCTTATCTCTGTCCTGCAGAGTGGTCTCGCCATCGTAGATCCGCAAGTCCTGAGTTGACATCTCGTCCTGATGTTGTTGGACATCTTGCTTGTAGTGCAGAACCTGATATTGGAATACTGCAAGTTGTTGTGCAGTTGTAGCTGTGTCGATCCTTGAATTTCCAAGTCACTCTGACTTCCCAATCCTTGGTATAGATTAACCTCCTTTCATTTTATTTAGTTCTCCATAATATTCTCTTCAGTAAACGTAGAATAAGCTTTTCCTCCCCGACTTAAATTCGCTGTCATCATGTAGACTGTAATGTAGATTGTGATGAAATAATGCTGAATTATATAGTTGAAATCGTTTTAGCAATATTGTAGCTTGCAATAAATTATGCTGTTAGTTATTGCTTCTCTGGAAAGTGCTGTTTTATCAGCAAAGTCTCGTTCTAATGATGTTATACTTTTATAAACGCTGGTCTCTCCAATACTAATGTAATTTCATTTCGCCGGCTCCTCTTCTGAACTTCCTCGGCGATCCCTAGGTCGTTCGACAGTACAACGGTGCTTGTCGACCAGGCTTATGTTGCGTGCAATAAATGCTTCTCTACTGTGCGCGTGCGTCAAACGCGTCCACTCGTGTCCAGTCGCTGTGAGAGAGTCAAGCCACGCTTCTCCTCTCCGCGGCGCGTGTCACTGCTAGCCTAGCTCAGCTAGCCTCACACACATGTATTTTAATAGAAATATACTCATATTTGCTCTATTATTCAATAATTTATATTTCTTTACAACCAAATAAATTTCATATTGCATTCTACACCTGTAGATGTGTTTATTTCTCTTTATATCTGCCAAATTTATATAAAAGCGATTCCCTCAAAAATTAGGTACTTTTATTTGCTTGGCTATTGAAATACTCTGAAAAAGGCTCCTGGATCTAGCATCTTATCCACGGGTCGTATGCATCGCTTTGTTATGATCGCCTTGCTGACCAAAACTGGTTTTCTAGTGCCAAACATGAAGCTTTCTACAATTTCCAGCTTCGAATGATCGAACTCTTCCTTAGTTAAAATCTTATTCACCAGAATATTTCCAAATAATAAATTCCTCAAAATGCTTCAAAATTCTCCCAAATACTTTCATTATGCTTCATTTGCATCCCATAATACATATATAATTATTAAATTATTTTAATTCCAAATTTCCAATTTTTCCTTCCAATGGTGCACAAGTCGTTCGAACCTCGGCTCAATCAAAGGTCCTAAGCTGGGCTGAATTCGAGTTCAGTACCATGTTTCAACTTCCAGAAAATTTAGACATATCTTCGCGTTTCACATCCTCCAGACCCCAAAACCACCGTCAGTTCAAAAGTTTATATATATATCAGTTTCTTGTGGACACGATAACTGCCGTAATTTTGGACCAATCACTTTGAATATTTTACATAATATGTATCCCCTTAAAATCTCGGTCGAGTTCGTTAATGGGCAAATTCGGTTGAAGGGGGTGAAAATGGGGAGCTTTTTTTTTAATCGAAAAAGTGAAATATCGCCATAACTCTCTTAATACGTGAAATATCGAATCCATTCAAGTTCATAATATGTGTCGGATAAGTGCCAAAATTTATGTTTGACAAGTTTTTGATAGCACCAACCATTGACCAAAGGGGTGGAAAAAGTTGGCTTTTCGGGAAACATTAATCATATCTCTCTTCATAGGCACAATATCAAAACCTTACAAAATGGAAAATATTCACTAATGTGGGAGCCGGATGAGGATCAAGACGGCCGAGTATGGGATCTAGGGGGCGCAAGAGTAAGCTCAGCGCCATTGTCTGAGAATAAAAAGAAGAGAAGCAATATTCCGAGTTCCGATGAAGCGCGAAACACATTCCTCAATTCTATATATTGTATTCTATTAAGTTTCTTTGTTTAAATAAATAATTCAGTTCTATATTCGATGCATGTGAGTGTCATGATCTGGAAACCGATTCCCACAAATGGGGGCTCGTCCGGGATTAACTGAAACAACGAGTTACGACGAAATTCACGACACGAAGTACGACGCAAAATACGACGCTATTTACGACGAAGTGGACGGCTAATCATATTTGTTGCTGTTGCCTACGACGCTGACGACGAGACGACGTGCAGTTTTGTGAGCCCACGACGTGCGAAACTACGACGAGGATTCATAGGCTAGCAAAATTTGTTCTTAAGTTTCAGTGACAATTAGTGGTGCCGTGACGATGACGAGGGTCGGAATCTAAACGACGACAGAGGATTGTGGATGTGGTAAGAGGATAGCGACTCGTCAGAGAGAAACGACGGGAAGCGGTATTCAACGATATCACCTACAAATATCACCGGTTTGGTGAATGAGGTTAAACCGGTTTGATTGCGAGGTTATGAGGAAGTGATATTGACGGAAAAATACTTGACAGACGTGAGTAAACAAATAAGATGACTACACTCGGTGCAATAGAGAAAATAAATAAGAACATAAGTGATGCTCCGGTCAAAGCAATCAAAGTTTTATATAACCTCATTTTCGAGCATATACCAGACGATAGGAAGAATCGAAAGCGACTGCGAGAGTTTCCTGGATTCGATTTTGACGAAAATTCCATTGAAGAGGAAGCTAAGAAGATATTTATCGAAGAAACATTTTGCAAGGCTGATCTGTTGCGTGTTTCCGAGATTCTTAATGTCGAGATCGGGACAAAGGAGGTAATGATTTGTTATTACTTGAGAAAATTGCACGAACTCGCAACTAATATAGACGATGATGACGAAGATGAAGAAGACGAAGAAGACGAAGAGAGCGAGGAGGAAGACCAGCACAGAAGGTATAGAGAACAACATAAGTTTTCATTGTCGTTCCGCGACGTAGAGGGCGCTATGAAAACATTTAACGGTATGGATGGTTACCCAGTGAAGAAATGGATCGCAGATTTTGAGGAGACGTCAATTTTGATGGGATGGAGTGAGCTGCAAAAGTTTATTTTCGCTAAGAAATCACTCGATGATTTAGGTAAGCTTTTTATTCAAGGTGAGAAAGGACTGACGTCCTGGACTGCACTGAAGAAGGCCTTGAATGAGGAGTTTGACGTGGCGGCAAGCAGTGCAAAAATTCACAAGTTGTTAACCCAGCGACGAAAAAAGCGCGACGAATCTCTACAGGAGTACTTTCTTGTGATGAAGGAAATCGCTAATAGAGGTGATGTTGAGCTAGTATCTCTGTGTCAGTACGTGATTGATGGGATCGAAGACGATTCAGGATCAAAACTTCTTCTCTATGGAGCAAAAAATGCCAAGGATTTCAAGGAGAAAATGAGAAGTTATGAGATGGCAGTGAAGTCTTTGCCAAAGAAAAGCAAAAGTATAATAACAGTAATTTTCAAGGAAGTGCCAAGAGCGCCAACGAGAAGGACGGAAAGTGTTGGGGCAGTACAAAGAAGAAAGAGGCGAGTAGTGAAGATAGATGTTATAATTGCGGTGGATCTGGTCATAGTTCAAAGGAATGTGAGCATAAGGATAAAGGCAAGAGATGTTTCAACTGCAACGAGTTTGGCCACATTTCATCCGAGTGCAAAAAAGAGAGGAAGAAAGATAAGAGGAATAATAAAGGTATCAATCTTATTGATGAAAAGAAAAACTGCCTCGAGTTCAAAGAGGTTAGTTTGGGTCAGCAGAAACTTCAGGCACTTATCGACTGTGGCAGTCCTTATAACCTACTGCGACAAAACATCTATAAGACCATGGGTTCCCCAGGATTGAAGAACACGGATCTTGTTTTGAAATGATTCGGTAATGGTTTTGTTGCTCCTCAAGGTTACTTCACAACAGTCGTTGAGGTAGACGAGCTGGAGTTCCAAACCAACGTGTATGTTGTTTCTGATGATACTATGGAGTGGTACATGGTTATTGGTAACGATCTATTGGATCAGGGTGAGGTCATCCTGAGCAAGCAAGGAGTTACCATCAAGAAACTAGAGGTCCCAATGATGTTGATCAGGTTAGCCGACGAACAGGAATTGGATATAGAGAACTGCGTTGATGAGGAAAAAAGGGAACAGATCCAGGATTTGGTAGCGAGATATGTACCAAAGAAGACGAAATCTACTGATGTCAAGATGAAGATCACATTGAAAGAAGAAAACCCGATATTTAGCAGGCCCAGACGAATGGCACCGCTTGAGAACGAGTTTGTCGATGAGCAAGTCGAGGCGTAGCTGGAGGAAGATATCATAGAACCGAGTCAATCAGAATATACATGTCAAGAGGTGATAGTTAAAAATAAAATGAAAAAAGCGACTTTGTACTGATTTTCGTCCAGTGAACTCAATCGTGGTCAGGGATCTATTTCCCATGCCAGTTATAGAAGATCTTCTGGACAAGTTACAGGATGCTACGTTGTTCTGCACCTTGGATTTCAGGAACGAATTCTTTCACGTGGAAGTCGAAGAAGGAAGTCGACGATATTTGTCATCCGTAACGCGTTCTGGAGAGTACCAGTACAAAAAAGTCCC
The DNA here is from genome assembly GCA_946902985.2 of Meconema thalassinum. Lineage (NCBI taxonomy): Eukaryota > Metazoa > Arthropoda > Insecta > Orthoptera > Tettigoniidae > Meconema > Meconema thalassinum. Next base: position 309,733,689 of record OX336393.1, on the reverse strand, counting down.
ATTTGGATTTACCAACTCACCTGCAGTCTTCCAACGCTTTATTAAAGCTGTGCTCTGGGAGTTAATCCGAGAGAACATAGTGTTTACCTATATGGATGACTTAATCATCCCAGCGAAGGATGACGACAAGGCACTGCTACGATTGAGACGAGTGTTAGAATTAGCTGCAGAGTACGGGCTGGAAATCAACTTCGAGAAGTGCCAGTTTCTGAAGAGGAGGGTACAGTTCATTCGATGCACTATTCAATGTGGGCAGATTCAACCCGCCACTGAGAAGGTCCTTGCTGTACAAAACTTCCCGGAGCCAAAGACGATCGCTGCGCTGCAGAGCTTTCTTGGATTGATTGGCTATAGTAGAAAATTTATCCCAAATTTATCGATTGTAGACAAACCACTGAGCGATCTGTTGAGAGGTAAGCCGGATTCAAGTTTGGCGAGGAACAACGGTGTGCATTTGTTGAGCTCAAACGTTTTCTCGCCTCAGAACCTGTGTTGAAGATATACAATCCGAAATACGAGACGGAGCTGCACACTGACGCCAGCAAGAGTGAGTATGGCGCTGTGTTGTTGCAAAAGTACCCAGAGGACAACAAACTACATCCAGTCTCATACATGAGTAAAATGACGACGATACAGGAAGAAAAATACAGCAGTTACGAGCTCGAGATCTTAGCTGTGGTGAATGCATTAAAAAGTATAGGGTGTACTTGCTTGGAATTCCGTTCAAGATCGTGACTGACTGTATGGCATTCCAAAAGACAATGCACAAAAATGACCTGGTCCCACGAGTAGCTAGATATGATATGGCCTTGGAGGAGTTTGACTATACCATCGAACACCGAACTGCAACCAGGATGAAACATGTCGACGCCCTGAGCCGATGTCCAGCAGTGATGTTTGGATTCCCTGATGGCCTTTCAGCGAGGATCAAAATCGCCCAGAGAAAAGACGAGGGATTGACAGCGATAAAAGCGACACTGGAGAAAGGGCCTTACGAAAACTTCATCGTCAGAGATGTACTGCTGTTTAAATTTGTTGACGGGCGAGAGACGTTGGTGATCCCGCGGGCAATGCACCATGAAATCATCAGAGCTGCAAATGAGAAGGGACACTACGCTGATAAAAGGACTGAAGAAGACGTGAAGCAGGAACATTATATTCCAGACTTGGCCAACAAGGTGAAAACGAGTCATGGCCAACTGTGTGAAGTGTCTGGTGGTTAACAGGAAGGCAGGCAAGAAAGAAGGTTGGTTACATCCGATGTTCAAGGAGAGTGTGCCATTGCACACCTACCACATGGATCACATTGGACCACTTAAGTCTACACACAAGGGATTTGGACACATCTTCTGTGTAATAGACGCCTTCACGAAGTTCACCTGGCTTTATCCTGTGAAAACTACCAAATCGTCCGAGACGATTGAAAAGATGGAGTTTCAGAGGACGAACTTTGGAAACCCAGTTGAAGTGATCACCGACAGTGGGCCATCGTTCACCTCCCATGAGTTCCAGGACTACTGCAAATCGCAGGGTGTCAAGCACGTCTTGATCACAGCTGGACTGCCAAGAGCCAGTGGTCAAATCGAGAGAGTCAACTCAACTGTGACCAAGATCAACGCTAAGCTTAGCATTGACGATCCGACAAAATGGTACAAGATTGTACCAACCGTCCAACGAGCTATCAACTCTACGTTCCAGAGGAGCATCGGAATGTCACCTTTCGAGTTGCTGACAGGAGTCAGAATGCACAACCAAAATGATCTACGTATAGTGCAACTCATCGATGAGGAGCTGATTGATTCGTTCAACGAAAAACGTGATCAGATGAGAGAAGATGCAAAAAAAGCAGATAGAAAAGGTACAATCTGAAAATCGTGCTGAATTCAACCGACGACGTAAGGAGCCTAAGAAGTATCAGGTTGATGACCTGGTTGCCATCAAACGCACTGAGATCGGTCCACATCTGAAACTAAAAACCAAAAGTCTAGGACCTTATCGAGTGACTCGAGTTAAACTCAACGACACATATGACGTCAGCAGAGAAGAAGACCATGCCGGACCAAGAATCACATCGTCCTGTGCGGAGTTCATGAGGCCCTGGCCGGGCGGATCTTCTTCATCCGGGTCGGATGAGGATCAGGACGGCCGAATGTGGGAGCCGGATGAGGATCAAGACGGCCGAGTATGGGATCTAGGGGACGCAAGAGTAAGCTCAGCGCCATTGTCTGAGAACAAAAAGAAGAGAAGCAATATTCCGAGTTCCGATGAGCCGCGAAACACATTCCTCATTTCTATATATTGTATTCTAATAGGTTTCTTTGTTTAAATAAATAATTCAGTTCTATATTCGATGCATGTGAGTGTCATGATCTGGAAACCGTTTCCCACACTAATAATTACCTAAACATTTGTCTGAAAGAATTTTTGATCTGACCCACCATTACGCCAAGGGATGAGAAAAATTATTTCGGAATTAAAGAAAATGCCAAGTGCCATCAGAGGTTACCATGGCAACGCTTCTAAATTGATGAGTGATGAGCTATCAGAGGTTGCCAAGACAACGCCATTGCACGAGATCACATTCATTTTTCCATCTGACTCTGTGGGAAGCGACTAACTGGTAGCATGCTGAACTTCTATGCCCAAGGTCGCTGGTTCAAAGCCGGCCAAAGTCGTCGGATTTTCTAAGAGCGCTAAAAATCCCTCAGCATGCTTTTATTTGGAGGGGAATTTCCAACGTTCGTTGCAAGTTGCTGGTTGCGGTGGCATGTATTAGCCAAGTTCACAGCTAGGTATCGTTGACGTTAGTATATGGTACAAAATTAGGAACTACTACTTAAAATTGACCGTCTGCAGACCCTACCTGAATTACAGACTAATACAGTCATCACAATTAACACCGTTTATCAGACAGATTCTACACACACCCAATGTACGCGGGGTTACATGACCACGTTGTCACAGCCCCTAAACTGAGGAACCAACCAACATCTCTGCGGGAGATAAAATTTTGCGTGAAGAAGTAACAGACTGTTAGATAGTTACACATCAGTTCCAAACCTTGCATAAGGACATTGTGATCACAAGTATAAACATGAACCCCAAATGACAAGAAGGTTACCATCCACATAAGACAATAAAATGATAAAAATATGCATACAAAAACGAAAAAAAAGTTAATTAACCTCCAATTGTAAAATACTTTCTTGCAAGAAATGAGGTCTGATCCTCCTACGAAAGCCTGCATAATTTGCCTATTATAGTCTATCCCCCAGTTTGCCCGGTGAAATCTACCTCCGCCTTCCGGCGTACCGAGAGGAATATTTTTATATCCTCTTTGCTTCGTCCATCACTGCTTATTTTGCTTCCTAAGTAACTCCTACTTCAGCTTTTCACCTGCCGATTTGACGTCCATAGTGGTTTCTGATTTCTTTCGGCTGCATTCCAATATAAGATAAGGTAACTAATATTAGGGTAGCACGAATGATTGTTGGGACAAATAGATGGGGGCAATGTCAGGAGGGTACTCGAAAAATAAAGAGATAAAGACTAACAAGGAGAGATCGCCATGTGGTTTACTAGAAAAGTGTTCAAATTTGGTGGGTTTGTTCTTCATAAAAGAATATTTTACCCCTGTTTGAGCGTTTTTTTGCGAATGGGCCTTAGTGTGCTCAAAATTGAACGTTTAAAATCAATCCTCAAACTTTTGCAGTCTTATTCCCACACACGTACCCGGCTCATCTCCGTGGCGTAGTCACTCGTGCGTTGGCGTTGGAAATGGAAGTTACCGTGATCAGAACCTACCTTGATCTTTTTAAATCATTTTCTTTATCTTTCTTTGACATTTTTTTCTCTTATTTTATACTCGCTTGCTGAGCCCAAGGTTGCAGATTCGAAACCTGGCGCAGTCAGCTGGCATTTGAGGGTGCGCAAATGCAAGGGAGCCGTGTCCGTACATTTACTGGCACGTTAAAGATCCCCTTCGGGGCAAAATTCCGGCACCCCGGCGTCTCTAAAAGCCAGTGTAGTTAAAAGGGGCGTAAAACCAATAACATTATTATTATTATTATTATTATTTATTCTTATTTTATATTTGTGGTACAATATTTAAGTCGGCAGATTACATGAAGTGCTTTATTATTTGTTGTTGCTTTTTCTATTTACAATATTAATAAATTAATATTTACGTTATTGTTTACATAGAGAAATTTTAGCTTGATGGTGGAGCAGAGTGGAGCACAGGGAAGGGCTCTTGCGTTTCTGCAGTAAACTCGGCGCAGTGCGAATGAACAACACGTTCAATCGTCACAGACGAATAATGATGTTAAAATATTGTACATAGCTCCAAAACCGAAGAGACCACAGCAAATACATTATAGAAAACACAAAAGACAATAAGGGATGTATCAGTAAAAGAAAAAGGAAAGCGCTGACCACGGTCCGACTCGAACTCGAAACCTTCAATTCCCCACGCCAACGCGCTAGCGACTACGCCACGGAGACGAACCTGGAATTTCTACAAAAGTTTGAGGATTGATTTAAAACGTTCGAATTTGAACACACTCATTGGCAAAAACGCTCGAACAGGGGCAAAATATTTTTAATGAAGATCAAACCCTCCAAATTTGAACGTTTTTCTAGTAAACCGCATGGCGACCTCTCCTTGTAAGTTAGAAATTAATACGTTAGGTGGAGGCTGTTTGTGTGAGCCGACTAAGATGGTAGGGGCATGTGAAGAGCATGAGGGAGGAGAGATTACCTAGAAGGTTAATGGGCTTGGCTATAGAGGGTAGGAATAGCAGGTGTAGGCCTAGGAGGCGATGGTTTGGCATAGGGCTTAAGGTGACACTATTTCTGGTGATCTTTTGGGTTCTCAACATGTTGAATTATTACAGGAAGTTTGTTTGGAACAAAAATGCTTATATATTTACGAGACATGGGATTTTGAAGTTTGTCAATCAAACATCTACCAATTACTTTTGCTGGCATTTCTTTCACAGCCATTTCCCACAACTTCCATTTTTATCCACTATCTCAGAGAGTACTGCAACGATCTACTTGAAATTTTCACAGTATCTTTATATGCATAAGTGCAATAATCTGACCTAGAATAACAGCTCCAGTATTTATGTAACTTCAGAGAAAAAGCTTTGCACGATATGCCGGCGTGTAGCTTACGAGTCCTGATACGTATGTCAAGTGCTGTATAAGAGTAGCAGGGCTATCAACTGGCCAATGTTTATGCGTATGTTCAGTGTTATATATAATATGTCTGCGTTTATCATAAGAATTTCAACACGAGGAGTCTAGAAGTTAAGAGAAATCCTTGTTTTTGCAATATAACTGATTGAAAGGTACAATAAGTTGTTTTCTCAGGATAAAGGGAACTACCGTGGTAATGTAAAAATTGGAACTCAGGGCCGGTTTTACAATGTCCAGATATCTCTCAGTTTCAGATAAATCACACTATCAGTCACTAAGTGCGTTCTACAATATTCAGACATGTTACTGATATGACTATCCTAGAGATGCGTCGCAGAATAAACTAACCCGCTCCATGAGAGGCTGATAAGTCTGTATCTGGTAGATTAAAATGGCGAATCAACGATGAAAACACCAAAGTCCATAAATACTCTAATTCACATTTTGGAAAGTAATTTCGTGCCAGTTCAACACATAACTTCAGTTTTATGTTATTTGTGCTAATTCGAAAGTGTCATTTAGTGCTTGGATAAGATTTATTCCCTTGCTACCGGTACTGACATACGGTAACCACTGCATATAAACAACGAGAACGATGTAAAGCCTACAGAATTTTTGATATCTTAGATCAATATCCTAATTTAGCCTACCAATGCCCTGTAATTACTCTGAAACTAGGTACCGGTACCGATACGGTACCGAATGCTGCGAATATGTATCAAACCATACTTTGCTCTCGAAAATATTACGATACGGTACGTAGGTTATGTTTCTTGTCATGTGGCATGACATGGCATGTATTGTGTTAAGTGGTAAGCTAGTGAGATACGGTACAGAATACTTCAAGCTAGGCTATTCATTCCGTTTCATTTTAATGTACGGCATATATCAAGCTGTTATAGGCCTATTCCAGAGATTTTGACTAACGAACGCATATTAATTCGGTCATTCAAATTTAACAAGCTAGGTTAGGCCTAAGTATGAATACCGTATGCCATTTGTTTCATTCGAAAAATCATGATAGCTTAAATTTTTCTTGTTAATACGAATATGTAACCCCATCCGCAGTTTCCCATTTTCATTTCCAGGCAAATGCCGGGATAGTACCGGTAGCCTACCTTCTAATAGGCCACGGCCGTTTCCTTCCAATTCCTTACCCAGTGCCATTCATGTAATGTCTTATTAATTCCTCTCGTGAGGATGGCATCAGGAAGGGCATCAAGCCGTGAACACTATTGCCATATTGAAACTCATCCCCGAACCCAAAGAAATTGGAAAAGTATGGGTGTAGGGTGCCAAGGAGGCAACATATTGAGGAGGGGGATGACTCTGATGTCCATAATCACCACCACCTGGTGGCAAGATACTAAAGGGAGGATGACTCTGATGTTGAAAACAATCACCACCACGAGGTGGCAAGGTACTGAAGGGTGGGTGACTCTGATGTTGAGAACAATCAATGCCAGCAGGTGGTAAGTTACTGAAGGGACGATGTCTCTGATGTTGAGACAAAGTTATTAAAGGGGGGAAACCAGTGATGTTGAGACAACCACCACCGTTGGGTGGTAAGTTATGGAAGGGGGGATGACTCTGATGTTGAGACAATCACCACCATCAGGTAGCAAGATACTGAAGGGTGGATGACTCTGTTAAGAACAAATATCACCACCAGATGGCAAGATAATTAATACATTTCATCAAATTGAGTATAAGGCTACTCTTGTCCTCAGTCCATTATACAAATAACCATGCTCTTAAATATTCTGGCGAGTGACAGTAATCAATCATATGAACTGACAAGCTCCAGAGTTCAAAAATAAGTACCGGTAGGCTGCCATATGGAGCCATCATCTATCAAGTCTAACAGAATTCCCCGAGCCTCTTTAACAGTCTATCAGCTTTGCAGTAAACCTCTTTCAAGTCATCCACACATGACCACATAATCTGTAATTATTATTCTTTAGCATTGTTTCATCTATTTCATTTGTTCCTAGAAACTTCTCTTGCTGGTACTTTCCTGGTACGGTACTTTATTTACTGGTATCTCATCTTTTACTGTTGTTTCCTGTATCAGGATTTGGATCTTTCTGAGGATTTATTCATTAACCTAGCTGTGCTATAACTTACAGGCTTTAGTTAATACAATTTTCTTTTCCAATCAATTTAGATGGCAAAATTATTTTGAAACACTGCAAGAATATAAATCAGATTGCCCCTACCTCTCAACTATAGGTATTTTTCTGAGCCATTACCCCTACCCCCTCTAATAGGGGCTGATGACCTCAAGGTTCCACCCTTTAAAACTATCACCAGAACGTAGAAAAAATATTTCTGGAACCCTCATCTAAAGTGAAGGAAATCCTTATATGAGATTGTATTATCCTTGTTGAACCTCACTTGTTTATCCCTCTCAATATAAGTATGATACCGTACCTAAAGACAAGGCAAAACATAAACTGTTGATGAACAAATTGATTTTCTTTACTTGGCAGTTGTCCTCAATTGTTTTCATCTTACCTATAGGCAACTGGTCTCTCCATACCCCTTAAACTGCTCATCTAACCAAGCTGAGAAATGTAAGGCCACAGGTTTTTGGGTGAAAATAGTTGTTTGAAAATTGGTCCAGTTGCACAGGATAAATTAAGGAGAATGGAATTTTTTAAAATTATTGCTGCACAAGTCTAAACTGTGCATGAAGAGGCATAACGTTGTGTACAAAAATCCTTCATTTCTCAACATATACATGGCTGAGTGTTGGTTGGTGTATGAAATGCCAAAGCAAATGTTAATAGATGTAATATCTGCCATGTAGACCAGTTTCCAGACTGAAGACAAATGAAATTAAAATAGAGCAGGCCTAATTGCAACAGGTTTAATTGTATATACTGTATTTTGAACAAAAATGGCGTGCAAGAATATCAGGTCTTGTGTGGTCAGCAGAAATACTAATGTGATAGAATGCACAGATTTTAAAGTAAAGTAGACCTATGCTACATCACTGAACTGTAGTGAAGTGTTAAAAGTCAGTCTTGAGATAAGGGAAGGATATACGGTGATGTGCAGCGTTAAACAGTGCAGTTTCTCTGGTGGTGCAAGAAGAGAAATATGTGTCTCTTAAATATCCAGTACATAATCATTATAAAAAATACCAGCAGCTTGATGCACTGGTACTGCAGTGAAACTTGGGTCAGTATATTCGTCCCATTACATACTGTACGGTAGGTATTATTCATGACTCACTACAGGTACTTCCTTAATATTATCGATGCTTACTATCAAATACCTTTATTGGCTACTAAGCTTTTGGGGTTGTAACGCTGGGATGGTTCCTATCTTAATGACTCCTTCCCAATGCTAGCCATAGTTAGAAAAAAAATGCACTACTGCAGACACTCCTGTATTAAAATAGGGTACTGTTAAAATAGAAATGACATGAATGGGACTTTAAAATAAAATAAGCCTTATGTCCATAGTTCCAAATGCATTTCACTTTAATAGGAACATGTTTGAGTATATAGGCAGGGGCGGATCTAGGAGAGGGCGAGGAGGGCGACCACCCAGGGCCCCGCGGTCCAGGGGGCCCCGTGCCATGGATTGTTTTAAATTTAATTATACTCTTCAAACTAATTTATAATTAATATTCTTTTATCAGTGCAGCTATGACCTCCCGTGACCGTTGAGCAAGTTTAGATTTCAGTGAAATGATGGAAGACTTCAGCCGGGAAAAAAAAGTCGCAAAGTAATATTTTAATATTTCATAGTTTACTTAATCTTCTTCAAGGGGACTTACAGGTTTCTTTCATATTATTAAAAATATATTGTAAACATTCTTTATTTTATTATTATTACAAAACTATTTTCCATTTGATTTGATATTCTTTTTTATTTCCTATTGTTGTGGGCCCCACCTTATCATATCGCCCAGGGCCCTGCAAGGCCTGTATCCGCCACTGTATATAGGCCTAACCATATCTGACCTAACCAGCCCCCCGAGAGAAATTCATCACACGTTTTATAAGAGGAAGTAATGGGTGGAAATTATTGTGCTGGATAAATTGAAGAACGTACAAATGACATGCACACAATAGTTATTACGAAATCGAATGTAGATTAGATATTTGGAATGATCACCAAAGAAAGTTGGTTTATTTCAAATATAGAAACACATTCATGTGTAAGGCCAAATTACCGTAATTCATTCCTAGTTCAAAGCCAGAGGAAGGTGGAATTAATGCTCACTCTGTCTAGAATTCTAAAAAAGAGCTGTGTGAACTTAAAATACAATTGTTTAAAGCACTCAGGGTAGTTTCAAGAATCAAGGTAGGCTACCAAGCCTAGGTCTACGCTGTTGGTGGAGGTATGAGTTTTATTCTCTCTATGTCTACTACTTGAGCTTCTAGTGACAATTCAAGAATTGAGGTAGGTTATAGACAAGCATATCAATGAAGAACACCTACAAATGCAACATCAGGATTCTTAAGACACCAAAGGTGGCAACTTTTTTCTCCCTAATGGCAAAGACCTCGTGCGAATGGCGATATTTTAGCTGCTAGTGCCCCTAGCGGCAACTCGCTCACTGAGTCCGTAGGAGTACTGTGTGTGATAGTTCGTGCTGGAGAACCGAGTCGGACAGTAAAATAAGTTATTTAATGATGAAATGTCGTCATCCACGGACATTTATCAGGGTTTGGGGAATATTCGGAGGGATGCGTCGTATTTTACAGCCTCTCAGCTTAAGAAAGGCGGTAAGCTTATCTTGAAATCAAAGTTGGGAGAAGACATAATATTATACAGTTTGTGTTTGCGAGAAACTAGCATTAATCAACCATCTAATGCTGTTAAATTTGAGTTGCAGTGCCTTACGTTGTGCACTGTTAATCATATATATTACCGTAATTTAGAAGAGTATTATCAACGTACAACTTTACTTTTCTCTTTCCCATAATTATTTTAAAATATGTATTTAACAGATTAATTGCAATAAGAAATCTCATTCCCTGAGTGTGGATGTACCTAGGTAAACCATGTCTTTCAAAATGTATCCTTTGTAGGATTAAAAAGAAATTACGAGAGAGATTATTTGAAGTCTTCCTTCCTGCAACAATGGGAAAAACCTAAGAACGTTGGGAGGGTCAGAACACGGTACACTCTGACTTGTGTGGTTACATGTATGGCCGTTTGACTGCAATAAATAAAATAAAAAATAAAACTAAGAGGAGGATGGTTCAATTCCCACTTCAGGTATCCTATAGGCCAAGTTGTTTTTCTTGATTTCCCCAGAAAAATGCCGGGATGATTCCTAGTAACATAGGCTTTTGAACAATTTCTACACACAAACACGGGCACAAATAATGAGCAGGGAACTTCAGGAGTTGCTTATTGCACGAATACTGCGTAGGGGAGCTGGATTTCTAAAAGAACAACCTTGATGCTACTGCAACCCGGACAGAATATTGCTAGGTCAGGACTGTCTCACTCTTACGTAGATTGGGTGTCCTTATTCTTGTTGTGATTGAAGACAACACGTTCAATGTTAACTGTGGTGGTAACATTAAGCTCACCTCAGTCTTATCATCAGGCTTCGGATAATTATGCACTTAAAATGCCCAAATATGCACTAAAAAGTGTCTAAATAAGCACTAAAATATGCATTAAAAATAAACATATATCTGATATCAATCAGTGGTTTATATTACAAGAAGTTATTGTTACATATTAAATATCGCCAAAATAAAGAAAATTACTTACAGTACTACAATAGATTGCTCCAGATTGTCAATAAAATTTAAGAGTCTTGATTACACGTAATCACTGCATGATGTAATAGGTTTTCAAAAACAAACTTGCGCCTATTTTCCCTTAAAATGACTTTGTACTCAGAAAACACTCTCTCCACATCACATGCCACAATTGGAGCATACTCCAACTTAAAGAAATCAGAGACCTCTAGTACCGATGCACTGTCAATTTTGTCTTTGCCTTGGATAACACCACAAATGCTTTTAAGTTTGAGGAGACCGGAATGTTTCAGCACTACATTCTGCAATTTTTTCGAGAAAACTTGATTATTTAGGTTCTTTAGGGATCGACCGACTTCTTCAACAATTCCAATGAGTAGTATATGGGCAACTTTGGAGCAAGCCTACTTCTATGGTTAAATTTAACCATAATGTTATTTATTTTTTAAGATGTTATTTAACCTTAAAAAATAGTTTACTTAACTTATTACTTTTGTGGTCTACCTTAACCTTAACTTACTTTATTTTTTAATCTTGTTTATGGTTAAAGCCATTCATAACATTACCAATGAGCTTTTCAAAACTATGGCTAAAAGTAACCATGCAATTTAATCCAAAATAATGCACATAAATATGGCTAAAATTATTTATAAAACGTAATCAAAAGTTATGGTTATTCTATCTATAAAAACCAGCCATAAAAAGTTATGGTTAACGTATCAATAAAATTACCAATGTTATTTTTAATAAAATATGGTTAAAAGTAACCATAAAAATGACTCTAATATATAAATGACAAAGTTATCCTTACCTCCACCTATAAAACGTAACACAAATTTATCCTACAGACACCTAAAATAATGGCTAAAATTACCAGTAACTTTTTAAAAGAATTAAGGATAGAATAATTGTTAAAATTACCAGTAACTTTTTAAAGAATTATGGATAGCATAATGGTTAAAACAAGGCTAAAATTATCAGTAACATTTTTAGAAATTAGGGATAAAATAATGGTTAAAATAATTCTAAAATTACCAATAACCTTTTAGAAATTAGGGATAAAATAATGGTTAAAACAAGGCTATAAATTCTAGTGACTTTTTAAAGAAATATGATATAGAACAATTGTTTGAAAGTGGAAAATCTTGTTCTAGATTTATCTTATGGTAATAACAACTTTAATAGAATCAAAGACTATGATGTATTTCTGGTGACGACTCACCGCTATTTAAGCGTTAAAGGGTCACAGTTAACAAAATTTTTGCAAAACTCCGACATTTCGGAGAAACCCCCAGGGGTGTTTCGAAGCCAGCGCTGGTTTTTAATTTCTCCTCGTTGTTACCCCCTGGGGATTTTTTCTTTGTTCTTTGTTCTCCTTCTCTCGCTCCTTGAGTGGCCACTCTTTTTTTACTTTGCATCTCTCAGGCTCCCTTATGTGCCTGGAGAGCATTTGCTCTTTAGTCCTCTCTCCATTAATGACTCAGTTATTTTTTAGAAAGGATTGAGTGGGATTCGAACCATAGAAAACGGAGCGCCTCCGCTTCTAAGTGAACAAGTCTCAACAAACCAGACACTTAACCTCCTGAGCTACGAGGAAAGCGATTAAGAAGCGCGTTTGCGATCTTATGAGCTACAATCTGCATGACTAACATCAGCTGATGTGGTGCAATTGCTTATGGCAAGTACAGTGGGAAGAGCATTTATTGTTTGCTAATAGATTGCGCTACACATACTACGTAGTTTTTAGCTTTGCTGCTAGAGCTTTCACTGTGACAAGACCAAGAGCTGGCTTCTAAGAAATAATTAATTCACCAGATCATTTCCATGCGAGCGAGCGGACGGCAAGCTCAAATGACACATACTGCATACTAGTAAGGTTATCTTATCGGCTAGGAGGGTATCAAAGCTAACAGGGTTTCTCGGTCAAGTTCACTGATTACGGATGAATGAGTTACAAGCGGATTATTATTATTAACTTCTTCCTTTTTCTTCTTTTGTACTGTGCTCAGCCGAAACTATTAATTTCTCTACTTGTTCTTCTAATTCCTCCAAGGCGTTACCAATTTCTACACGGTCACTGTCATCACTAACGCGTTTTAAGATCGTTAGTTGCAATATTAGTTTCTCTAATTGTTCTTCTAATTCCTCTAAGGCGTTATCAATTTCCACGTAATCACTGTCATCACTAACGCGTTTTAAGATCGTTAGTTGCAAATTTTGCATCTTACGGTAGTAATTATAGATTATATTTTAATACTGTCAGGCATATAACGCCTGGCAATGGAGGGTGTATTTGAAACAATACCCCGTTTTAAAATATTTGTCAGGCTGCAAGGCATTATATTATATTCGGATTCCATATTTATTAACTGTTTTTTTATCTTTAAATAAGAAAATACTGCAAACTTAATTGCCCTTTCAAATTCAACAAATTTAAACTAACTCTTTTTTTATTCTTACTCTTACTAATTTATTAAAATGAATAACAACTGCTCTCATATTTAAAAGTTTTCAGTAACTATTCCATGCTTAGCATCATAGGTTAAATTCTTTTTACCGTACATAATTATATAAGCAAGCGTATTTTCAGGTATATTGGCATTAAATGTTGCTACCATTTTCATACTGGTTTTCTGAGGTGTCACTACATTTCTACGCCGACTTATATTGATAACATAAATAGGATAAGAAACAATGAACTGTGGGGGTTATAACAACATCATACTTCAGCTCAGTTATACGCTTAAAGTCCCTAAAAGCATAACAGGCATTTAGATAAGTATTAGGAGGATTGATATTCCACATTTCTTCCGGAAACATTTCGTTTCTTCCGTTTTTCATGTAAATATTTTGAAGCTGAACATGATCAAATTTGGAACTATTCATATCTTGGTTACCTTTTCTATTAGTTTGAAACACAACAAAAATAAAATATGGCAGATCAAACTCCATTGAATTGTAGTAATTAGTAATATCTATTTCAAAATTCCTTTTCCCACTTAGGCCTGAAATTTCTTGATTTTGAAGGTCAAAGAATGATATAGGTATTCGTGGTTCTTGCAGTATTTTTTCTCTCAGTTCAAGCTCATAATTTGGTTCGTATTTAACAACAGGAATTTTTATCTCCATTGACTTTACGGTAACTTTTCCTTCCTCCGGGAGAGTTCCAGGTGCATTGCCCCCATCGGGATTCTTAGTCCACCATCTATACAAAGCATCGTTTGCATTTTGACTCCATGTAAATGTAACAGTTAAATCTCCTTCCCACATAATCTCTTTAAAATCCTTAAAAAAGCCACAAAGAAGACTTAAAGGGTACCTTAACTCATTTGATTTTTTCTGCAATTTACCATTATTAAGAAAATTACCTGAATATATCATTTTATCACTATAAGAGGCTGTTAAATTAAACAGAACCGTTGAAGATATATTTGGATGGTCAATTCGATAGATAGTGTGTCCTCGTTTTTTCACGGTTACAGTGCTCCAAAATTGAGTGGGGGTAATTGTCAATTAGCTTTACATTTGACTTTCCTTCATAGTTAGTGTAATCCGTTCCATCAGCATGAGTTACATCGAAAGTAATATACAGGTGCGCATTATTATCAATCCAACCATCACCAACTTTAATATCTATTTCCACGTCCTTGTTTGGCAAATTTAAATTGTTTTTAGTCTTTTCATTTACAGGAAAAGACTGCCACTGGTAACTTTCTACTTTGTTCATTTATTATAAGAAAAATAATAGAAAATTAAATGAAGAGGAAATAATTAACTCATCTCTAAAATTACAGTAACTGTTGCGCCGTTGAAATCTATTACTTCGTCATTTTCATTGGTCACAGTAATTTTTAAATTCTGAATTTTATCGAAAACTGGGCAAAATACAAGATAATTCGGCTCATAAATTATTGGAGCACAAAATTCTAGGGCTGGTTTAAATGATGCAATAATATTCGTTTCACGGTGAAAATGCTCAGAGTCTTTTACAAACATTCCATCCGCTAAATTGAAATGAACGCGGATATTTTCGAACGGAATTATTTTAGGTAAGTTCCGAGCAAGTGTTTTGGTTTTTGGTTCTACAATTTGATTATTAAAACCTAAAACTGAACCAATACTTTCTTCTAGGTCAAAATATATTTTATAATCACTAATTATTTCCAATCTGTTTAGAATTTTATTTTGTTCAATACTAATCTTAGGTTCTTGACTTTGAATAGCTTTTTGTAAGTTTTCTACATTATATTGACCTGGTGGAATAAACATTTCAGTTATCGTACCTGATACTTTTTCATAGTGTACTTTATTGTTTTTTGTTGTAATATTTGGTGTTAGGAAGGTTGAGTAAAACCCTATTAATCCAACTTTTCTAAATTCATCTCGCAATGGAACATTTAACCTTTTCTCTAAAACCGAAGTTTTACCACTTAGTTCAAAAATTCTCTTCATTTATTAATTCATTCATTAATTAATAAAATAAACGAAAATGAGTAAACGAAATGTTGTAGATTGGGACTCACAAGTAAGACTTGTAGAAAAGCAAGTAAAGAACAAACATGGCAAATTATTACCGAATTCCATTCGTTGTGCTATAATAGGCCCCAGTAATTGTGGTAAAACAACCTTAATGATTGACAATTATATTTTGGCACCTGGATGGTTAAACTGGGGAAAAATAAACAACCATTACATCTTCTCTAAAAGTTTAGATCAATCTAAGTATCAACAGTTTATGGAAAAATGTAATAAAATCGAAGAGAAGTTAGGAAAGTCCATTGCACAATTTATTCATGACGATGAAAGCATAATGCCCCTGGATAAATGTGAAGATAGGTCAGTTGTAATTTTCGACGATTTCATACTGGAAAACCAAGACATAGTTCGAGAATATTTTACACGAGGAAGACATAAAGGGATTGACTGTTTTTACTTAGCTCAAACGTATTCAAAAATACCAAAACAATTAGTTCGTGATAACTTAAATTTCTTAAACATATTTAGGCAAGATAATACCAATTTAAATCATATTTATCAAGAATTTGTTGGTGGCGATATGAAATTTGAAGACTTTAAGAATATTTGCAGCAAATGTGGGAATGAGGAGTTTGGTTTTATTACTATTGATATGAATCGCAAAGCTAACGATGGTAAATATAGGAATAAAATTAAAACGTTTCTAAATGTTGGGTAACTACTCCAGGGGTATTGGCAGGTTTTGGGTTGAGTATTCTAACACCAACATCGTTAGCGTACAACGTCAGCGTCAACGTACATCGCTAACGTACAGCGTTAACGTACAGCGTACAACGTCAGCGTTAACGTTCAGCGTTAACATCAGCGTACAACGTACAGCGTCAATGTCAGCGTCAACGTACAGCGTACAACGTACAGCGTACAACGTACAGCGTCAATGTCAGCGTCAAATGTCAAACGTCAATGTTAGCATTAAACGTCATTTTTTAAAATTTCACTTATAATAAAGATGTTTGCGAAATACGATCATAAGGTAGTTCAACAAGCAAGAAGGAATAGGAAGAAATTTGAAGAATTAAAAGACGAATTTCGAATATGGAAGAAGCAGCCTATAACGGAATACGAGAAGTATAAAAAAGAAGATCAACCTGTTATCGATGCTGTTAATGTTTTAGGCAACAAGTTAAATGACATCGGTGAAAATGTTATTAAAGCTATAGAAGAAAATAGAGAAGTGGAGAAGCAATTAATTCCTTACAGAATTGACTATAAAGAAGACTTTCCTTCAGATTCCGAAGGTTCCTATTTCTTGGTTGAATATGATGTCACTGATGAGCAAAAAGAAGCTTTAAAATCGGCAAGAAAGGTCAGAAAGAACTTAGAGTCGCAACTTCAGAAAGAAAAGGGGAGGAGTTTATTTCAAGACGCCGATGAAGAGTATGATAAAAGTGAAGAAAATGTTAAGAGGAAAGGCATAACTGATTATTCTACGGTCCACTTAGGGGTAATAATTTCAAAATATTTACCTAGAATTAGTGACCCTGAATTTGTAATAAGGTATGATAAGAACTATCAGGGTTATTATATAGGTGACTCAAAAGTTGAATTCAGTAATGACGATATTATAATTAAGGGTAAGAATTTTAAAGCTACAAAGGGTTTAATGCTATTTTTAACCTTAAATGATATACCTAACGATGATGAGTATACAGACGAAGACCGCAGCACATATAAGACTATTTTAAAAATTACAAATGCTATGTATCAAAACAATGACCCAAATAGCACTAAACCTAAAAGCAGTGTTGGCAAAAAATATAATACGTTGATAAAGGATATATGGCTTTCAGAAAAAGTTAGTAGAAAAGAAAGAACTGCATCTCTAACCACTCCTCCTAAATCAGGATTTGGTTTTGTAAAAAAATATTCAAAAGCACCGATTGAATATGTGTGGATGGATGATGTAAGGGAATTAATAGACAGATTAATGGTAATTCATGGCGAAGAAAATGCTGGAAACAACGTCTATCACAATGAAAAGGTTGGAATAACGAAGATGCTTACGAGTAAGTTTAATGACTTCATTGTTAATAATCCTAAAGGTATTCCATATCTAATTAGGTTTTTAAATAACATTCCCCATACATTCTGGGAATCTGAAAAACATGGAAAAGGATTAGTTAATTGGATGATTAATAAAATAGGTGAAAATAATATTGACTTAACACTCCCGGGATACAAATTTTGTGGTCCTGGTAATCCATTAGACAAGCAACTAGCCGAAGGTGTTCAGGGTTCTAACCCATTAGACGAAGCATGTAAATTACATGATATAGCATACCGCGACCATACAAAAAGAGCACAGACATCAAGCAGATAAAGAATTACAAAAGGCTGCAAAAGAGAGAATATTCAGTAAAGATGCTAACTAGAGTGAGAGACTAGCAGCTACTGCCGTTACTGGAATAATGTATGGAAAAAGAAAAATGGGAATGGGGTTAGATGAAAATGGTTGGGGCGTCTGAGTATAAATTTGTAAAATTTTTGTTTATAATTTTTTTCATTAAATAAATGAAAGGATTTAGTATTGATTACAACGTTTCCCAAAAAGGGAAACTAAAACCCAAAGCTATTAAAATAAAACTCTCCAACGAAGATCTGAAAAAGCATGACTATCTAGATGAGTACTTGACAGATACTAAAAAAAAGCAGAAAGCAAGAAAAATTCGAAAAGGTGGTAGCTTACTTATAAGTTTGTCCATTCCAATTGTAAAGAAAATATTCGAATATCTCAGTAAGAAGAAAGAAGGTTCTGGAATTAATGAACACCAAGGAGGATTTTTGCCATTAATATTAGCTGCATTGGGTGCCATTGGTTCGCTGGCAGGTGGCGCTGCAGCCATTACAAGCGCTGTTCATAAAAAGCAAAAAGAAGATGCGGAATTGGCTGAACAAATTAGGCATAATCTGGTGATCGAAAAAAAAGACTGGACAAGGTTGTTTGGGAATAACTAAAATTTAAAAAAAAGAGAAATTTCATCGATATTGAGTGATATACTTTCGAACTATAAGCACCCTTTAAGTAATTTCGATATACTTAAAATAATACACGAAATGAACATAAAGCATTTTCGAAATGTTTTTATGATTGATGAACTGCCTACAAAACCTAATGATTGTGAATCAGGAATTGTAAACTTGGATACGTCGGATCATGCAGGTACTCATTGGATTTGTTACTTTAAAAAGGGTAATCAAAAATTCGTCTTTGACTCATTTGGTGGAGATGTTCCTGAAAAACTAGTAAATTATTTGGGAGCTAGCAACCTATTTTATAACGCCGAAAGAATTCAAATGTTTGATGAATATATATGTGGTCATTTATGTGTCCTTGTTTTAAAGTTGTTTTCGAATTTGGGTTCCCCTAATCCCGCTCATTTTAACGAAATTATAGATTTAATAAATGGACATATTTGGAAATAAAATTATAAACGGAGAGAGTAGTTCATTAAATATTAAAGCTATCACAAAGGATGATTTAGAAAAACGATTTTCAAGGCTAGTTACGGCTCTAAATAAACGCCTTAGTGAGCTTTTTTTTGTTTCAAAAACATGGATTGATTTTCAGGGAAAGAGGATAGCGAATATTGAAGATCCAATCAACAATAAAGATGTCGTTAATAAGCAATATCTCTTAGAAAAGCTCAAACCACTTACTACTGAAGGGGACTACTTCACGAAAGAAGAAATAGAAAAATTATTTTCGGAATATGCCACTACTAGTCTTGCACCAGTAGCAACATTAACAGAAAAGATTGACAACTTAGAAAGAAAGGTGTTTGATAGGATAATATTACAAAAGGACCTTTTTGCAGAGAAAGATAAAATTAAGCATATTTTTACATACAACGCAACGATTAGGAAAATTTTTGTTCGTATCGTAGACCCAGATAAAGTATTTACTTCATATACAGATGACGCTATTAAAACAGTATTAGACGTTTATATTGCACGTTCCAAAGAAGAAAAAATTATGGTAGATACTAGTAAGCCCTTCAACGTTAAATCTGGTGATACTTTATGCTTCAAAAATAAAATGGACAGCGTAATTTTAAAACTTCCAATAAATGTTAGTGTGACGATGTTTGGTGAAGTAATACTTGATGCATATGAACCTCATCCTGATGAATCGGTCGAATAACACTAATGTTAAAATGTTTTAGTTTTTAATGGAGAAAATATCCTTTAAAAACAGTCTAATGTAACAGGTTTTTATACAACATCTCTATTGTTCCTTTAAGAAGATCAGGAGTAAATGGAATATTGAAATGGTTTCTCGAATAGCTAATTTTTATTTGTTCTTTCATAAGCACATACAACCTTACGCTATTAGGATCATTATATTTTTCATAAACTATCTCACAATCGGGGTGCCGCCTGCACATTTATTTGATTGCTTGATTCACCTGTTGTCTCTGCGCCCTTATTGCATAGTACCTGTACTTTTCGTTTGGTTCATGCTTATCTATAATAAGCAGACAATTATTCTTACTAGTTTTAAGTGCAAGAGGTGTGGCTAATGGGGTAAGAGATTCGTTTTCTGCTTCCTTTATTTGAAGTTTCTGCATTAACCCAACTAGTTGGTTCTTATATTCTTCTTTAATTTTGTATTCTCCGTACTTTCGAATTGATGGAAGGACTTCTTTCGTTACCCATTTCTTAAATGTTTTAGCTTCCTCTTTTTTAGATGATAAAATAAGCGAATACAACCCAGATTCATTAATGAATATGGTTTGAGGATGTGCATTTTTTAACCCCGCCAAAACGTCGGGGTTATTTAAGGTATTGAATGTACCTTTGTCTTCAATTGCAACGTGTTTTCGAATTGCTTTATCTGTATCTCTATACTCCAATATTAAAGCAATATCTTTAGCTTTAAACCATGAATCGTTATTTTCATCAATAGCAATAACCACTTGTTTGCTATTATAGACAAGTTTGCTGTTCAGAATATCGGTAATTGATTCCATTTATTATATATAAAATATAAATATAAATATAAATATAAAAAGTTAATTTCTTCAACAAAGGGTAGACCCTTGTTTCTTGTAAGTTAGTTTGCGTTCTTCAATGTTGGGTGTCTGAGTAAACCAATGCTTATTTTATAATTAATTTTAATTAATTAATTAGTTAATATAATAAATGAATAATCACATTTGGTGTTTAAAGTGCAAAACGTTTACTCAAACACTGCATCCTCACACCATTTCGACAAAAAATGGTCGAACTAGAATCGAAGGTTTATGTTCCGAGTGTGGGAGTAAGAAAAGCAGGTTTGAAAAAAAAAAGTTAATGAGAGTGTAGAAATAGGGGGTTCTACCCAAATTAGAGAACCACCCGTTAGCATTCGGGAGGAAATTATAAACGAAATTCATAAACCCATGAGGAAGAATTTTCCGAGAAGGAGGGTTACAACTCACGGCATTGATGACATTTGGCAAGCGGATTTGGTAGAAATGGACTCTGGAAAAATAAAGGGGATATCGAAGCTTAATAAAGGCTACAAGTATTTGTTAACAGTCATTGATGTATTTTCAAAGTATGCTTGGGGTGTACCAGTCAAAGATAAAACGGGTAAAAGTGTTGCTGAAGCGTTTGATGGTATTTAAAAAAACAGAAAACCCAAAAATCTTCAAACAGACAACGGTAAAGAATTTTACAATAAAGAATTTTCAAAATTGATAAAAACATTTAATATCAATCATTATTCGACTTTTACTGAAGTAAAAGCTTCAGTTGTAGAACGATTCAATAGGACTTTAAAAGAGAAAATGTGGAAGCAGTTTGATATTCAAGGAAACTACTGCTGGGTTGGCATTTTACCAAAGTTAATTAAAGGCTGCAATAATACGACGCACACAACTATAAATATGAAGCCAAAAAACGTAAACAAAGCTAATGAAGAACATTTGTTGAAAACTGTTTACACTGTAAGCGTAGGAGCGGAAGAAAAAGCGAAATTTAAAGTTGGTGATCAAGTCAGAATTAGTAAACTAAAAGGTATATTTGAAAAAGGATACACAGGAAATTGGTCGACTGAAATATTTGAAATAAAAGATATCGTTTATTCCGACCCTATTACGTACAAATTGAAAGATGTAAATGCGGAAGAAATAAAGGGGAACTTTTATGAGCAAGAATTACAGAAAACAAAGTATCCAGAGGCATATATTGTTGAAAAAGTTTTAAGAAAGAAAGGAAATCGGGTATATGTCAAATGGTTGGGTTTTGATAATTCTCACAATAGCTGGGTTAGTAAAGAAAATGTTATATTATAATATTTCTGTATATATAAATGGACGCCCGAGTAAAGCGAATAACCCTCTCTTTCTTCCTGTGTTTACTACATCCTACTGAAGATGTAGAAGTATTTATAAATCAGTTGTCTGAGGATAGTATAGATTATCTTTTTGAACTTAATGGTGATGACATAGATAGCTGTTACAATTTTCATAAAGCTACGAAGGAATTCTTAATTTTACGTTAATTTTGGTATTTGATTTTAATGGTTAGTAACCATTAAAACCATTAATTTTCTACTAAAAATTTGTCGGGGTGTTACGAAAATTTAAGATTTTTTTAAAAAGAATTCAAGATTGTGCGCTTTGTGACCACCATAGACTTTTTTTGTGCCTTTATATATCATTTTCAGGCCTATCATTTTCTTTTTTTCCTTTCTACAACTTAGCACCTTGTTGTATTTGTCAGGCAATATAACCTTAAATTCACTATCAAGTTCTAGAAAAGATTTATTTCCATATTTTGTATTTATACCTTCTGCATTCGTTATAAGGTATTCGTTCCCTATTTCTAACTCACTGAGCTTTTTAAACGTCTTTTGTTCGTTGATGCTGTTGAGCGTCTTGAGAAATTGATTTACTTCCATTTATTACCTATAAAAAATATTTTAATTTTTAAAATATTTAATATAATTATTTTATTTCCTCTAGTTGAGCTACAGTATTTTTCAAACTCTTTATTACTTCCATAAACGAAGATGACCTTTTCGGACAGTCTATGCCAATCATTGAAAGATCAAATTTTTGAGCTTTAACCAAAGAATTCGTGAATTCATTGTATTGATATACTTGTCTACCTTTAAAAAAATACAGCATTCCGTTAATATATCTAAAGGCTGAATCCATTGCAGGCGGTAAACCAGGAAAACGTCTTGATAATATGCCATGTTGCTTGGGTTTAAAGCTGCATTCGTCTATTTCCGAAAAGAAAGCGTCATTGTAAAACATATAAGTGTGGCCTGAGTAAGTGTTTAACAACGCATGAATTATTGTATCTGGTCTGATGTTCCACATGGACATGGCTTTTGGATAACCATTTACCAATATTAAGCTCGGATAATCCATCATGTAGATTTTGTTGGCAATAATCATAACGATATCACCAGAGGGTCTTTGATAAACGACTGTAATAGTTTTAAAATCTTGAGGTAAGAAGGTTAACCAATCTGTAATAAACTGGGGTCGTTTGTTTTTTAAGCCTGTTGAGTTATCAAGATCTAAAAGCCAAAACCATTTTTCATAAAAGACATACATTAACTGATTAACAATTAAAATAGTGTTAACATTCAAATCACATAAATTGGGCTCTGGCTTTGGTGTATCTGGAGTTGGTGTTCTATCTGGTACGTTAGGCTCTGTGGCTTTACCATATAAACTTTGAATAGCTAAAATGTCATCTTGATGTAGCTCTTTTTGATTGTTAGCGTATGCATACATAATAACATCTGGATTGTTTGAATGAGAAATACCTAAGGCATGGCCTATTTCATGTAGTATAACAGAAAGTAAATTTGTTTGATATTGAGGAGTATTAGCATCGGTATTTAAATACCAAGATTCATCTTGATCGATATGAATTTCAGTAGGTGAATTAATGCTATTTGGGTAATTTGCATGAGCCAAAACTCCACCTTTTCCATCAAATCCACTGAAACATTGCCCACTTATTTTGTGATTTCTATGAGGGCTACCACGTTTATTTGATATAATTATATCTGGATTCCTCAAATCGTTCTCAAATGAGAGATCTGTATGTTTTTTCCAAACATCGAAAGCGGCTCTAGCTACACTTTGCATTGCTTGATTAGCTAAAGCATAATGCCATTTTATATTTTTATTATTCCATTTATACCGCCGAGTAGTAAAATTTATATCGTCATCGGTGATACCACATCGCGATGTATTCATTAATTGTAAAGTACATTCATCTAAATTACCAGTGATATCGAGATTGTAGTACTCTTGGAACAATTTTAAAGCATATTGGAAAGTTGTTTCATTTACTTCTGAAATTTCTTGTTCGTCTATAGTCAAGTATCCAAAATTACGCAGATAGTTGATAGAAAATTGATTCTGATTTTCATGAGATATTATTTCTAATTGAACCTTTGTTAGGGTAACAATTATAATGCAAAATGTAATTATTCTGTTCATTTATTTATATAAATATTTTACTATCATTTCTCTCGACCCCGAAAGAGTAATGTCTTATAATTATTTTTATTTAAAAAAATGAAATTTTTAATTAAGAAAAGTTATATAATAAATGGATACAGCATTAGAGAAGAAATATAACTATGCAGGTAAACACTGCAACAAGTGTGGTGTGGACATCAGTTATACTAACTGGGCCAGGCACTTTAAATCAAAGGGTCATATTAAAAATGACCCTAACAATGAAGAGAAGAAGGCAGAGGTTAAGCAGGAGGTAACATGCAAGAATCTTCGGGGTGTAGCCAAAGAGTACAACCTTAGAGGCTATTCAAAATGGAACAAATCACAACTTATTGAAGCTTTAGACAAGGTCAGTGATATTTTATACAAAAGGAACGATTTGGAAAAGCTCACGGTACCACAACTCAAAAAGATCGGAAGAAGTAAAAATATTAAGGTGACTGTTAGAATGAGGAAACCGGAAATCATAGAATCTATTTTAAAGACCCAAAATGCTGTTTTTCGTAATAAGGTAGCCCAAGAGCTAAGCTTTCACGAAGACCTAATACAACCACCAAAAGAAGACCGGAAACCACCATACACCATAACAGAAACCACGCCAAGATTTATTAAGAAATTTAATGCCACAGAAGTAGATTACACTATAAAAATTGAAAAGATTATGGAAGTTGAAAACGCCATCAACGCAATGATTAAACTGGCCAAAGAGAAGGGCAACTACAAAAAAGGAGACAAGTTAACTATAGTAGCAAGCAACCCAAATTTCCATCATGACATTTCAACTGTTGTTCAATCAAATATCAACGCCAGGTCCTTCATGAACCATATAGCCAAAATTCTATCTTCAAACGAAAACCTAAATATCACACAAACCAGGTTCAATATCAAGATAATAAATATACCAAAAGGCCAAGGTAAGTCTAAAATCATAAATCTAGCAGATGACGTAAGGACCAAGAGATGTATCACACAAATAAAGAACAGAGATAATTTATGTTGCCCTCGGGCCATAGTCACCGCTTTGACGTACCACTCAAATGAAGTGCTAGGTAGGCAACTGAGTGCAATGGAAATAAAATTAGTTAGGCAAGGCAGACGCATTCAAACAGAGTTAACTGAAGAGTTGTGCAAGAAGTTAGGAACCTATAACGAGGAAGGTTTCCCTTTAGAGGATATAAAGAACGTAGAAAAAATATTACAAGTTCAAATAAAGGTTGTCTGTGCCGAAAATTTTAATTCAGTTATATACTCAGGTAAAGAAAGAAATACCAAAATTTATCTATACAAAAACGGGAACCATTTTGATGTAATAAACAGTATGAAAGCTCTCTTGGGAAGCTCGTATTATTGTGATGCTTGTAATACATCTTACAACAATAAGGATAAGCATAAGTGCAATAAAAAAGTAAAGGCATGTATACTGTGCACGAAACCAGTACACTCTCCCGAAAATAAAGCTAAAGTTTACTGTAAGAAGTGCAATAGATACTGTTATAACCAGGATTGTTTAAACCATCACTCTGAGGTATGTAAGATAGCTTACAAGTGCAAAGGCTGCAATAAAATATGCTTAAGGGAAGATGCACAAGCTAGCTGTTGCCTTGCTAAATGTAGTAAATGTGATACTTTTGTAAATTATGAAGTCGTTTTGAACTATAATGAATGTAAAAGCGTGTGCAAAAAGGTTTATGAAAACAAGTATTACTACAACTTACACGTAATTGTTGTATTCACTGAATGTGAAAAATGTGCAAAGAAAGTAAACTGTTTTATAACACTCAAGTGTGTAATGTGTAATAGTAAATGTGAAAAAATATTCAGACACAAGTGTGGGTACGATAAGTGTAGGAATTGTGATGATTTCGTAAAGACTAGTGAACATCAATGCTACATCCAGATTAAGCAGCAACAAGGAGGGAAGTGTGAAAAGTTATGTATTTGCAATGCAGACGATACAAAAGAGTTTCTAAAACGGTATGTAGATGAACATAGGTTAAAACTGTTCAAGAAGCCAAAGATTAAAGACCTTCAGAAACGATTCTTGGCCGGTAAAATTTCAAAAGAAAGTTACAAAATACTATTCAACATTATTTTGCTTGATATTATCACACGGAAAAACGGATGTAGTTACACAGAGAAATACATATGGTTTGATTTTGAAGCAAAACAAGAGATCGGGGTGCACATTCCCAATCTTATTGTCGCACATTACATCGACGGCACCAAAGTAAGCTTTAACACAAATGAAGATTTCTGTAAGTGGTTGATCTCAAAAGACCACAAAGGATATACTGCCATCGCCCACAATGCAAAAGGTTATGACTCACAATTTATCTTGAAATACTGTATAGAGAATACGTTGAAACCATACACTATATACAATGGAACAAAGTTAATGATGCTAGAGGTAAATGGGCTAATAAGCATTATCGATAGCCACAATTTTGTAGCTTCTCCCTTAAGTGAATTCCCAAAAACGTTCGGGCTAAAAGA
Organism: Meconema thalassinum; assembly: GCA_946902985.2. Lineage (NCBI taxonomy): Eukaryota > Metazoa > Arthropoda > Insecta > Orthoptera > Tettigoniidae > Meconema > Meconema thalassinum. The sequence continues at coordinate 309,707,246 of OX336393.1, read as the reverse complement.
ACTTAAGAAGGGTTACTTCCCACATTTCTTTAATACACGAGATAACCAAAGTTATGTTGGTGGTGTACCTGACAAAAAGTACTATGGGGTAGATACCATGAAGGCGAAAGCTAGGAAAGAGTTCCTTGAGTGGTACAACGATAAGGTTAAAGAAAATTATACTTTCGACTTTCAAAAAGAATTTATGGACTACTGTAACTCTGATGTAGATATTCTTCGTAGAGGTTGTTTAGAGCTAAGGAAACAGTTTTTGGAAACTGCTAACATCGACCCATTTAAGTACATCACTATTGCAACCGTTTGTATGGGAATATACAAATCAATGTATCTTAAGAAAAACACTATGGCTGTCATAAAATCAGATAAGAAAGAAATGTATAGTAAAGCTTCTATAGGGTGGCTCAACACCTTCAAAGGTGTACAGCACGCTTTGAATGGTGGTGAAGTCAAGATTTGTGGGGCAAAGGTTGACGGGTTCCACAAAGAGACCAACACTGTTTATCAGTATCACGGTTGCTTTTGGCATGGATGTCTTGATTGTTATCAAGAAGAGACTATTAACAATGTCAACAATGAGACTATGGGCGATTTGTTTGAGAAAACAAAACTAAGAGGTGTTCAAATTTGGGAAGCGGGGTACAATTTAGTAGAAATGTGGGAATGTAAGTGGCTTAAAAGCAAAGATTATAAGAAAGGTTTGAAGAAGTGTACAGCAGTCGTAGAGGTGGTTGAGCCACTGAACCCTAGAGAAGCTTTCTATGGAGGAAGGGCCAATGCAAGCAAGCTTAAAGTACAAAATAAAAAATAAATATATATAGACGTATGCAGCCTCTACCCTACGGTACAGTATTTTGATTACTACCCGGTCGGCCACCCTGAAAAAATATACAAACCTAAAAGGTATAATAAAAATTGGTACGGGCTGATTAAGTGCAAAGTACTACCACCGCGAAAGCTTTACCATCCTGTATTGCCGGTTAAGAAAGAGAAGCTGATGTTTGGGTTGTGTAGAAAGTGTATTGAGGAAAAACACTCTGACTTTGAAAGGGCAATAACAGGAACGTGGACAACAGATGAAGTGAAGAAAGGGATACAAAAAGGTTATAGGATAGTAGAAGTATACGAGGTTTGGGATTTTAAAGTAAAGAGTAATGCTCTGTTTAAAGAATACGTCAAAGACTTTATGAAAATAAAGCTTGAAACGAGTGGGTGGAAAGATGACTTTGATACTATTGAAGAGTACATAGCTGCGGTTAAGAAACATCTTAATATTGGCCTGAATCCTGAAGAGGTAGTTCCAAATCCTGGTAAGCGTGCTGTTTCTAAGATTTGCTTAAACTCATTGTGGGGTAAATTCGGACAAAGACAAAACTTGACCCAAAATGAATATGTAGTAGATGTAAAGAGATTCTATGAAATTCTGTTAGACGATAGGTTAGAAATAAGCAATATGATATTTATTAATGATAATATTGTACAAGTAACGTATAAGTATAAAGATCATTTTGTTGAAGACCCCTACTTAACCAATGTGTTTATAGCTGCATTTACAACCTATAATGCAAGACTTAGGCTTTACGATATGCTAGACAAATTAGGGGATAATGTAGTTTATTACGATACTGACTCAGTAGTTTATATTGATGATGGTAAGAATACCGTTCAAACAGGCTGTATGTTAGGGGAATGGACCGATGAACTTGGAAAGGATGATCATATCACAGATTGGATCTCTACGGGACCTAAGAGCTACGGGTACTTAACAAGTAAGGGGAAGGAATTCATGAAAGTTAAAGGTTTTACTTTAAACTTAAAAAAAACTCCAAATTATTAAACATCGAAACTATGAAAAATGTTGTAGATAAAGAGATAGATAAGGTTAAATTAAACTACAAAATGATTACGAGAGATACAAAAACCAAAAGCTTGATTAATAAAAATGTTAGCAAAGATTTCAAATTCGAATATGATAAAAGAATGATTAAGCCTACGGTAGATGGTATTATTGAAACGTATCCATGGGGATATTAGTTAACGAATACATATAATAAGGTAAGGTTAAATAGAATCTTAAACAAGATTAAAAAATAAATAATTTTTGATTACGTTTTATAAATAATTTTAGCTATATTTATGTGCATTATTTTGGATTAAATTGCATGGTTACTTTTAGCCATAGTTTTGAAAAGCTCATTGGTAATGTTATGAATGGCTTTAACCATAAACAAGATTAAAAAAATAAAATAAGTTAAGGTTAAGGTAGACCACAAAAAATAATAAGTCAAGTAAACTATTTTTTAAGGTTAAATAACACCTTAAAAGATAAATAACATTATGGTTAAATTTAACCATAGAAGTAGGCTTGCTCCAAAGTTGCCCATATACTACTCCAATGCTAACGTGAAGAGGCAGTCCTTTTTCTTGCAATTTCTTGATGGATGAAAGAATGCAACGGAAATGGGAACGAATGAATATAGCCTAAGTTGCTCACGAACACCATCTTTGCCCAAGACGTCTTGAGCTTCTTTAATAGAAGCAGCTTCTTCAGAATTGAGGTCTTCAACTACCTTTTTTACTACCTCGAAATAATTGGCATAATAACCAGCAGCTTCGAGCCACATTCCCCATCTTGTATGAACTGTTGAAGGCGGGAGCGGAACATCATGAACTGCATAAAAAAAATCTTTGCGACTTGGATCCTTCAGGAACACCCTTTTCACTATGGAGATCAACGTGTTTTCTTCAGGAAAGGAAGCCCAGACTGCTTCAGCGACTCGATGAAGTCCATGTGCTACGTGACGTGTATCATCTTGGGATATAATATCCCAAGACCTCCCACGGCTTTACACATGTAAGGTGCGGCATCCGTGCAGGCCACGATAACATATGATCGTAAAGAATGCCTGATGGCCGCAAACAAGAAAGTGCATCAACTGTTGATTGATTCACCTTGGGCAACACCGCCATAGTTAGTAGATATGATTTGTCTCTCTCTTCTTCTCCTAAAATTCCAAACGCGAAGTTAGCTACATATTATCTTTGATCTACGTCCGTTGTTTCGTCTAGTGAGACCCAAATATATTTTCCATGAGCTTTTTCCCTTAGTTTACCTAACGTTACATTGTAAAGCTCAGGAACGTAATTCTTCCTAATTGTTTTTTCATCTGGGACTGGTTGTTTCGTATACTCCTGCAGAAACTGAACTAAGTTCTTATTGTTTAGCTTAGCCAACGGTATATTTGCCGCGAGAAATGCTTTACACGGGTCTTCATTGAATTTACTACGTGTTGGTCCAGGTTTAACTAAAGCAGTGGTTACAAGAATCTGGTGTTTTTGTTCAGGTTTACTTCTTTCAATTTATTGTGTTTCGTTGTTTGAAGATGTTGTTGAATTTGATACTTTTTAGTTGCGTTTACGAGTGTGCTACAGTATTTGCAAAACAATACACTTCCGTCAGTTGAAAAGTCTTGAAACTCGCGTACATACCCTTTCATTACCTCATTAACAGTTCTCTTCCCCTTATACATCTTAAGTACAGTAGCTATTTAACGTGCTATGAACCACAGCCTGTTTCAACTCAACGGAAGTAAGACTGACAAGAACTAATTGTGCACGAAAGGTAACTATTTACGGAATGAGGAAAAGATAACCTGCTTTACGGGAAATACCAAGAATCAGTCCCCACTTAATTGCATTGCAGGTAGACAAAGCTATGGCCGGATGTAGGGCTAGTTTTGCTAAATTTAAACACGATGCAAACCCAGCACGGCTCAACATTCCTGTTACCTGAAATACATGTCAAATATTCCAAAAGTGTCCTGCAGAAGCTGATGTCTACACTCAAGATTAAGAATGTTTTTGAAATATGCACTAACAGGAGGAAAACCCTAAATATGCACTGTTAAGTTAAAACTGTCCCAAATATGCAATTGCATATTCAATATGCAAAATACGTAATTATCCGAAGCCTGGTCATGATATTTGTCGATATACTCGCGTTATTCATGTTGTGAACGATGACAACACATGCAATGATAACTGTGGTGGTAACATCAAGCTCACCTCAGTCTTATCACTATTTATGGTCATGATATTTGTCGATATACTCGCGTTATTCATGTTGTGAACGATGACAACACATGCAATGATAACTGTGGTGGTAACATCAAGCTCACCACAGTCTTATCACTATTTATGGTCATGATATTTGTCGATATACTCGTTATTCATGTTATGAACGATGACAACACATGCAATGATAACTGTGGTGGTAACATCAAGCTCACCACAGTCTTATCACTATTTATGGTCATGATATTTGTCGATTTACTCGTTATTCATTTTGTGAACGATAACAACACATGCAATGATAACTGTGGTGGTAACATCAAGCTCACCTCAGTCTTATCACTATTTATGGTCATGATTCTCGTATTTGCCGATATACTCGCGTTACATAACAATCCATAAGCACACTTCCTTCACATCCCTCATTTTCATGAAACGGTGAATCATCCCCGAGCGACTCACATGTAGTAGGACGTGGATTGATTTGGTGACCACGGGACTCCAGTTGAGCAAGGCATTACTTCCACTTGTGCTGGGGTACTCTCTGTCATCTTTCATTTCAACCTCTCTTCGCGCAGTCAATCTGCTACCCTCTCCTCGTTCACGATGATCTGATTAGTTTGGCTTCATATAGAGTAAGACAGTGCCTGGGTCTGTCAGGACCTCTTGTCGGTGTTCTATTTATAAAAATGCCGACAACAAATACCACAATTACGGAGGCTTTCCTTCTACGAATGTACTGTTTATTGATTTCTGAATATGAAGAATTACGTTCCAGGTGGATATTTCTGTATGTGTAGTTACATTAAACCACAGAACGATTTGCTCTACTCTCTGTAGAACTTTTACCATCTTGAACTTGAAATCTTTCCGCAATGTGATCTAATCACGTTGCTCCACTCACTCACAAATCCTACGGAATATTTGAGCGGCCTGAAGCCAGAGCGCAGCAACGTTCATTCGCACGAGGTCTATAACCTCGAAAGTTCCAACCACCAAAACCACCTGGAAACTCGTACTAAATCACAACTGACAAATCTTAAATAATTTGTTTATTTATTTATTTATTTCAATCATATCACATGAGACTATAGGAATAGTTAGGTGCATCTGGATTCCTTTCCATGAATTGTCGTTTTGTGTTCACTTTAAAACTTCGCTATTATAGGCCCTAATTAAGGTCTTAAATGTTACGTTTATTTCATTCTTCAAGAATCAATACAGTTATGAAATATATTTTTACTTCCACAATCCAACATTTCAAAATTATATTACTGCACGGTACTACTAAAAATTTACTAACATTCAACTGATATTTTGTTATCATAAGTCTATAGATATAGACCGAACCTAAAATTTTGGTAACCTACATAAATTTACAGCAATGAATGTGCAGCTATTTCCAAAATGTTTGAATTCCAATTATCTTGGTCATTACAACTATCATACACCGTATTCGTAAATACCAAAACGTGCTTTTGTTTACATACAAATTGTCAAATATGCCTCATCGTCTTCAACTTTTTCATTGCCAATCTCTGCTGCGACACTTAAATATGTCAGATTAGTTTCGGATAGATGTCTGAGAAAATGAAATGGTTTGTAGAACGCATCGGCAACTTATCAGCCAGTTGACTGAGGGAATAAAATATCTGACATTATCTGGACATTGTAAAACCGGCCCTTAGTAGAGAATCGTGCACCAGTACATTATATTTCTTCTACAGATGATATGTCAGGGTTGTTACAAGACCAAGATTTGCATTTTCCCTGACTTTTCCCTGACTTAAGATCCCATTTTCCCTGACTTTTCCCTGACCACCAATAATTTATTCTGATCACCGTATGAACATATTTTAAAAATAAAACCCGTCGAATTGATCAAACGATAGTTACTGTATTACATCTTCGAATCGCACAATTTTTATATTTTTCTTTAATACACGTCCATGCCAACTTTTTTCCAGCTACTGTATTACACGAGATATGTAAGCTATCTCATACAGAAAAAGAGTTTCTTTTCAGAGATTGAAAAGAAAAGGCTTAAAGAAAGATTTTTTTCAAAAAGCTAATTTTAAGAACCAGCCCAGTTATAGATGTCATGAGCACTTCAAAAGGCACGAAGAAAACTGGCTTCATCTGACTTTTTTAATAAATTAATCGGTTATGCTAAAAAATTAAAAAAAAACACGACAAATAAATTTAAAATAATGGATTCAAGGAACTTAATTTTTAACTTCTTTTCTTGTCAGTACACTCAGTTCACAATGAAACTTCTTACATTCAAAAAGTTATTGCAATTGTCATAACTAATGACTTAAAACTATGGCCTAATAGTCAAATAATACGATGGGTAAGTAACGTACATGGCACGGATCCTTTCAAAATTATTGCTAAGGTAAGAAATAAATTAAAAATAGGTAATCAAAAAAATGGCACAACGAAACCATTTAATTGGACTCAAAAGCTATCGGACTTATTTACATCGATTGACTCCAAAAGCCTTTTTCATTGTCTAGGACGCAAACAAGTATTGCACGGACCCACACACAACACAGAAAGACATTTAACACTTTGTAATCTTTTACGTCTTACGACTGCGCCATGACTGACATCAATACGCGATCTAGGTGACACTAAGTCTGGTATGGCACGGATTCTTTGATACCTTATCCTATACTGATCAAAATTGAAGAACAAAAAGAATGGTTTGAAACTTAAAAGCTTTAACGGACGCCTGACGTACACTACAAAGACCTTACATCGTGACACAAGTGTTGTGCCCGTAAAATCTTATTGCTATAATTACTAACACTTAAAATACATAAACAATACTGAGAAGAAAAAAGAGTGATAGTCAGTCTGAAAGACTAGACTTTATTTCATTTTAAATGCTACAAATACTACAAATCCTGAAAAATGCTGGGTGAAAGCCTCATGATCATGCAGCGAACTGCGTGAACTGAAACTCCATTAGCAAGTGAAAACGAAGGTCAAAGGAGGTAGCCGGCTGGATGACGTCACGCTCACCGGTGCGCGCGGGAAGCTCAAGCGGTACTATAACGTCACACAACTCTGTGCATTCTGGGTACATTTCGTCCCGTCGCCGTACCGTAACGCCAGACCTCAGAGTAACGACGAAGTCGACAAAATCATTTAAAATGATAAAAATATAGATATCGAAAACACAAAATTTAGTGACTGATACTGGTAAAGAAATCGATGGACTAAAACAGGAAATAATACACGCATTTGGCTCGGAGTATACACATTCTTAGCGAAAGTAAGTACCGTCACATTTTGAAAAGCTAACGCACTAGCTTTAAAACTTTTATTGCATACATCTATTTGAATAACTCTCTACAAGTAGCCGCTGTTTAGCCCTTTTAAACGTTCTTCAATATCATTTAGTTCGGCTTCTTTTTCTAACATCAATTTGACTCTTTTTTGTTTTCAACTCTTTTACCTCGTCTAAAATTGCTCTCTTCTGTTTTCCTTTGGCCTCGTTTTCTTTTCTTTTCGGCTGCCCTCTCCTTAGGCGCATTTTCATATTCTGAACAAGCATGCCTCGTCTTAACGAGCATTTCTTTGGTGACAGTTACTTTACCTAACTCTCCCTCGGATTGAACACCATCGTACACTTGTCTTAGGCCTATGCGAGAGCGTTTGGCTGATTTTCGACTATCATCTCTGTATTAGTAGATCAAGCATAGGTGCTATGCCGAAGGTACACGAAGCAAAACTTCGGCGAACCGAACAGGGACGAGATGAAAGAGGACGCGAGGTAGAGGCTTTGGCCCCAAACAAGCGCGATTCCCGACGAAATGCGACTGACTTGGGCAAGGGAGAGTGGAGGAAAGAGTGTAGTGGGGACAAACGACGAGAATAAGTATCGAGAGCAGCAGGGCTACCGCAGTGTGTTCCTTTCTTGCTCTCTCTCCTCTATTTTACAATTTTAGCATTTTGCAGCCCTAACCCTACAACACGAAGGAGCTTTGCGCTAAAGGCCAATAGACAGATTAACGCTCCAGCATGTATTATTTTATTTAAAAAAAAAAAAGTTCCCTGACCTTGCAGAAAATTTCCCTGACTTCCATGACCGGATTTTATTTCACTGACTTTTCCCTGACTTCCCTGACCTGTAACAGTCCTGTATGTTCAAATTATTATTAGACTCAAAGACTTGCTTTTATTAAATCTTCCTTCATCCATCAGAGCATTAACTACTGCAACTTTACGTGAGGAAATGTCTTTCTTTTCCCCCATTATCCAAACACATTCCGATTTTACTGTGCACGGCGCTAAATGAGGGAAGAAAACAACGATTTAATTATATTGTATAATACCATTTCGAAATTAACAGTGAGAAATAGCTACACTTGGGGGCAGATGACCTCGCTCTTCCACCCCTTAAAACAATAATGACTAACTAGTTACACTTCCCTAGAAACTCCCTGTTAACAATATATTGCACCAACAATGACGATAACCTCAAATGTTCATTGTTGTCCTACGCCTTTACTTTCGGTCACAGAGCAGCGAGTGACTCTCCCTTTAAAACAAAACAGCTGAAGGTCAAAGCAGAGTTGCCAACATCTTGGATGAATCCATGAATGGAGTGTGAACTGTTACTGCGCATTATACCAACACTCTGACAAGAAAATTCCCTTTAATGAACAGCTATCATGAAATTTATTGTAAAATGGTGGAAATGTTTGTGTTGAGTACAATAATTTGAACAGATCTGTAAATATAAAAAGTAACGCCTACTGGATGAAAGTGGCGCGAGAATTTACGACAGATTGCTTGGATCCTGGAGTCAACTATCTCACAAAGGCAAAGATGTAGCCGTCTACAAAGCATGTACTGTACCCGTTCGTCCTGGGGATGCGATGACCCATCTGCTATAACATCGCATTCCTGGAGTTCCGGGACAGAGCGGAGTTAAATGAACCTCTAGTCAAATAAGGAATGTGTCGGAAATTCAGCTGAGTTATCGAAAAAGCAGTGGGTATCACGAGATAAAGTATCTCTAGGGTCGTTACGGGCTTAAGTTTAATAGAAATAATGCAAATATAAATGGGCGCCATCAACTGAATTCCTAGCAAACCACTTCCTTTCCGGATAAGCCTTACTCAAGACAAGGAAAGAAAAAGGAACATCACACCATCATCAGATCACAACTAAGATAAAAACAAATTTATTTTACTTTGATAGTCAGACAGACATTTTAAATATCTCCTACCTGAGAGTATGGTCGAATGCCAACGTTAAATTGTCATTGTCCAAAAATCGAACCATCTCTTTTCTAATCCAAAATTATTTTCATCCACATAGAACAGAAAAATCTCTAAAGTTCTCTTGGGTTCTCAGGATCACTGTAGCACTATGTCTTTCGTCACTGACATTTGTGAAACCTGAGACCTAATTTCTCTTTAATTTAACATCATCAATGTGGATTTAAAAAAGGTTATTAATCTGTCTAAACATACACATATTATAATCACATATATTAAACATCACGTAATTTATGGTTTGCATGGCATAATTTAAATGTTGAACATGTTAGTCAAATGTTCCTAAACATCGAATAATTAATTTACACTATTTACATTGTCATTAACAATCTCTTATCTGGGAATTACAGAAAATTCATGGCTCATTGGTCATCGTTATCGTCATCATCAAAATTAAATATTTCTCACATTAATCCTCACTTCAAAATTCTACATATTCCTGTCAGAATCCTTAATTCATTACCATTACATCATTTAAATGCTCAACTCAAGTTGCAATTCCTCAAATTATATCTTAATTAAATTTATTTAATTCCATATAAATACATTAATCATCAGCTTCTTTAATTAATTATCACCTTCTAATTCAGTTATTCATCATCATTACAATCGTCTATTAATTTATTTCAATCAGTTTATTTTATCCAATCTTTAATTCATCCATTTATTTAATTCATTGATTTATTCCAAAAATTCATTTATCAAATTATTTAAATTTCAATCATCTGGTTATTTAGTTTTTCATTATTTCATCTAGTCATTCTGATTTTTATTTCATTAGGTCAGATCGTTAATATGCTTAAATCTCAGATTATTATTTCGTTAATTATTATTTTCAGAAAATCTTGTATTATCAACTTCATTTATTTGTTTAATTTCCTAACAAATTGTTTAATATGGTTTATAGAACGTTGTCTTACAGTTTTACCACTTCCAAGTTATATCTCGTATTTAATTATCATGCCAAAAAATATTATTGCCTCCACGACATCACGTTGGATCTAACTATCCACAACGACATTACATTTCCTCAATACTTCAAATATCACATTTGAATACATTAATTATTCCACAAAACTCCATAAATATTCAGCACATACAGCATGAATCTCAACAATTACGCTAGACTGGGTACGACGACCTCACGTCTGCTTCAAAATACATTAGCAACATTGCTACTATCACTTGGCAACTTCCACAAAATGCCTATCGCAAACTCCACTTAACCATGTTGCATGATCTACAAAAAATATATAACTGGCTTCAAATTATCAACGCACACAATCTCCAATAACTGTAATTACTCTGATCACATCTAGACAACTTCTTAAACAATTGGAAAAATATTACCTCAGTAATTTAAGATCTGCTTTCAAATAGCATAAATTCTCTTACAATTTTCATAACTCACATCACAGAAAAACACCAATGTGCTATAATCTCTCATATCAAAATCTGCAATACTGATCTGCCTTAAAATAAATCTGACCATTAATGATTCATCTTACAAGATTCAATTACTTTAAATCCTTCTCAAAGGTATCAAACACAATTATAAAACTCATCAAAAGCATCAGCTGTAACAGCTGTTAAACTGAAATTACTCTCAAAAGAGTATAGCAACAAAATATTGGATTGGCAAACAAGAATTACTAAACGTAATCCTGCTGACATTTATCGTTACTTTATTTAACAAAATCTCGACTGATATGTGACTAGTAGTTCCTTGTTTGATTCACTTACAATCTCGTGTACATTCGGATGATAAAAATGAGTCCCTCAATGGCGAGTAAGATGTGTAACCACCGTACAGTCGTATAAATACGAAAGACCTCGCCCCGTCGACTTGGATGATATTGCCCTGAACGATGGGTAAGATGAGTACCACCATACAATCGTATAAATACGAAAGACCCCATCTCGTAGACTATATGAGTGAATGTACCAGATAGGAATCAACAAGTTTCTAGTTGTCATATAAAAGCGATGTTCATTCACTAAAGTGAATAACTTCTTAATATCTCCAAACAATCCAATGGAAAAAATCCCTACTGATGAATAATACACACTCGCTAGTATGCAATGAACTGACGAAGTAATTTTAGATAATCAATTGCAGATTACGAGTTCGAAATACTCGTTACACAAAAAAAAAACTATTCATGAAAAAATATCCTAGCTGGAAAAATGTCTAAAAGACCAAACATCTGCTTAATAAAGCCAACCAATGGTGAGAATTTCGTATAATGATGCCTGCCATATCATATGGTCACTCCATATTCTAGCAAATTCGAAGTATATAAAGTCAAATCATGTCTTAATAATCGTATCACTCCTATTAGAAAAATATACATGTGTGCCCAGTATTCATGAAAATAATCGTATCAGGTAGTTATGACTCTTACAGTACCTTTCATAATCAGCTGTAATTAAATTTCCAAGATCGTCGATTTTCCCTACATAATGAATTTCTCGAAAGATCGGCGTGAATATCATTCCATCCATGAAATGACGATTGCATTCGAAATCCCAAGTGAATCAGCTGGTGGACCTCCTCTCGTCAGGAATCGAATCCATCGCTCTGCGGTGCCATCTTGTCTCTATCTGCGTCTACTCTGACATGTTGAACTTCGGATTACCCATAGCGGATATTGTCCAACTCCTCTCGAAAAAGTTCATGGAAACAGCGGACCCCCTACTCCTCTTCTAAGTTACACCACTGTTCCATTAAACGTTCAGTTTTAGCATTGAAAGATTAATCTCTAACAACTGCTAAGTCTCACTTTCGTAAAATACAATTTTACTTGAGAGTGTTCAAGTTTATTAAACACCCTGTAGTTGTCTGTATTTGGTAATTCATGAAACTGCATAAGAAATAAATTTCATTAATGCACGATCTAATGTTCATCAGTGCCTATGCTAACAACATTCTGTTTGCTTGAAATTGTTCAAGTAACTTTGAATGCGTTATAGAAAAGCATAGTCATAAAGCTATTCATAAAAGCTGTGTTCAAACTGCGTTGAAATGTAGCTTGTAATAAAGTCTCCAACTACTTGCAGTGCTGTTCTAACATATCCCGGCCGTCTGTGATTGCTTCCTCGGCAAGTCCGCCTGGATCAATGACCTGCTTGGCGTTCGCTGCTCGGCGATGCTGAAACTGTCGCCTACACTCTGCCGTGACAGTTTCGGTATGCTACGCGACCTTCACCGTGCGTCTCGCTTGCGCTACAGAGCTCGACCCTACTTGCTCGACTGACAGAGCTCCACTGAATGTGCTGGCACTGTCTTCACTCTTATCTGCCTGGCGCAGACACGTGGTGTAGTCCCCCACCACAGTGCTCTCGCGTCACGATTTTAGTCTCGAACCCACATCATCTCGGCTATTCCGTTATAAAATAACTTAAGGGTTATCTGACTTCCTTACAATTATTTCCACATATAATGCATGTTATATATCCTCTTCTAAGATGTTTAATTACCATATTCCATACATATCTTAATAAAGTCTCACATCTCTATCCATAATTCCATCTCCTTACAGATGTCAGTGCCTCCTTGATCCTAGACCTCCTACGTCATCTTGACATTCTTCTTGACTCGATCGGTGCGCTATCTTTTCCTAACTCTTCCCAAAACCTCAACTACGGCTTAATGTCTGCTGGCGTAGCCGATAGCCTAAACTAGGTATCGGGTACAGTACCAATTTAAATTCTTGGGTTAGCAGTAGGGCTGGTACTTTCAATTTGCGAATAATTTCAATTATCGATTAATTGAGGGAGAATATCGATCAATTGCTCCAAATAACGATTAATCGATTGTGCGTTTAATTGGTTGGTCGAATAATTGATTAATTGTTTTGTCGAATAATCGATGTACACTACTTCGCTCATTTCACTACGCTCTCACAGAAGCAAAACAAACCTTTAATTAATTAAAATATATTGTATCACATATTTTTAAATAATATACCTTCTTTGTGAAGGTACCCCCTTAAAAGAGAGGATACCTTGTTTGCACTCTCCCCCCCCCCCCCCATTTCCAAATAAAATACTACTGCTATCCATAGAAGAGGAGAGGGAAACCGGGTCAAAGCCCGTTAAGTGAAAGCGGGCCACACGCCCAAAAGTCGGAATATAACCCTTAAATAGCCTGGTAAATAAATAATACAATACTGTACCATTAATTAATAATAGTTTAATTTCAGCCGAAGAAAATAACCTTAAACCACGCAAATTACGCTACAAGAACACCATTACATAACAACATCCATTACACTAATACATGCCCAAAAATTTGAAGTGTTAATACTCACAGGTTTGCCGTTCATCCTCACTTTATATAACATTTTGGTTTAGTACTCACCCCAAAATCATGGGTAGTGGAATTTATTTATTTTGCAATAGGAATCAATTTGAGCAGAATTGGATAGATATTTTTAGCAACCGGCCGGTGCTTCGTAGCTCTCCTCACGGAGCATGGGGAAGTAACCTACTATCAGGTCACCTTAATTAGGGCCTATAATAGCGAAGTTTTAAAGTGAACACAAAATGACAATTCATGGAAAGGAATCCAGATGCACCTAACTATTCCTATAGTCCCATGTGATATGATTGAAATAAATAAATAAATAAATAAATATTGAAATTATTTAAGAAGAATTTGTCACTTGTGATTTAGTACGAGTTTCCAGGTGGTTTTGGTGGTTGTAAGACCTCGTGCGAATGAACAGATCAAATTTCACTTTTAATACACCTCGAAAACGCAAGCAAGTTAGAACATACTGCATGTCAAACGAGCATGATATCTGTGGACCCAACTTGCTAGTGTTCACAGTCCCAAACATTAGAAATAATATGGAGTAAGATCCGCCAAAGAACTCCTCAACTCAGCACAAAACAATCTGATATTTTTCACATTAAACCCCTGAATTCCTCCGAACGATACCGTATCTCAAAGTATACGTATTAGGGAAACATTCTCGTTAATGAAATCCTTATTTAATTAGACCAACATATTCGCTTTCCAGAAAAGCAAAAAAGAAAATCAGCTCAATAACATCGCGACACCAATCGCCACGATAACCGACGTTCAACTCTTTTTTACATTAACAATCTATCACTTCCAAGCTAAAAGAAGTTCGTCATGACAACGGAGATAACCCAAAACAGCAAGGAAAAGCATTAAAGGTCATAGGACCTCATAGGCCAAAATTCACACAAGAAAAGAAAAAATAACAGAAACAAAACCAAACCCTTCCTTATAAACAATCACCGAAAATGTTTCCCGTATACGCCTCTATTCAAATTTACATTCGGTCACAGTTAAGGTAATGAGATAGAAGGTGGCGATGAAATATAATAGTCGACGCACATCACAATAAATTTAAGCTCACAGAATCAAAACTTCTAAACGGCGCTATTAGTTTCACGATTACGACTTCCCGAGAGCCCGCCGACTCTCGGGAGACAGCCTGAGGTTCACGTTCAGATAACCAACTCTTACATTGTCGGCAACAGTCCGACGTTCTCACTTCTTTTGTTTCCTTTATTAATTCCGCCGTGGTACCAACATTGAAAGTCCTCGAACATTGCCGTCTGCCAATTTGAAGATCAAAATATCCTTTCTTCTCGCCCGCCGACAGATAGCGAACTTCAAATAACATCGAAATTAGTTTCATGGTGTTGTCCACAACATTCACAGAAGAAATAAGGTTTTAGGAGACGTGCCAATACTGACATGTTCCAAATGGGTATTAGAAGCTGTTCAAGTGATAGGTTTTGATTATCAGAGAAGTTCATACATGGAAATGTGTTTTAGGAGACATGTCTATTCTGACATGGTCCAACAGGGTTTTTAGAAGATATCTGGGTAGGGAATTAGTAACCAATATGTGACATGTGGGGTAGGGTATTAGTAACCAATATGTGACAAGTGATAGAAACTGTCACAGTGTATATTAACAAAGTAAAACAAAAACGTTCCTGTCCTAAATTGTAAACATTGAACAAGAATTCAAAATATTTGCTGAAAACAATTCGCTTTCTATTTTCGAAACCCTTCCCAATTTCATTGACGTTTGTCCTTCCACTGTCACTGTCATTCTTAACATAAACCCGTGGCTTATGATCGCGAGATTAACGGTCACGTTAAACTACAAGCTTCCTTCCTTGCTTTTCTTAACAAAGAAGGAAGGGCACTTTGTATATTTAGGCAAAAAGTATCTTTTATAAATTTCTATACATCATACCGAAAATAAGCGTAACTCAACTTAAGCGATGACCTCGCATTTAAACTTATTTTTAGCCTATTTTCATTTTATGAAAGCTTGCCACGGTGGGTGAGTGGTTAACGTGTCGGACTACTAACCCCAAGCTTGCAGGTTCGCCCCAGGCCGTGGTAAGTGATTTTTGAAAGGCGACAAAAATCACGACATGGATGTCATACGTTGTTGGCATATTAAAGAACCCATTTGAATTCAGTAGGCCGTGTTCATAATGGAAAAATTAATCTCGGGATTTTCCGCCAATACAAAGTTCCTCCATTCTCTAATAGAAAGCGCTGTAGTGTCAAGGAGATTAGATATCTAACCTCCTTGACTTTCATAGCGTTCAAAGGAACGACGAAACTCGACATGCAAGCTGCCCTCTGGCTGTTAAATAACAAAGCTTGCACCCGGCACCCGAGGCCATACGATATTATTTTTATTATTATTATTATCTTATGAAAAAATAGGCTTATGAAATCACCTTTTGTCCGTGCGTCTGTGTATGTGTGTGCGTATGTGTGTCTGTGTGGTGTGTGTGTGTGTGTGCATGTATGTGTCCCTAATAACTTCTAAACGGCTGGAGCGCTTTTAATGAAACTCGGTGAAGTCATAGAACTATTTTGGCTGACCCCGACCGTGCCCTTCAAATTTTATTACATCTCACGAATTCAACATGGCGGCTGTGCGAAATATTTCACCAACATTCTATATCTTCGAAACTATCACCGATATCACCCTGAAATATTGTACGGTGATAAAGGGCACTGCTAGAAATTCACCAATGAGACTTTCAAAAATCTGGTAACTACAAAACCAACATGGCGGCCAAGCGAAGTTGAAACTTTTAAATAGACTTTTCTCGCGATTTAACTATAAAAAAATAAACTTAGTACAGCCAATGTTTATACACATTGTAATGCAATGGCGTTTAATTTAGTTCAATTGTTTACATAACCTCAAAATGGCGGCTGTGCGAAATATTTCACTCGCATTCTATATCTCCGAAACTAGTAGCCTACTGATATCAACCTGAAATTTTGTACGGTGATAAAGGGCACTGCTACATGTTTATCTATGTAACTTTCAAAAACCTGTTAAGTACCACACGAACATGGCGGCCAAGCGAATTTGAAAGATTTTAATAGACTTTTCTCGCGATTTAACCATCTGAGCGCAGTGAAATCTGGTACAGTAAATGATTGATTATACATAGCGTGATGCACTGGCATCTAATTTAGTTCAATTGTTTACACAACCTCAAGATGGCGGCTGTGCGAAATATTAAAATTAAGTTTGTATTTCCTGTGTCGTAATCATGCGATCGAAGTGAAAGTTTGAATAATGAAGCTACGCAATAATTTACCTTTATCGGTACATAACTCTATGGCGTATACCAGTGATCTTCAACCCACGGCTCGCGGGCCGCTTGCGGCCCTCCACGTATATTTCAGCGGCCCGCAAAACGATTTAGTTTCAATAATTCATATTTGATGGTATTTCGATAGCCACAACAGTGTTACGTTGATGTACCGATGATAAAAAGAACAAAGAGTTCAGGAGCCTGCATCATTTTGTTGATTTTAAATGTTATCATACTTCGTAGGCCGCAGTAGGGAATTTTGTATGCAAGTGTGGCAACCCTGTGACTCAAGGTCAGTCAACTGAGACTGCTTTCCACGATGTACTATTCAGTATCACCTGATCTCTCCTAGCGAGTGAACGCTTGTTTATGTTTCGTGAATAATGGCTATGAGTAGTAACAAACGGAAAATTGCTATTTTGTGCTCCATTTGGTGTGAATGTGGAAGACTATCCCGAAAATATACAAATGGAACTTATTTACAGGAGAAATTTTAAAATTTTGAACTTTTGGAGTTTTACTCATTGTATGTTGAAAAAGATCAATTTCCTGCAATCAGATCTCATATTCTGTCGACAGCATCCCTTTTTGGCAGCACTTACATCTGTGGGCAGCAATTTTCCAAAATGAAGAATGTGAAGTCAAAATTGAGGAATCGTGTTTCTGACACTCATTTAGTGAACTCTCTTCGAATTGCTTCATCCAACTTAAATGCCAATGTTGACAGATTAGTGAAAGAGAAACAGTGTCAGATTTCTCATTGAACTAAAAAAAATACCATTTTGATATTTTAAATTCAGTTTTGTATTTTTTTTACATATTTTAATATTGATTTCACTGTAATTTTAAAACAAAATAAAAACCTATTTAAAAAATGAAGTTTTTCTTCCAAGTTGAAAGACAATATATATATATATATATATATATATATATATATATATATATATATTTATATATATAATAAGATTAATGCGGCCCTCAAGGCCTTACATAAGAAAAATTTCGCCCTTCATTAAAATAAGGTTGAAGACCACTGTCACATACATATAACAATCCAAAATGGCGACCATCCGAAATATGTAGACGGTTCTCAATATCTACGAATCTTTTAGAGCAATCAAACTTAATTTTTTATGTTCATAGAGGCTATGAACATAAGTTCACCTATAGGACTTTCAGTAACCTGGTGAGCACAAATCCAACATGGTGGCGACGCGAAATATAAATATTTAAATGGACGTTTCTCGCGATTTAACCATCCGAGTGCCGTGAAACTTTGTACGTTAAATGCTTATACAAATGTTAATCCACTGGTATATAATTTATTTCAATTGTTTTCATAACCACAAGATGGCAGCTGTGCGAAATTTTAAAATCTCTTTCTTATTAATTCTTGTGTCTTAATCATGCGATTGAAGTTTGAATATCACACGTACACAATAATCTTCATGTAACAGTACATAAATAAAAATCCAACATGGCTACCATCTGAAATATTTAGACGGTTCTCAATATCTACGAATCTATTACAGCAATCAAACTGAAATTTTGTATGTTGATAAGTGGCAATTAACATGAGTAGGATATATGAAAATAGGCTTTAGTTCTTCACGGATCTACTTGTCTTATCTCGTGTTTACTAATCAATTAATCAACTCTTCAGGCAGTCGATTACTCGATTAATAGAATGAACTGCCAGTCGGTTAATTGATTAATCGTTTTCGATTAATTTCAAATTAAACGATTATGAATCGATTAATCGAACATCGCTTATTACCATCTCTAGTTGGCAGTAGGAAGACTCGTTGGTTGGTTCTTAAGTTTAGGGGCTGCGACAACGCGGTCATGTATCCCCGTGTACTTTGCGTGTGTGTAGAATCTGTCTCATAACCGGTGTTAATTGTGATGACTGTATTAGTGTGTGTTATCTGTTTTTTAATTTAAGTACTGCAACTTAGAATTTTTCAAATAGTCCCTACTTTTGCCGCCAAGCGCCACCATCAACGACTACTAAGCCAAGTTCAGAACTTAGCTACCAGACGCCACCGCAGTCGGCTCTTGGCAACGAACGTAGAAACCTAAGAGCGTTGCTTACATTCTTAACCTATCCAATTTAGCTTCACACAGGTGTAATTATTTGAAGGTTATTTAACATGCCATAAATCTATGACATGCGACCGCCGGCTTTACTTCCCCTCCGAAGGAAGGCATACTGAGGGATTTTTAACGCTCTTAAAAATCCGACGGCTTCGGCCGGGTTTGAACCCGCTATCTTGGTCATAGAAGCTCAGCACGCCACCGAAGCCGCTGTAAGAAGACTCTATCATCTTCTGAATAGATAACAATATTGCTATTGGTTTTACTTTCCCTTTAACTTCTGAGGCCTTTAGAGACGCAAGGATGCCGGAATTATTAACGTGCTACTGTATCTACTGACATGACATGGCTCCCTCACATTTTCGCACCCTCAAATGCCAACTGACTGCGCCAGGATATTCAGAATTCGTCAATGCAATGCAATGCTTCTTTCCTGGCAGGACTTTCTGTACAACCCGTTACCGGCATCCTGGCTGCAGCGAGACAGAAACCCTTGGTTATGTGCTGGGCTGTTGTCGGAAAGGAGAGGAGACTTACTGAGCAATAACAGACATCAGAGAGTCTGTGAAACTGTCGACAATCTTCTTCGGCAGAAAGCTTGGGAAGTATATGGAGAGATCTACTGCATTTTTGAAGATACTCATACAGAAGAGCGAACATCGTAGCCTTAAATAGACAACAGATGAAAGGACAGATTGGTGATCGAACTGTCCGCATGGAAAGGGATATCAATCAATAAGGATGGGAAAAAGAGAGTATCTACGAAACAAGAATTCTCTTTGTTGTTTTTTTTAGCTCCAAGTACAACATCCCATTCTTCAGTTTGTCTGTAGTAGGTTTGCTTTACGGTGCTCGGGGATTCTTCACCAAAATTTACCAGTAATTTCTCAAGTTCCACTTGTACCACTCTAAGAGAGGCAATTATGGCCTCATAACTCAATTATAATATTTTGTATTAGATTTTGTTTATTTTGTAGAAGCTCATATGTGTTCAAATTTCGACTTAATTTTTATTTTTGCTTTCTATTTCCTATTTCCGAATTCTTGTGGTCAACCTTGTTCTTAAGGTAGGACGAATTATTTATTTAGAATACATCTTTATTTTCTACATAACTTACATTTTTTACCAATCATAACATCTGTAAATGAAAATACACTTTTCGTACGTAAATAATGTTGGAAAAATGGTTCGTTGTCATTATATTTTACATACTAGATGTTGCAGTGACTCTTAATCCCGGTGACAGCGGGGTAAAATGTACACCTTAAAATTCGACCACAACGCCTCAGGAAGAGCGTTCGGCTTAAACCTCAGGGCAAGATCAAAATAATCCTAGATTATTCTGCCGTTACAAAATAATTAGGATAAGATGAATTACGTCTTAAGCAATTCATATTGAATGTTTGATTGTTTTTAAACCAGAGTTAGCTGTGGAGTAGGACTGTGCTTCCGAGCAGAACAGCCGCAAGGTCTGGGACAGAAGAAGGCTCACACGTGACTCACACAGCCACGTGGGTCGGGCTCAGGATGACCGTGAATGTAACTTATTACGTTCCTTATTTGATGAACACGCAGGCAGAAACATAAGTACCAGACAATGGTTGCGACGTGGGGACATACGCTGTCATGTCGCAAGGTTCAAATGAAACTACTCACGTTAAAACAGTCAAAGTACGGTACTCACTTCTACCTTTGACCGCATGGACCGAGGACATTTAAGTCGATGTCCAGGTGCGAATGTAACTTTCCAATGGGGGAGGCAGATCATTCAAGGGATGATTTAGAGTTGAAGTACTATTACAGTGATTGGAAAATTAATTAGAGATTTTCAAAATAATTTTCATGGTTTTGATGAAATTAGTGGCTTTGTAAGATAATGATCATGTAGTCCCATGTAGGCCTACTTAGTGTGTGCAGAATTTGTCTTATAATCTGTGTCACTGTGATGTCCGAACTCACTCACTCAGAAGGCTTCTATGGGACACGAAAATCTCGCGTTGATATCACAGAATGCTTCCACTGAACTCTGTTTTGAGCGAGTTCTTGCCAGATGTCCACATTCAGATATCTACAAAATTTGGAGATCATTTTTCCAGGAACTTGGCGGTCTTCCTACTTGCCTTTTTCCTCTTGGTTCTTCTTTAAAGATTTGTAAGACCATCCTATCATCTCCCATCCTTAGTAAATGACCAGCCCATTGAAGTCTTCTGGAGTTAATGATGTTGAGTATTGGAACTAGTGTGTGTATTTGTAATTGAGGTAGGATGTGGGTAGGAAGCGGCCGTGGCCTTACTTTAAGTACCATCCCAGCATTTACCTGGAGTAGAAGAGTGGAAACCAAGGAAAACCACTTCCAGGCTCGCTGAGGTGGGAAGCCAACCCACCTCTTCTCAATTCTGCCTCACGAGGTTGAGAGTACCCCGTTCCAGCCCTCAGACCAGAATTTAATTTTTTGTCAGAACCGGGAATCGAATCCGGACCTCCACGGTGACAGCCAAGAATGCTAGCCACTACGGTCTTGGGTGTGTATATACATAAATAAAATAAAAATTGTCTGATAACATGTGTTATTGTGTTGTCTGTAGTAGCTTGTATGTTTGTAATTAAAGTGAGGATTGTAGTAAAGGGTGGGTAACCATACGGAAACCCACTTCCAGGGTGGCTGAGTGTATGTATCCCGTTCCAGTCGTCAGACCAGAATTAGATTTATTGGCAAAGCCGAGAATCGTAGCTGGACGTCCGGGATGACAAACAAGAATGCTAGTCGCTACGTCACGACGTGGGCTGATGCAAAATAGGAACCTGCCGGATGCTATTGCAGGAGTAGGAGAAGTGAATAGAAACTGTCCACCCTACCACATGTAAACTCCGGTTCGCGACGCCTGATTAGTGATCTCTAGACACATCCAGGAACTCTAATCGGTTCGCCTAAATCCCTCGTGGATATGGCGCTCTTTAAGCTTTGAGTTACGAAAGTTCTGTAAATAGCACACAATAATTTGGTTGGTTCCTCAGTTTAGGGGCTGCGACAAAGCGGTCATGTAGCCCCGTGTACTTTGGGTGTGTGTAGGATCTGTCTGATAACCAGTGTTAATTGTGATGGCTATATTAGTGTATGTTATCTGTTTTTAATTCAAGCAAGGACTGCAGACATTGTATTTTTAAGTAGTTCCAACTTGTGCTACCAAACGCCACCGACAACGATCAACTAGTTCTGAACTTGGTTACTAGATGCCATTGCAGTCGGCTCCTGGCGACGAACGTTGGAACCTAAGAGCGTCAGTCAAATCTAACCTATAATTTAGCTTCACACAAGTGTAATTAGTGGAAGGTTCTTTATCATGCCATGGGACCGCCGGCTTTAATTCCCCTACGAAGGAAGACATATTGAGGGATTTTTACGCTCTTAAAAATCCGATGACTTCGGCCAGGTTTGAACCCGTGACCTTAGGCATAGACACTCAGCATGCTACCAACTACGCCACTGGACCGCCTCAGAATAATTTAAATTTGGCACTAAGTTGAAATAAAAATATATTGATATATTGGCTTTCAATGCCAAGGCGCTTAGTTCACGCAGCAAAGGAGTGTAATACCCTTCGTATAAGGTACGTAGTGCAAGGTCCACCACCCCAGCGACAATCCGGGCACGGTCACCAAGAGCCTGCTGATGAGCCTGACTTGCTGCACCTCGCCGAAATCCCACAAAAGACACGGTAAAAACCGAGAGGAATTGCTGGTTTTTAAAATATATATTATCTGAATCACCGGCCACAGTGACCGAGAGTGCTAATGAGCTACCTCGTGCCTCGCTGGTATCGGGAGAGCGTGGGTTCGAGAACCCCACCACGGCTGTCCTGAAAATGGTTTTCCGTTAGTTTCCCATTTTCACCCCCCCCCCCCCTCCCCCCCCCCCCCCAGGGAAATGCCAGAACGGTTCCTTTGAACAGATTCACAGCCGACTTCCTTTCCACTCCCTCCCTGACCTTTCCTTAACTAGACCCAAGTTAGCGGTCGCCTGGGTGATCGGCCGGTCACCATCCGCAGTTGTATCTGCTGATATAGTGTGTCCAGCTCCAAGACACAATCCTTGTGGCGGCAGAGGAATGTTCCCTTGTAGTGTCCGTGGGTGAAGCCAAGCTGGGACGATTATTATTATTATTATTATTATTGGTATTCTGCCCGAAGGCAGGTCCGTGCCTCCGAAGAGACTATCCTCAGCCAGAGTTTACGTGCGGTAGGGCAGCCAGAGCCTTTCCGCTTCTCCTTAGCTCTCCAACAGCGCGTGGTCCCACTGAATCGGCATTCCATCCAAGGTTCAACAACGCGCAATGCTGCTTAACTGCGGAGTTCTCATGGCATCCGGTGTTTCAACATGGACAGGTCGTTGGCCTGGGACGATAAGAGATTAAAAATAAATACATAAATAAGTACCTTGGAGAATGGATTTCAGGGGACCTCAGCGAAACAGTGGCTGTCGAACACAGGAGACTCAAACTACTGTCCGTCCACCAGCTTAAGGTCCGTGGCAGGAATGCAACGAGGAATGCATACCATGCCTGTAGAAAATTGTACGCTTCCAAACATTTATCGATGAATGTCAAACTAAGACACTGCAATGCAGTAGTCAGACCTTCAGTCCTCTGGCCTCTGCGCGAACGACAATAGTGCCAACCCTACTACTGACCCGTACGATTTCACAGTTGAAACTAAACAAAAGTAGCAGTGAGTAACCATAGCGTGAATAAAATTTGGTGCTGAGTTGGCAATAGCTGCAGCGGCACGTCCACTCAATCAACGCAGCTGGAATGTCTCTCCTCTTCCCTTCAGCCCCCTAAGACCATGAGCAGGTGGACGGACAGTAGACAAAGCATACCATGCCTGTAGAAAACTGTACGCTTCCAAACATTTATCGATGAATGTCAAACTAAGACACTACAATGCAGTAGTCAGACCTCCAGTCCTCTATGCAGCAGAGTGCCTATATCTAGCTAAGAAGACCCCATTAAGAGCCCTTGAGGTCCAAGAAAGAAAGTTCATGAGAAGAATAGTAGGACCAAGGATTCTACCAGATGGAAGACGATGGCATAAACCAAATCGTGAGCTCTACCAGCATCAAGAAAATCTCATAGATGCTATCAGAAGAAGGCGACTGACTTTCTACGGACACCTGTCCAGAATGTCCAGGTTATCCCATAGGATCATCAAGGTTGCTAATAAGGGCAAAGCCACTGGATTCTTGTGGATCAAGCAAGTAGAGAAGGATCTTGCGGAACTCCATATTAATCAAAATGACATAGATGACCGGAGTAACTATCATACTGATAAGTGCTATCCCTACTGGCACTTTCGTTAATTGGGTTACAGTGGGTAAAAGCACAACACAAATGATCCCTTAAAGAAATATTGGCTTTATTGCAGGTCTAGAAAGTTACACCACCCAATAAGCAAATAGAAGCAATTAGTAATCTCACTCTAGTTTCCTCTTGTAGGGAACACTCCCCTTTCACTTCTTCTCGCAGTTAATCCTCGCTAATGAGAGCGGTGGCCTCGGTAGAAATACCTGCAACACTACCTTGAATACACAAGCTACAGTTATTTACGATAGTCTGGCACTCACCACTAAATGCTTGTCTTAAACACAGTCCCTCCGTATGATTCACACTGCTTCGCTGTCTGGAGAATCAGCTTCACTTGGTTTCGTAATTCGCACGTCACGTCACCACAATACTGTCACACAGGTAAAAACACGCACTCGCTCAAAAACACAGTCCATCCCTCGCTGGCCAGGTCGCTTATATAGCGGGGCTGATGACTCACAGATGTTTCTAGAGTAGACCAGGGTTCACACCTTCTCGAGAATTCCAACACTAGTTTGGGCCACGAACATTCGAGACGGTCTCTTTGTTACTGCCTGTCTTCTTGTTGCGCAAATCGCTGGTTAACACAGAGGCAGGGGGTAGCCCGAGGCGGACTGTAAATCACGCAGCGAGGTGATGAACTAACCGCGCAGCCGTAACAATACAACTGTCAAAACTACATCCTTCGTAACGTCCCTCACAGAAGCTACCCACAGACCAAAGGACGAGACCAGGAAATGGTTTGAGGAGTGCAAGATTGAATTTAGCAGGAAAATGAAGGACTACTGGGCCATCACAAAAGCTCAAGGCACCTTCAAGAAAGCAGCTGCCAAACCCACCACTCAGAACACCAATCGTGGCAAATAACGACGATGACAGCGAGAAACATACAGCTAAAACACAAGCATCGTGGTCCATGGATGGCCCTAACGAACTGAATATATATAATATCTGAATCCTCACAAATCCATATAAATATGTTTTGCACGCTAAAAAACTCTCACTTTGCAGAATTTCACTTTTAACAAGACTTTTCACCGTGTAGCCGAGAAACCGGTGTCAATGGTTTCGCAAGGGCCAAGGACATGGGTAGGTATACCCTAGAGTAGACATTACCCGCCTCACGATGATATAACCATCATTTTACATGACATGTTCTTTCCCGTGGCTGTGAGCTATAACTGTGCTGTTAATGTTCTCTCTTAACACGTGACACGAGGGGGAGGTGAAAACATCACCGAGTTTGAGACTCATGTTCGGCGGAAGTGAACTATTTAAATGCGATTAAGGCACAGGGCACTGTGAATGTAACAAGAACCGGTCTTATATAACACACCGAGCTATCAGAGAGCAGTTATTGTCAATTCTGTCTACTGGACCAAGTTTATGTTGTTGTTGATTCATTCTTGGGGCTTGGGACGTCGTAGTTATCAGCCCCATGTAGTTGGGTGTGTGTTTGAAGTTGTCTAATAACCTGTATTAAGCGGCTTCGGTAGCGTAGTTGGTAGCATGCTGAACGCTATGCCCAAGATCGCGGGTTCAAACCCGACCGAAGTCGTTGGATTTTTCAAGAGCGTTAAAATCCTTCAGTATGCCTTCCTTCGGAGGGGAAGTAAAGCCGGCGGGCCAATGTCATAGATTTATGGCTTGTAAAAGAACCTACCACTTCAATTGGTGGTGTGGAGCAAAATTTGTTGGTTATATTTGGCTGGTTAGGAAGGGCTCTATCAAGTTCCAACGTTCGCCGCTAGTGTTAGTGTCAGTAGCATCTGGTAGCTAAAGTTGGAACTACTTGAAATTGACCTTGTTGGGAGCCCTCGGGCGTTCGATCAAAATGCCCAGCTTATGGCCATTGGCTGTGATTCACATATAAGATAATAACCTGTGATAATGATAGGCTATCACTCGCTGACGAGTATGATTGTCTTCCTCAGATGTTATTTGTGAGTCTATGAGTTCTTATATGACTATGCAGGCCAATCCTCGAGCCATCAATTCTTCCACAGTGCTGACAAACATTGCATGCGTTGAGATGCAGCTGTTGTGGGTTATTCATCCTGAGGAACGCCCGCTCTTTCCGAGCAATCCGCTTCTCAGTTTCAAATCTCTGACGTTGTAGTAAGGTGTAGGATGTATCTGCCCTACTCAAATGCCAACCTCACCTGCACGTGGTGCATCCTGCTTTAGACTGACGAGGCTCTGGCGACCGAGTGACTCCCGGGATAAGGAGTCCCCCTCTATCATGCCAACGGCTCTGTAGAGACGCGGAGGATCTGACAGAGGTCAGGGCACTCTCTTGTCCTTGGGGTGGGAAAAACTGCCCCTAAAGGCGGATGAACCACTTGTGGTCAACGGCGTAGAAAGTCCTCAACGGCGGATCGGGCTTATGAATACTCGATAAAATAACCTGTATTGGTGTGATGACTGTAGTAGTGTGTGTAACTATATTAGATCTTGAAATAAAGGTAATATTTATTTATTTATTTATTTATTGGTGCCTTTATTGTGGCAAAGTTAGGGCTCTAGGCCCTCTCTTACACTTAACAACACACAGTGCAACTTACATGAATACTCAAATATGATATAATTAACCTACCAAACTTAAATACTAGGAAAACTTAAATACTAGAATTAAATTAAATTAAATTAAATTGGCGACTGCGTGATATTAACTAAGCTATACAATTTAAATGACATACATTTTTAACAACATTATACTACGCTCATTCACTCACACATTCATACACAAATTGTTCTAGTTGGCCTACGAATTCAAGAGGAAATCTTTACATGCGCGTTTGAAAGTTGTTAGGGATGTAAAATTTCTAACGTCACGAGGACAATTATTCCAAATTCTAGTTCCCGACACGAGGAAAGAGTTACTGAAGGCAGATGAATCATGTAGAGGAATTGCAATTATAGATCCAGATCGCGTGTGACGATCATGAAAGGAAGAAAGAAAACGAAAATTACAAAAGAGATAGTAAGGTGTACTTTCGTTGAGAAGTCGTTAGATGAGGGTACATATGTGCAGGTTTCTTTGTTGTTCTACTTTTAGCCAGGAAAGTAGATCATTCCGGCATATCCTGGAGGGAATGTGAAAATACCTGGGGAAAATCACACTCGGGATAGCCGGAATTTGAAACTACGATATCGGGACTAGCCGTAGCTGCCCTCGTGGCCGTGGTGCACGCAGTATAGTGAACGAAGTTCCTTCAGGATATGTAGTCTGTTGTCCGCCTCGTGGCCTAGTGATTAACATCATTGCTATCACCGCGTAGATACAGGTTCGATTTTCAGCTATGACAAGAAGTTCAATTCTTATCTGCGGGCTGGAACGGGGTTTACTCAGCCTGGTGAGGAAGAATTGAGAAGGGGTGGGTTCAATTCTCATATCAGCCATACTAGAAGTGGTTTTCCGTTATTTCACCGGCATCTGCTCCAGGTAAATGCTGAGACGGTGCCTAAATTAAGACAATGATAACCGCCTTCAACCGAAATCCTAAACCAAATTACAAATACACACTCTCATAATGAAACAGGTTATCACACAAATTCCATACTCACGCAAGTCCTCTGGCTATAAATCCACAATGTCGCAAAGCACTTGAATCAAGCAACAACAACAATTAAGTATTAAGACGTGTGCAGTAAAATTGTCTCCCACAAATCCAACCCCTCGTCCTCGTCGTAGGAGATGGGCAACGTAATGAAGTAGGGGATTGCCTGTAGGGGTGACGTACAGTGGGGACTTGTGTGCCTCAAGACCGCCACGGTAGCTGTGAAGGCCCTACAGGAACCCTGAAGAAATTACGGCTAACGGGGCACTGGTGAAACAACTGCTGCCTTGTAGTTTGGAGTTGGTTCTTCAAAGGCTAAGGGAGGAAACCCTGACAAAATCAGCCTGTTGCCTCAGGCTTAAGGTGGCAGCCCCTCCAAGGCACTCGGAGGTTGTGGGTTAATCGCTCGCTCCTCTTTAATAAACTGATTACGGAAACTGAAGCGAAATTACAAAACCGGGTGGATAACCGGATGACGACGTTTGGCAAGAAGAGGACTACGAAAATCGGCTTCTGGAATGTGAGGACCTTGATGGAGAAAACCAGACTGAAACAAGTGAAACATTTCCAGGAAGACCAAGCTCCGCCTTTTCAATAGCAACGTAAAGTCGATTCTTCTCTACGGCTGTGAGACATGGAAAGTCACAAAATCTATCAACAACCAGCTACAGGTGTTCATTAAAAGATGTCTGCGTCGCATCATGAATGTGAGGTGGCCGGACATAATCTCAAATGAAGATCTTTGGACCATCACCAATCAACAACCGATTAGCATCCGTATCAAGGAGAGGAAATGGCACTGGATTGGTCACACACTAAGGAAGCCGGACGGAGCTGTTAAGAAGGGCGGCGCTAGACTGAAATCCTCAGGCACCAGGAAGCGAGGTCGACCTAAGAAGACCTGGAAGAGGACGATCGAAAATGAAATTGCAGAGGAGGACAAGAACTGGAGTCAAGTGAAGAGAATGGTCAGGAACCGCACTGCGTGGAGAAATTTCGCCAAGGCCCTATGCTCCGGGAGGAGAGACAGGAATTAAGTGAAGTAAAATTGTTAAGTATTATGTAGCCTACGATAATTCTCCGCTTATTAATGTGGTACTGTACCCGAAAATACCTATCGTCAGCTTGTTAAAATCCCACGATGACAACTGGATCGTAGAACCTGAAAATCCCGGCTAGAAAAACCCCCAGATCCTACTAATAAGCGACGGGGATAATAAGGCACAGGTTAACCTAACCGAGAAAACGTTAAGAAAGACCATGGAAAAAGATGAAAAAGCATCTCATAGAACACGAGAATTACGTAGAAACATAATCTCAGGAGCGTGGAATACTCCGAAATTCCCAACGTGACCTCATATCACTTTTATGAAGGATCACACTCGAAGAATTGAAATAAGAGTATTCAAATTTATTCAAAAAGAACGACTTAGTCAAAGATTGCTATAACAGGAAAGCAACAATAGACAAAGAACACATTCAAACCGAAGTTGAAATACGAACAGAGTGGGTGCATAACACAGTCAGCAATAGTGAAACTGCATTCCACCAAAATAAAATGGATATAAAATCCTCAATGATCCAAATTCCCAGCAATATACAGATTAAAAGGTGCTGGACCAAAATTTTGGATTTTCACATTTATATAGGCTTTACCTGCCTACAAATCGATTATACCCTTATGTGCAATAATTTACAAAATTTACAATAAGTGTGGCACACTCAAGTGTGTTTTTCGCAATTTCAGTATTCAACACCCTCCATCAGTGTTTTATTCTATGGTCATTTCATGAGAATGAATTTATTAAATCAGATCCATCTGACCAAGCAATGAAGTTAAGTAGATGTGAACATTGCCTTAATATTAACTGCAATCGCCAAGTCAATTGGCTGGGATGACTGTAAACCTGTCAGCAATATAAAATAGTTCAAAGATAAAGATCACAGAAATCCTTCAACAAATAATGCAAACACTCATGCGTTGAAATGCATGATTCTATACAACAAATAATTCCACTGAAATTCCGCTGAAACAATTCTTTAAACCATTCAAGTCACACCTGACTTCATATGTCCATCCCAAAACTGGATTATATTTCATGGTTTACCACATAATATTTCTTTGAATATAATTCATATTACCAATGCCTCCTAAGAGCTTGTACTTCACTGAGCACTGATTTCGACATTTCACATGTCATTACCATAGACAATTGCAATTAAGCTTACTTATCACCCTCACTGGTGATCGACGAATTTCATTACTTGAATAAATTTACAGCATATTATTACATCTGAACTAGCGTTGTTAGCATTTGTACAAGATCATTACAATCATGTCCAATTATAAAAGTTGGTTTCTTTCAATAATATAAATCTTCATTGGAATAATAAAACTATGCCATCCGTAAGTTTAATTACAGTCATAAATCTTTCATAAGACGTGCCTCCACGTTAATCGAACCTGGGATTTACGTTAATAAAAAGGTGAATGTTGTATCAAAATCATCATTAGTCAACTGACTATGTGTTAATTACATGAATAAATTCCAACTAAAGTGGATTTCAAAAAGTCTACACAAACGTGGCTATCTTGTATCAAAACCTGAAGTTTAACGGAGAAGAGAAAGTTTATCCAGCGAAAGTTCAGAACAATTCTACTCAAATGGATTTTAGAAAACAAGTAATGTTCCTACACCACCTACCTAGGTAACCATGACAATTAGCGCAATATTGGCCGGTTAGAAAACATCACAAGTGCCTATCCTCCAAAAGAACAGAAAATGGTCCCTAGCAAAAGCGAAGGATCAGTCTTCTTCACATAAATAAAGCTTCCACAAAGCTTATAACTTCCTATAAAAATCTTCATCAATCTTCAAAAAGCAACTCTCGAGTTTAGAACTATTCTGAAGTTCAACAATAAATGTAGCTCATGCCAGAGTCTACAGAAGCGAAAAATGTCAAAAACAGACATATATAAGTGTTCTCCACACTATCAAAACACGCAGAATAAATATCTTCCCCTATAAAATCCTCTTCTCTACACTAAATAAGTCTCAATTAAATTTAACAGAATTTACTATCAATATTAATTAAACAAACTACAATACAATCTGGAAAAGGATGCATTCTCAACGAGAATCAAAATCTTATCGGGAATAGAATCAGTCATGAGTAGAATATCATGCCTAAACTCTATCCTTCGACAAATTACACAAAAATACAAAAGAAATGGCAGCAAAAATATCGTCAAAATGTTTATACTGAGCTACGATTGGACATATTTCTCTGTACCTTGTTGATTCTTGTAGATGGTATAAGAGCAATGATATGACCTTCATATTATGTCTTCCTTCATATGTGTCAATAGCTTGGATTCTCCTGGTTGTCGAGAATCGAACCCTCGAACCCCAGTCTCCACACCACTGGTTCCACCTGGTTGTCAGGATACCTCCCATCCTGCATTAACGGTCAGCTACCTCACCACGAAGCGTCTATCTCGATCCACAGAAATATCCGTCATAATGTAGCGTCACGACATCGATGTCGAACCTAAATGATAGTTAAATAGTAACGCAGTACTGCCTCTACGAAATGTCATGCTTGACACTGATCAGCTGTGCTGTGAGGCACTCGAGTACGCGTGAAGCATAGTCGGTTTCATTGAAATGTTCGTTGCTTCGCCAGCACGGTAGTATTCATGTCCAATGTGTTTAACCTGTCATGGTTATAGCAATATAATGCATCTGAACTGTTCCTCTCGACATCCTGCTAGATAATGTGTCGTATATGAAAGAGGAATAATCTTCAAAGTTCATGAGTTATGATAGCGTTACTAAAAGCATACATAAGTAAGAAAAGCACTCTTCAAGAATGTAAAGTTCACTGCCGTAAGATGCAGTCTGTCATAGCGTGCTTACTGTAACTTACAAAGGTCATAATTTTCGCTGTATAGTCTAAGTCCATACGTGAATACAAACGTATGACTTACTTGTGAGAAAATCACAAGTTTCATTCTTATGTGTTCTTAAAATATCCACAAAAGCGTGTGAAATAATCAGAGTTCTTCGTCACTGGACTCTGTAAAATTGGTGACGGCACTGCACCTAAAAATACAGAAACAGGGAAAGTTACCTTCCTTTCTGCAACATTTTGAATTCAAAAGAAGAATTAGTAGACAAGGTTTTCCAAAGCATCGACACAAATTATCAAAATAACGCTTGGTT
This sequence comes from Meconema thalassinum, assembly GCA_946902985.2. Classification (NCBI taxonomy): domain Eukaryota; kingdom Metazoa; phylum Arthropoda; class Insecta; order Orthoptera; family Tettigoniidae; genus Meconema; species Meconema thalassinum. The sequence goes on along the minus strand of OX336393.1, from coordinate 309,675,011 downwards.
GAGTGGAAGAGCCATTCTAGCGGCTAAAAAAATGTAGACGTACACGGTATGAACGACATAATTCTAGGTCCTCATAATGGTGAAGACGTACTACTTCCTCGTATACCACTCATCCTGACCGACATGGCGTTCCAGTTCAAACGACTTCAATTTCCAATACGCCTTGCATTAACTATGACTATCAATAAGCACAAGGGCAATCATTGCAAGTGTGTGGTTTGAATTCAGAAAGCGATTGTTTTTCTCATGGACAATTATATGTCACATGCTCCAGAGTCGATAAGCCATCTGATCTCTATGTTTATGCAGATAACGGACAAACAAAAATGTAGTCAACCCACTAGCTTTACAATGACAAATGATTTCATGTAAAAACCATCGTTTTCTTTCCTTTCATTTCACAGCTTCGCAAGGCAGGATATTGCATTGAATGCCATGTTTTCTTGATGAATCTATATTCGCTACAATACTTTCATTTACTTACCCCTCTCATATCAGACTGAGCCACAGCAAAGCGTGGCCGGGTTCCTAGTAAATAAATAAATATCTTCTGAGCATAATCAACAATATCGCGTCACTTCAACTCCCACAAAGCAGCAATAGAACAAAAGCTAAAGTTACCCCTTCCCTTCCAACAACCATTGACTGAACCAAATTGACAGACAGACAGACAGACAGACAGACACCCGTTTTTTTTAGTCGTTTACCCTCCAGGTTGGTGGAACCAACGGACTCAGCGAGGGAACTCACCACTACTGCCTCTACGGGCAGTGTCCTAGAGCGGGGAACATCGAATCGGAAGGGATACAACTGGTGAGGTGGGATTGGCACCTCGCCCAGGCGGCCTCACCTGCAAAGCGAACAGGGGCCTCATGAGGGAAGGTAAGGGCAGGTTAGGATGGATAGGCAAGGAAGAGGGAAGGAGGCGGCCGTGGCCTTGAAGAAGGGACCATCCCGGCATTTGCCCGAAGACGAAGTGGGAAACCACGGAAAGCCACTTCGAGGATGGCTGAGGGGGAATCGAACCCCCTCTACTCATTTGGGCCACCCGAGGCTGAGTAGACCCCGTTCCTGTCCTCGTACCACTTTTCAAATTTCGTGGCAGAGCCGGGAATCGAACCCAGGACCTACGGGGCGGCAGCTAACCATGCTGACCGCTACGCTACGGAGGCGACACAGACACCCGTACAAACAAAAATACAGTCGCTTTCCAAGCTGCTATGTCTTTCGAGTGAAATGGGGTGCGGGGCTATAAAGTTCAATCTTTTAAAATAAAAATAAACGCACTGTTCTAACAAGGGGAAGATACGATGCATGGATCACCGATTCGACCCATCTTTAGTTCATGAGTAGGGCATGACCAGGCGTATACCAGGTGCAAGTAGTAAGATGTGCTTCTCAGCCGTTTCCGAGTAATTAATTAATTGCAATTACAGTGCGGCGTCTATGTGCGTTGTACGTTAGTAACATTCCAACGAGCGCGTGGTGCAGCGTTAAGAGCTCTGCTTCGTAAGCACGGGATCGCTGGTTCGAATCCCATAGGTGAGCCTATGCAGTGTGTCGTCTTTTTTATTTTTTTTGTAACCATTGTCAATTTCCAACCAATACCTATAGCACGAGTACGGGGTGGTCTGATGGTGTACAGACGTGCAATGGACAGAACAGACTGGGCCTTCAACGTATAGATGTATACATATGATAGAATACACCTGACCGTGTACAATACCAATGTATATGCAATGCCAATGTATGTCTACCCCTTATTATTCTCGTTTTCCAACGGGGTCGGTGATGAGTGGCGATGGAAGTCTTTGTGGCGATGGTTTTTACGGCCGGGTGCCCTTCCTGAGGCCAACCTCATGAGAGGAGTTAATGAGAGATGAAATGAATGATGGTGAATGGAACTGGGCAAGGATGTGGAAGGAAGTGGCCGTGGCCTATCAGAAGGTACCGTCCCAGCATTTGCCTGGTGTTGAAAATGGGAAACCACGGAAAACCATTTCAAGGACGGCCGACGGTGGGGCTCGAACCCACGCGTCTACCGAGTCAGCAGAGAGCTTGGCCCCATGACCTAATGCTGCGCTTTAGCCAGCGTAGCCACTACTGTCGGTGTATATGCAATGCCAATACTGTACATTATGTAATGTCACAAACGTTGGCCCCCATAAGATGATTTCAGAATCCCTTTTCCCGCTCACAAAACACTTTATTACAATTAACTGCAAAATGAACATTATTCACGACACCAACAGTTGAGGGAAAAAAAAACACAACTCACCGGTGAGACTCGATCCAGTGATCCCACGCTTACGAGGCAGGCCTCTTACCACTGCTCCACGCGCTCTTTGGCTTCATGTTAACGTACAGCGCACATGAACGCCGTACAGCAATTACGAATAATTCATAATTAATTTCTCGGAATCGGCTGAGAAGCGCACCAAACTACTTGCACCTGGTATACGCCTAGTCATGCCCTACACGTGTACTAAAGATGGTTCCAATCGGTGACCCATGCATCGTATCCTCCCCTTGTAAGTGTCTGTGCTCTCTGGAAGAACACAGCGCTATAAAGTCTGTCAGAACTGTTCATTGCAATACAGTATGGCCACTCTGTGTTACGCTCATTGCTGCGAGGTCGGGGATGAGATGAAATGGATCTCCAAGTGGGGAGATTATTTTTATTTTTATTATTATTTTTTATGTCCCGATGTAATTTCTGACGCCATAATCACCGGAGTAGTTGGGGAAAATATTGGAAGTTAGCGACCGTATCCTATTGAATGGATCAGCCACGACAATTGCCAGGGATTGAAAATGGGAAAACTTGGAAAACCATTTTAAGGAAGGCTCATGGCCGGGCTTGAACCCCCCCCTGGTTCCCAAGTCTGGTGATGCCTGCTCTCCCTAGCCTACTGCTTTAACTTACAGAGATAAGGGGTCCGGTCTATACACGGTGTTTCAGGAGGAACAGTAAATATTTTAGGAGGGTGTAGTATAGATGAATTGCAATAAAACATCCTTATAACATGGCCCATTTGTATTGCGTACCGAGATACAGATGTTGGTATGTAACCAGCGCAGTTGTCGTTTCGTGTGTTGGTATATCGGTTGCTATGGGCGTATTTAACGATTGCCAATAGTCGTGTGTTGATGTTCACGTCGTGAAGCTGTGCTTTAGTTTCCAATGAATGTGTTCACCTGTCAGTGTGCTTTGTTGGCCGAGTTGACTGTACTGTATCGTTTAAACATGCCGCACGTTTTTACACATGCTTAGAATGCCCGATATGGTACCTGTGTATGGATTTTGTAATTGAAACGCTGCTGCTTGTAGATAATACGGCATACGATTTCCTTTGGATTTTTGTCTGTGGGGATGGTTGAAAGGCAGAGTGGACTACGAAAAGTTTACACAAGAGCCAAGTTGGTCGTTTGGATTATGCATAGTACAGCTCTCATCAAAGAATGCCAAGATACCCTCCAAAGAGCTAAACGGGGTGTTATCATGAGAAGTACAAAATCCATTGAAGTTGGTGGCGGAATTTTTGAAAATCAACTTTGAACGTCCTTATTTGTCTTGGCTTTACATTTGTTTGGGTTAAATGCTACCAACTGTATCTCTCTACGCAATAAAAATGGGACACATGTAATATGGATTTCTTTTATTGCAATTCATCTATACTACCACCTCCTAAAATATTTACTATTCCTCCTGATAAACGTATAACTCTGAATATCCGTCCCATAATACACACCTGTCTTGTGTGTTGCCTAGATTCCTGTAAGCGGTTTCCAATGTAGTACAATATACAGTACTAGGTCATATCGCGTGCACAAATAACGGGCCGCATTGCCGAGCGGGAGTTGAATTTTCGAGCCATCAGGTTGCCATCACTTGGTGTGATCTCGGGAAGAGAATGCTGAGAGCCATGATCGGGCACCTGTCCTTGTAGGCAAGGGGGGAGAGGATGGGGGAGAGGAGGGGAGAGTGTAGTATCACCTGTTAATCTCAAGACTGACATTTTTGGTTGGAGTAATTTACTCACTTGTCAGTGGAAAAAAGCTTTAAGTTTATATTAGACTGACATTTTCGGTTGAAATAATTTACGGTACTCATTGAAAAAACGCTTTAAGTTTAAATTTTACTGGAATTTTTGGTTAAAATAATTTACTCATTGAAAAAAAGCTTGAAGTTAAAATTTGACTGACATTTTTGGTTGAAGTAATTTATTCAGTAAAAAAGATATTACGTTTAATTTTTTGTTGACTGACATAAGTGTAATCTGTGATTGCCTGCTATGAACAGTGTTAAGTTTTGTTACTAAATTTCCTAAGAAAATAAATGTCTAACATACGGCTACATTTTACGTTTCTGGCAAAGTAGCAATAGTTTTTCAAAATTGCAGAAAATAACTTAACATTGCCTGGGTTATGTGACAACCTGACGTAAAATTTTAGCGTATTCAAAAGTCTTCACCTCGCAGAATGAAGTGTCATAACCCACTTCATAAGCCTAATCCAATGCCATTTTGCAGGGTAGAGTTATCTGAATCTTAGTTGTTTCGAAGTTTAAAATAAGCTAGGTTAAAATATTTAATTTTTGTTGAAAATGTAAAACTTTGACGTCTATTTTCTACAAAGCATACTCATTTCTTGGTGGCTAAGTTAAGACACTTGGTGGCTGGATTAAGACACTTTCTTTGTCGCTTCGCACAAGATGCTTTTTAGTGTCTTGATAAAAATGGTTTCAGGCACATATTGAAATTCTGTCATACTTTTAAGATATTTAATTTAAGATTTTGAGACACTAAAAAGTGTCTTATGAAGCGACAAAGAAAGTGTCTTAGTTTAAAACACCAAGAAATGAAAGTGATTCCGTCCTTTCGGTTGATTTAGGTTGGGATTTGTCATTATTAATTATAAAAACTGATGTGGGTATAAAGTTAATGAGCTGTTTTTTTCTGTTGCTTAATATTTAATATTTTATTGATGTTGCTGCTAACAATTGCCTCCTCTGATTTTAGCCATGATAAACGAATCAGAAGCTTACGGTATGTTGAATCATTTTTAAAGATTCTCTGCTACACAAGCATCGCTTCAAGTTCTGTTATTTGATCTAACAAACCTTCTGTTAAAGTGAGTGCTTTTAAAATTTAGTTTGTCTTTTTCTTACCAAAAATTATTTTTTTAAAGAAAATTGCTTAAAAATATAATTAGTTTAGGACGTTTGCGATTTCCTTCCTTTCCTTGTTATTAAAATGAGTTTAGTCCCTAACTGTGAAAACTCGATTCTCAAATGAATTCACGCACATTAAAACACAACAGTGCATTTCTAACGAGATTTAACAATTAATGGGTTACTTGGCGTTTCAATTTAGATTTATTAAAACCGTATCGTTTCCTGCAACAATCTTCCAAGCGCGAAACTAAAGAAAATCGAAGTTGGCGCTGCGCTCCTCGATCTGTCCCCCTCCTCTCCCCCCCCCCCCCCCTTTCCTACAAGGACAGATGCCCAATGACGGCTCTCAGTATTCTCCCCCCGAGAACACATCAAGTGAAGGCAACCTGATGGCTTGAAAACTCAACTCCCGCTCGGCAATGCGGCCCGTTATTTATGCACGCGATAGTACATGGTGTGAATAATGATGGATTAAACTCGGCAATGAGATGGAAGGAAGTAGCAGTGACTTATTATAAGGTACCATCTGAGCATTTTCTTGGAGTTAAAGCTGAGAAATTACAGAAAACCATTTCAAGGATGGCTGACGGTTAGCATCTGGTGATGCTCGCTTGACAGGTGAAACACTCGTCTTCCAAGTGCAGAGATGTCTGGCCCGTGGCCTTAATACGCATGCGTAGCTACTCCTGTCGGTACCTGTATGAAATTCAATGTTGTCACTGAAATATTTATAAACTCATTGATACTAATAATGGAGAGTGATTCCATAAATTACCCTCTGAAGGTGACGGAGCAATCAGGGTCAAAGCGTTTAGTGGCTGCCACAGCTGCAGTTTCCCTTGACCTTTGAGCATTGCACCTCGTAGCTTTTCCCATGTAAACTGGGAGACATATTTATGCTTAGGAAAGCGCTCCACGTGAACTGCAAGTGTTGCTCGTCGCTAGGACAGCTGGACAGCCCCCCCCCCCTGTGTGGCGTGGGAGCGTGATATTGCCACGTTTCAGTCGTTCAACATTAGCGGCTTCGGTGGCGTAGTTAGTAGCATGCTGAACTGCTGTGCCCAAGTCAGCGGGTTCAAACCCGGCCGAAGTCGTCGGATTTTTTAAGAGAGTTAAAAATTCTTCAGTATGCCTTCCTTCGGAGGGGAAGTAAAGCCGGCGGTCCCATGTCATAGATTTATGGCATGTAAAAGATCCTTCCACATACTACACATGTGTGCAGCTAAATTGTTAGGTTAGATTTCGTCGGAACGCTCTATCAAAGTTCCCACGTTCACCAATAGTTATCATTGATATCTGGTAGCGAAAGTTGGAACTACTTGAAATTGAATGGAATTTGTAGCTCACCCTAAGGGTGTCCGCTGGAAGCAGCTACTGACTCAGGTGAGCCGAACATGTCTTCGGACACTCCCGGCACTAAAATCTATGAAAAAATGAAAATCCACTGCCTGCTTCCAGTCTCCGACCGGGTCAGGAATGGAATGAATGAAGCCCCCATCTAGCGGCGAGGATACGAAGTGTGCCGGCTGCCGAAGCCTGTCGCACTCCTCTGGGGCAATGATTAAATGCATGACAGATGAAATGAAATGATAGTGGAGAGTGTTGCTGGAATGAAATTGTGACAGGGAAAACCGGAGTACCCGGAGAAAAACCTGTCTGCCTCCGTTTTGTCCAGCACAGATCTCACATGGAGTGACCGGGATTTGAACCACGGACCCAGCGGTGAGAGGCCGGCGTGCTGCCGCCTAAGCCACGGAGGCTCGCACTAAAATCTATACGATAAATAAATAAATAAATAAATAAATAAATAAATAAATAAATAAATAAATAAATAAATAAATAAATAAATAAGTCGGTCAACACTAAATACACCCAATTACTGAGAAATGCGAAAAATAACCTGAAAGAAATTACGTATGATTAAAAATATTTGTTACGGAATACAGAAGAGGGAGAAAAGTGGTTGTTCTTTCATTTGAGGGGCTTGGACATCGTGGTCAATTAGCTCCGTGTACTTGGGTGAGTGTGCAATTTTGTCTGATAACCTGGGTTATTGTGATGGCTGTGTTAGTGTGTGTATTTGTAACTCAGGTAAGGTTGGTTGGTTGGTTCTTTAGTTTAGGTGCTGCGGCAACGCGGTCATGTATCCCCGTGTACTTTGAGTGTGTGTAGAAACCGGTGTTAATTGTTATGGCTGTATTAGTGTGTGTTATCTGTTTTAATTCAAGTAAGGACTGCAGACAATAATTTCAAGTAGTTCCTACTTTCGCTACCAAATGCTACCGTCCACAACACCTAGCTGTGAACTTGACTACTAGATGCCAATCGCAACCAGCGTCTGGTGATGAACGTTGGAACTTAAGAGCATTAATCAAACCTAACTTCAAATTTTGCTTCACACAAGTTTAGTTAGTGGAAGGTTCTTTTACATGCCATAAATCTATGGCATGGGCCCACCCAGCTTTACTTCCCCTCCGAAGGAAGGCATACTGAGGGATTTTTGACGCTCTTAAAAAATCCGACGACTTCGGCCGGGTTTGAACCAGCGACCTTGGGCATAGAACTCAGCATGCTACCAACTACGCCACCGAACTCAGGTAAGGATTGGGAAGGAAGCGGCCGTGTCCTTAAGTTAGGAACCAATCTGGCATTGCCTAGAGTAGAAGTGGAAAACCACAGAAAATCACTTTAAGAGGGGCTGAGTTGAGAATCGAACCCCCTCTACTCAGTTTTGCCTCACAAGGTTGAGTGAACCCCGTTCCAGCCGCCACCAGAAATTAATTTGTTGGTAGAGCAAGGACTCAAATCCGGACAGCTAAAAACGCTAGCCGCTACACTAGGAGGTGGACATAGAGAGAGGAGACTATAGGATGACATATTTCGCTCTTAAGTGAGCATCATCAGATCTTTAAGTTCATATCTACAAGACACTACTAGATCCCACAATGTCTACCTCTGTCTGTCTGTTAGGTAGTCAGATCGAAGGCTGGTTGGATCCTCAAAAAGTACCGCCTGTAGGGTATGTGGGTAGGTAAAAAACAATACAAAAAACAAGGCAGCGCTATATTGAGGCGTACTAGCCAAGATGAGGAGTGAGGTAGTTTGCCATTGCTTTCATCACTGAGTCAGAACAGCAGTACTAACCCTATGAGTAGAACCTTTCACAGCATCCACAGGCACTGACTGTGTGTGCCCTGAATGTCATTACTAAGCACCACCCAATGTCTACCATGAAACGGAAAAGAGGGTCCTCAAACTACAACTCTCATAAGTTTGATAGAATCTTAAAGATACGGCTAATACAGATGTTAGAAAAATCTGAAGCGTTAAGGTCCCTTGAAAAAAAAAAAAAAAAAAAAAGCAAGGCTGCTAGTCTAAAGAATCTCAAAACTACTCGTCAACGACGGTCACCCTCCCTACTCTAAACTAATCCACGAAGGCTTGGCTAATACTGCTTACCAATACTTAAAGCAATAACCCACCAGAATAGAATTATAAACACTCAATATGTGTCCACCTCGTTGCGTAGTGGCTAGCGTTCTTGGAGGCCTGGGTTCTATTCCCGACTCTGCCAAGAATTTAATTCAGGTGTGAGGGCAGGAAAGGGGTATACTCAGCCTCTTGAGGCAAAACTGAGGAGAGGCGGGTTCGATTCCTACCTCAACCATACTGTGAGTGGTTGTCCGTGGTTTTTTACTTCTACTCCAGGTAAATACCGGGATGGTACCTAACTTAAGGCCATGGCCGCTTCCTACCCAAATCCCACCTCAAATAAAAATACACACACTAGTGACACGTCACAGTCACACAGGTTATCAGACAACAAGTACAAGGAGCTACATTACCACGATGTCGCAAAGCCCCTAAAATAATCAACAACAACAACAACTGAATAAGTAATTTTCTACAGGTGTGTTTAAAGTTGACATATGTTAATTTATCTGAATATGTATTGACATTTCGCCGCGTCCGGAGGCCCCGGTTCTATTCCCGGCTTGATCAGGGATTTTAGAAACTGACGTGAGTGCTGGAATGGGGTGCACTCAGCCTCGTGAGGCCAATTGAGTAGCTGTCTGACAGTAAGACAGCACCCCGGTCATGGAGATCAAGATTAACGGCTGAGAGGACCCAACGCGTTAAGCACGCGTCACCCCATAATCTTCAGGCTAGATAACTGGGCAGCGGTCGCATTGTAGACCTAGGTCTTTCATAGGCTGTAGCGCCACGGGGTTTGTTCTATATTGGCCTATCGGTATTTCAAGTCAAATGGTTATTATTACTATGAAACACGTAAGTGACGAGCCCCCAAACAATCTACAAGTGAGAAAACAAAACAAAAAAACATCAGAAGACATTGTTTGATCTAGTAGTGACTTGTAGACCTAATTTGGCTTATAGATTTGAACTTAAAGATCTGATGAAGGTCGCTTGACGGGTGAAACATGTCATGTTATAGTAATCTCCGTCTTCTGCATTCCATAATTTATATATTAAGAATTTTGTCGTGTTGGAAGCCATTTTTAGCCAATTTTCATTTATGAAAAAAAAAAAAAAAAGGCTTATGAGATCACGTTTTGTCTGTGTGTTATTGCCTCCGTGTGTGTGTGTCCCCCCTTTAATAAAATCTAAACAGCTGGAGCGATTTCAATGAAACTCGGTAAGATCATAGCACTATTTTGGCCGACCCCAGACGTGTCCCTCAAATTTTATTACGTATCAACAATCCAACATGGCAGCTGAGCGAAATATTTCACTGGCATTCCTTATCTCTGAAAATATTACTGATATCAACCTGAATTTTGTACGGTGATAAAGGACAGTACTAAAAGTTCTCCTATGCGAAATTCAAAAACCTGTCAACTCCAACACGATCATGCCGGCCAAGCGAAGTTGAAACATTTAAATAGAATTTTCTCATGATTTAACCATCCGAACACAGTGAAAATTGGTACAGCAAATGTTTAATACGCATTGTAATGCACTGACATCTAATTTAGTACAATTGATTACATAACTTCTGGTAGGTTATTACTGAATATTAACACTACCTAAGGGAAGATGATGAGAGAGAAAAGAAGGTGGGTTTAGGAGTGGAAACAATTTTTGGCTGAGGGGAAGAGAATCCAACACAAAACCATTAATAAACACCGATATAAACCGGAATTTCGAAGTGCAAAACTTTTGAAGTACCTAACTTGAGCGGGCGCTTGCACAAGGCAAACGGAGAGCGCAGCATGAATTGAGGTAACAGGCAAGCTTTCGCCAAGTGCTCTTTCCCTCCCAAGCAGGTATTCTAGTACTAGTGGGAAGGGTGGTAGTCTGGCAAGGTATGCCAAAATGAAAGGATTTATGTGGTTTCCCTTCAAAAGGGTTGCATCTTACCAAGCATTCTGAAAAGCTAGAAAGATTTGAATTTGTCGTGATATTTTTATTACTAACCACGGTTGGATCTCCGACAGAACGGCCGAAATCCCCCAAAGTGGGAAAAGATAAAGCAACTATGGTGCTCTTTGGCGATATTTTGTTATGACTGGTAAGGATCTTTGAAGAATACCAATTGTTACATCTAAAGCAGGCTAAACTCTTACCCAGCAGGATGCCGAATAAAAGTTTAGAACAAAGGAAAAACCTCAAACCTAACTTAAACAAAACCAAAATTTTAAAAGTAAAACACATGTTAGAGAGAAAATCTCCACAAGTAGGAAGCTGGCGGAGCGAGCTGTACTTGCCTCAATGATTTACTAGAATCAGCTAAGATAGCTACGGTAAGAGAAACTTTATAAATGTTGTTAATGGAAGTTCTGTTTTAAACGCAACAAGTGATAGATTATTAATTAACTCAGTGTTTGCCTTTTTAAATAAGTAGAAAGTAATTTTAGGAGAAGAATCCAGGAAGAGAAGGTCCTACCTAACGGGTTTTCTAGAAATAGAAGTAGAAAACAAATAGTAAGCAATATATTTAACAATGATAGAATTTGGAACAATTAACAATTATTTAGATTTAGTATTCTATTTTGAGTTACCTCTTTAGTTTACAAAATTTCAAGATCGTAGGCCTAATAATAAGAGGTTTACAATTAACCAATAATAAATGTTCAGGTTTCGAACCTGTTACAAGCACTAAAACCTTACAAGGGTTTTAAAAGCGTGCATACAACTATGAAGTTTTACGCATGTGATGATAGAAAGCGAATTACCATTTGGTGTGACATTTTGTTAAATTAGTTAGGTAGGATACCAGCACTAATAGAATGCCCTTATGGTAAGCGAAAGGGCTATAAACAAATAGACCAAATTCCTGATCGCAACAGGAGAAAAGAAGAAATTTACCAGCGGAGAAGACCGCTATTATTTAAACAGAAGTTAATAAATGTTACATTCCAAAAGGATCAGGTCGTATTAACGAAACCTGGATCCAACAAATCAGGTACAAAAGTTTAACAATTAGAAGATTATCAATTCCTGAGCAAGCAGGATAAGAAAAAGAAGATTAATAAGTACTTTCTATAACTACTAATATTTAAGCAGAATTGAATAAATGATACATTCAAATTGGGCAGGTTACCATTTGTGAAGCCGGGATTAAACAATTAGGTAATTATTTCACAATGAGAAAACGCTTACATTTTAGACGAAGCAGGAAATAATATGTATTAAAACGTGGATTGTACCACGATTATTTTTACAGAATTAATAAGTTGTAATTAGAACAAGGTTGGGAGGGCGCCTATGTTATGGCGGGGCCTCGTTGAGATAGAACCAGATGATTAAATTAACCTAAATTTGTTAGTAAAAGGTATTTGAGGAAAAGGAGATAGGGATTTATAGTTCTGGCTAATTTTTAGTGCTCTCAATCGTACGCGGCGCGGTAGATAGTTGAACGGACACTTTTTTTTTGAACTAAAGTTTGTTGATAGATTAGAAGATATCACTATTGCAGCACTGAAAGTTCATGGAACAAGAGAAACGTTATAGCAGTTAAGGAGATATACTTAGTTGAATTTGAGTTGAGTGGTTTATTGCGTTAGAAAGTTTGCAGATTGCGGTAAATAGTTTTCTATTTCACTTAAAGTTTTGGTAGTTTTGACAATATGAAGTGTAGTTCACACGGTTGACATTTTAATTTAAACGGTATGTTCCAGAAACGTAGTGACAGTTAAATGGAGTGGTAAATGATCTCTCGAGGGCAAGTTAAGTTTATTGACAGCTATGAGTATTAGCAGAAATCCCACGGTGTAGGGAAGGTATCCCCTTTATTTCGTACATGAAGTACTAAATTTCATGTTTTAGAGCAAGCTTCGTTAACTAAAGCATGACAAAGAAAATCGCACGAAGACGGTTATTGCACAATATTGCGTAATTCCCCACACTGTCTATAACATTCCATTAAAAGTGTTCAGCATAGATTAAAACCATGAAAATGTGTTTAAAATCATTGAAGATTTGTACTTGGCTTTTTCATAGCCGCTGAAGGTTGATGGCTCCTGGCAGCCGTTAGCCTACATCCAATACCACAACATGGCGGCGATTTGAATTTGTACCTCGGTTGAGAGGAGGTAGCCTCTGAAAAAGGCCGAACTCAAACGTTGACGACTCAATAAGAAGTGAGAACGAGCGGAAGAGCTCACGAGGTAGCTAGGTAGGAGAGGAGGAGGGGGAAGGAAACAAAGGAACTTATAGCAGAATGGGAAACATTAAAAAATAAACACCCTTTACAAAATGTAATTTTCTTCAAGGAGTAGTGTCTTCAAGGAGATGACAGGTGAAGACAGCGGCGAAGCCTTTTGGAGTGGTATGTAAATCCTCATGACTCGATGAATCTGAAGAACTTTGGCGGGTTGCCGCGTGGTGAGCCAGTGACGTTTTCACAGAATAAGCAACTGAAACAAACTCAAAAACACAATAAATTCCTGCTCGAAGGAAAGAAGAAATACAAAGGGATCACTGTTGGTGTCTGCAAGAAGGGAACTTAAATAAATGAGCCTAATGAAAAAGAAAACAAAGAGCAGCAAGAGCTGACTATAACTAGACGTATATTCCAAAGAATACACCATGCTGAGTGGCCAGACACCAACAGGGAACAGAAAGAGAAAAAATGATTTTAAGGATTGAGAGGAAGAGGCGCTATAAGATAGTTCGGTCTTATAATATGACCATTGGTGGTGACCATTCTCGGGTAGCTCTCCACCACCCTGCCAGAGATCCAAACTAGTGGGGGGAAGCGTCTCTTACAAGGACCAAATTTCCTACTTTGATTGGAAATAAACCACTTCTGTCTTCGTTGCAAAGACGTTAAGTACCGTACTCTAAATTTCCACCTTTTCCAGAATGAATTACAAAGAGCTTCAATTTTACGCCAAACAATAGGCAAGCTAGAATCTCTGTGAGAGTTAGGAAGGGCGGGGGGTTGAGGGGGAAGAAAGAGAACTACCAATATGGAAAAGAGCAGGGGTTAATGGAAGTAGATCATCAGGATCATTAGATAGCGGGGTCAAGGGCGAGAATCAACAACAACTTCGATTAACACATGGAAGACGGGCCCCGAGAAATCTCGGTTTTATACACGTCATTGTTTTCGGTCTTCCTGCGACATCTCTTGACCATGTATTGAACTATTTCGGTCTAGCATATTGAGAAGGACATTTGTAGATGTATATGAGCCATCTTCCGTCTATTCATGGCCTTCTTTTATTCTTTGATTTTGTTTCGAAACATCGAACTTCCTTCTGTTGGTTCAATCAATGACAAGATGGAGGACGTGTATAATCAGATGATAAGATTTATCGTTTATATTATCGTTCAAATGGCACAAGTTATAGTGAATTAGTGGAAACTGATTGAGAGAGTGATATTCAGGTCTCTAGGCGACGTAATAACAACCAAAATACATACCGTACTTTGATTGTTGACCAATCTAACCTCAAATATACTCCATCTGCTCTTTCTTAAGCCGCCACTGCACATTGTGTCATGTTTCCAAATACATCACCCCCTTGAGCACTGCTAGAGGTATGTGTATACTCATATCAACTAGAAAGATAATATCTAGGTTATTTCCACAATTATGTACTTTTTTTATAATCTAGTGCACTGGAATATTCTCAGTAGCAAAATGTCCGGTCCACAGGCGATGTGACATGTCCAGGCATCCGGTCAGCAATGTATTAAGATAGACAGCGAGTTAAATTCTTCATAGGTTAGAATACGATTACCTAAAACAGATGACGTTTGTTAAGCTTGACACAAGATTCCCACCTGCCGCCGTGATAGGGGGCGTAAGGAGGTATGAACCGCCATTTGAAACCCTTAGCGTAGGAGAAGTTAGAAATTTGTTCCTTGGCAGGAGAAGATGTAAGAGCTTTCTTCCACCATGAAGCTGTGCCTTGAAAAGTGGAGGCGTTATCGGAGAACATTTCGGAGGGGACGCCACGCCTGGCAGTGAAGCGAGAAATAGCTGACAGAAAGTAAGAAGTAGAGGCATTTGTTACTAGTTCCAGGTGGATCACACCAGTAACCATGCAAACGAAGAGAGAAACGTGGAGTTTTCCAAACAATTTGCGTCTAGCTTCAGGAGAATTGCGTTGATATTGAAATGGACCCATGTAATCTACGCCAGTTAAAGCAAAGGGACGAATAGGGGAAGAGTGGAAAGGAGGTATATCGCCGATCATTTGAGTGCTAACCTTAGGTTTCACCTTAAAGCAAGGGATGCATTTGTGTATTACTGAAGAAACTTCATGAACTCCATTTATTTCCAGTACTTTTCCCTTAATAAACAAAGAAGTGTGCGAGTACCAACGTGCAAATTTCGATAATAGAAGTCGCGTATGATTAAAGAAGTTACGTGATGTTTGGAAGGCAAGATAACAGGATGCTTTTTGTCTTCAGAAAGTGAAGAATGAGAAAGCCAACCACCTACTCTGAGTAACCCATTTTAATCAAGGAAAGGGGCTAGAGCGCAAAGACGACTGGATTTCAAAAGATCCTTCTTAGCTGAAAGCAAAGACAATTCGATAGGGAAGGCTTCTTGTTGTGTGGGTTGCAAAACTTTGATAGTAGCAAGAGTTAATTCATGATTGGTTAGATGTGGTTTAGGAAGAACAGGCTGGTCAACAACGACATATTTCCATCTGAGAAGATACGCAAAAATCCGAATTAGTTTATGAAAGGAAGAATAGCGAGATAATAAGGGAAATGAAACGCTGGAAATAAGACATGAAGCAGTGGATTTAGATACTTTAGCGCCAGGCAAGTTGGAAATTGTAACTGGAGGTTTAGAAGGCTAGCAAGAAGAGTCTTCGATTAACCAGGAGGGCCCATTCCAGTACAGTTGAGATGCTGCCAATCGAGAGGGTAAGCAACCACGTGAGATGATGTCAGCGGGGTTATCAGCGCTAGGCACATGTCTCCATTGACATCCCAAAGAAAGGGTTTGCATTTTAGAAACTCTATTGGCAACGAAAGTTTGCCAGTGAGTGGGGGTTTTGGCGATCCAAGAAAGAGTGATCATGGAATCGCTCCATAGGTAAGTTTGCAAAACTTGAATTTTTAAAACTTTCTGCAGTTTTTTAGCAAGTTCTGTGGCCATGAGCGCGGCACACAATTCAAGTCTGGGCAAGGTGTTAGTTTTAACGGGGCTACTTTGGTTTTAGCACAAATAAGACTTGAATGTGAAGATCGTTTAGAGGATTGCAATAAACAAGGTATGCGCAGCGACCGTAAGCTTTTTCGGAGCTGTCGGCAAAGACATGAAGAATGAAAGGTGTATTAGAAGAAGCGTTGATTAAATTTCTAGGAATTTCAATAAGCGAAAGGTTAATTAAACTACATCGAAAAGAAAGCCATCTATTAAGGAAAGAAGAGGGAACAGCTTCGTCCCATTCACATTTGAGAGACCATAGCTCTTGCATAAAAAGCTTGGCAATAACAATAACTGGAGCAAGAAATTGAAGCGGGCCGAAAATCTTAGCTATTTCAGACAAAATTTGCCTTTTTGTCATAGGGAGTTCTTCGGAAAGCGAGACTTTGTACATGAGAATATCAGTGCGAGTGCACCAGTGTACTCCTAACGTTTTTATACGTTCGGAATCTCCGCCAATTTCGACAGAAGAAGGATATACATCTTCGACGGGAAATTGAGTAAGGAACTCAGGTGAATTCGAATTCCACTTATGAAGTGGGAATCCTCCATTCTTTTAACAATGCTTTTAGTTCAAGAGATATGAGAGAAGCTTCTTCAAGTGGATTGAAGATAATCATCGACATAAAAGGACGTGGTTAATGCTTCTGAAGATTTGGCGGGAAATAAATGACCATCTTGAGAGGCTAACATATGTAGGGATCGGATAGCTGAGAAATCGGAAGGTTTAAGACCATACGTAACTGGTTTTAAGCGAAATATTTTAATGGGATTACTAGTTTCGTTCGCCATAAGATTCTCTGAATATCTTGCTGTTCAGATTGGATTAAGACTTGACGATACATTTGCTTAATATCCGCAATGACGGCTATAGGAAATAGGCGAAAGTTTAAGAGTATGGTAGACAAATCAGACTGAATAGCAGGACCGGAGTAAAGAGTATCGTTGAGGCTGTTGCCATTAGCGTCAGGTGATGACCCATTAAAGACAACTCGAATCTTGTCCACACGGGATGGTGATTTAAGAAGACAGTTTCGACTGGGGGATGTAATTCGTCATCAGATCTATTGACAACTTCTATATGATCCAGCCCTTCATACTCCTCCATGAACTGTATGTATTGTTGATTGACAAGAGGATCTTTTTTAAACTTACTCTCAATGGCAAAGACAAGAGCAAAGCAATGGCAAAGCAATGGCAAAGCTGAGAATTACTTAGTTTTGGAGGATTGAGTAGTCTTGGCATTTGAACTATAAATCGGCCTTCGGGTGTGCGTGTAGTGGTAGAAATGAAAATTTGCTCGCAGAAATCGTTCTCTGAGGAGGTTGAGTTAGGGGAATCGATGTTTTCGAGTTTCCAGAACTGTTCCAAATCGGTACTTACAAAGTGACATTGCGACACAGGTTGAGTGGTGTAATGAGGGAGATGACCGGTAACAATCCACCCAAAATTAGTGTCTCTGGCAAACACATTGGAAGATAATTGACAAATTTGCTTGCGAAGGCAATTCCAGAAAACAATTGCACTGAAAAGTATGTGAATGGGACCTTGTATGTTAAACAGAGGATCAGCAAGCCTTAAGTTAGCGGGAATATTTAAACAGGAGGTGTCGACAGAGTGACTGGGGGTATCTTCACCAATGCTGTTAAGAATGAGACAGTTCAGTTTGAGAAGATTGTTTCTTTGACAAGTGTCCTTTATAGTTAATTTTGAGAATTGCAAAGCTTGAGATTTTAAACTGTTGATGCCTGATACATTGATAGAAGTGGGGGTTACTGGAAGACCCAGTTTTTTGATGAAAGAGCTGGAAACAAAATCATGGGTCGCCGCTGAGTCGAGGAGGCCTCGGGCGCGAACCCAGTTACCAGATTTATCTTGAACCTCAATTTGAACCGTGGACAATAGTACTTGAGCACTACGCAAAGACTTGGCGTTTGAATAAAAGATGACGCATTAGACTTGTTAGTATTGTCACTTTTTTGAGAAGTGGATGCTGCCAATGACCTCGATTGATCATGACGATGGAATAAAGTGTGATGCGTCCTTTCACAATGAAAACAGAGTCTAGTGGACTTGCAATTAGAAGCGGAATGTTTAGGTGAATGACAATTGAAACAGTACTTGTTTTGAGATACCAATTTCCTTCTGTCATCAACTGATAGCTCTTTGAAAGATTTGTATAAGTATAAAGCGTGAGAATCTTTTCATAGTATGCATTTTAACGGTTCATTAAAACTTTTACGGGGTTCACCTTGGGTACTTAATGCAAGAGAACTTGCGATACGGCGTTAACTGGACCTAGTTTGGTAACCAGTGGCGTAAGACTTAGATTTAGAAGAGCTAGACCCAGGTTTTTGAGTACTATACGCTGCATATTCGCTTTTAATTTAGGTGACATAGATTCATGTTTAAAATTGGGAGAGGCAGGTTCACTATGGTTAGCTAAGGCGGTTAAAAGTTGACATGTAGTATTTATAAAGGTGACTAAATGCTCATAGGAGTAATCGTCATTGATAGAAAGTTCAATTTCCCAAGCTTGGAGAGTAGCAGTATCGACTTTGGAAACCACTAAGTGTATTAAGAAGGTGTCCTAATAGTCAGTGGGCTGATCCAATTGGGATAATGCTTTAACATGAAGTTGGGTTTTATCGACGTGGGTACGCAGACTAATGACGTCATTATGCTATGAGGAGGGCAAATGGAATAAGGCCTTCATATGGTGCTGAATACGTAAACGTATATTGCCGTATCTTTCTTTCAGTAGATTAAAGGCAATAGGATAGCTTTCGGCGCTTAATGGGAGCGTTTCAACTAACTACAATGCTTGATCACGGAGAATTGATCTTAAATAATGAAATTTGTAAATAACTTGAATATCTGCATTGTCATGGACAAGAGAACAAAAAAGTTCATAAAAAGAATCCCAAGCAGATTCGTTTCCTGAAAAATGAGGTAGATTTATTTTGGGGAGTATTGGTTCAGGTTTATGAGTGCCCTCACGAGACGAGGTTTGTTGTTCGTGGAGTGAGCTAAGAACTGAAACGTCATTTTTTTTATCTTCCTCAAGTTGGTGAATTATTTTTAAGGCCGCGCCTATGCCTTCATAGTATTGGTTTTCTACTTCTACTCGATCATCTGTTTGATTGAGCATGCATGTTTCAATTTCTGTTTGGACAGTGTTATAATTTTCGAAAGATTTTTCATAGTCTTTTAAACGATGTTTCATTATGTCTAAATGAGATTCTGAGGGATCCAAATCTGTGATGTATTTTTTAAATCGGGTGATTTGACCCTTATAAAACGCTCGTCTGGCGGTGAGCTAATCATCCCTTTCTTTTTCTTTGTGTTTTTATTTGTCCCCGGGTGCCATAATGAAGTGGATACATTAGAGTACAACTTACGATAATTTGGAGTTGGTGGAAATGCTGTCAGGTTGGCAGCAGCAAACAGGTTGGAAGTGATAAACACTGAAGGAAACAGGAGCGACCTCTTTCTCCTCCACCAGCTTTGCACAGTAAAGTTATAGCTGACGAATTCAAAGTAGATATTAGTAATTTGCAAAATATTGACAACTTGGATTCTCCCGGGTTTCAGGGACCATAGTTTGGTAGGTTATTACTGAATATTAACACTACCTAAGGGAAGAAGATGAGAGAGAAAAGAAGGTGGATTTAGGAGTGGAAACAATTTTTGACTGAGAGAAAGAGAATCCAACACAAAACCATTAATAAACACCGATATAAACCGGAATTTCGAAGTGCAAAACTTATGAAGTACCTAACTTGAGCGGGCGCTTGCACAAGGCAAGCGGAGAGCGCAGCATGAATTGAGGTTACTGGCAAGCTTTCGCCAAGTGCTCTTTCCCTCCCGAGCAGGTATTCTAGTACTATGGGGAAGGGTGGTAGTCTGCAAAGCAAGGTATGCCTAAAAGAAAGGATTTATGTGGGTTCCCTTCAAATGGGTTGCATCTTACCAAGCATTCTGAAAAGCTAGAAAGATTTGAATTTGTCGTGATATTTTTATTACTAACCACGGTTGGATCTCCGACAGAACGGCCGAATTCCACCAAAGTTGGAAAAGATAAAGCAACTATGGTACTTTTTGGCGATATTTTGTTATGACTGGTAAGGATCTTTGAAGAATACCAATTGTTGCATCTAAAGCAGGCTAAACTCTTACCCAGCAGGACGCCGAATAAAAGTTTAGAACAAAGGAAAAACCTCAAACCTAACTTAAACAAAACCAAAATTTTAAAGTAAAACACAAGTTAGAGAGGAAATCTTCACAAGTAGGAAGCTGGCGGAGCGAGCTGTACTTGCCTCAATGATTTACTAGAATCAGCTAAGATAGCTAAGAGAAACTTTATAAATGTTGTTACTGGAAGTTTTGTTTTAAACGCAACAAGTAATAGATTTTTCATTAACTCAGTGTTTGTCGTTTAAATAAGCAGAAAGTAATTTTAGGAGAGGAATCAGGGAAGAGAAGGTCCTACCTAACGGGTTTTCTAGAAATAGAAGTAGAAAACAAATAGTAAGGAATATATTTAACAATGATAGAATTTGGAACAATTAACAATTATTTAGATTTAGTATTCTATTTTGAGTTAATAAAAACCTTTTTAGTTTACAAAATTTCAAGGTCGTAGACCTAATAATAAAAGGTTTACAATTAACCAATAATAAATGTTCAGGTTTCGAACCTGTTACAAGCACTAAAACCTTACAGGGGTTTTAAAAGCGTGCACACACCTAAGAAGTTTTACGCATATGATGATAGAAAACGAATTACCATTTGGTGCGACATTTTGTTGAATTAGTTAGGTAGGATACCAGCACTAATAGAATGCCCTTATTGCAAGCGTAAGGGCTATAAACAAATAGACCAAATTCCTGACTGTAACAGGAGAAAAGAAGAAATTTACAAGCGGAGATGACTGCTATTATTTAAACAGAAGTTAATAAATGTTACATTCCAAAAGGGTCAGGTCGTATTAACGAAACCTGGATCCAACAAATCAGGTACAAAAGTTTAACAATTAGAAGATTACCAATTCCTGAGCAAGTAGGATAAGAAAAAGAAGATTAATAAGTACTTTCTATAACTACTAATATTTAAGCAGAATTGAATAAATGATACATTCAAATTGGGCAGGTCACCATTTGTGAAGCCGGGATTAAACAATTAGGTAATTATTTCACAATGAGAAAACGCTTACATTTTAGATGAAGTAGGAAATAATAAGTATTAAAACGTGGATTGTAAACACGATTATTTTTACAGAATTGTTGTTGTTTGAGTCCTCAGTCTTTTGACTGGTTTGATGCAGCTCTCCACGCCTCCTGGTTCTGAGCTAATCGTTTCATCTCTACATAGCTACCACACCCTACACCCGAGGCAATCTGTTTAACGTATTCTAACCTTGGTCTACCCCTACAGTTCTTGTCCTCAACCCTTCCTTCCATAACTAAGCTTGCTATTCCTGGGTGTCTTAGTATGTGTCCTACCAACGTATCTCTTCTCTTCATTAGCAGTCGCCAGAAACATCTCTCCTCTCCCAATAGTCTCAATACCTCTTCGTTTGTAACTCTATCTACCCATCTGATCTTCATCATTCTCCTGTAACACCACATTTCAAACGCATCAATTCTCCTCTTTTCTGCTGCACGAATAGTCCAAGTTTCACTTCCATAGAGTGCCACGCTCCAGACAAAGGCCTTCAAAAATGACTTCCTAATACCTAAATCTATATTCGATGTCAACACATTCCTTTTCTGTAGAAATGCTTTCCTTGCCTGAGCTAACCTACTTTTTATATCCTCTTTGCTTCGTCCATCACTGGTTATTTTGCTTCCAAAGTAACAGAATTCTCCTACTTCCTTTAGCTTTTCACCTGCCAATTTGATGTCCATAGGGGTTTCTGATTTATTTCGGCTGCATTCCAATATTTTTGTTTTACATTTATTAATTCTCGTCATGAATTGTTTCCTCAAGACGGAGTCCATACCATTCAAAAACTCATTCAAATCCTCAGGCGTCTCGGCCAAGATGATTACGTCATCGGAAAATCTCAGAGTTGAAATTATTTCTCCTTGAATCTTCACTCCCACTTTACATTTTTCTCCAATTTCCTTCATTGCTTGTTCAATTTATAGATTGAAAAGTATGGGTGATAAGTTGCAGCCTTGTCTTATACCTTTCTGAATAACAGCTTCTCCCTCATGTCCTTCAGCTCGAATGACTGCTGTCTGGTTCTGTATAGATTGTAGATCACCCTCCTATCCCTGTACTTTATTCCAATCGTTTTCAAAATGTCAAACAATTTAGTCCAATCAACGTTATCAAAAGCCTTTTCTAAGTCTACAAATGCCATGAACGTTCTCTTATCTTTCCTTATTCTACCTTCCAAAATCAGCCTAAGACTTAGTACAGCTTCCCTTGTTCCTACGTTTATCCTGAAACCAAACTGGTCTTCACCCAACTCCGTTTCTATCTGGCTTTCTATCCTCTTGTAAATTATTCTAGACAGGATCTTTGAAGCATGAGTATTCAAGCTGATTGTACGGTAATCTTCACATCTGTCAGCTCCGAGTTTCTTCGGCATAGGGATGATAACATTCTTCTTGAAATCAGAAGGTACCTCACCTGTCTCATAAATCCTACACACCAAGTGATTATAACCTGATCAGACCTTCATCTCCTATGCAGCGTAGCAACTCAATCGGTATGTCATCTATGCCTGGTGCTTTGTTCCTGCCTAAGTCTTCCGATGCTCTGTCAAATTCTGATCTCAATATTAAATCTCCTTTCGCATCCTCATCAATCAATAAGTTGTAAATAGAACAAGGTTGGGAGGGCGCCTATGTTTTGGCGAGGCCTCGTTGAGATAGAATCAGATGATTAAATTAACCTAAATTTGTTAGTAAAAGGTATTTGAGGAAAAGGAGATAGGAATTTATAGTTCTGGCCAATTTTTAGTGCTCTCAATCGTACGCGGCGCGGTAGATAGTTGAACGGACACTTTTTTGCTCTAATGTTCGTTGATAGATTAGGAGATTTCACTATTGCAGCACTGAAAGTTCATGGAACAAGAGGAAAGTTATTGCAGTTTATGGAGATATTCTTAGTTGAATTTGAGTTGAGTAGGTTTATTGCGTTAGAAAGTTTGTGGATTGTGGTTAATAGTTCTATTTCGCTTAAAGTTTTGGTAGTTTTGACAATATGAAGTGTAGTTCACACGGTTGACATTGTAATTTAAATGGAATGTTCCAGAATCGTAGTGACAGTTACATGGAGCGGTAAATGATCCCTCGAAGGCAAGTTAAGTTTATTGACAGCTATGAGTATTAGCAGAAATCCCACGGTGTAGGGAAGGTGTCCCCTTTATTTCGTACAAGAAGTACTAAATTTCATGTTTTAGAGCAAGCTTGGTTAACTAAAGCATGACAAAGAAAATCGCACGAAGACGGTTATTGCACAATATTGCGTAATTCCTCACACTGTCTATAACTTTCCATTAAAAGCGTTCAGCATAGATTAAAACCATTAAAATGTGTTTAATACATTGAAGATTTGTACTTAGCTTTTTCATAGCGGCTGAAGGTTGATGGCTCCTGGCAGCCGTTAGCCTACACCCAATACCACAACATGGCGGCGATTTGAATGTTTACCTCGGTTGAGAACTCAAACATTGACGACTCAATAAGAAGTGAGAACGAGCGGAAGAGCTCACGAGGTAGCTAGGTAGGAGAGGAGGAGGGGGAAGGAAACAAAGGAACTTATAGCAGAATGGGAAATATTAAAAAATAAACACCCTTTACAAATTGTAATTTTCTTCATGGAGTAGTGTCTTCAAGGAGATGATAGCTGAAGACAGCGGCGATGCCTGTTGGAGTGGTATGTAAATCCTCATGACTCGATGAATCCGAAGAACTTTGGCAGGTTTCCACGTGGCGAGCCAGTGAAGTTTTCACAGAATAAGCAACTGAAACAAACTCAAAAACACAATAAATTCCTGCTCGAAGGAAAGAAGAAATACAAAGGGATCACTGTTGGTGTCTAAAAGAAGGGAAATTAAATAAATGAAACTATTGAAAAAGAAAACAAAGAGCAGCAAGAGCTGACTATAACTAGACGTGTATTCCAAAGAATACACCAACCTCAAGATGGCAGCTGAGCGAAAGTTTCAAATTAAGTTTTTATTTCTTGTGTTCTAATCAAGCGATCGAAGTCAACGTTTGAATAATGAACCTACGGAATAATTCTCATCTAATAGAACATAACTCTATGGCCTACATATATTAAAATCGAACATGGCGACCATCCGAAATATTTTGACTGTTGTCAATATCTATTAATCTATGACCGCAATTAAACTGAAATTTTGTATGTTAATAGAGGCTATAAACATAAGTTCACCTATGGGACTTTCAATAACCTGGTGAGCACAAATCCAACATGGTGGTGATGCGAAATTTAAATATTAAAATGGACGTTTCTTGCGATTTAACCATCTGAGCGCAGTCGAACTTGGTACGGTAAATGCTTATACAAATGTTAATCCGCTGGTATCTAATTTATTTCAATGTTTTCATAACCACAATATGGCGGCTGTGCGATATTTTAAAATCATGTTTTAATTTCTTGTGTCCTAATTATTCGATTGACGTTTGAATAATACACCTACACAATATTCTTCATGTAATAGTAGCCTACATAACTCTAAGGCCTACATATATAGAAATCCAACATGGCGACCATCCGAAACGTTTAGACGATTTTTAATATCTACGAATCTATTACAGCAATCAAACTGCAATTTTGTATGTTGATAGAGGCAATTAACATAATTAGGATGTATCAAAATAGGCTGTATGGTTCTTCACGGGACTACTGTAGTTGTTCAGTGTTGCAATAGTAATCGAAATTTAATGCTTTTCAGTCGGTCAACACGATTGTACCCAATTTTAATGGGTGTTTCCCTAGTCGTGAAAAAAATACATGCGATTAATACATATTTATTATGTATTATTATTTATTATTTATTAATCTCATGTATTTTTTCAGGATTACGGAACAACCCATCACAGTTGGGTACAATCGTGTTGACCGACTGAAGAACATCAATTTTCGGTTGCTCAGTTGTGCCAACAGTTGAAGGGCTAAAGGGCCCGGAAAGGTTTCAAATTTCGAATCTTGGAGAGCTCTATGAAACAAAACAAAACAAAACAAAAAGTTCCGGAAAAACAGCCGAAAATTGCTTGCATATTTACTCGTTTTCTTTATGATTCAAATCCTAGCCATTGAGTTTCTTGTGAATAATCATAATTCTACCGCGTGTCATCATGCCGACACCTCGTAAGAAACGTTTAGTGAGTCCTTTACGTTTGGAAAATACACATTCGATGATTAAGTAAAGGATTGTAATTCTTAGGATTAAATAAAGAATGTATTCTCATACTTTATTATAATTTATTTACTGAATATTCCTAGCTCAAATCGCTAGAGTTTGATGGTACGTAAATTACCAAGTCATATCTCCTTTAGGTACAATGTACGTAAATTACCAAGTCCATATCCCCTAAAGGTACAATGTACGTACATTCCCAAGAACATGACTCCCAAAGGAACAGTGTTCTTGGAAGGTCTAGTCTATGACATTAACCCTTTATAGGGCAGAACTATTATTAATATATTTCATTTGTATTTATTTCATTATTTTATCCTAATTTTAACTAATTAATTTTATTTTGTATCATCTTTTTATTTTTATGTTTATATATTTTTATCATTTAATTTTTATAATTTTTATGATCTTAATTTTGTATATTTCTAATTTTATAAGCTTATTTATTTTCAATTTTTTCATAATATTTTATTTTGTACGTTTTAATTTTAATTGTTTTTGTTAAAGGAATTACATTTCATGAAGCATCTCATACTTTGGGGACTGCGTGGTGCAGTCGGTAGATGCGCTGAGCTTCTAATTGAAAGGGAGTGGGTTCAATCCCCACCCAGGTAGTAGATTTTGTAAACAAAACTGCCACTTTCGAAAACGCAAATAGCCCTGGGGTTCACTCAGACTGCACCAGAAATTAGTTCCAGGCTAACTCCTGGGAGCAAAGATGGCCGGACGTGGAACTAACACTCCATCCCATCTAGTGCCGATGTCACTAAAAGTGGAAGCCTCTACCTTTCACTACTCCCAGGGCCTCTTTGGCCTGTGCGAAGTTGGCTTTGCTTTGGCTTCTCACACTTTATTCTACACTGGTCAAAAATAGTTTTGCATATTGCATGATGTTGTATTTTCATTGCTGTGTGACGACATGCACATTGGCTCAAGGGTTACCTATAAGATACTGTAACCCGTTTGTTTGTACCATGCACTGTTATCGGACGTGGAGTTTGTGCATACAACCTGCACAACTGGGCGAAGTGGCCAAACCCCTGCTGTGATTCAGGTACATCGAACCAGACCATCAGGCACATTGTCGAAGATTGCAAACTAAGAGCTTACTTAGATGACCCTAACACCTTTTTCAGTGCTACACCATAGAGCGTGCACCAGAGAAATAGACTGGTCATAAGGTTGTATGTAATGAGGTTGATATCTGTGCTTGTATGTACTTGTTATTACTATTATTAATATTATTATTATTATTGTGTTTCATGTGTAATGCCATACGCTACATCTATAGCCCAGCGTTGCTCGGGATCATAATTGGATGTTAGGATACCGTAGCTTTGCTCGCTGTGACGTATTGTGTGCAACCCCGAGGCAGGTTATAATGAGCAATATTTTGCCACTCAAAGTCGTTGTGCCTGTTCTTTTACCTGATGTTGAAATTGTTAAGTAGGTGGGTACAAAGGCTCTATACTGCTTGTTGCTTATAATAAGATTAATTCTGAAATTTCGCTAATATAACTCAATATTTAAGGAGCCTATTTTAATCTAAATGTGCGTTATTAACCTAGGCCTCTATTACATTTTAAAGGCCCATGAATTTCTTTTACTTCATTGTATTTACATCGCGTGTATTGCCGAACAGCAACATTTCAAGAGGATAATGGCAGTCCGCATATAAACTCTTAGAATCCCAGTTTCATAATAATATATGCATTTGATACTAAATAAAATACAAAAAAAATATCATCTAAGAATTTATATGTCCACGCACACTTAAATAACAACCACACATAGGAGTGCAGAGATACTTTGTGGCCCCGAGACAAACTAACCCTATCAAATATGGTAGCAATTGTCATATCCGCACTAAGTAATAGTGTACAAACTACGTATAATGTCATGATTTAGAATAAAAGTAACAAAACTAACTATAATCATTTCAAGTAATAATAACAAAACCATTTTAAACATATCAATATTTCTAAGTTTGTGCCGTGTCTTGTGACGGGTTTGACCAGTAAGATTTATAAGTCAAACTTAATAGACTAATAGGAGGGTCGGTAGGATACGCCACAGAAGTCTGTGAATTTAGGTTGCACATAATGGCAGAAAACGACCAAAAAGTAGTTAAATATTTGCAAATAGAAGCATTCAAGTAACAAAAAAGAAATCTATAAACAGTAAGAAAGCATCCCTTGCAAAATGGAAACAATAATACCCTGGTAAACAATCGTAAAGATAAAAATACTCACGTACAATAAGCGACGCAGAGACTATAAAATTAGACTCAAAATCTCAATCGTGTCCGACCCCTCAATCCACCTTTATATATAATACAGTTCATGTAGGGATATAAAATGTGTACATTCCTCAATCATACTGTAAAATAACGAATCCTCGCCAATGCTGTAAGTCCCCATCATCGTGACACCGCCCTAAAATAAAATTATAAAGCTTGTGGGGCATGGAAATTCAGTATTTGTGCCAAAGGGCCTAAATGAAGGGAATGGAGAGGGCTGTCCGAATTTTCAAGTAGATAGTGTTACTCGTCTTGTTCCAAATGGTAAGTACGTAAAATTTGGTTCAGATCGGTGCAACGGTGTAGATTTGAGCCAAGAAAAACGGTGTAGATTTGTGCCAAAGGGCCTAAATGAAAGGGATGGAGAGAGCTATCTAAAATTATTGTTGCCAAAAACCTTCCTTGGGGTGTGCTCTACAACCCTACAAAATTTCAATGCAATCGGTTAAACGGTGTCGGAGTCCATTAGCCTCGGTCAGATATACATTTCCATTTTTATATATAAGATAGGTTGGTTGGTTGGTTCTTAAGTTTAGGGGCTGCGACAACGCGGTCATGTAGCCCGTGTACTTTGGGTGTGTGTAGAAAAGATAGTGTGTATCTATGTATTACTCAATCACGCAAGAACCACTGGTCCGATTTACACGAAATTTTACATGGAAGTAGCTGATTTACCTGGTTAACATACAGGCTACTTTTGATTTCGATACTTTGCACTATTTAAAGATGGCTACTATTAGTGACGTCACTACACCCTTTGGCTTCAAACTTTCATATTTTCATTTCAAATAATAAGACAAAGCTAAGAAATATAAAACTTTTGATGGCATATACGAGGTTTAAAATTTAATTTTCTATCCGAAAGGTCCTTATCACTTTTCGTGTATCTCAAACGGTTAACGAGTTAAACCTGAATTTGTGCTATAAGACACGCCGAGCAGTGTAGTTGGACAAAATGTTCCATCCATACTCTCCCTCCACGCAGCACCACGCCTATCCCCTGTTTTAACTGTCACCTTCACATTTTTATTTATTTATGACCCGCAACGAAGCACGGGTACTTCAGCTGGGAAATCAATAAAACAGTTCTCGGATAAAGCACGTGTATTATATTTGGTCCACAAATACATAAGCAAACCCCATGCAAAACATTTTTTGACCAGTATATTGTATTTACCTAAATTTCCTAGCTCAAATCCCTAGGGGTTGATGGTACGCAATTAACAAAGTCTATAATATCTCCTAAAGGTACAATGTACGTGAATTCCCAAGTCCATATCCAATAAATGAACAGTGTTCATGGAAGGTCTAGTCAACATAGAGGTGCTTGTCTGAAGGGCTAGACATTACGATATTTTAAGGGTACCGGGACGTGTAATAGGCTCAATTTTATTTTATTTTATTTTATTTTCAGCTTAAAAAAATCTCCCATCTTTCCAGAAAAATTTAGTGCATCAAATATTGTGCTGAAGTGATATTTGATGCAATAAAATTAGGTTAAACATAATGTTTTAAAGCTATACTGTACCTACTAGACAAACACTCATTTTGTGTTTTCCGTAAGTCATATTTTTTGAAACTTCATGTACAATTTTCTCAGAAACTATCCGATCAATGTATTTGACACTTGGTAGTCTCTAAGACACTATATATTGGAAGTAAATTTATTCAGGCATCTTGATTAGTTCGTAGAGCCCAGCTTGAAAAGCACTGACAATTTTACAGAAATTTCAGTTTTCAACTTAAAAACTTAACTCCTGTAAACAATAGGACAATACTTTTACTTCAGTGGCTCAAAAATGGTTTAAATATTATGCATGCAAAGTTTGTTGGGTCTGATTTAAGTACTTGATTTTTTAAAATGGGACATGAGTTACGGTAAGGGAATTTTTAACAATATTTATTTTTAAGATTGTTTTTATAATGCTCTCTCTGACACAAAATATTCAACACAGAAGCTTCAAATTCTACCCAAATAATTATAAATGTACTCTGAATATACCAAAAGAACATGCAAGGGAATATCTATTGTAGGTTCTGAGATATGTAACTAAACATCGGAAGCTAAATTTTTCTATCGATTCACACGTCCCGGTTCTCTTAAACAAAGTATTCAAATTCTTGGTGGAGGCGGTAATCCAAGCCGAGACTCTCTGAACAGGAGCCTGACGCGTGTGTATCTTCAGGCTGTGAGGAATGCTGATGGGTGCAGTCAGTGACCTTTCAGCTGTACTCCTAATGTAGAAATATAATACTTTCTTATTCTAATGTAATGTTATGTTCATTGCCTTCACCTGTGAGGACCTTGCACCGTGGAGGTCGCACCCAGGACCTCCTACTTGCTCACACTCTAGAACAAGTTCCCCTTGTGTAGACATAGGGAGGAACTTTCCATGGAAGAGTAGTTAGTGGGACATCATGGTTATCAGCCTTGTGTACTTGAGTGTGTTTGGTAATCTGTATCATTCTGGTGTTCGACCACCTCGTGGTGCAGCGCTTAGCATTCTTGGCTGTCCGGAGGTCCGGGTTCGATTCCCGATTCTTCCAAGAGATTTTAATTCCAGTGGGTGGGCTGGAACGGGGTACATTCAGTCTCATGAGGCAAAACTATGAAGAGGAGGGTTCGATTCCCATCTCAGCCATCCTGGAAGTGGCTTCCCGTGGTTTTCCACTCAATCTGGATAGAAGTCTGATTGACTCACTAGAACTAACTAGATTGATATGGTATGGACATGTAAAGAGAATGTCCCCTGACAGAATACCAAGATTATATTTTGACCAGGTCATCCTAGGTAAGAGACCAAGGGGAAGACCTCGAGACATTTAGGAGAAGCAAATCTGGAGAGACTTGGCCAAGAGGGATGCAGATTGGCAGAAGAAATTGGAGCACAATATGTGGGAGGACCGGACAAACTGGAAGAGGCTTATTTATACCCGTACCCGGCTTGATGGAGCGGAGAATGGAAGATGATGATGATGACTGCAGGCAAATGACGGGTTGGAGCCGGCCCCGTCGTGTTGGGGTAGCGTGGCCGCCTCTCACCCGCACGCTCAGGGTTCGGTACCCGGCTTCGTCAGGGATTTTAGAAAATGACGTGAAGGCTGGAACAGGGTGCACTCTGTCTCGTGAGAACAATTGAGTAGCTGTCTGACAGAAAGGCAGCGTCTCGATTGCGAAAACCAAGATTAACGGCCGAGGGGACCTGATGCGCTGATCACGCGTCACCCCAATATCTGCAGGCCAAATGGCTGGGCAGCGGTCACTTGGTAGGCCTAGGCCCTTCATGGGCTGTAGTGCCAGGGGTTATGTTACTAAATGACGTGTTGGTTGCTAACGTAAGGCAACGGCCCCCTCCTTCCCAATCCTATCCACAATTTACAAATACACACACTAGTACGTCCATAAGAATACAGAGGTTATCATACAAATTCCACACACACCCAAGTACACGGGGCTAAATGATCACGATTTTGAGAAGCCCTAAACATAAGCAACAACAATGCTGGTGTTTATAATTGGAGGGTGATTTGGGAGGAGGCAGACGTAGCTTTAATTTATACTGTGTAGCATCCCAACATTTGCATAGAGTGGAAGTGGAAAACCACGGACAACCATTTCTGGACTGGCTGAGGTGTGATTAGAACCCTCCACTCCCGACCTCCTCACGTGGATAAACAGTCCCCATTCTAACCTTCTTGGCAAAGGTAGGATATAATTATGAGTGCGACCCCGAAACCACGTAAGTGGGGATTACTATAGGATGTTGTTGTTGCTTTGATTAGGAGCTTGTAATGTCGTTAGTCATCCCGTGTTCTTACTCATGTGTGAATTGTACATCTCGGATAACCTGTGTCTTTTGTGATGACTGCAATCGTGCTTGTAATAATAATAATAATAATAATAATTATAATAATCATCTGTCTGTTAGGTTGTCAGCCCGGAGGCTGGTTGGATCCTCATAAAGCACCACTATAGGTTATGTGGTAGAAACCCACAGAACCCGAGACAGCACTATAATGAGGCGTACTAGGCAAGGTGAAGAATGAGGTAGTTTGCTATTGCTTTCCTCACTGAGTCAGTAAAGCAGTACCAACCCTACGAGCAGAACCTTTCACTACATTACAACCTCTGGCTGTGCCCCAAATGTCTTACTCAGTTCCACTCATACCTAAGTAACTTCCATATTATCACAGCCACAAACGAGACTGAGACATCGTTGGAAAGCCACATTTTACTCTAACCTGTGCCAATAGACAAATGCAAATGTATTACAGTCTTCAAGAAATGAACATAATAATAATACTAATAATAATAATGAAAATGAAAATCCACAGCCTGCTTTCAGTCTCCGACCGGGTCAGGAATGGAACGAATGAAGCCCCTATCTAGTGACGAGGATATGAACTTTGCCGGCTGCCGAAGCCTGACGCACTCCTCTGGGGCAATAATTAAATGCATGACAAATGAAATGAAGTGATGGTGGAGAGTGTTGCTGGAATGAAATTGTGACAGGGAAAACCGGAGTACCCGGAGAAAAACCTGTCTGCCTCCGTTTTGTCCAGCACAGATCTCACCACGATTTGAACCACGGACCCAGCGGTGAGAGGCCGGCGTGCTTCCGCCTAAGCCACGGAGGCTTCAATAATAATAATAATCATAATAATAATAATAATAATAATAATAATAATGATAATAATGATAATAATAATAATAATAATCTCCGGCTCTGAAAAGATCACCTACACATTCAGGAAAGGCGATTAAAGTTCTGTGGACACATTCTTCGCATGACCGATCACAGACTGACGAAGAGGATTCCCAAGCTTGCTCTCTCAATGAAAGTCAAGACCAACTGGCTTAAGGAAATAGAGGAAGATCTTCAGGAAGTTGGCATCGTGGATGAAATCATACAAGACAGATCCAAATTCAAAACAGTTGTCAACAACTATCATTTTGTGGAGAAAATCAGTACCAGTACCAGGAAGCCATGGACTGAAGAACGGAAGAAACTCTTCAGTGCCCAGATGATTAGATTTTGGGAGAAGATCAACATCATTTGCTAAATGAGTTCTCTCGCGCTCCTTAGATGGGCATAACGATGTGAAAAAAAATCTCCGGAACATTTATGGTGCCACAAGAGAAAATGCAGTGTGGGTTAAGAGGAGAACAGCGGACCTCTATTCCTTAACTGGTAGGCTTACTGGTTACTCTATATTTATAAGATCCGCCTTGTCAAACACTAGAGGTAGTTTACTAATTACAATATACATACAAGTTCCGTTAACTTCTTCAAAGTGAGAAAATATTAGAAAAATATATCAATGAGGAACCAAAATGAAAATGGATATCCTTACAGAAATTCATTAAAATAATTGAATGGACCCAAAAAGGAATAATAAAACATATTGTATGTTTAATTCAAGGTTGGTTGATTGGTTGGTTCCTCAGTTTAGGGGCTGCGACAACGCGGTCATGTAGCCCTGTGTACTTTTGGGTGTGTGTAGAATCTGTCTGATAACCGGTGTTAATTGTGATGACTGTATTAGTGTGTGTATATGTTTTCAATTCAAGTGAGGACTGCAGACATTCAATTTTTTCAAGTGGTTCCTACTTTTGCCGCCAAACGCCACCGTCAACGACTGCTAGTTCAGAACGTGATTACCAGATGCCACCGCAGTCTGCTCTTGGCACCGAACGTCGGAACCTAAGAACGTTTGTCGAATGTTTAACCCATATATAATTTAGCTTCACACAGGTGTAATTAGTGGAAGATTCTTTAACATGCCATAAATCTGGGAAATGAGACCGCCGGCTTTACTTCCCCTCCGGAGGAAGGCAAGGTTAATTGATTTATAATATTATGTTTTGTTATTCCTTTTGTGTACATTCAATTATTTTAAATTAATGAATTTCTGTAAGGATATCCATTTTATTTTTGGTTCTTTGTTGATAGAGTTTTCTAAGATTTTCTCTCGCTGAAGAAGTTATCAATGTAATAACGAAATATGTACGTATATTTTAATTAGTAAACTACCTTGTAGTGTTTGACAAGACGGATCTTATACTTTTTTTATTTTTCTTATTTTCGTCTCCGAATCAAATTACATTTTGCCAGTAAGTAGCAACAGTTATAGCATTACCATTTGCAGCCATAAGATCGTCTTTTGAACACATGTCCTCCATCAAGGGGCAGATCAGCAGGTGTTCTGGATCTTGTAGCATGCTGCATTCGCAGAACTCATCATTGTTGACGAGCAGGTTCCATTTCTTTTGATTGTTCTTGCAGCGTGAAACCCCCGTCCTCAGCCTGTTCAATCATTTCCAAGTTCCATATGGCAAATTGTGACCAGGTGCCATTTTTTCTGATAGAGGAATAATTGGGTTTTGATTTCTATTATAGATTAATATTCAGTAAACACGGATAATAGCTATATCATCTTCCTACTGGTTAATGTCTAAGCATTTTAATTAGGGTTACTGATGCCGCACGCAAGAGGCGTTATCATATCTATGGACAGCGACAGACTAACCGAAAGATTATTTAAAATAATCAACTCAAAGAAGGTCAAAATAAACTGGCTAGGAGAAATTAAGGCGGACCTCCAAGAAATAAATATCACAGAAAATTGTGGAGTCTTTAGTGCAATAGTCCGCAAGCACAAATTCATGGAGAAACCTAAAAAGAAAACTGGTAGGAAGTCGTCCACAGAGCGCAAGATGCAACACAGTGCATTCATGAAGAGATTTTGGGAGGATAAGAAGGCGACATGACATCATGAGGGCAGCAATGAAAGACTATAGTAGGGCAAAGATGAAGGTAATGTTGTTTGCAGACGATGTTGTGATCTGGGGCGAGGATGAGATGGAGGTACAAGAACAGTTAGACGTAATAAATGAAAAGATTGAGCAATGGGCATTGAAGATAAATGTGGAGAAGAGTAAAACAGTGGTGATGAGTAGAGATAAGAAAGAAGGAAAAGGAGCAATCAAAGTCTGAGATAAGGAATTGGAAGTGGTGAAACACTTCAAATACTTGGGAAGTGAACTGACTGAAGATGGAAGACTAGATTTGGAAATTAGCAGAAGAATGCAACTCGGTACTGCTTTCTACCAACAGGTATGGGGGACTAGTAATGGAACAAGGATATACCAATTAAGGCTAAAGAAGTTATGTACAAAGCATATTATGTTCCTATAATGACATATGCAGCAGAAACATGGACAATGACTAAGAGGGATGACAGCCGAGTACAGGCAACTGAGATGACATTCCTGAGAAGTATGGTCCAGAAAACAAGGAGATAGAGTGAGAAATGAAGATATACGGAAAGAACTGGGAGTACAGAAACTAAATGACAAACTGGAACAAAACAGATTGAGATGGTTTGGACATGTCGAACGGATGAATGAAGTAAGGCTACCAAGGCAAGCACTGGAACAACGGATGACAGGGAAGAGAGGACGAGGAAGACCAAGAATGCGTTGGATGGACTCGGTGAAGTATAGCATTAGAAAACGAACCTGGATTGGAACAGCGTGTCGGAAGAGGAATGGTGGAACGACAGAACAAAGTGGGGAGGAACCATATTTGCCCCCACCCAGTGTCAGCTGGAAAAGGGGAAATGATGATGATGATGATGATGAAGAAGAAGGCGAAAACCATCAAGCCAACTAACAAGTTCAAACGCACTCTTTCAATGGGCATAAATAATAATAATAATAACAATAATAATAATAATAATAATACTCCTGATAATGATAATAACTAATTTCTTGGCAGAGCCGGGATTCGAATAATAACGTACTTGAATACGTGGTGTACAAACTGTACTGGAAGAGACCTATCTTAAAGGACCAGAATATCTTGGCAAGTCGGTCAGATATCGTGTACCTTAACAAAACAAATCAAATCTGATAGACATCGCGGTACCACTAAGTCAAAACCTCATGACCACTCAGGCACAAAAAATCAACAAATATGCACCGATTGCAGAAGAAATTAGGAAGATGTGGCAAGTAAACTCAGTGAAAATTTTACCACTGGTGATGTCAGCAATGGGAATAGTCTAAGGCTATGGTAACGGGTCTCGATGAAATAAGAATGAAACATCTGATCGCCAGAATGCAAAAGGGAGTGTTGCTAGATACATATCAAATAGTCCGATTATTTTTATCCCAGTAATAATTATAAGGTAGCCTACTCGATTGTAAAGCCTGTAACTTGTGTGTTGAGATTCCTTATCCATGAGTAAATAAATATAATAATAATAATAATAATAATAATAATAATAGTAATAATAATCATTCGGATAGGTGCCATTTAGGTGATCTACTCCCCAATTTAGGGGTACAGCTCACCCTGCTACTTAGCAGTGAAACCGGAACTATGCCTTGTAATTACCATGAGAGATATTTTACGTGCTGGCATCGTATGACTCCGAGAGCCGTGACTTTACTCGCCCATAAATGATCCGACTTCCTCGGCCGGGAATTGAACCCGGAATCTTAGAGAGTTGAAGAGAACACTCCGCGACTCATCCGCTGAGGAAGCTATAGTGCTCGTAAATGTAATCATTAGGGTCTAGAATAAGGTTTGAATGCGCCGGGACTTGAAATTCGGTAGAGTCGGTGTGGTTTCCTGGAGTGAGTATGGGAAATATCTGGGAAGAACCACTCTCGGGATGATTGGTATTCGAAACTTGGAGTGGCTTCGGTGGCGTAGTTGGTAGCATGCTGAACTGCTGTGCCCAAGAGAGCGGGTCCAAACCCGGCCGAAGTCGACGGATTTTTTTAAAGAGCTGTAAAATCCTTCAGTTTGCCTTCCTTCGGAGAGGAAGTAAAGCTGGCGCTTCCATGTCATAGTTTTATGTCATGTAAAAGATCCTTCCACAGACTAAACTTGTGTGAAGCTAAATTTCTAGGTTAGATTTCGTTGGAACGCTCTATCAAATTTTCAACGGGTAACCACTAGGTATCATTGACATCTGGTAGCGAGAGTTGGAACTACGGTACTTGAAATTGAACGGAACTTGTAGCTCACCCTATGGGTGTCCACTAGAAGCAGCTACAGTCTCTGGCGAGCCGAACATGTCCTCGGACATTCCCGGCACTAAAAGCCATACGCTAAATAATAATTCGAAACTTGGTTCCCCAATATGCTTCAAGCGGAGTGTGGCCTAGTGCACGCATGAATTGAACTGATGTACTATGTATTTACCAAGAGACAGGTTACAATTAGCATGGAATTGGTGGCGAAGTTATAACTTAAATATACAGAGAGCGTACCTAGCGGATACCGGCAACCGGGCCGCCATACTGAACACATCGACATAGGTCACCGAAAGGTGCTAAGGACGTAAACACGTGTGGCACAAATACGGCGTCCTGAGTAGTTAGTTGTGTGTATTGCTTGTTGACAGTAAATGTATACACTAAGCTGTTACACAGGTAGCCAGTGAACGAGTGGGCAATTAATGCTGTGTTTGTGGTTCCTCCATCGTCCGGAGGGTAGCACAGTCGTACAGGATCTCGTACGTCGTACGTCGTTGCCATGCTTGTATCGAAGTTGGTGGCCGTCATGTTGAACAACTGTCATCAGTTTGTAGGCAATGATGCAGTAACTGTGGTCCGTTCATGGCATGGTCATCATTAACATGCTACCTGTGGAATAATGTACACATGCACTGTAAATGAACAACAAATAAACAACAAGCATGCAGGACACCTTATTTGTGTTACCCATGTTTACACCAGCGTACACCTTTACTGTCAACAGACATAAATAACTACTCAGGACAGTCTAGCCATGTTATACATTGCACCTATGGGTGACCTTGGGAGACCGCATGTTCCCTATGTCACTGTGCTCAATGTAGTGGCCTGATTGGTGGTATCCGTTTGGCGCGCTCTCTCTGAAACACCCTGTATATTACAGCATATTCCAGCCATCTTGTCATTTGAAATTTCACATCAATAGAGTAAATGGAAGCAGTATATGAGGACAACTTCCAAGCCATATCCAAGTCACCGAAGAAAAAGCTTGCCACGGTGGGTGAGTGGATAGCGTGTCGGTCTATTAACCCCAAGATTGCAGGTTCGCTCCTGGCCGTGGTAAGTGATTTTTAGAAAGGCGGCAAAAATATGACACGCATGTCATACGATGTTGGCATGTCAAGGAATCCATTTGAATTCAGTAGGCCGTGTTCATAATGGCAAAATTAATCTCGGGAGTTTCCGCCAACACAAAGTTCCTCATTTCTCTACTAGAAAGCGCTATAGTGTTCAAGGAGCTTAGATAACTAACCTCCTTGACTTTCATAGTGATTCAAGGAACAACGAAATTGAACATGCAAGCTACCCTTTGGGTGTCAAATTACAAAGTTTGCACCCGGCACCCGAGGGCATAATATATTATTATTATTATTATTATTATTATTATTACCGAAAAAAAGAGCTAAGGAAGGAAGCTTGTAGTTTCACATGACCGTTAATCTCGCGATCAAGAGCCACGGGACCTCCTTTTTACGTGAAATCCGAACCACAGGACATGGCATTTCACTTTGAAAATCTCACATGTATTGACCGAGAAACGAACCCGGTCCACCTTGGTAAGAGGCAAAGAGCTTGACCGCTGCGCCACCACGCCCCCCTCTACATAGAATTTTAGCGCAAAACGCTCCCAGAAATGCTACGAGTGGGATTTTAAGCAAAATGGAAAAACAGAAGCGTCCTCGGCTCGCACGAAGCAGGACTTATGTCAGTCGAGCACAAGAATAGTTAGTCTTTGGAAGTGTTAATTACAGAGTAATTGGTGAACAACAAGATGTGTTAATTTGCCTGTGTGATGACAACTTTATTTGTGAGAAGAAAGTGGTATTGATAGTGTTAATTTATTCGAAATCAGACATTGACAAAGTCTAGTGCGGGGCTGGAGGTGATAGCGACGTAGCGGCGAGTTCATTGGAAGAAGCTCGCTGACATTAAATATCAGTCTTTGGACTTAGAACATTTCACTGCTGTGCTCAGCGAAGGGAAAGCTCCGGCGAACTTCAACAATTATATATTATAAACATATCTGAGAGTGCTGAAAGACTTAGACTTAGACAGGTCTTTTCCCAATCACAAGCATATCGGTGTGCTTTTTATCAATTCTTGTTCCTCCCATCCGCTGTACATGCCATATCAATCACAGTAATGTAATAATAATAATAATAATAATAATAATAATAATAATAATAATAATAATAATAATAATAATAATAATAATAATACGATTCAATAATATGTCATAAGGACTTGAAATATTTTCCACGCAACGCTGAACTATATTCATTGAAGATTAAACGTCATTACATCAGATTTGAACTGTATTATTTTTCGAAGTAAAGTGGACTGTAAATATTTTGCAATTGATAAACATTTTTTTCAGTGATGGGAAACTTATTACATCTTTTTGAATAACGACATTGTGGTTTAAATATCGGATGGATTTTGAGACATGCGATGAACTTCAGAAAACGAGTGAGCTGAAAGAAATATTAACAGCATAAAATTCAACATATGACCAGCTATGAGGATAATAATAATAATAATAATAATAATAATAATAATAATGATGTTGCTAAGATCTTACATCAAGAGCTAGCTATAAAATCTGGACTTCTGAATACGAGCATTGTTACTACAATTACCAGTCTGCCAACGTGCTTGAAAATGAGCATTATAAGATGTATTGGGATAGACCCATTTTAAACGACCAGAAAATCTTGGCCAATCGACCTGATATTGTCTATCTCAATAAAAGAAAGCAAAAGGCCTACTTGATAGACGTTGCTGTCCCACTTAGCCAAACTATGCAAAATACCCGAGCTAAAAAGATAAACAAGTACGCACCGTTGGCGAAAGAAATACGAAAACTATGGGGACTAAAATACGTGAGGATTTTGCCAGTGGTGATCTCTTCCACGGGAGTTGTTCCAAAGACGTTTGTATGGCTTTGGAGGAACTGAGAATGAAACACCTGATTGCCAGAATACAGAAGGCAGTGCTGCTGGATACGTGCTATATTGTTCGGTTATTTTTTTTATCTCAGTAATAGGTTTACAGGGTACTTGATTATCAAATCCGTACCTTGTAAATCGAGTTGTACCATAATTATGAGAAATTAAAGATAATAATAATCATCATCGTCATCATCATCATCTTAAAAATCATCAAGTAACAGCTCCAGTTTACCGGGTGCTGGTGATGAGCCTCTTCCACCTATCTCTATCCTTACAAAGCTCCTCCTCTTGTATTCTATCCCACTGAAGACCACTTACGGAGATGTACAGTATTTAACCACATCGATCCATCTCCTCGTTAATCTTCCAACAGGTCTTTTCCCAATCACAAGCATATCGGTGTGCTTTTTATCAATTCTTGTTACCCCATCCGCTGTACATGCCATACCAATCACAGTAATGTAATAATAATAATAATAATAATAATAATAATAATAATAATAATAATAATAATAATACGATTCAATAATATGTTGAAGAAAGAAGAGATACACGGGAATTATGCTCAAGCAAAAATAGAACTTCCAACGGTCGACCATGAGGTGTCGGAGCCGCGATCCAATGAACAATAGGGAAGGAGCCGAAATGGTGATAGGTATCTTGTAGCAGTCAGGAATGGTGATGGGAGCATGGCAGTAGGTCGAAGTCATTCCGATGCCGCAGACGAGGATTGAACTACTACACTCCATACGACGTGGGAAGAACAACACAGAACTTCACGAAGGTAGTCCAGCAACCAAACTTTTATATCATTTGTGTTTTGATTCAGTGAACATTTGGACATTTTATTTCTATCATGTTGCGACTTTTGTGAAGCATTGACATAACTCACGTACAGAACGTTATTCGCGCAGCAAAGAGTTTTGTCATTATAGATTTTCGTAATTATTATTTCTTGGATTGTTAGAATTCTGATAAGATTAATATTCACACGATGTGTATTTTATTTGAAGTCAGGATGTTTCGAGCAGTATTATCATCGATTCCTGAATAACTATTTTGAACAGCAGTCGATGTGGCGTAGCTGATCGAGATGTTTTGGTGACTGAGAATCAGCTGTTTGGGGAAGTTGAAATATAATAATAATGATGATGACAATATGGTTTTGTGTGGAGTGTGGTCGCTTATGGTTCGGAAACATGGACAGTCGGACAGTTTAGCGATGGGAAACCTATTACGTCGTTAATATGAATATTTAGAAGGTTTTAAAATGTGGGTATGGAGAAGAATGGAGAAAGTAAAATGGATCGATGGAATGAGAAATGAGGAGGTGCTAAGAAGGGTAAGATAGGAGAGGAAACAATCTTGGATGGGTCACATACTACTTAGGAATTGTCTACTACAAAGAATCATGGAAGGAAAAGTAAAAGGAGGAAGAGGAAGAAGGAGGTTTGGAATGTTAACAGATGTGAAGAGAGGAAGACGTTACAAGCAATTGAAAGAATATGCTCAGGACAGAGAGAAATGGAGGACGTCCAGTTGAAACCTGTCTGCGGACAGATCTACTGAAAGAGAAGAGAATAATAGGGTTATTAGAGATGGTATTTGAATAAACAAAGCTATTATTGGAATGAAGTTGAATTGTTTATAACAATAGTATTGTCAAGTAAGTAATGCCAGATAGACAACCTTTAAATTAAAGTGGAACTGAATACGATACTGTCATAAGAAAACAAGTAGCCTAGTTCCTTGGAACTATACAGCCTATTTTCATATATCCTACTTATGTTAATTGCCTCTAATAACATACAAAATTTCAGTTTGATTGGTGTAATAGGTTCGTAGATATTGAGAACCGTCTAAATATTTCATATGGTCGCCATGGTGGATTTTTATTATATATGTAGGGCTTAGAGTTATGAACTATTACATGAAGAATATTGTGTAGGTGTAGTATTCAAACTTCAATCGCATGATTAGGATACAAGAAATGAAAACCAGATTTTAAAATTCCGCACAGCTGCCATCTTGTGGTTATGAAAACAATTGAAATTAATTAAACGCCAGTGGATTAACATTTGTATAAGCATTTACCGTACCCAGGTTTACTGCGCTTGGATAGTTAAATCGCGAGAAACGTCCATTTCAATATTTATATTTTGCGTCTCCGTCATTTTGGATTTGTGCTCACCAGGTTATTGAAAGTGAACTTATGTTAATAGCATTTATCAACATACAAAAATTTAGTATGATTGCTATCATATATTAATAGATATTGAGAAACGTCTAAATATTTCAGATTGTCTCCACGTTGGGTTTTTATATGTAGGCCATAGAGTTATGTACTATTAGATGACGATTTTTGCGTAGGTTCATTATTCACACGTTCACTTCGATCGATCAGATGATTAATACATATGAAATATAAACTTAATTTTAAAATTGCACACAGCCGCCATCTTGAGGTTATGTGAACAATTGAACTAAATTAGGTGCCAGTGCATTACAATGTGTATAAACATTTTCTGTACAATATTTCACTGCGCTCAGATGGTTCAATTGCGAGAAATATCTATTAAAACGTTTCATCTTCTCTTGGCCACCATGTTCGTTTTTTTAGTTAACAGGTTTTTGAAAGTTACATAAATGAACGCGTAGTAGTGCCCTTTATCACCATACAAAATGTCAGGGTGATATCAGTAATGGTTTCGAAGATATAGTATGCCGGTGAAATATTTCGCACAGCCGTCATCTTGAGGTTATGTAAACAATTGAAGTAAATTAGATGCCAGTGCAATACAATGTGTATACGCATTTGCTGTATCAAGTTTCATTGCGTTTGGATGGTTAAATCGCGAGGAAAGTCTATTTAAAAGTTTCAACTTCACTTGGCCGCCATGTTCGTTTTGTAGTTAACAGGTTTTCGAAAGTCTCATAAGTAAACTTGTAGTAGTGCCCTTTATCACCGTACAAAATTTCAGGGTGATATCGGTAATATTTTTGGAGAAATAGAATGCCGGTGAAATATTTCGCACATCCGCCATCTTGAGGTTATGTAAACAATTGAAATAAGTTAGATGCCAGTGCATTACAATGTGTATAAGCCTTTGCTGTACCAATTTTCATTGTGTCTGGATGGTTAAATCGCGAGAAAAATCTATTTAAAAATTTCACTTTCGCTTAGCATCTAAGGGTGGCCTCGAAGACATTCGGAAGAGAGGAAGGAAAATGCTCCGAAAGATCCTAGGCCCAAATATCAAGGATGGAGAGAGGAGACTCAAACCTAAAAAAGTACTATACCTGAAGACAGAAGTAGTCGTAGCCCTAATGAGAAAAGGGAGAATACTGTACAGTTTTATGGACACTTGGAGAGGATGTACAGTACCAGATTGACAAAGAGGAGTTTTGAATTCTTCAGGAAGAGGAAGACGGAACCGAAATGGTTTCGGAAAGTGAGATTGGACTTGGATCGGATAGGGATGAAAGGAGAAGACATAATGGGCAGAGAGCGATTTAGACGACTAGTTAAGGAGTTTCCAGGAGACAGGGGAGTTGTCAGTGAGGAAAGGAAGACCTTACACGGAGGAACAGAAGAAGGAAGTGGGGAGAGGATGAAGAGATATAGGTAGAGAGAGAAGACAAAATATATTGTAAAAACTGTCAAACGTGGTCCATAGTTGGCCGTAACGAATACATAATAAATAGACTATAATCATAAGGTTATCATCCAGTTCAGAATAAGTTACTCTTTTCCCGTTAGAATCTTAGTAGTGGCTTGCCCACAATACGAGAAAATGTTCGGTATAATGATGCCTGATAATGTACACAGTTCGCATGATCAAGAGTGCACAGATTCCTAAAGTTGGGTTTTCCTAGCTCCGCATTTTGTGGGGAGCGCACTGCGCAGTCTGCAATGCGGAGCCTACTCAACAACATGGAATCAGACTATATCATTTTCCTACACCCCTCCGCAGTGCGCAGTGCGCTCCGTACAACTGGACGACTCCTTTGAGAGCAGTCAAGTACGGACCGCGCTACACAACGCAGTTTTCTCTTGTGTACTGTCGATTTCTTTCTTTGCCACAAAATTCAAAAAGAACTAATTGAGTGTGTACAGCAGTTCTAAGTTAAGTTCAATAACTTTTTCCAAAGAAACTACATTCTTTACCAATTTTATATTTTTTTTAAATTTCACTATCGATTTTTATTAAATAAAGAAATATTTTCTACAATGATTCGCTATATTAACTATTTTTCATAGAAAGATACTTCGTCGTCGAGCAAATGTCTGTGGATTTAAAGTTTAAACACTCCTTCTTGCTCTCTAGATGTGTACATGGAACTGACAGATTTCCGCACTTTATAAAGACGACCAACAATGAAGTAAATTTCATCTTCGATCTCTTCTTC
This sequence comes from Meconema thalassinum, assembly GCA_946902985.2. Taxonomy (NCBI): domain Eukaryota; kingdom Metazoa; phylum Arthropoda; class Insecta; order Orthoptera; family Tettigoniidae; genus Meconema; species Meconema thalassinum. The sequence continues at coordinate 309,631,081 of OX336393.1, read as the reverse complement.
CTCTTCTAATAACATCAATAACGCTATTTTTGTCTTGCTCAGAGGACGAGAGCTCATGTTGACTCACTTCTCAAACAAATGAAAACTTGAAATAAACGCAGCGCATTGCTGAGCTAGGAAAACACTACCGCGCAGCGCATTGGGATGTGTGGAGAGAGGTCCGCAGTGCGCAGTGCGCCCAGCCTCCTCGCCTCCCGGATGTGAGCAGCGTGCGTGTTCCGTTTCCAACGGGTTACACCTTGCAGTAAGGGACCGGGGGACTGGCGCATTACTTCAAAAGGACAGCTGAGGTAGGAATCGAGCCCACGTCATCTGAACACTGTTCCAACCCTCAAACCAGAATTACATTTCTTGGTAGAGCCGGTAATCTAACCCGGACCTCCCACGCAACGAGACGGAATATCACCTTGAAACCGTTCAAATGTGGGATGAGAATAATAGTAAACATTTGTGATGGCATTTTTGACTTTTTCGTGATAGCTAGGGCCCGGATTTATATGCACTAAAAAACCTGAAAATATGCATGCAAATATGCACTAAAAAGTTAGAATATATGCACGGAAAATAATGAAATATGCACTTAAAACATGCAATTTTATTCACTTACCTATGTACAGGTATCATTTGTTGCAAAAAGAAGCATCACAATAGGTAACTAGTTGTCTTTCAATGTTTTCTGGAGACAAACTATGTCTATTGTCCGTCAAAATGAGTTTATAGGCTGAGAATGATTGTTCTACATCAACTTTTTTTTTTGTAGCGTATGGCTTTTTAGTTCCGGGAGTGTCCGAGGACATGTTCGGCTCGCCAGTTTTGTAGCTGCTTCGAGACGGACACCCAATGGGTGAGCTACAAGTACCGTTGGGGAGGAAAGTTGGAAGGGAAGGGCGAGGAGTTGGAAGGTAGCGGCTGTGGCCTAGAGTTAGGGACCAACCCCGGCATTTGCCTGGAAGGAAGATGGGAAACCACAGAAGACCATCTTTAAGGTTGCCGGCGGGGGGATTCGAACCTCCTCGCCTCCCGGATGTGAGCGAATGCCATTAGTCATGCCGTAACGACCACGGCTAACTCACCCGGTTCTTCATCAACTGACGTGATTGGACAGTACTTATACATGGGCACCAAAGTTTCGGAGCATACATCTGGCAAGGATGCCCTAGTTCCACTCAAGTATTGACTAATTAACTTAATCTTCTTCAGTCCTGGGTTCGAATTCAACACCTTTTCTAACTTGCATTTAATCTTCTCTCCAATTTCGCCTGGAGCGGAATTCAATGAAGATGCAGCTTTCTCAACGAGATCAAGTGATTCATGCAGGGGAGTACCAGAAGATTCTAAGCTCTCAATGGCTTTTGGAAGTTTAGAAAAATGTGCATGAATGAAATTCACATCTTGATAAACAGTAGCGGTTTCAAACACAAGTTTTGCATCACGGACACACGCAATATGCTCATCTTCAAGTTTTGTAACCACTTCTTTCACTTCAATAAAATTCTCCTGATAAAATGATACTGCAGATAACAATGTCCCCCACCTAGTCAGGACAGGTTCAGGTGGCAAAGGAACTTCAGGTAGACAATCTTTGTAGAACTGGACACGAGCTGGTGCTTTTAGAAACAGCTTCTTCCCACATCCAATTAAATTGTTAACAGCTGGAAACTGTGTGCGTATTTCTTCTGCAATGCGCTGTAATCCGTGCGCTAAACAGGTTACGTGTATGAGTTTCGGATAAAATACTTGGAGGGCCTTTGCTGCTTTCAACATATACGGAGCTGCATTTGTGAGCAGTACAAGCACTTTACAACAATTATCCTCAATTTCAGATGGCCACAATAGTCGCAGAGAATCATTTACAAATCTTGCTATTGTGCTATGGTTGGTTTTCTCTAGAACTTTACAAGCAAGAAGATGCGGCTTACCGGGTTCGCCTGGATGTAATTTACCAACCACGAAATTTGCTATGTAACGGCCACATGAATCCGTTGTCTCATCCACCGATATCCAGACATAGTTCCTTCCGATATCAGAACGGATAAATTCCAGGCTAGATTCATATAGCGGAGGTAGGTAATTTTTCCTAAGAGTTGATTCATCTGGTATTTTTTGATTTACACAATATTTCTCAAGAAATGATCGCAGAACTGGATTGTTTGATTTATTCTATGGAATGTTGCTGCATACGAAAGCCCTACAAAGATCATTTGAAAATGTATTAAGAATACCGGACTTAGGCTTTACCTGCATAAGAAGTAGTTGTTGTGGTGTGCTGTTTGCTTTAATATGTGCAGTTGTTTTTGAATGCTGTTAAAGCTGAAATTTCTTTTCACATTTTACTTCATTTGAGCAAACTTGACAGTACACGATGACACCATCTGTTGAATAGTCCCTATTACCCGACACCCACTGATTTAGTAAATCTCTTCTCCTGCTCTTTTCCTGAGGGCATTTTTAGAAACTAACACTTGAGATGCAGGGCATTAAACTGGAACGTAACTAGTGAACTGAAGATACTTCTGTCCTGACCAATTTCCCAACCCCCTGAGATTATTATCTACTGTGGTAGAGAATGGAATTCCGGGAAGTCCAGCCAGCCTGCCTACCCATACCTAAGCTATCTGTTGCCATTGTCAGTTGTGAAAGTAAAGTGTCGTTACACAGAGAGTCGAAAACACCAATTAGTGAGGGATGCATATAATACAGGCAACTAGCTAGGGATGCACAAAACAGATTTATTTTAGTAGTTCTTGTAATTGTCCTTAAATTCAGACATATATACCGGAATATGCTGTTACGTCTAGAATATGCACTAAACCTCAAAATATGTCAAAATATGCATATGCATATGCGCATATGCATTTTTTAAAATCCGGGCCCTAGTGATAGCTATGAGCATTATGCACTTCCTCTGTAGAGAGCGACCTCGGGTCGCTGAGCCTTGTCCCCGGCAGCTCAAGCGAGGTCAAGTACCCCACAGCAGCTATTTATATGTAAACAACTCCTCGGTTTTAAAATATTGTGATCTCGCAGCGAAACGGGGTCAAGAGAATAAAGATTGTAACCTTCCAGAGAAACCTAAACACAACATATCCATTAGTTTGTAGGCGGTCCACACATACTTGCATCATTTGTCTTGACCCACGACTAGAGGGTGATCGTGACCCGGACTACATAACAATGGCTCAGTTGTGTTTCTCACCCATTACCTACCGTTGGGTGCAGCTATTCCAGTTTGGGAACGTATTATCTTTACCTCCCTCTCTTCTGGCCATAGGCGATGGCAGTCACCACCCCATTATTTAAAAAAATGTTTAGAGATACGGTATTTTAGGTTCGTGCGTGTCATGTGTCGGGTTTCTTCCAGGACACCAAGCTGGCTCATCAGTGGGCTCTTGGTGTCCCCGCCCGGACCCCCACAGGAGTAGTGAACTTGGTGTCCTAGGCGAAACACAAGACACGGCAAAAACCTAGAAGAATTGCTCAGTTTTAATTCACTGGCCGTGAAAGCCAATATACCATCTTTTTGGAAGCCTTCATATGGAGGTTAAGGCTGCTTGAATTTTAGTTCTCGCAGTGAAGAGACGCATGTGCGCTTCATGAAAAGGGAGGTAGCGCGTAGTTCGCTTCTCCTGTGGTGGTCCGGGCGGGGACACCAAGAGCCCGCTGATGAGCCAGCTTGATGTCCTAGGGGAAACTCCACACAAGACACGGCACAAACTCAAAAAAAATTGCTCAGTTTTAATTCACTGGCCGTGAAAGCCAATATACCATATAGTATTTTTAATTGTTGTTGTTTTCCCAAATATACGGTAACTTATTTCACAAGTATTCTTTTCAGGCTTCCGTTTCTCTAAGAATATGAGAGAAATCTCACTACTGCATTCTCTGTGGTTATCATGTGACCACGAGCAGAATATTCGGCGGTACATAATGGCTGAAGAACCGGGTGAGTTAGCCGAGGTTGTTACGGCATGACTGCTGGCAGTCGCTCACATCCGGGAGGCGAGGTGGTTCGAATCCCCCCGCCGGCAACCTTGAAGATGGTCTTCTGTGGTTTCCCATCTTCCTTCCAGGAAAATGCCGGGGTTGGTCCCTAAGTATAGGCCACAGCCGCTACCTTCCAACTCCTAGCCCTTTCATTCCAACTTCCCCCCCCCCCCCTCACGCCCCCCCCCCCAACGGTACTTGTAGCTCACCCATTGGGTGTCCGTCTCGAAGCAGCTACAAAACTGGCGAGCCGAACTTGTCCTCGGACACTCCCGGCACTAAAAGCCATATGCTAAAAAAAAAAAAAAAATGGCTGAAGAAATCATAGCTCGTTGTTGATTAATTTAGGGTCTTTGTGACATTGTCATCACGTAGCCCCGTGCACTTGGGCGTGTGTGGATTTTGTCTGATAACCTGTGTTATTGTGATAGCTGTTCTCGTATTAGTGTGTGGGTATTTTTGATTGAGATGAGGATTGGTGAAGAAGGCGACCGTTGCCTCAATTTAAGAGCCATCCCGGCATTAGCCTGGAGGAGAAGTGGGAAACCACAGAAAACCACTTCTACAATGGCTGAGGAGCGAATCGAACCCATCTCTTCTCAATTCTGCCTCGTGACGCTGAGTGAACACCGTTCCAACCCTCAAACCAGAATTAAATTTCTTGGCAGGGCCGGATGTCGAACTCGGATCTCAGGGGTGACAATCAAGAATGCTATCCACTGCGCCACAAGTTAGTCAGTCATGTTGTTATTGTTTGAGTCCTCAGTCTATTGACTTGTTTGATGCAGCTCTCCATGCTTCCCAATCCTGAACTAATCGTTTCATCTCTACATAGCTACCACACCTTACATCCGAGGCAATCTGTTTAACATATGCTAACCTTCGTCTTCCCCTACTGTTCTTGTCCTCGACCCTTCCTTCTCTAACTAAGTTTGCAATTCCTGGGTGTCTCAGTACGGTATGTGTCCAAGCAACCTATCTCTTCTCTTCATTAGCAGTCGCCAGAAACATCTCTCCGTCTTAATACCTCTTCATTTGTAACCCTATCTACCCGTCTGATCTTCATCATTCTCCTACATTTCAAACGATTCTATTGTAATCTTTTCTCCTACACCAACAGTCCAAGTTTCACTCCCATAGAACGCCAAGCTTCTGACGAAGGCTTTAAAAAATAACTTCCTAATTCCTAAATCTATATTCGATGTCAACAGTTCCTTTTCTGTAGAAATACTTTCCTTGTCTAAGCCGATCTTATATTTATATCCTCTTTGCTTCGTCCATCACTGGTTATTTTGTTTTCTAAATAGCAGAAGTCTCCTACTTCCCTTAGCTTTTCTCCTGCCAATTTGATGTCAATAGGGGTTTCTGATTTCTTTCGGCTGGTTTCCATTATTTTTGTGATGCATTTATTGATTTTTATCATGAATTCCTTCCTCGAGACGGAGTCCATTCCATTTAAAACTTATCCAAATCCTCTGGTGAATCGGGTAAGATGACGATATCAACCAGTACCTATTTAAAGAAACAATAAATACACTCGTACCATCATCTCTTTCAGTTTCTTCCTCCACGTTGCGTATTTTTCTGATCCATTTGTTTCGTTAACGAGTTCTAGGGAATTGTTGGGATGGAGATAGGTGTTCTTGAAGTACCCTCCCTATTCACCGGACATTAGTCGCTGTATCTTTGATCCTTCCCTAAACTAAAGGAATCATTTCAACGAAAGTGTTTCTATACATGAGATGAGACATTACCCACTGCCACAATGCCACACCTGTTATGGAATTGTTGGGGTGGTGGAGATAGGTGTTCTTCAAGCTTCCATTCTATTCACCGGATATGAGTCTCTGTATCTTCAATCTTTCTCCAATTTTTGACTGGCTGCGTGGCTCAGCGGTAACGTTCTCGCCTGCTGGGCCCTTGGTTGCAGGTTCGTATCCTGGCGCAGTCAGCCGGCATTTGAGGGTGCGCAAATGCAAGGGAGCCGTGTCAGTACATTTACTGGCACGTTAAAGGATTTGGGTAAGCAGCTGTTGTTGTTGTTGTTTCATTTGAGATGCATGGACATCATTGACATTTAGCCTCGTGTACATGGGTGAGTGTTGAATTTTGTCTCATAACCTGTGTTATTGAGATGGCTGTATTAGTGTGTGTGTGTGTATATAATTCAGGTGAGGATTCAATCAATCAATGTATAATATCCGTATAGCACGACGTATTTCAACAAGCTACTACAACCAACAAGATCCCCTTCGGGGCAAAATTCCCGGCGTCTCTAAAAGCCACAGTAGTTAAAATGGACGTAAAACCAATAACACTATTACATTATTTCTCCGATTTAAAGTAATCATTCCGAGGAAAGTGTTCCCTTACACGATATGAGACATTACCCACTGCCACAATGCTGCTCCTGTGATGGTATTGTTGACACGGTGGAGATTCTGAAGTAACCTCAGTATTCAACCGATATGCATCGCTGGAACTTCTAACTTTCCCCAAACTAAAGGAACCCACTCCGAGGGATATGTTTCCATACACGAGATATCATACTTCAAATTGTAGGGCTCTTCGTCGTGGAATCAAAAGGACGACACTGGTACTGGTATTCTACAAGTTCCACACATCAGCAACAAGTGCAGAATGTTGCAGGGGATTACGTTGAGGCCTGTGGATGTTTGGTTGTTCTACAACATGTACTGTTTTACCACTACATTCTTTACAAGAGTTTAGTGCTTTTCAGTCGGTCAACACGTATGTACGAATGAGATTAATCTCATGTAATTTATTTCAGAATTAGGGCATAACTCTGCTCTTTTGGGTACATTCGTGTTGACCGACTGAAAAGCACTAAATTCTTGTTTACTAATGCAACACTGAAAAAATGGCTTCAAACCCTACAACTACTTTTATAGCCACCCTGCGGGGTTAAATCACTCACCACGACGTGATGGACAGCTGCAATAAGTCCAGAGATCAGAGGTTCATACCAGGCGCTGACAGTGGCCTTCCTGAACATGGTTTTCTCCGGGCCTTTCCACATTCCCTGGGAGCAAATTCTGGGATAGTATCTTAGGGCACCTACCATATCCCCAACTCCAATAATTACAAGACAAATTATTGAACTCACATCCAAGTGCACGGGGCTGATGACAAAGATGTTCAAAACCCCAAAAACTAATTAACAACTCTCTAGCCTTTGTATTTGTGGTGGATATCCTTATCAACTGGTCGGTATATACGACTGAAGAGACAATCTCAAGTACCAAATAAAAGTTACAGGAAATTATAGACTAATCTTAAGCGTCTTCGGTGGCGTAGTTGGCAGCATGCTGAGCTTCAATTCCAAAGATCGCCGGTTCAATCCCGGCCGAAGTCGTAGGATTTTTTAAGAGAGTTAAAAACTCTCAGTATGCCTTCCTTCGGAGGGGAAGTAAAGCCGACGGGCCCATGTCATAGATTTATGGCATGTAAAAGTACTTTCCACTAAGTACAATTGTGTGAAGCGACGAGGGCAGATCAAAAAATAAGTTGCACTTTCCATTTATTATACCAACAGCAACACGCCTATAACGACATACAATGTAACGTCACTTTTCCACATAGTTTCCAAGAGACTCGAACGCACAACCAACTTGTCGATGCCGGATGCATAGAAAGTTCTTCCAGCGTTCTGCAACCACACGGAGACAGCGGCCTTCGCCTCCTCATCGGTCTGGGAATGTCGACCACCGTTCTGTCTAACGATCGCATTCACACTGTTGACATTTGCACGGGTCCTAGACGTTGAGGGCCTGCCCTCGCGATATTCGTCCGTGATATCCGTGCGTCCGGCTTCGAATTGCTGACACCACAATACGATCCCTTGCCGGGAAACGGCCCGCTCCCCATACACAGCACTAATTTCACGATGAATGTCCGTGCAATTCTTCCTTTTGGCCCATAGGAATCGGATTGTCGCACGCACTTCTTATTTGGAGTGAATGTCCAGTCGACGTGCCATTACTTTTGGCCGCTATTCATACCATACAAGACGAGACACCACACCAACCTGCCTAACAGATGTGTGGGCAGTGTCTGTCCCTTTCTCCGCGGTGCCCACGTTTGCGACATACAGCGCGCTGCTGCAGTGCGTTAGTGCAACTAACTTTTTGATCCATCTTCGTAAATTTGTAGGTTAGATTTGATTAATGCTCTATTAAAGTCCAACAATCGCCACCAGGTGCTGGTTGCTGTGGCATCTAGTAGCCAAGTTCACAGCTAGGTGTGGTTGACGGTAGCATTTGGTAGCAAAAGTAGGAGCTACTTGAAATTGATCGTCTGCAGTCCTTACCTGAATCACAGATAACACACACTAATACAGCCATCACAATTAACACCGGTTATCAGGCAGATTCTACACACACCCTAAGTATGCGGGGCTACATGACCGCGTTGTCGAAGCCCCCAAAACTGGGGAACCAACCAACCAACCAGACTAATCTTACCACGCTTTGGTAATCCACGACTGAGACTGGTGGGTGTTCTAATATGCTCCTTTAAATCCACTAAGGTAGTCAATAGTACCAACTGTCATGGTAACTGACTATACCTTCCCTGATAATATCTTATGAGGTGAACAGTAATTAACTGGTAATGACACAGCTGGAGGCAGAGTGATTAATGTATTCACTTATTTAGCGAGCAGTGGCGGGTCAGTGTTCGAGGCAATGTGTGGGTGAAACCCGTTGACCCATTCTGATCACCGCTGGAGCGTCAACCCAAGACAAGCTGATACAGTGAGAGGCCTACCATATAGAATGGTGCTTTGCAGAGGCCGTGCCGTGGACAGGTCGTAATGACTCACCGACAGAGATTACCACGGTGGGTGAGTGGTTATCGTGTCAGACTACCAATCCCAAGTTCGCAGGTTCGCTCCTGGCCATGGTAAGTGATTTTTGAGAGGCGACAAATATCACGACACGCATTCCATACATTGTTGGCATGTTAAAGAACCCATTTGAATTCAGTAGGCCGTGTTCATAATGGCAAAATTAATCTCGGGATTTTCCGTCAGCAAAAAAGTTCCTCCTTTCTCTACTAGAAAGCGCCATAGTGTCAAGGAGCTTAGATATCTAACCTCCTTGACTTTCATAGCGCTTCAAGGAACAACTAAATTCGACATGCAAGCTGCCCTTAGGGCGTCAAATAACAAAGCTTGCACCTGGCACCCGAAACCATACGATATTATTATTATTATTATTATTATTATTATTATTATTATTATTATTACCGCCAGATTTATTGCATGTATCGTTTAGGCCTACAACAGCGGGTCTGGAAGCCCTGGATGCTGTAACGTTAACGGTAACTTCGTTATGATTTTTTGTAAGTAATGGTAACTGTAACGATAATAATAATAATATTAATAATAATAATAATAATAATAATAATATCGTATGGCCTCGGGTGCCGGGTGCAAGCTTTGTTATTGACACCCAAAGGGTAGCTTGCATGTCGAATTTCGTTGTTCCTTGACTATGAAAGTCAAGGAGGTTAGATGTTAGATATCTAAGCTCCTTGAACACTATAGCGCTTTCTAGTAGGGAAATGAGGAACTTTGTGTTGGCGGAAACTCCCGAGATTAATTTTTCCATTATGAACTCGGCCTACTGAATTCAAATGGATTCTTTGACATGCCAACATCGTATGGCATGCGTGTCGTATTTTTGCCGCCTTTCAAAAAAAAAAACACTTACCACGGCCAGGAACGAACCTGCAATCTTGAGGTTAGTAGACCGACACGCTATCCACTCACCCACCGTGGCAAGCTTCAATATCTCAAATCACCATTAATGTAGAACCCTATATGGGATTTGTATGCCAAAGGCATATATTCAAGCCATATATTCATATATATTCATATATTCAAGATGGTGGCTGAGCATAGTAATAAAACTTCAAAATCAATATCACAGGATTCATTACGTAATTAACACAAAACGTTGTAAGAGGTGTGAACAGATAAGATACCCCACTTCCATTATTTTTAAGACTATCACACAGCATATAGCGCGTAGACGCCATCTTGAATATATGAAACAATATCGACATTCACTATTTATTCCAGTTACAATGACGAAACGTAGCAAATATGTAGCCTCACATAAAAGGCTTTCTCTGCAGAAGACGCAAGATAAACGATCCACACAATCAAGGTGGTGGATGGACGCAATTTTCTATTGTTCCAATTAATTCATCTGGATGAAAAAGTGGAATTACAATGAAAATATGAGTAAACGGGGAGCCTTTTTTAGGACACAGCACTTAACGTCCGTGACAGGAACATTCAATTATTCTCCTTGATAGGGACAATGCGTTATAACTATACCCATATTGTTACGGCTGCGAGGTTACTTCATTCCCTTGAGAGTGACTCACAGCCGCCCGAGGATACCCCCTGCCGGCCGCTTGCGCAGCGGGAACAAAAGGGATGGATCAGAATGCTCGTGACCCAACTAGTGAAGGAACTCTCGAGAAACCGTGAAACCTGGTCCGCTCCAGAAACATCCATTGAGTCACCAGCCCCGCTATATAAGCAACCTGCCCAGCGAGGGGAGTGAGTTTTTGAGGGCTGTGTTTTCTGAGCGAATGAGTGTGTTCTACTGTGCGAGAGAGGATTATTGCAGTGAAGTGCTGTGAGGATTGCGAAACCCAGAGAACTGTTCCCTAGTCTGCGGACAGCGAAACAGTGTGTACTCAAGGAAGTGTGCAGGTAAAACAAGTGAGTGTCAGACTGTGGCTTATTGAGAAGAGGAAGAGTTGTGGTATTTCTAGCTGAGGACACGCACCTCATTACGGTAGGTTTAACTGCATGACTGAGTGAGATACTAATTGCTTGTATCTGTTTATTGCGTGGTGTGCTGTAACTTGCTAGACCTGCAATAAAACTTATATTCTTTAAAGGGACAAATTGTGTTGTGCTTTTAACCACTGTGGTCCAATTAACGAACGTGCTACCAGGGCTAACACGTAACAATATATTTAAGACAAAATATGCTATGTTCTTTACTGATTTTTTTATTACTATTGGAAGTTGCATTAATGATATGCAAATTAGTTTGTTTTGCTTTATTATTCAGACATCGAGCTTAGATATGAGAGTGTTATATTTGTATTTTAAATTCTTTAGTAGCATTAAATATTCATACCGCTAAGTAGGCTATGTGTTTGTGCGTACATCATCACTTCAAATTCTCTACCGTACTGGTTACGTTACGTAATCTATTTAGCGACCGAACACGCCCGAGAATAATTAGGGAGTATTTGATAAATCAGTTAGTTAGTTAGTTATTGTTGTTTTAAGGGGCGGAACTACGAGGTCATCTGCCCCTTAAATTAATATAAAAAAGAATATAAATAAACAAAAATTACGGAAAAAAAAAAACAAAAAATTATCATTCAAAAACGAACAAGTCGTTGAGTCAATGTTCACTGGAAAATTTAGATTGCTGGCCCTAACCCACTCTCACTTATAAAGCGGATAACGCGATCAGCAGCCACCGCGTCATCGGCTAATATAAGTTTGAGTGTCGTCTGCAAACCAAGGTTTCTTCGTAAGTCAGCAAGATCCACACACTCGGTGAAAATGTGGGCCACGGTGAATACGGCTCCACAGGTACAAAGTGGGGGGTCTTCCCTTCTCATTAGGTACGAGTGGGTGGATCTTGTATGACCTATCCTTAGCCTACACAAAATGACGGACTATCTCCGGGCCCGGAAGGAGCTCCGCCAAACGCGAGTAGTTCCCTTGATCGCTCTCAGTTTACTGGGCAGCGGGTCAGCTAGCCACTGACTTTCCCAAAAAGCCAGAACTTGTAGGCGTAACTGAGAGCGAATATCTCTAGCGGGTACCTCCATTGGTCGAGGTGGTAGTGATAGCGCCTCTTTTGCAGCTTGATCAGCTAACTCATTTCCCGCAATTCCCATGTGGCTTGGAAGCCACAGAAAGGTGATTCGAGTGTCAGCGTGGCACAGCCCGGCTAGTAGGTCGTGGATTCGCTGCACTAGGGGGTGTTGCGGGAAACATGTAGCAATTGACTGCAACGAACTCAAAGAGTCGGTACACACGAGAAAGTGGATTCGAGCATCCTGTAGTGCAAAATGCAGAGCTTCATAGATGGCAACGAGCTCCGCAGTAAACACACTACAGGCCTCAGGCAAAGAGATCTTGGTATTTGCACCATCAATAACGTAAGCACAACCCACCTTCTCGTCCACCTTCGAACCATCCGTGTATAGAATGCCAGCGTCCGGAAATTGGTGAACTACGCTGTGGAACTGCCTCCGGTAAACGGAGGCATCCGTGTTCACCTTAGGACCTCGGTGCAGATCTAACCGAATTTCCGGACGCGGGACTTGCCACGGAGGCACCTCGCTAGATGTCCGGATCATACAGGGACCTACAGCCACTCCTATTTCGGTACACGAGCTATCAAGTCTAATACCAACCGGCCGAGTGGCACGAGGCCGGTTGGCGTACCCCTGGTGGTTTTGGGTACCGAAGAGAGCTTGATAGGTCGGGTGTTGCGGCATTTGACGCACATTGGCAGCATATGCTAACAGCATATGTTGGCGTCTATAATTTAAGGGTGGAACACCCGATTCGGCGAGTAGGCTGGGTATCGGGCTGGTCCGGAAGGCACCGGTAGCCAGCCTAACGCCACTATGGTGGATACTGTCCAGCATTTTCAAGGTTGCCGGCCTTGCTGAACCGTATGCCGCAGAACCATAGTCTAGCCGGGACAGGACGAGGGCGATGGTTACAATACATACATTAGATTATGCTATCTATAATTATTGTTGTACTGATAGGTTATTGAAGCGTAATTTTACGTCGGCAAATCTCTACGTTGACAGCATTGCTAAGGACGAGAAAGTTTGCTTAAAAAAAACAAATGACTTGTTTTAATGCGATATTCTTCTTCTTCTTCTTAAGACGTTGTCTCCGAACGAGGCTTGACGATCCACATAGTTAGCTGTGATCTTGACATTGCTGCATGAAAGGCCTCTTCTGATGTGCAACAATGCCATCTTCGAATACCCTTCAGCCAAGAGGTTCTTCGTCTTCCAATGGACCTTTTTTTCCATGAATTTTCCCTTCAATAATTAGTTCTACCTGGTAGTAACTGGTATTTTTCGCCGCTCACAACATGTCCCAAGTATCTTGTTTTTCGTTGTTTTATTATAAGCAGTAGCTCTCGTTGCTTTTCCATCCAACGAAGTACCTCGTTATTCGAAACTCTCAGTATCCATGATATACGTACGTCTGTACAGATACATTTCAAATACCTCAATTCGCTTCTCTGTATTAGGGTCCAAAGTCCAACTTTCCTACCCGTAAAGGAGGACAGAGAAAATGTAGCAAAGGATCATTCTGATACTCAGTGGTAAGCTGTGGTCTGATCGTATGAAGAATTTTTTTCATGTCGATGAATTGAATTGTTTCCGGCCCTGTTCAATTCTAGATTCTATCTCTCTCTTAGAGTCACATTGACTGTCCAAAATAGTGCCTAAGTATTTGAAGGTGGATACTTGCTCAACTGCTTTTCCTTTTATTGTGGGATTTATTTGGATGTTCCTTTTAGACAATACCATAATATTGGTTTTGGAAGTGTTAATAAATATGCCGGATTCCTCGCTACATTGAACTAGTTTACGACATTGTAGCAGCATAATGAAGATCCTCACTATTTCCAGGGATTGAACCTAGGCACTTCCTATAGTCAAACCACAGTGGATGCTATAAAATGAGAGCGTAAAAGTATAACAGTTTTATGACGAAAAAGAAACTACAGTACCTTGTCCATGACAGCGCCTTTATTGAGGAAACTAAACAGAATAAAGTGCTGCAGTAAATATACAGAATCAGGTCAGACGTTGTTGAGGTCATTGCAGAGACTTTGCCCATTGCACGTGGTCGCAATATCATGACACAGGATACATAAACAGTAACCAAATAGACATGTCTCACAAGGATAGCAAGGTAACTTCTCCACTGTAGCTTGTTTTACAGTATGAGGAAATCCATTCTAAAGCATAGCATGGATTTTCTTCTATCTTGTTCTTTAAATTCTCGTCACGAAAGGATTTTAACCAGTCGAAAATATATTTTCTGTTCACGGATTCATCTCCGTACTATTTCATCAACATGTCATGCCCCTCCGTCACTGTTTTCCGCAATTAGTAGCAGAACGTGATGTTCACTCGTTGCTCTACTGCACTATAACCAGTGAATTGCAATGAAGAGGGTTTCAATTTACAGTTACAGTACCTTGCACTTTGCATATCATAGAAATGCACGACGATTTTTGAGTAGGAAAACACCGTATCTTAAATATTCCCTAATTGAAGAGAAAATCTATCCTTATTTCTTTGCTGGAAGTATTCACATTTGATTGAACTCAGGTATTTGCTTAATAAGATTAACATTAAAGCTTTCATCGTTACACAAGATTTTTTTTTTTTAGCGTATGCCGGGAGTGTCCGAGGACATGTTCGGCTCGCCAGTTTTGTAGCTGCTTCGAGACGGACACCCAATGGGTGAGCTACAAGTACCGTTGGGGAGGGAAGGAGGGAAGTTGGAATGTAAGGACGAGGAGTTGGAAGGTAGCGGCTGTGGCCTATAGTTAGGGACCAACCCCGGAATTTGCCTGGAAGGAAGATGGGATACCACAGAAGACCATCTTCAAGGTTGCCGGCGGGGGGATTCGAACCTCCTCGCCTCCCGGATGTGAGCGACTGCCATCAGTCATGCCGTAACCACCACGGCTAACTCACCCGGTGTTACAAAGATAACCCATACCAACACACTGTCATCACAGGAAAATATGTGTCCAAAGTCACACTATGATGCTTATCTACAATACATGAATACAACACGAAGGAATTAGTGGTTTATCAACTTACCGAGAGACTGGTTCAATGGAACATCAGTAAAAAGTGTTCTTTATCACGAGCATGCGTATAACCTTCAATTTACGATATCAATAAGAGAAAATTGTGGATGACGACCTCGAATTTTCACACCATAGAAATTTACAACCAGCACTACTATAATTAAAGCTTACAAGCTAGTTCTTATAACGTTCAATACCTATATATTATATAATTAATAATAATTATTATAATGGTTATAATGGCTGGAACGGGGTGCACCCAGCCTCGTGAGGCAAAATTGCGAAGAGGCGGGTTCGATTTCTACCTCAGCCTTTCTGGCAGTGTTTATCCATGGTTTCCCACCTCCACTCCAGGAAAATGCCGGGATTTTACCTAACTTAATGCCACAACCACTTCCTACCCAAATGACAAATACATGTTCACTAGTACACACATCACAGTGACACAGATTATCAGACAAATCCTACACACACACCTAAGTGCACAGGGCTAAATGACCACGATGTCGCAAAGCCCCTAAGTCATCATCTTCATCATCAACAACAACAACAACAACAACAACAACGACGACTTCTATTTGATCGTTTGAACAGGATACGTCAAAGAAATAGAATGTCTTTCGAACTGACACCATCTTGAATTTCTGAAAACAATTCAACATCAATTGTCTGCAGTTATACAAAGGTCTGAATAAGGATTCGCTCTGCCAAGTTTCACTGCTTTCGGATGATTAGATCTCCAGAAAAATACAAAATACGAGCCTTACAGTAGTCGCATATGATGTGTAACAACTGGCATGTTATCCTACTATGAAATTGAGATGAAATATATGTGAAGTCAATTTTTTCCGGCTCTAATCCTCCTGTTTTTATTTTTTTCTCACGTTTCTTTTGTCGATAATTTCGCATATATTCTGCTCTGGATTTACCCATCTCTGCAAATCACAAAATCATGAAAAAACGGGCGTCATCCCAAATCTTACAACACCTCATACAAGTCCCTAGCCTTATTGGTTCGCGAAATATTAAAAAGCCGATGACCCTTTAGTTTTGGGTCCTTTGGTTAAATTAAGAGGGGAATAGAAAAATAGGGGGCGTCACCCTGACTCCTAGGACACCTCAAACAAGTCCCTAGCATTATTGGTTCGCGAGATATTAAAAAGCCGATGACCTATTAGTTTTGGGTCCTTTGGTTGAATTAAGGAAAACGGGGGGTGTCACCCCGAGTCCTAGGACACCTCATATAAGTCCCTAGCATTATTAGTTCGCGAGATATTAAAAAGCCGATGACCTATTAGATTTGGGTCCGTTGGTTAAATTAAGGGGGTTATAGGAAAAGAGGGGGCATCACCTCACGCAAAAATGGGTTGGCACCATCTCACAGCCATCTCTCCGCCACCGCGCGCTCTCATTGGTCAAAAAATAGCGCGCACTTCCCCAGTTTCCTGTCCCTTTACCTTGGGGGCGTGGTGGCTCAGCGGTCTAGCTGTATGCCTCTCACCAAGGCGGTCCGGGTTCGAATCCCGGTCAATGCATGTGAGATTTTCGATGTGAAATGCCATGTCCTGTGGTTCGGATTCCACGTAAAAAGGAGGTCCCGTGGCTCATGATCTCAAGATTAACGGTCACGTTAAACTACAAGCTTCCTTCCTTCCTGTTCCCTTTTCCAAAATCACTCCCTCATAATACATCCAGCAACCGCGTGGGAAGATGTTACACATCAATAATTTTACATATTTGAATATCGCACTGATGCCATGTTGTTTTTGTGTTTATCAGGTTTTGAAATTTTCCTGTATGTATTTAATCATCAGTTAGTTAGTTATTGTTGTTTTAAGGGGCAGAACTACGAATTCATCTGCCCCTATTAACCTTTGGTTCTCTATCAACATACAGAATTTCAAGTTGATTGCTGTAATAGTTTCGGAGGCATTGAAAAAATAGGTGAAATATTTCTCATGTTTTATATGTAACTGTATGCCATATAATTATACACCAGCAGATGAAGACTACCATGGTAAGTCATTATACAAACTTTCACTTCGATCACTTGAATGGGGGCACAAAGAACTCGTGTTTTTTAAATTTCGCACAGCCACCACTTTGACGTTCACTTAAACATTAGACACCAGTATATTACGATTTGTATAAGTTAAGGATTTATCGTACCAAGTTGTACTGCGCTCAATGATTAAGTGTCTAGGAAAGCCCATTTATATACTGTAATTAAAGGGGCAGATGACCTCGTAGTTCCTCCCCTTAAAACAACAATAACTAACTAACATACTGTAATTAAAATTCGCGTGGCCGCCATGTTGATTTTGTGATCACCAATTTATTGACAGCCCCATAGGTGATCTTATTTTAACAGTCTCTATTTCCGTACAAAATTTCGGTTTGATATGCTGTAGTAGATTCGTAGATATTGAGAACAGGTGAAATATTTCCCATGGCCGCCATGTAGGATTGTTTTATACGTAATGACATAGAGTCATATACCAGTATGTATGATTATTATTATTATTATTATTATTCTTTGTAATTTGGCCAATAAGGCTTCTTGGCCTTCCTTCTCTTTTCCTCCCAGAACCTCTTCATTCCTTCGCTCCTTGTCTTTCTCTCCTCCTCGGAAATGATCCACAAGGGTCTCTTTGTAATTGATTTCTCTTCAAATAATTTTAAACTGTCTACCTTATTAATATGGTAGTTCATGATACAATCTTTCATTTCGATCGCTTGATTAGGACACAAGAGATAACAACATATTTCTCAAAATTCACCCAACCACCATGTTGAATGGATCAAAACAATTGAATTAAGTTATATGCCAGTATATTAAAACTCGCGGCTCATGCCTCGCCCGACTCTCGCCAAAAATGCTATTTCTTTCCAAACGCTTCGCCACCTGGAGTTCCTACTTGTGTGTCACATTCATTTCTGGCCAAACCCTGCATATAGACTACCATAAACACGGTGACGAGTAGGCGCGGTTCCCTTGTTAGATATCTTCACTCCGTAAGCCAGTCAGAAGGTGTAAGTACATGACAGACCAGATCATAAGAAATTTCTCGCTTCACGCTCACCGAAGCGTAACTCTCCAATGTTTTGTCAGTTGGAACGTTCTCTGGAGATCACAGTCCAGTGTGTTATGTGGGAAACTGAAACGCATGCGGGACCTTGTCTGGAGAACAATATGCAAAATACAGGCCATTGTCTTGGATATTTACCCTCACGCAATACGGTGTAGTTCCGTCCCACAAACCTTCCTGCTGCTATTTGTTGTATCGTGATATTAGCGTTTTACCGGGGGGAAACATTCCATAATGATTTGAAACAATAATCTTATCACGGCAAACTTTCAATATTAAGGCCGGTGCAAATTCCATTCTTATTTCAACAGCCATTGTCTACACATTTCATACAGTACATTCGTCCAATATATATACTACTACTACTACGAATATTACAACTACCGGTACCTTTTCTTTTTAAATTGAAACTATACCAGAAGAAGAAATGCAGTCCACCTCGTGTCGCAGTGGCTAGCATTATTGGCTGTCACCCAGGAGGTCCGGGTTCGATTCCCGGATCTGTCAAGAAATTTAATTCTGGTCTAAGGGCTGTAGCGGAGTACACTCAGCCTCATGAGGCAATGAGAAGAAGTTGGTTCAATCCGCACATCAGCCATGCTGGAAGTGGTTTTCCGTGGTTTCCCACTTCGAGCCAGGAAATGCCGGGCTGGTTCGTAACTTAAGACTCAGATTGCGTCCTTCCCAATCCTCACCTAAATAACACCAAAATAACAACGGTCGTCGGACATTATTAAGAAAACGTTTATTCAATTACGTTTAATTAACTAAAAGTTTCATGAAACGCAGTCATTAAGAAAATATGTATTTAATTAAACGTTTTACGTAACGCTGCTATTAGGATGCCATTTATTTATTTAGACGTTTTATGAATCGCGGCTATTGGACACCATTTATTCAATTACACGTTTTACAACACGATGGCAATTAAGAAAAGGTTCATTTAACTACGTTAATTCAATTAAACGTTTTAAGAAACGTGGCTATTAAGAGGAAATGTATTTAATTAAACGTTTCACGAAACGCGGCTATTAAGAAACCATTTATTTAATTAAACAATTTACGAAACACGGTTAGGAAGAAAACGTTTATTTAATTAAGCGCTTTACCACACGCGGTTATTAAGAACACGTTTATTTAATTACCTGTATTTAATTAAACATTTTACGAATCGCGGTTATTAAGAACCCGTTTATTTAATTACCTGTATTTAATTAAACAATTTACGAAACGCGGTTATTAAGAAAACGTTTATTTAATTAAACATTTTACCCGACGTGGTTATTAAGAACATGTCTATTTAATTACATTAATTGTATTAAACGTTTTAAGAAACGTGGCTATTAAGAAGACATTTATTTAATAAAATGTTTCACCAAACGCGGCTATTCAGAAACCATTTATTTAATTAAACGATTTACGAAACGCGGTTAGTAAGAAAACGTTTAGATAATTAAACGTTTTACCAAACGCGGTTATTAAGTAAACGTTTATTTAATAAAACATTTTACCAAACGTGGTTATTAAGAACACGTTTATTTAATTACCTGTATTTAATTAAACATTTCACGAAACGCGGTTATTAAGACAACGTTTATTTGATTAAACATTTTACCAAACGCGGTTATTAAGAAAACGTTTTTTAATTAAACATTTTACCAAACGCGGTTATTAAGTAAACGTTTATTTAATTAAACATTTTACCAAACGTGGTTATTAAGAACACGTTTATTTAATTACCTGTATTTAATTAAACATTTCACGAAACGCGGTTATTAAGACAACGTTTATTTGATTAAACATTTTACCAAACGCGGTTATTAAGAAGACGTTTATTTAATTACGTTAATTTATTTAAACGTTTTAAGAAACGTGGCTATTAAGAAGATATTCATTTAATTAAACGTTTCACCAAACGCGGACATTAAGAAACCATTTATTTAATTAATCGATTTACGAAACGCGGTTAGTAAGAAAACATTTATTTAATTAAACGTTTTACCAAACGCTGTTATTAAGAAAACGTTTATTTAATAAAACATTTTACCAAACGCAGTTATTAAGAAAACGTTTATTTAATTAAACATTTTACCAAACGCGGTTAATAAGGAAACGTTTATTTAATTAAACATTTTACCAAACGCGGTTATTAAGAACACGTTTATTTAATTACGTTAATTTAATTTAATGTTTTAAGAATTTGGCTATTAATAATATAATAATATCTTATGGCCTTGGGTGCCGGGTGCAAGCTTTGTTATTTGACACCCAGAGGGTAGCTTGCATGTCGAATTTCGTTGATCCAGGACTATGATAGTCAAGGAGGTTAGATGTTAGATATCTAAGCTCCTTGAACACACTAGCGCTTTCTAGTGGAGAAATGAGGAACTTTGTGTTGTCGGAAATTCCCGAGATTAATTTTGCCATTATGAACTCGGCCTACTGAATTCAAATGGGTTCTTTGACATGCCAACATCGTATGACATGCGTATCGTATTTTTGCCACCTTTCAAAAATCACTTACCACGGCCAGGAGCGAACCTGCAATCTTGGTGTTAGTAGACCGACACGATCTCCACTCACCCACCGTGGCAAGCTATTTGGCTATTAAGAAGACATTTATTTAATTAAACGTTTCACGAAATGCGGCTATTAAGAAACCATTTATTTAATTAAAGGATTTACGAAACACGGTTAGTAAGAAAACGTTTATTTAATTAAACACTTTACCAAACGCAGTTATTAAGGAAACGTTTATTTAATAAGACATTTTACCAACCGCGGTTATTAAGAACACGTTTATTTAATTACGTGTATTTAATTAAACATTTTACCAAACGCGGTTATTAATAATAATAATATATTTATTGCAGCTAAATAGCCATACACAAAGAAAATAAATAATACATTTATATACACTGTACTCGCGCGCTTGGGCCTTGGTTTGCATATTCTTTAATTGTTTTTGTTCTTTTGGTGCAGAGTTCTAGGCGGTAACGTTCACACATGTATCCACATAGTTCGCACTTACATATCTCTGTCGGTTCATGGTATGAGGTGTTGTTACAAATTAGATGGTGGAAACCATGTACTGCCAGTCTTTAGAAAGAATAAAAGCTCTATACATAAAGAGAGCGATCGGAGTTCCAAAGGCGGTTATTAAGAAAACGTTTATTTAATAAGACATTTTACCAAACGCGGTTATTAAGAACACGTATATTTAATTACGTGTATTTAATTAAACATTTTACCAAACGCGGTTATTAAGAAAACGTTTATTTAATTAAACATTTTACCAAACGTGGTTATTAAGAACATGTTTATTTGATTACGTGTATTTAATTAAACTTTTTATGAAACGTGGCTATTAAGAAGACATTCATTTAATTAAACGTTTCACGAAACGCGGCTATTAAGAAACCATTTATTTAATTAAACGATTTACGAAACACGGTTAGTAAGAAAACGTTTATTTCATTAAACATTTTACCTAACGTGGTTATTAAAAAACACTTATTTAATTAAAAGATTTACGAAACGCGGTTAGTAAGAAAACATTTATTTAATTAAACGTTTTACCAAACGCGGTTATTAAGAAAACGTTTATTTAATAAAGCATTTTACCAAGCGCAGTTATTAAGAAAAAGTTTACTTAATTACGTGTATTTAATTAAACATTTTACCAAATGCAGTTATTAAGAAAACATTTATTTAATTAAACGTTTTACCAAACGCGGATATTAAGAAAACGTTTTTTAATTAAACATTTTACCAAACGGGGTTATTAAGAACACGTTTATTTAATTACGTGTATTTAGTTAAACATTTTACCAAACGCGGTTATTAAGAAAACGTTTATTTAATTAAACATTTTACCAAACATGGTTATTAAGAACACGTTTATTTGATTACGTGTATTTAATTAAACGTTTTAAGGAACGTGGCTATTAAGAAGACATTCATTTAATTAAACGTTTCACGAAACGCGGCTATTAAGAAACCATTTATTTAATTAAAAGATTTACGAAAGGCGGTTAGTAAGAAAACATTTATTTAATTAAACGTTTTACCAAACGCGGTTATTAAGAAAACGTTTATTTAATAAAACGTTTTACCAAACGTGGTTATTAAGAAAACGTTTATTTAATTATGTGTATTTAATTAAACATTTTACGAAACGCGGTTATTAAGAAAACATTTATTTAATCAAACGTTTTACCAAACGCGGTTATTAAGAAAACGTTTATTTAATTAAACATTTTACCAAACGCGGTTATTAAGAACACGTTTATTTAATTACGTGTATTTAATTAAACATTTTACCGAACGCGGTTATTAAGAAAACGTTTATTTAATTAAACATTTTACCAAATGGGGTTATTAAGAATACATTTATTTAATTACGTTAATTTAATGAATTTGGCTATTAAGAAGATATTTATTTAATTAAACGTTCCACGAAGCGCGGCTGTTAAGAAACCATTTATTTAATTAAACGATTTACGAAACACGGTTAGTAAGAAAACGTTTATTTCATTAAACATTTTACCAAACGCGGTTATTAAGAACACGTTTATTTCATTACATGTATTTAATTAAACGTTTTAGGAAACGTGGATATTAAGAAGACATTCATTTAATTAAACGTTTCACGAAACGCGGCTATTAAGAAACCATTTATTTAATTAAAAGATTTACGAAAGGCTGTTAGTAAGAAAACATTTATTTAATTAAACGTTTTACCAAACGCGGTTATTAAGAAAACGTTTATTTAATTAAACATTTTACCAAACGCGGTTATTAAGAACACGTTTATTCAATTACGTGTATTTAATTAAACATTTTACCGAACGCGGTTATTAAGAAAACGTTTATTTAATTAAACATTTTACCAAATGGGGTTATTAAGAATACATTTATTTAATTACGTTAATTTAATGAATTTAGCTATTATGAAGATATTTATTTAATTAAACGTTCCACGGAGCGCGGCTGTTAAGAAACCATTTATTTAATTAAACGATTTACGAAACACGGTTAGTAAGAAAACGTTTATTTCATTAAACATTTTACCAAACGCGGTTATTAAGAACACGTTTATTTCATTACATGTATTTAATTAAACGTTTTAGGAAACGTGGCTGTTAAGAAGACATTCATTTAATTAAACGTTTCACGAAACGCGGCTATTAAGAAACCATTTATTTAATTAAAAGATTTACGAAAGGCTGTTAGTAAGAAAACATTTATTTAATTAAACGTTTTACCAAACGCGGTTATTAAGAAAACGTTTATTTAATAAAACGTTTTACCAAACGCGGTTATTAAGAAAACGTTTATTTAATTATGTGTATTTAATTAAACATTTTACGAAACGCGATTATTAAGAAAACCTTTATTTAATTAAACATTTTACCAAACGTGGTTATTAAGAACACGTTTATTTAATTACGTGTATTTAATTAAACATTTTACCAAACGCGGTTAAGTACACGTTTATTTGATTACGTGTATTTAATTAAACGTTTTACGAAACTCGGCTTATAAGAGATATTTATTTCGTTAAACGTTTTAGGATACGCGGCTATTAAGAAAACATTTATATAATTAATCGTTTTACAAAACGCGGTTAGTAAGGAAACGTTTAAACGTTTAAGTGATTATACGTTTAATAGGGAGCTCTAGTAGATACCCACAAAAACCCAAGACAGCACTATGATGGGGTGTACTAAACAAGGTGATGAGACACATACTAATACAGCCAACACAATAACACAGATTATCGGGCAAATTCCTCACACACCTAAGTACACTGGTCTACATGAACAAGATGTCACAAACCCCTGAACGAAACAACAATAACCCATCTCAGATATTCTACAAGTGGTTTTCCGTGGTTTTCCACTTCTACTTCATGCAAATGCCGGGATGGTTCCTAACTTAAGGCTACGGCCAACTCCTTCCAAATCCTAGCCACAGGTATTAAATTTACACACTACTACAGCCATCACAATAACACAGGATATCTGACACCCCCACACTCACACCCACAGCCAAGTACACGTGGCTAAAGAACCATGATGTCGCAAAGCACGTGAACTAATCAACATTTGCAACTAAGCGATTGAAAGAGCATCTTGTGCTCTGACTTCGTTATAATTAGCTGTTGTTTGTAGTTATTGTTGGTTCATTTGAGGAGCTTGAACATCGTAGGCATCCAGCCCCGTGTATGTGTAGAATTTGTCTGATAACCTGTGATATTCTATTGTGGCGTCAATAGTTGTATGTGTATTATTGGAATTCAGGTTATTTAGCCTATTTATTTATTTATTTATTTATTTATCGTATGGCTTTTAGTGCCGGGAGTATCCGAGGACATGTTGGGCTCGCCAAAGGCTGTAGCTGCTTCAAGCGGACAGCCATGGGGTGAGCTACAAGTTCCGTTCAATTTCAAGTAGTTCTAATTTTCGCTTCCAGATGTCACTAACACCTAGTAGTAAACGTTGGAACTTTGATAGAGCGTTACAACGAATTCTAACCTAGAAATTTAGCTTCACACAAGTATAGTTGTCCCCTCCGTGGCGTAGCGGTCAGCATGGTTAGCTGCCGCCCCGGAGGTCCTGGGTTCGATTCCCGGCTCTGCCACGAAAATTGAAAAGTGGTAAGAGGACTGGAACGGGGTCTCCTCAGCCTCGGGTGGTCCAAATGAGTAGAGGGGGTTCGATTCCCACCTTATCCATCCTCGAAGTGGTTTTCCGTGGTTTCCCACTTCGTCTTCGGGCAAATGCCGGGATGGTACTGTACCCGATAATCCGGAAAGGATCCTGTTGGAATATCCATTGCCCCCGCTGGATTGCCTATTTCTAACTGCTCCGGCATAAACTACATTAGAAATCGCTTCCAACACGGCCTTTAGGGATTTACAGACAGCAGTTACGAGAATATTGTGGATCAACAACCAACTACACGGGGCACTCACCTTTACTTACCTCTCTGGGACTGGGACTTCAGCTTGGCCTACACTACATCCACAATATTCTTCACCTTATATTTAAAATGAATCACTCCAACAACA
Organism: Meconema thalassinum; assembly: GCA_946902985.2. Lineage (NCBI taxonomy): Eukaryota > Metazoa > Arthropoda > Insecta > Orthoptera > Tettigoniidae > Meconema > Meconema thalassinum. Next base: position 309,605,999 of record OX336393.1, on the reverse strand, counting down.
ATGGAAAACAATCTGAACAAATTTATTAACAGAAGGTAAACTAATCTACTATAAACAAATAACAATAAACTAATTTAACAATAGACATTAAAATTAAAAAACACGCAATCATTCACACCTCCTTTCAATTCTACAATTGTTCTAGGCCTACACAGCGTAAAAATAAAAACGTTTAATGAAGCCTCTTAATGGCATTCCAGACACATGGTTTCATTCACTAGCCTGCGTTGAAGAACGCACGTGCCGTGGCTTTGTTTCATCAATGAAATATCGGCACCACGCCGAACTCGAAACTGGTTTATACAATAAATATAAGGCTGTGAGTCTACACCTGTTAATATTATGTCATCGCTCTCCAATGCTAACGGCGAATCATGCTCGCTAGTCCACAGAGAGACTGCTTGTGTGTGCATTTATAAAACACGTAAAAATTAACATTTAGTTCTTACAAAAGTTCATATAACTACTTTGTTTCTTAAACAATCATTCTAAAAATATTATACACTCTTTCATTCGCACTCCGTAATCGTTCTAGACCAATACGGTTCCACATCTTCTCTTAACAATGAATAATCATTCACACCAAAAACATCCGCTCATAAACACACACTATTCCAACAATTGATTAATAAATCCTACTAAATTATCTATATATTTAAAACACTAAGCTGTTTTTTGTACACACGAGATTGTGAAAACGACTTAACCGATTGGCTTCGTAAATCATTCTAACGAAAGCTCTTGGCATGCAGATTTGCAGAGTGTCTTTAAAATAAACAAATATGTTATCATATATTTTTAAATTTATAAACAAAACTGCAAAATTATTGGCTTAAGCGCATGCGCAGAATCACCTTGGTTAATGACAGACATGGCGGATGTCCACCGCGTTTTAATGTAATAGTTATTTATAAGAATTATAATAAAGGAGGGGAATATTGAATATGAAGTTTCCACGATATAAACAGGAATAGAATATTATAAAGGACGGGAAATGTAGAAGAACTTATACTGACTGTTGAGTGTGAATGTTGCTTAAGTACATTAATATTGCGCTACATCTCCAGTGATTCGGTAGCTCAGATGGCAGCGCTGAAGTCTTAGTTTGTGCATCCCCCAATGGAAGCAGTTCGAATCCCACCTCCGCCACATATTTTTATTTCCCAATTATTCTTTCTGGCTATTGGTAATACATTGTCTTAACATATTTTACTTTTATTATTCCCGTAAAGTAAGGAATTCTCCACTATTTACGTACCCATACCTTTTAAATGATTAAATAAAATATGGCCACAATCGCTTTCGCCATGAGAGACAATTGACGAACATAATTCATTTGATGGACTCAAACATCGTGGTCACTCATCCCCGTCTACTTTAGTGTGTGCGTGTCTCAAATTTTCTCTGATAACCTGTGTTATTGTGATGGCTGTACTGATGTGTGCATTTGTAATTAAAGTGGGGAATGGGAAATTGACGACCGAGGCTTTAAGTTAGGAACTATCCCGGTATTTACCTGCAGTGGAAGTGGCAAACCACGGAAAAGCACATCCTAGATTGTTGAGATGGGAATCGAACCTTGCCCTTCTTAGTTTTGCCTCAAGAGTGCGCCCCGTTCCAGCCCTCAGACCAGAATTATATTTCTAGAGAAATGGCGGATAAAGGATCCTCCGTATCGTAGTGTGATCTTTGTTTTTGAGAATTAAAAATATGCCATTTCAGAAACAATTCCAGATATTATGCCGTACAGTGTAGGATCCTTGACGAACAAATGTAAACATTGTTCTGCACTGTATTTCTGTAGCGAGAAATCTACGCTTGGTTACTTTGACCTTTGGTGTTGTAATGGCAAAATTAATCTTACTAAATATAAAATATAAAACAATTTTTCACTGGAAATGATACCTCAAGGAATTTAGGTAGAATAATCGGCAGTACAACAAATGCTATGTCCTTGGTTTCATTTGGTGCCAATGTCACTGTGCCACATGCATACGGTCCATATTGTTTTAAAATGTATGGAATTGCACATCATCGCATTTCTTCGTTAATGTATATTCCAAAATTATAAGCGACGGTTCTTGCGGCCAGTTGTATATATTAGACTCCTCAGAATTCTTGAATTCCTTGGAATTAAGTGATTTGCTTCCACATACGCCAAACGATTGACCCATAGTTATGCTCCTTAGAAAACTGAAGTTTCCTAAGGGCTCATAAATACTACCATATTAATTATAAGAAATGTGTACGAAAATTGCTTGAATTTGGAAATAATAAGTGCAGTTAAAATCAGGCGGATGATCTAACCCTTCGATTTGATTCCATATTAATTATAAGAAATATGCATGAAAATGCTTGGATTTGGAAATAAGTGCAGTTAAAATTAGGCAGAGAGGTCTAATCCTTCGACTTGATTTAACACCATAGGATAAACCAATCAATTTCTTTTAAGAGGCAACATTTTCCGATTCGCTTGGCATACTTTATCACAATCAATAAAGCGCAATGGGGAACTCTGGAATTTTTTGACGCTCTTAAAGTATCAATAGCGCCAAAAAATAATTGTACAAAGAACGTACACTGAAGAAAATGGAAATTGCAACATCCAGAAGGAGTGGTGCTACATTGCTGCAATTGAACATGCAGGAAGAGTGTTCGGTTGTGATTCCATGATTACACTTTCAGGGCAATCTGACCGCAAGTTTAGACAACAATCAATACTGGATGTGCCCACCACGAGCTGCAATGCATTGATGAATTCGGCGAGGCATGGAGTCAATAAGGCCCTGGATCGCTTCCTGAGGAATTGTGGCCCATGCTTGCTGCACTGCACGGGTCAGTTATTCCAGAGTTGTGGGTGGCTGAGGACGGTTGGCCAGTTGTCGACCCATCATGTCCCACACATGCTCAATAGGGCTGAGGTCCGGGGATCTGGAGGGCCATTCTAAGGTTGTGATGTCTGGAGATGCGTGCAGAGTGAACCCGGGCATTGTCCTGCTGAAACATCCCATTACCAATGTTCGCCATCATAGGGACAACCACTGGATTGAGTACCCTATCAACATACTGTCGAGCAGTCATAGTGCCCTCAACAGGCACTAATTGTGATTTCACATTAACGCTCCCCAGACCATAATGCTTGGTGTTGGCCCCGTGTGCCTCTCGACAATAAGGTCTGGGCGGCTCCTCTTCCCGGTATGTCGGTGCACACGATTCTGGCGATCACTGCGGGCAAGACAGAAGCGCGATTCATCACTAAAGACCACCCTATGCCATTCGTCGACCCACGTCGATCGTTCTCGACACCAGGCCAGCCTTACACGTCGCTGTTGTGGGGTCAATGGAACACCTTCTGCAGGGACACGGGATCGTAAGCCAGCTGCACGCAGGCGATTACCAACTGTTAGTTGTGTAACGTGGGGTGCCACAGCTGCTCGAATTTGCGCTGTTGTTGCATGGGGTTCCATCCGGGCCATCCGAATGATGCGGCGATCCTCTCTCACAGTTGTCTGTCGCTGTGGGCCTGTGCCAGGTCTACGAGTGTGGGTACCTTTATTTGACCACTGCTGCCATACACGTTGTACCGTAGATGCCTGTCGGCCAACACGTGCAGCGCCAGTGCTTAGCGATAATCCAGCCTCACACAGCCCAATTATCCGACCCTTCTCAAACGGCGACAGTTGTTGATAGCGTGCTCTTCTCTGTCGTCGAGGCATGTTTGACGGGGAACACTTCATTGCACAGACTGCAAGTCAACTACGCTACACCGGTGTCCGTATACTGGAGTTGAATCCTCCGCGACCAATCACGTGGGGAGACCTGTAGCAACAATCCAATGGGTCTGAAACTTTGATCGTTTACATACCTACAAGGCATCGTTCCATATCTTGAAAATCAACACAAACGACCAATGCCTTCATGGTGTTGCAATTTCCATTTTCTTCAGTGTATATAAGAAAATTCTTCAGTAAATATTTTCTTATTGACCGTCATGTATTGACGGGTTTCAACTAGTTTAACTATTAAATCATTTCCACAAAAATATTTACATGTAATATGTTTATAATAATATCCATTATCTAGTGTTGCTAACGCGACACTTTCGAGATTCTAACTTCTCGGTTGCAATATAATTCTTAACTAAATATATACACTGGTTTTTCACATAACCATCATTCTCTAACGTTCTGTAGTTTTAATATACTGCATACACCTCGTCATATATAGGTTTCATTACATTATCGGTATAATACAGTCGACTAATTAAGGTAAACTGTACGTAATTACATAAATTCGGGTTTAATAAAATTTAATAATAGTATTATAGACGTGAGTAGACAATCTTTCTCAAGTTGTATTTCCGCTGAAACCCTCCTGTTAACACAGCTAAATCGTTACTTCACAAAAACTGGACTACTTGTATACAACGGCTCTTATCATGATACATGCCTTTTTATCAAAGAACAACAATACTTTGACTTCCTTAAAATGCGGAATTCCCTCGCCTGAGCACTCCATAGCTCTACAAAACCTCATATAACAGTATATATGGCATAAACAATTATCATCTACTATGTTAAACAATAATCAAAAGGGATTAATTATTATTAACATATCTTATGTAGGAACTTCTCTCAAATACTGGCATGACCCTCAGTATCATTGCACATGACTACTGGACTACAATTGAAAACCCGCCCAGAACAAGGTTGTAACCCTCACTTTTTTCAAAGCTGACTTTTACATGGAAAAAGGTTGTTAACGGCACGCGGGACATGGCAGTCTTATTGGAATGACTACAGATGGCGTTAGTGGTGGTGATCATCTGGCCCGAAGTTAGCGCTGCGCAGAACAAGGTTGTATCCGGAAAGAAAATGGCGGATGTATCACCGAACTCTCTTACCGGTTGTGCTCAAAACCATATGAATAGGACCAAAAAAAGGAAACTTAACATAAATAACTGGCGTGATGTCAAACGTAAAAGGCTCAGGGATGCTGGAAAGCAATATATTATCCAAAAGGGGAATTCAGATAGCTGAAAACTCAACCAGATGAGGTACGTGGAACAAGGTTGTAACCTAACCGACTTTGTGTTATGTCCTTACGTAATATGTATTGTATTATGTATATATATCTGGTACTGTAGTTAGTGATTACAGCACATTTGTACATTATGTTTGAATTACATAACCATTAATAAAAATAATAATAATAATAATAAACCGAGGTTTTGTTTTTAGCAAGACGATTTACTCGTATAGCGGAATAGAGTTCTACTCTATTTCTGAAATATTTTACTAACATAATACCATAGCGTAACAAAATGTGTGTGCAGGGAAAATTATTATTAAATCCATGCTTGTAAATATGCTGGTTACGTATATGATGTCTTATCTAATTTAGTATTACTATAATTTTATTTCAGGGATGTCACTGCAGATGCTCTTATGAATGCAACAAGATCACATTAGAAACGACACGTGCATTGCTTGTCGACTTCTACTCTTTGAATTATGACCAGCAGACAGCATAGTTAGGAAAAAAAATGCATTAAACGTCAGAATATTAAAAAGAAGAGAAGTTGAAGAAGCAGTTTCGCGTAGGCATTGCAGTTTTTCGTACTTTCTTTCCGTACCTGCAGGTGAAACTTACCGTGTGTGTCAAAAAATGCTCTGTCATGTGTATAAAATTACTCCTTGCAGAATACAGAAATTGCAAGAGAAACTAAAACGTGGGGATTCGTTATGTGACAAGAGAGGGAAACACAACAATCGGCCGAATGCCACTCCTGACAAAGTAAAGGAAGCTATTCGGGAGCACATTCGATCATTGCCAAACCAGGAAAGTCATTACAGTCGCCACAGATCTGCAAAAGGTTGCTTCTCTAATGATTTGAATTTGAATATCATGTATGCATTGTTTAGAGAAAATCATCCTGAATACCACTGCAATGAACACACGTATAGAGATATTTTCCACTCAGACTTCAATCTATGGTTTGGTCTACCCAGAGCTGATACCTGCGTGTACTGTGATAGGTTGTACGTGGAAATGATATCAGCACAGACGGATGAAAAGAGGAAAGCTATTGTAGTTCAAAGTAAGTTACATCATACTAAAACTGAGATAGCATACAAAGCAATGACTGCAGATGGAGAAAAAGTCAAACAAAATTCTACGTATGTCGTCTTGTTTACGGATCTACAGCAAGTGCTTTTCTGTCCTGTGTTATCCCACTCATCTGTTTTCTATCAAAGACAGTATGCTTGTTATAATCAAGCCATTCATAATGCTGGCACAAATGAAGCAACAATGTGTTTTTGGCATGAAAGTGTGGCCAAACGAGGTTCAGCCGAAATTTCTTCATGTATATTAAAGTATATCACCTCAAACTATCAGCCCCTAGCCCCAGGAGAAGAAAGGACTCTTGTACTTTGGTCTGACAGATGTGTTGGCCAAAATAATAACTGGCGTATGCTGTCTTTGTCAGTATATCATTACACTCCGATTGTTTACAACAGTGAATCAGAAGTTCTTAGTGTCGGGTCATAGTTTTCTTCCGTGTGACCGGGACTTTGCTCTGATTGAGCGTCAAAAAAAGAATTTTACTGTATATGTTCCTAAAGACTGGATTGCAGTTATAGCTTCAGCAAGGCAAACAAAACCTTCCCTGGTATATGATATGCAGCCTGAGGACTTCAAAGATCTGAAAGATCTAGAAAATTCTCTTAGGAGAGATCCTGACTTTAAAATAACAACTTCACATTGGATTCAGGAATCAGCAGACGATCCAGGAACAGTTCGTGTGAGACTCAGCCACAATCTATTGCAGCCTTGGTACCAGTATTCAATCATGAAGAAATGTAGAGGTGTTTGCAATACATATTGTAGGCCCTTTAGTGTAGCGCTGAATGCAATCCCTCTTCTTTATTCTCAACAGTTACCAATACGAGCAGAAAAGTGGAAAGATTTACAAGATATGTGCCGGTATATTCCACAGGAATTCAGACAGTTTTATGAAGAACTAAAGGCGGACTAAGTATAACACGAGTCATTATGGAACTATTAATCGTGACATTTATTTATACACACCCCATATTGGCTCTCGTGTGTACTGAGAATTACAAATACTGTCATCTATGTATAATTGTTGGTTACAACCTTGTACGTCTGAATAGGGTTACAACCTTGTTCTGTGTTCTGACAGAATATTTCCCATTTTTTCTATTTTCATTGCACCTTAATTGTTTAAAGTTCTACTAAAGTGTATAATATGTTCAATGCACATGTTTTATGGACATTGTGGGTTTATAATATAAAAATATGGACAATATCTGTTTTTTCTCTCTCCTGTAAAATTTCACTTTTGTGGGTTACAACCTTGTTCTGGGCGGGTATTCAATTATACATACGTAAGTTCTTCATACGAAACTTCCAATTGTAATGAACGATATTAGACAGTCGTGATTAACCTCCTAAACATTGTGGTGTTTGAAGCCATATTTTCAGTGTTGCCTTAGTAAACAAGTGTTTAGTGCTTTTCAGTCGGTCAACACGAATGTACCCAAAAGAGATGGGTTATGCCCTAATCCTGAAATAAATTACATGAGATTAATAAAACACTAGGATGACCAGTTTCGATCGTCAAGCGATCATCATCAGATCCATTACACTTAGGCTATAAAATCTATGTTTGAAATACAGGTGAAAATATTTACAATATGTACAATTATTTAGTTGCAGTATTGGTACTGCAACTGTCAGTGTATGCTAAATGCAGTATATATGTTAGGTGAAATGCTAAATGGTGATAGCTATCCGGAGATTGTACTTTAGAGAGATTATATGGTTGTAAACTATGGTTAAAGTATAAAATTTTAGGCTAACTACTTATCTGATTGTCTTCCGTACTACAGCTACTCGCAGTTTTCGTGTTTACTAGAACTCATTGTGCGGTCGACTGCGGTGGTTATCTTAACGACTGGTTTTCCCCTCCCTTCTCCCCCCTACCCCTACGTGCTGTGGGGAGTGATCGCGATGTGTTTATGTGAGGTGTTGCCAACCTAGATAAGATGTATGTTATTGAATGAGGTGGGTCTGCAACTATTAAAGACCGTGGATTAGCCCTCGCCACGCGTGGAGCATAACCCATTCGAACTAAGCGTTGACGGTCTTATGAGGACGTCCCGGCACCTTTAATACTGCCGCGAATATGGGCCTTGGTTTATTGCAGAAGAAAAGTACATCGTACACCTGATCCAGATAACATTTACCTATTAAAAACCCCCTAATTTCCCCCCTTTTTTATCTAGCTTGGCTGTGTCGCTAAATTGTGTTTTGTTTCCGACAGGGTGTGTTTTTTAGTAGCGTGAAGAGGGGTGAGCTCTCCATGAACGTGTGTTCATTTAGATTGTTGGGATTGTTTCGTTTGGCTAGGTGTATCTCGATTGCTTCCTTTATGTCAAGAGCTCTGCCTTTCGATTCGTGATGGATTATTTTAAGGTCCGACTCTATGTTGGTAAAGCTGTGCCCTACGTCACACATATGTTCGCACACGGCTGAATGTGTTCCGTATCTTATCGCATTCCTATGTTCATTATAACGTGTGTCTACTCGCCTTCCACACCTAAATACGTACCAATTAAAACCGTACCGAACACACCGGCCTCGATCATTTCAACTAAACAAGCCAAAACGCTTTGGATAAAAAACGAATTAAGATTTGCATACATAAGAAAGCAAAAAATTAACCAACAATTATACGACATTCAATTGCAACTAAGTAATTTCTGGCACGCAGCCCAATGGGACAGCTTCACCGAGCACCTACATGACACCATCAAAATCAGAGCAACGAGGAAGCATGAAACGCTAGAAAATAAATTAAGAAAACTAGGAGAAACACAGAACCATCAATCTAACGAACAACGCACGAATAACAATGAATTCAATTTCCACAGCAGAGTAAACAACAGAACGAACGTAACCTTTTCTCAAGGTGAAATGAATATGTTAGACAAAGGTTTGAAATACAACTGCACAGACGCACACACGAACCACAATATAAAACAGTTGATCACAGATATTGAGATAGCCAGTCACAAGCTCCCAGCAGAAGACAGAGAATTAACCAAAAATCTCGCCACCAACGAAGCCAAAAAATCCTCAAACGAGAGGGCGATAGCAATAACATTCAAAACAACAAACAACTCAAAGAAATAAAGTCGTTGAAACAAAAAATAAAAGAACATGACTTAATCATCACAAAAGCAGATAAGGGAAACACTACAGTAATTTTGAACAAAACAGAATACATTGAAAAAACAGTCGAATTCCTAAACAACAACGAAATCAAGGAATTAACAAAAGACCCCACCAACAAATTCCAAAAACAAATAAAAAGTGCGCTAAAAGAAACAGAATACATACTGACCAAAGCCGAAAAATCAAAACTAATAAACATGAACCCGAAAATACCGTCATTGAGGGGACAACCAAAAATACACAAAAAGGAATGCCCAATGAGACCAATAGTCAATTGTAGGAATGCCCCTAATTACAAAATCAGCAAAGAGTTACTAAATATCTTAAAATGCCGTCTTTCCAACGACAAAAACAACTCTGTAAAGAACACAACAGAACTAGTAACAGCATTGAACACCCTACAAATGAAACCTAGCTTCAGGCTAGTATCCTTCGACGTAACTAACATGTACACCAATATTCCGATTATTGAAGCAATCAACACTATCGAAAACAACTTAAAATCCAACAATTCGGTAAAAGAAATTGAAGAGATTGTGAGATTACTGAGGGTCGTTCTCAACCAAAACGTGTTTCAATTCGACAATAAAATATACACACAGAGAGAAGGCCTAGCAATGGGATCGCCACTAAGTGGGTTAATCGCTGACATCTTCATCAATGCACTAGAAAATGCGTTCTTAGAAAAGACTTCAACAAAGGGAATAGTAATATGGAAAAGATACGTAGATGATGTAATTTGCATCTACGATACTGAACTAACAAGCGAAGAAACAATTCTCCAATCCATTAATAGCCTTCACCACTCTATCAAATTCACTAAGGAATCCGAAATAGACCGGAAAATAAATTATCTCGATATAACTATTGAACGTAAAGACAACGACCTTTCATATTCCATATTCCGGAAAGCAACACAAACCTCGCATGCAATCGACAATCAGTCTAATCACCCCAGTACGCACAAACTAGCGGGTTTCAACTCAATGGTGCACAGGGCTTTAAACATACCCATGTCAAAAGACAACTATAATAAGGAAATAAGAACAATTATGCAAATAGCTAAGGAAAACAACTTCTCGCCAAGCAAAATAAACCAAATTATAGCCAAACATAAAAATAAAGATAAAACGATTCCCAAACCGGACAGTAATGAGAAAAAATTTGCGCGTTTCAACTATGTGAATGCGAATACATATAAAATCACTAACCTATTCAAAAATCAAGGCATCAAGATAGCTTTCACGACGAAAAACACAACCGCTAGGCACCTCCTAAATAGTAATCTAAATAAACGTGACCCGTATTCAAGGTCAGGGGTATATTCTATAACGTGCCAAGACACCGATTGTCAAGCTAATTACATCGGGCAGAGTGGAAGGCGAGTAGACACACGTTATAATGAACATAGGAATGCGATAAGATACGGAACACATTCAGCCGTGTGCGAACATATGTGTGACGTAGGGCACAGCTTTACCAACATAGAGTCGGACCTTAAAATAATCCATCACGAATCGAAAGGCAGAGCTCTTGACATAAAGGAAGCAATCGAGATACACCTAGCCAAACGAAACAATCCCAACAATCTAAATGAACACACGTTCATGGAGAGCTCACCCCTCTTCACGCTACTAAAAAACACACCCTGTCGGAAACAAAACACAATTTAGCGACACAGCCAAGCTAGATAAAAAAAGGGGGGAAATTAGGGGGTTTTTAATAGGTAAATGTTATCTGGATCAGGTGTACGATGTACTTTTCTTCTGCAATAAACCAAGGCCCATATTCGCGGCAGTATTAAAGGTGCCGGGACGTCCTCATAAGACCGTCAACGCTTAGTTCGAATGGGTTATGCTCCACGCGTGGCGAGGGCTAATCCACGGTCTTTAATAGTTGCAGACCCACCTCATTCAATAACATACATCTTATCTAGGTTGGCAACACCTCACATAAACACATCGCGATCACTCCCCACAGCACGTAGGGGTAGGGGGGAGAAGGGAGGGGAAAACCAGTCGTTAAGATAACCACCGCAGTCGACCGCACAATGAGTTCTAGTAAACACGAAAACTGCGAGTAGCTGTAGTACGGAAGACAATCAGATAAGTAGTTAGCCTAAAATTTTATACTTTAACCATAGTTTACAACCATATAATCTCTCTAAAGTACAATCTCCGGATAGCTATCACCATTTAGCATTTCACCTAACATATATACTGCATTTAGCATACACTGACAGTTGCAGTACCAATACTGCAACTAAATAATTGTACATATTGTAAATATTTTCACCTGTATTTCAAACATAGATTTTATAGCCTAAGTGTAATGGATCTGATGATGATCGCTTGACGATCGAAACTGGTCATCCTAGTGTTTTATTAATCTCATGTAATTTATTTCAGGATTAGGGCATAACCCATCTCTTTTGGGTACATTCGTGTTGACCGACTGAAAAGCACTAAACACTTGTAACCTCCTAAAGTTTACTCCACAACAAGATAATTAACTGTTAACTCGTCTGTCGCAAGTACATGTAATAAAAATAATACTCCTGTCTCAACTCACTTGTCAAGCTATAAATTGTTAATCGTTGTAATATCATGTCTACAAATTACGTGATGTTACACAAATTGGATAAAATAACACATATGTTATTTATAGTGTCAGATAGAATTCAATCTTGACCGGAATAAACTAGCTTTGAATTCCTAGTCAAAGATTTGAATAATCTTCTATCAAAAGGTATTTCCTCTAACATATTAAATGAACAAAGCTCTTAGCTTTACAGATAATAAGGAAGGTTTGTCAATGTCGTAATGTTTTTCCACTCTACACAAAGAATGTTCATATGGATAAAGACTTCGGTCTTATCAAACGACTAGTATTTCTTAGATCGTCGATAGTTTATGTACAATAATGATATAACAATATCATTCGATGTATCTTCTTTTCTTGAAGTTATATGTTGTTACATTAAAGTGCTCAAATTAAATTTAATAAGAATTTAATTTGAAGCTATGACACAATGTCAGAATACTTGGTTTAAATGAAATTATTAAAATTCGAGAGTCGAAACGGCTAGTCTCCTATGAGGCAATATAATTCCTCAAACAAAATTTTTAATGTCAGTTCCACAACTGATCCGTAAAATAAAATTGAAAAATAGATAAAATGCAATCATCTTCTAAATAATCTTGAAGTATAAAAAATCAATGCACATCTGAAGTGTAAAATACATAAAAGCACTGAAATACATGAAATGTGAAAATATAGAAATATGTAATAAAATCGCCGAAAATATGGAATAAGATCGCCGGAAATATGGAATAAGATCGCCGGCTCAGAATGTTACTAATCAAGCTCTATATAACAATTGAGATACACTAATACCTTATTTAGACGAACTCTTGAAGATCTATGTAAGTATTGCCACAATACTTTAGATGTTTCCTCAGTACAAGACACTGAGATGGATCTGCATTCGAACCTCGGATCTGCGACCTCAGAGATAAGAAACGTCTCTCTCTGGAATTCTCCAACATTCGCCTGGGCTCGAACGACATCCTTCTGGCAAATTTTTCTGTGTTGCTGGGCTACCCTTCCCTAGCATCTTGACAAATCTCTTCTGTAAAGTCTCCATTATCCGTCGTAAATATGTATCAGCTTCATCATTGGAATATAATTATGGAAATATTCATATAAATGGTGAATGAAATATTTCCATTGCTAATTGATGTTATATTAGTGTTCGTAGACTGACGAAAATGCACAAGATGGACCGTACACTACGTCTGTATTCAAGAATACGTTGTCTAACGAAGCTCCATCGTTGTATCTTAACTCCTGTTATCGAATATGTCTTTGGCGCATGACTATCTAGTTCATCATATCAACAATGTTAATTATGCTGAATGATAATGTTTGAAGAATAATAATAGTCATTCTATTGATGTTTATGTGTTGCGCCAATATTAAAAGTTCTCCGCCACTGTTCACTTGAACTGCGTTCGTCAACTTCACGTTGCAATTTATAATGATATTCAGCTTTATTTCCAACACATTTGGAAATCTAACTTGACAGGCTGATATTGTCGAAACGGTGAATATTAAAATGCTCGACTTTTCACAATATATAGTAGGCGACCTGTTCTTAATATATATAAGCTTATTTAACTTTAGATCTCAATGGTATATGAGATATAATCAATACAATGTTCCTCGCAACTTCACGTAGAATGGAAGTGCGCGGTGATCTCTAATGTTTCACCTAGCTATCCTCGCGTCTCCACAGGTCGACAGTCGTCGCACTCGGACTAAGCCTTGGGATCTCCGTTAACCCAGTAAAAACACTTCCTCACTCTTTAAAGTCTGCTGGAATAAGAACATCGATCCTTGGATCTCCCCCTCCAAGTCGAATTTTTGGCGGCCATATCAATCTCCCACCATAATTTTAGCGCGTAGATTACTAATGCTTATTACTGCGTAGATTAACCGATCTGAGGTTTTTTAAGTATCAGACATAATTTCTTTTAATATTCTCTTCATTACCAAATAAGAAAATCTTCTTCTAAGGGCCTAAATGCATAATATCCTCATGTTGTGTAATTAAAGTTGATCCCGTCTTCAATAAGACCTGTTCTCATTGGCTCTGGGCTGGAATCCAATAGCATAATTTATAACAATATTTATAATATTAATCACCAAACTCGCTGTTGCTATGCTAAATATAGACTTCTAGAAGCGTCCATTGTGCAACATATCACGTGATCTGGCTCTGCCACAGTCTCGAGCTTGTTACACTACACTCTCGTGTCACACTTCCAGAAATTATATTTGCTAGTTAAATTTTATCATGGGGACGGAAAATACTCTCATTTAGTCCCTAAATAATTCAATTTACGGGGGCAGTACCTTCTGTAAAGCCACGGCTGCCTCCTTCCCTCTTCCTAGCCTATCCATCCCAGTCTTCCATCCCTTCCCATCCCTCATGAGGCCCCTGTTCGCTTTGCAGGTGAGGCCGCCTGGGCGAAGTGCTGATCACACCTCCCCAGTTGTATCCCTCCCTACCAGATGTTCCAAGCTCCAGGACACTGCCCATAGAGGCGGTAGTGGTGAGTTCCCTCACTGAGTCCGTGGGAACCACCAACCTAGAGGGTAAATTGACTAAATAAAAAAAATCTATGACATGGGACCGCCGGCTTTACTTTCCCTCCGAAGGAATGCATACTGAAGACGCTCTTAAAAAATCCGATGACTTCAGACGGGTTTGAACCCGCGACCTTGGGAATAGCAGTTCAGCATGCTACCAACTACGCCACCGAAGCGTTTGGTAAGGAAATCACCGCGCCGGGCCTTAAATTGGGAACTATCCCGGCATTTCCCTGGAGTAAAAGTGGGAAACCAGAGAAAACCACTTCCAGGATGGCTGAGATGGGAATCGAATCCACCTCTTCTCAATTTTACCCCACGAGGCTGAGTCCAAGCCCTCAGACCGTTTTTTTTTTTTTTTTTTTTTTGAGAGCTGGAAGTTGAACCCGAACCTCCGGGGTGACAGCCATGAATGCTAGTCCCTACACAAGTAGGTGGATCGGTAGTAATTCAAGTGTATTAATCATCAGTCATCTTACAAGACCATGGTTGGCCTTGGGAACAGTGCAAGTAACACGTGTAAACAAGGGACTTCCCATTTAGTAGTGCGAAGCTCTTGAGAGTCTTACCAGCATTGGCGATATTACAAGTCAACTACAGTAGAGTCTTGATTAACCGAGGTTCCGTGTCAACCGAGCATGAACTGGATGCATAAATACTGTACATTAGTTTTGCCTGTAAGTAGCATGGGCACCTGCAAGATTTTCTTTCCAGGGAGGGGGGTGGGGGGTGGAGCGGGGGGGAGGGGAAATAATATTTTTCATTACATTCCCTACCAGTCACTAGGTAGACGTACCCCTCACCCCCCCCAAAAAAAAAAAAAAACATTACCTGGCACTAGGCGATGATGAGACATACCCCCTCCCCTCCCCAACCCCTTCCCACAATATTCGTTTCATTTCTTACTTGCTGCTTTGAAACCGTTGGTACAGTTATCTTTATGGTATGAATGGCATGAATAGTTCTTTTTAGTTCAGAATGTTTGTTCATCGCTTTTCATTTTGAATCATCGTCATAATGTTCCTATTTCTAAACAGGTAAATAGAAGATGTATCACCATGTATCGACAAAAATAACAAGTAGTTCCGTGAAGAACTACACAGCCTATTTTCATACATCCTATTCATGTTAATTGCCTCTATCAACATACAAAGTTTCAGTTTGATTGTCGTGATAGATTCGTAGATATTGAGAACCGTCTAAATATTTCAGATGGTTCGCAGGTTGGATTTTTATTTATGCACTATTACATGAAGATTATTGTGTACGTGTGATATTCAAACTTCAGTCGCATGATTAGAACACAAGGAGTAAAAACGAGATTTTAAAATTTCGCACAGCTGCCATCTTGTGGTTATGAAAACAATTGAAATAAATTAGATGCCAGTGGATTAATATTTGTATAAGCATCTAACGTGCCAAGTTTCACTGCACACGGATGGTTAAATCGCGAGAAACGTCCATTTAAATATGTATACTTCGCGTCGCCGCCATGTTTGATTTGTGCTCACCAGGTTACTGAAAGTCCTATAGGTGGTCTTATGTTCATAGCCTCTATGAACATAAAAAATTCAGTTTAATTGCTGAAAAAGATTCGTAGATATTGAGAACCGTCTAAATATTTCGAATGCTCCCCATTTTGGATTGTTATATGTATAGGCCATAGAGTTATGTACCATTAAAGGAAAATTATTGCGTAGGTTCATTATTCAAACTTTCACGTCGATCGTATGATTACGACGTAAGAAATAACAAGTAGTTCCGTGAAGAACTATACAGCCTATTTTCATATATCCTGCGCATGTTAATTGCATCTATCAACATACAAAATTTCAGTTTAATTGCTGTAACAGATTCGTAGATATTGAGAACCGTCTAAATATTTCAGATGGTCGCCAGGTTGGATTTTTATTTTTGTACTATTACATTAAGATTATTGTGTACGTGTCGTATTCAAACTTCAATCGCATGATTAGACAACAAGAAGTAAAAACGAGATTTTAAAATTACGCACAGCAGCCATCTTGTGATTATGCAAACCATTGAAATAAATTAGATGCCAGTGGATCAACATTTGTATAAGCATTTAACGTGCAACGTTTCACGGCACTCGGATAGTTAATTCGCGAGAAACGTCCATTTAAATATTTATACTTCGCGACGCCGCCATGTTGGATTTGTGCTCACCAGGTTCCTGAAAGTCCTATAGGTAAACATATGTTCATAGTCTCTATGAACATAAAAAAAATCAGTTTGGTTGCTGTAAAAGATTCATAGATATTGAGAACCGTCTAAATATTTCGGGAGCTCACCATTTAGGAGTGTTATATGTATAGGCCATAGAGTTATGTACCATTCAAGGACAATTATTGCCTAGGTTCATTATTCAAACTTTCACTTCGATCGCATGATTACGACACAAGAAATTAAAACTTAATTTTAAAATTTCGCACAGCCGCCATCTTGAGGTTATGTAAGCAATTGAATTAAATTAGATGGCAGTGCATTACAATCTGCAAAATCAATTACTGTACCACATTTCACTGCGCTCAGAGAGTTAAATCACGAGAAAAGTCTATTAAAACATTTTAAATTCGCTTGGTCGCCATGTTCGTTTTGTACTTTAGAGGTTTATGAAATATACATAGGTATACTTGTATCAGTACCCTTTATCACGGTACAAAATTGCAGGGTGATATCTGTAATAGTTTCGGAGATATAGAATGTCAGTGAAATATTTCGCACAGCCGCCATTTTGAGGTTATGCAAACAATTGAACTAAATTAGACTCCAGTGCATTACAATGTGTATAAACATTTGCTGTACCAAGTTTCATTACGTTTGGATAGTTAAATCGCGAGAAAAGTCTATTTAAAAGTCTCAACTTCGCTTGACCGCCATGTTGGTTTTGTGGTCACCAGGTTTTCAAAAGTCTCATAGGTGAACATCTAGTAGTGCCCTTTATCACCGTACACAATTCCAGGGCGATATCGGTATTAGCTTCAGAGATATTGAATGCTAGTGAAATATTTCGCACAGCCGCCATGTTGGATTGGTGAGACGTAACAAAATTTGAAGGGCACGGTCGAGGTCGCCGAGAATAGTGCTATGAGCTTACCGAGTTTCATTGAAATCGCTCCAGCCGTTTAGATTTTATTAGGGGGACACACACACACACCTCACACACACACACACACACACACACACGCACACACACACGGACAAAAGGTGATCTCATAAGCCTATTTTTTCAAAATTGAAAATAGGCTAAAAACTTTATTTTAAAATTTTGCACAGCCGCCATCTTGAGGTTATGTAAATAAATGAACTAAATTAGATGCCAGTGCATTACAATATGTATAATCATTTACTGTACCACATTTCACTGCTCTCAGAGAGTTAAATCACGAGAAAAGTCTAATAAAATGTTTCGAATTCGCTTGGCCGCCATGTTCGTTTTGTACATTAGAGGTTTATGAAAGTTCATAGATAAACTTGTACCAGTGCCCTTTACCATCGTACAAAATTTCAGGGTGATATCTGTAACAGTTTCGGAGATATAGAATGCTGGTGAAATATTTCGCACAACCGCCATTTTGAGGTTATGTAAACAATTGAACTAACGTAGATGCCAGTGGATTACAATGTGTATAAACATTTGCTGTACCAAGTTGCATTACGTTTGGATGGTTAAATCGTGAGAAAAGTCTATTTAAATGTCTCAACGTCGCTTGGCCGCCATGTTGGTTTTGTAGTTACCAGGTTTTTGAAAATCTCATAGGTGAACTTCTAGTAGTGCTCTTTATCACCGTGCACAATTTCAGGGTGATATCGGTAATACTGTAGTTTCGGAGATACTGAATGCTGGTGAAATATTTCGCACAGCCGCCATGTTGGATTGGTGAGAGACAATACAATTTGAAGGACACGGTCGGGGTCGGCCAGTATGGTGCTATGATCTTACCGAGTTTCATTGAAATCGCTCCAGCCGTTTAGAAGTTATTAGGGGACACACACACTATCACACACACACACACACGCACACACGCACGTACAAAAGGTGATCTCATTAGCCTATTTTTACATAAAATGAAAATAGGCTAAAACAAGCAGTTCATTAAAACGGTAATGCTAATCCTGTTCGCTGATTTTCTAAATAACTGGATATATTTACAAATAATCCCAAATAACCTACGAAGTTAAATAAAACTGTGGAATTATCCCTGCATTTAAATCAGTTAACTATCAGTAACTTCAATTCATGAAATGATCTTGTAACCTCTGGAGAGGCCGGAGTGCAGGTCTTTCTAGTTGACGCCCGTGGGCGACCTGTGCGTCGTAATGAGGATGAAGTGATGATGATGACGTCACCTACACCCAATCGAAATATTCTCGGGATTCCAGGGGGGGGGGGGGGCTCCTTCCCCCTTGCGGGCGCCCATGGTAAGTAGCGAAGCATTATCGTTGGAAACGGACCAACTTTTTGGCGCCAGACAGTTCAAATAATGAAGACTATTTGCTACTAGGCCATCTTTTAAATCAACTTCCTGTTGCAGACACCATCACGGAGAAAGATGTAAGCAATTGGTTGAATGACGACGAACAGTGCGAACTTCCGATGAGGCAATCGCTAATTTAGTGTCACAAAACAACCAGAGTGACGATGAAGATGACACGCCAAGTGATGCACAACTGGGAACGAAAATCAGTCACTCGGACGGATTGAGCGCTATTGAGAATGCACTGCTCTACGCAGAACAACAACAAGACACAACACCAGCTGACATCATTATGCTACGTCGTCTGCGCAGTTTGACGGCCAAGAAACGAGGCAGCACAATCACGCAGAAAAATGTTGTTAAACATTTGTAATTTTAGAGGATGGTGTACATTACGTACAGTACTTCGTATACTTTTTATGTAAATAATTAGTTCTTTTGTATGTTTGGAGCCAATCCAATAATAAAGTAGTAACGCTGTTTTCATATGTTTTGGGTTTTTAAAATAATTTTCCCTAATCTGTTTCTGAGTATCCGTGTTAACCGAGGATTTCGTTATCCGAGATGGCTTCGGTCCACATAACTTCGGTTAACCAAGACTCTGGTTGGTTTTGTTGGTTGGTTGGTTGGTTGGTTCCTTAGTTTAGGGGCTGCGACAACGTGGTCATGTAGCCCCGTGTTCTTTGGGTGTGTGTAGAATCTGTCTGATAACCGGTGTTAATTGTGATGTCTGTATTAGTGTGTGTTATCTGTTTTTAATTCAAGTAAGGACTGCAGATATTGAATTTCAAGTAGTTCCTACTTTTGCCGCCAAACTCCACCGTCAACAAATACTAGTTCGGAACTTGGCTACTAGACGCCACCGCAGTCAGCTCCTGGCGACGGACGTAGGAACCCTAAGAGCGTTGTTTTACCTATAATTAATTTAGCTTCACACAGGTGTAATTAGTAGAAGGTTCTTTAACATGCCATAAATCTATGACATAGGACCGCCGGCTTTACTTTCACTCCGGAGGAAGGCATACTGAGGGATTTTAACGCTCTTAAAAATGCGACGACTTCGGCCGGGTTTGAACCCGCGATCTTGGGCATAGAAGCTCAGCATGCTACCAACTACGCCATCGAAGCCGCTTAAACCAAGACTCTACTCTATATCGAAGTAACTAGAATTAATCCAATCGTAACATTTATTTTTTTACTGATAAAGCCACTAAAATAGCTTAAATATATCGGTAACGCAGTCTTCTGTAACCACAAAACGGCCTCGAACACGGTGCAAACAAGAGCTATCCGTGACGACGTGGACCAAAGTAAGGAACAAGGAGACTGAAGTGAAAGTGCATTGTGGAGGTGGGCGTGACGATCAGTGGACAGGCTGCTTGCCTCTCACCAAGGCGGACGGGGCTCGATTCCCGGGTAATGCATATGAGATCTACGAAATGAAATGTCACGTCCTGTGATTCAGATTCCACGTAATTCCTCCGTTATACTGAGAAATATCGAATATTGATTTGTTATTGTTATGCGTCTTACAAAAGAAATATTTGTTTCAATGTTACGCACAAGAATGAGAACATGTTTGCTAATACTTGAAATGCCTGTTTGATCAACAATGCTCTCATTCTCCGAAATGTATCTTCCATTAAATTAGGGGACCATTTAATATTCCTAATGAATATATTATCCTGGACCATGATACAAGGTGGTGAGGAATTGCTAAGGAGATGGGAAAGGAAGATACTCAGGAAATTATAAGGTGCGTTCAAAAAGTAACGAGCCGGAGGCTGGAATAAGCACGCCGGTGACGACATCGGCTAATCGTGGCGTGTGTTACGAGGTGTGGTTCCAACCAGAGCGTTTGTCGTTTGGATTCTGTTTCGAAGTGATGACACCATGACTCATCTCCAGCCACCACTTGTGCCAGGAACCCATTCCCTTCCCTCGCATAGCGCTGCAGATGACCAAGACAGTGGGCCATTCGACATGCTTCCTGGTGTGGTTGAAGACTGTGGGGCACCCATTGGGCGCACACTTTGCGCAAGTGCAGTCGTTCCTTCATGATGGTGTGCACACTTCCGACGCTCAATCCGACCACGGCGGCTATGGCGTTCACTTCTGTCACTCGGCGGTCGTGGGTAATGAGCGCATCAACCAGCAGGACGTTGTTATCGGTAATGCAGGATTGGGGGGGGGGGGGGACAGACCAGGCATCATCGGTTAACGACACCCGTCCTTCCCTGAAGTGCTTGTGCCACGCCTTGACCCTTGCAAGGGACATGCAGTGTTCGCCGTACACTTGTGACATTCGGCGATGAATGTCCGTTCCCCCTACTCCTTCCGCTGTCAGAAACCGAACAACACCTCTTTGCTCTTCGTTCGACGCCTCCATGTCACTGTTTGCAATGCGACTGGCAGCGTTGGACGATTGATCCATGCTGCTGCTCGCTTTGTATCGTCAAATGACGTGCACGCGTGCCCTCTAGCGACGGGCTGTGACCTTCCACGCTCTGGTCGGAACCACACCTCGTTACACACGCCATGATTAGCCGATATCGTCACCGGTTTGCGCATTCCAGCCCTCGGCCCGTTACGTTTTGAACGCACCTTATATATGGACCAGTAAAAGAGGATGAATTCTTACGAATCAGAAATAATATGGAGATACGAGAGTTGTATGGTAAGCCAGATACAGTAGCGGAAATAAAGAGTAGTAGACTGCGTTGGTTGGGACATGTAGAAAGAATGACAGAGAACAGGGTAGTAAGGAAGGTCTTCAATGGGAAGCCAGGAGGACGGCTTGTGAGGGGAAGATCTAGGACCGGATGGCTGGACAACGTGGAGGAGGATCCGAGAAGGATGGGAGTCTGGAGATGAAGAACCAAAGCAGTGAATGTTTGGAAATTGTCCAGGAGGCCAAGGCCCTACAAGGGCTGTAGCGCCAAGGAGTAAGTAAATAATGAATATATTATTATTATTATTATTATTATATGAAATTTAGATAAAAAATATAAAAGCATCACCGTTGGACTCCTTGCTAGCCAAAGACACTGATGATAGCACAAGATCTCAAGATGTTCAAAGCAAGTCATTGAAGAGACAAAACCTTACGTATTGTAGACAACGTGCAGTACCAAGGAGGGCAGCATTTTGCATTATCTGAAAATTATGGTTTTTTTTTCAAGGCAAGTTTCTGCTTTGCATTTTCCCAGTGCTTTGTAACTGAACCATTTACAACAACTGGGAATGAAATCGAATGTTCCCGAAGACAACATGATGTTGATTAGTCCATTTGAGCGAATACAATATTTGAGCAATGATTTGATAAAAAGGTCCGGCTAGCTCAAAAACAAGTTTCTAGCGTTTCGCCCCAGTGTACCATTGGGCTCGTCAGTTGGTATGGTGCACGTCACCAAGACGCGTGGCTAGCACATATTAAGAAAACCACTGCAACGCACAAAATACTTGTAGTATTGACGCCACGAGCAATGCCAATGCACTACGAGAGTCAAGCTCCCTTTCATAAAACAATATAACCTTACCTAGGTATCCATATTGAAATCGAATGTTCCCGAATGAAAACATGATATTGATTTGTCCATTTAGCTAATATATTTTAACAAAAACAAGTTGCCAGAGTTTCAAATTTATTTCGACTGGTTTGATGCAGCTCTATATAAAGCGATTTAAAGAATGCAGAACAGGCAGACAGAGCGTAGAAATGGAAGGCTGGTGGTTGCCTGGTCGCTTCGACAAGGCAGCATGAATATAACATCATGGTCACAAAATAACCGCAAAATGGCATTAAGTCGCAAAAATATTCACAAATTATCAAAGTGTTCTAAATATGCTAATACAGTGGAACTTGGATAATTCGAACCTCAAGGGACCAGTAAAAAAATTCGAATTATCCAAAAATTCGAAATAATAAAGTTCTTTGAAAAGGGTAGAGAAAAATATATTGTATTACGTTTACATATTGATTTACGTTCAACAAAGCAGATTAACAGACAACGGTACTGTATAATGACTGTATCGAGAATAACCTCAAAAGTTTCAAATGATAAAACAAAACCAAAATGTACTATTCACCTATTTAACGACAGTAGTAATCCAGCAATCTAGTTAAGTCTTAGAAAAATCTACTGTTTTTCAAAAAAGTTCGAGATTTTTATCTGTTTCCTACAATTAAGTCTCTCGGCCATCACAAAAGAATCTAACAAATTTAAGGAGCGGAAAAGACAATCACTTACGTCATTTCTACTTTCAAAGAGAAAACGCCTAAGTTCTGTGATGTGGTTTGTTGCTTGGGCTGCAATCGGAACAGATTTTTGGGAACTTCCTCCACGAGTTCATCACCAGATGCGTCGTCACCATCTTGTTTTTCGGAGTTCAGTACATCGGTGATGATTTGTGCGTCGGTCAGCTTACTACAAACTGCGACATTTTAGTCTGATTGGCTTTTTACACGTAAAAACTTCGAATTATCCAAAATATAATTCGAATTAACCACGATTTTTTAGCATTGATTGTATATAAAATGCTAGGGACCGAGAGAAAAATTCGAATTAAAGAAGATTTCGAATTATATAAGTTCGAATTAGCCACGTTCCACTGTATAATATCTGACAGTCATCAAAAACATTCAAGTTTTGTTTAATTCAACATTACGACTGAAATGAAAGGTAAAATAACATCCTGAGTTACTAATGTGTATACTTTAATAGCACGCCTAACTGCCATCATGATTCTATGGAGCCTCTCTTCTTTTGCTTTGGTAATACAAAGAGAATTTTAAGGTTCTATTTCATCACTAAATTTCGTTATTAAAGCTCTAGGATACTGAAAGTTATAAATTTATTTCGACATTTAAAGATGGCCGTTGTGCACTGTTTTCAGTGTGATAATCTTCTGACTAATGCAAGTGAGACCTCTAATATGATGCTCACGTCTTGGTAAGATTCATTTTAATCACCCTATTTCATTCGGGGTTGTCAATTTTAATATTCTAATATTTCGCACAGCCACCATCTTGAATGTATGGAGAGGGTCTTCTTGTGCCTTGGACATACAAGGCCACATATACGGTCCTGTCTTGTCACTATTTTTGTTATAGTGGCTATCAAATGTCGAAAATGTACTTCCTTGCTGTACCCAATCGTCATCATATGGAACATGTGTTCGTATCCCAGCTAACTCACGGTCTTTCGAGGTATGGGACATTCATGCCCACCATACGACCACATGCTCAGGATTTGAGTCTGTCAGGTAACTACTCTACGTGAAAGAAACAACATATTCCTAAATATAACATTTAAAGATACAAAATCATGGCTATACAACAAAAACACAAACAAAGGATATTTTACATTTACGTCCCACAACGAAAATCAAGGTTATCTGTGAGTCTCTTCTTAAAACTAGTGCTCCACTGCACTCAAGTCTATTCCTAGCATCCTATCATGATACTCTCTGACATCTACGAGTGTCCATAGTGTTCTTCACGTGGCACAATTTAACACAAACTGGAATATCACAACACAATAGTCACAATATATCTTTAAATGACATTAATTCTACAATTATTAAACATTAATCCGTTTCTCACGGGGCATTTACTTTCATTAACATAAATTCATTATCTTATGCCTTAATTAACAAGTGTTGTGTCGTGTGAATCGTATTCTTTTTTCCCCATCAATTTGAAACGCTGAAGTGGTACGTTTTCCCTTCCAAAATACACATGGATAGAAATGTTTATAGCTTCACCATACAACGATTTTCTGGGTCTGGTCATAACATTATCGTTACAAACGTGTCATGTCATAGAAATTACTCTACCCGTCTGCATAAATTAGTGTGAACTGGGCAAACACTTTACAAAGATGCCTAAATTTATTTGGTGCAGCATTCCTCCTCAGAGAATAACTGGGCCAAATATTATCCGATCACAGCGATCCAACATGGTATGTGTGTGGAAATACATCATTTAATTCAATTGGCATCATCACATCAGTCATATCTTAATTACTTTTCGAAATATCGAGATTCTTCAGTGTCCCACTACGCTTTTAAAATAAAGGGCTCAGGTCAATAGACCTCCTTTCCAAGCGGGCAATAAATTCGTTCCAGCTGACTGAGAAAGATGGCCGCCTGTCTCGTGGCCTTCCTACCACCCCCATCTGGCTCCTAGCAAGGTCAAGTTTGTTTACTTGTGCAGTACAATGGAGGTACTCTGAGTGTTGTCCCTAGTAATTGAGTCATTCTAATTATGTAACACCTACATTTAGTATAATGGGCTCAACTCGGCTCCTAATTAATATTCATGGCAGGGGATGGATCATGTAATAGCCTTGCCGTTCTGTGGCGACATTAGTGGCTTCTGGCGCGCATCTCGAATGAGTATCCAAGTTTTCTCACCGGGCAGCTGCCTATAATAATAAGGAAATCGGCGTTTCCTATACGACGAACATGTGTCTTACCTCTAAGGGCAGATCAATTAATACATGGGCTCACACAGGGTCTCGAACAGTTATCCCTGCGGGCAACAATTCCTGCAAGCGGTGGATACAGACAGTCTCCGTTCCACTTCGCTGCGAATAATACCAGTATGCTCCAAGGCGATACTATCTCGTAGATTAGCCGACTTTTTCGCCTAACGTGCAAGCTATGTTTGGATGATCCCCGCAACTTATTGACGTAAATCTCTTGACTCTACGTTACTTGCTCGCTGTATGCGGCTCAAACAATACTTCTCATAGATGACTCAATTATTAAAGCACTCACGTCCTCTCTGCAATTACTCTTAAGCCAAAGCTTTATGTAGCTCCTAAAACAAGTATAAATTTACTGGCTTACATTACCTTAATGGTTCTCAAATACAACCCTGTAGAATTTACCATATTAAATATACATTCAATCAATGCAATGACACTGAAAAACTCTCATATCTCGATATATTTTACGTTACTTTCTTACTGTTTACAAAAATACAGTATTTTTACGTTAGACATGACACACTTTGCACGTACTCTAGGACTGACATGCCTATTATTTTACTTATTACGGTTGCCGACCCCAGATTATTATTATTATTAATATTTGACGTTACCGTTACTTTCATCACTATCTTAGGCCTAAATGGCCGTAAACAAATCACCCTCCAAGCCATATTTTACCACAATACGATAACTGTTAAATCTTAGTCTTAAAGTGATGCTTCGTTGTATGGTGAACTATTTAATTATATCAACATTTAAAATTTGTACTCACTTTTCATTTTTGCTGGGTTAGTCCAGCATGGCAGCCACGAACCTACCATGATGCTTGGTTTAAGCCATCATGCTTTATATCACACGACACGTGGTATAAACTTCACACATGATAATCATATTTTTATCACTGGCTTTTCTCACTTTAACACAATACATATTATTTTACCATACACATAAACACTTTTAAAATCACTGTAATTTAACTTATATACAATTCCCGCACTATTTCACATGTGGATCCTTAATTGGACTCCTACTAACGCCTGACCTCAGAGATGCGATGCAGCTAACTTCTGACAACCGCTGGTCTCCATGAAAGTCTATCTTGCGTGTGCGTGCGTTCGATTCCCGTCACCTACAATTAATATCACCTCTACTGCAATTCTGTTTAGTTCTCTATCACGACTATTTTTGATGCCTTCCAGGCTCCCATAATTGTAGTGATCCTGACAATAATGTGTCATTTTTAACTATGACAACACCTCCTGGTATGTTCACTGTCCAAAAATATCCTAAATTATCCTTACGCTGTACTGAATTTATACTTGCGTATGATATTGGTTAAATATCTGATGTAGATTAAATCTTACGCGATTCATAATTACTATTAAGAAGCTGCATGATGCGCTTCCATTGTTCTCCAAATATACTTGAGCGCCGATACTTTACAAATTCGCGCACTTTCTTGCGTGATCTGGCAGCGTATTAGTTTGCGTGTTGAGTCAAGACGAACTGGAGAAGAACTAACTTCCCTGCGAAGCTCCCCCTATATAAAGGTTTCTTGTAAAACGTAGTCCACCGGACACTCAGGACCGACTCATTTCTTGAAATAATGCATTTCCAGACAAAGTGACGTATAATCCTCGTTTGTCTAGGTGTGGAGGTCCCAAAATCACTCGCGTGCAAGCGATCGTTTCGGCCAATTAATTACAATTAATTGTCTTCTTCCATGGCGTCATGACGCTACCCTGGTACTTCCCCTCCTGTGGGTCTCCAAAACATTCCTCCCTCGCGTAAGCAGTGTGTTCAGAGGCTCGTTTATAGATGTAGGCTTTAATTTAGGCGTGAGACCACTCCTAAATTATCTTTCCTAGAATATATTCACTTGGGTGTAAGTTTTATTTCATTTCAATGCTCTAATTGGCTGTAATCAATTAATTTCTGTGGGCGCCTGCCTCCTCTCCGGTCTCAGGCCTTGTGCACTGGTGAACCCCAGAGTCATTAATCTTGAGCTGTCCCTGTGGTCCAGACGAAAATGAGTTCCTCAGCGTCACCCAAATACGCCCCTCTGCTAGCTCCGATTTGTCAAATGTCAAGCTGGTTTGCTTTCATGCGTTCATGCTTCTAAAATGTACATATGCCTGCATTATCTTACAATTATTCACCTTAAAAAGCTATGATATTCACATTCTAGCCGTGAAATCATGCTACTATGATTATATGCCATTATAACTCATTGCTCTTCGGGTTCCCTGTAGCTGTTCCCCCTCAGATATCAATGGTTCGATTCTGGGCAGAATCATGGGCCTGGTCTTCTTTGATAAGACCCGAGTTCGATGCCAGTCTGCTGTGTCTCATTGGGCACAGTACTTCATTAAGCGTTAAAATATTACTATGAGGGCTGTTCAAATGAAAAGGTATGAAGCTATACTGTGGGTACAATACATTCGTTATTCAAAAGTAATCATCACAGGCCTGTGCACAGGTGTCCCATTGCTTCACTAGCCGCAGGATTCCCTGTTCCCAGAAGTCTTGTGGTTGTGACAGGAGCCAATCCTGTATGGTGTCCTTTAGTTCGTCGTCCGATTGGAAACGTTTTCCCTTGAGACGAACTATTAACAGTGGCCTGTATTGTCCGACACTCCATAGCCTACGCAAGTCCATCAAGAACAAACAGCCTGGACTGCTCACGAAGGGAGTGATTCTGCTCCATGATAATGCTCGCCCACATGTCTCTAACGTCACACAAAGTGTATTGGCCACGTTCAAATGGGAGCAACTTGAGCATCCATCCTACAGCCCAGACTTGTCACCCTGCGACTTCCATCTGTTTGGTCCGTAAAAAAAAACATCTCAAGGGAAAACGTTTCCAATCGGACGACGAACTAAAGGACACCTTACAGGATTGGCTCCTGACACAACCACAAGACTACAGGGAACAGGGAATCCTGCGACTAGTGAAGCAATGGGACACCTGTGCAAAGGTCTGTGGTGATTACCTTTAAATAACGAATAAATTGTACCCACAGTATCGCTTCGCACCTTTTCATTTGAACATCCCTTATATTTCTTCTTCCTAGCCATATTTATTTCCACGTATCGTAATTCGCTCCGAGCACGAACGTGAACGAACACTACTTCAAACGATAAAACGCGTGGGAAGTCAGATTATTGCAACTGATTTAAAGAATACCGCACTTATTATGACTCCAATTATTTAGGGTACTTAAACACATCGATATATTCAGAGAGAGAATGATTCCCGCGTTGTCTTGGTTACAATAGTAACAGCTCTACTCGGCTGGAAATATAATATGTTTTTTATGAAAACAACACGGCAGATTAGCCCGTAGCATTTTTAGCAGAACCTCCGACGGCCGATAAATCGGCCTCCTGGCACTATAAGGGCTAATCTCGACTCGATAAGCTACTTAACAGAGCCTGAAGCTGTCTGTGTGACAATATACACGTAGAGGAGAGAAAGTATAAGCCACAGTACGCAACAATCCACGCTTGATTTAAAACGCGGTGAAATGTCAAACGAAAAACATGTGACGGTTGAACAGGTGTGCCGCTTTCTCTGTTCATTCCTCTGTTTCATCAGGATGCGCCATAGCATTCCTCAAGTCCTCGAGCAAGGAATGTTGCTCACCACAGGAGCAAAATGGATATCATTTTATTTATGTATTTATTTATTACATTTTGATAATTTATTTTTCATTAATGCAGCCAATGGCCATTTCTTTTCTTTTCAGGACGGATCAGGGGAGGGATTTTTGAAAGAAAATCGTCCGTGGACTTGTTGAATGGAACCATCCCGGCATTTGCTTTGTGCTGTAAATGGGAAACCACGAATTCAGGACGGCCAAGGTGGGATTCGAACCCACGCTCTCGCGATGCCAGCGGGGCACGAGATAGCGCGTTAGCGCTATCGGCCACTACGGCCGGTAACATTTTTTTTTTTACATATCAAATAACAATTCTAGATTTAGGTTGTTGATATTTCACTTAAAATATGTTCTTGATCTGAGTTTTGTAGAAGATGGTATCGCCGTAGACCGAAACATGTACAATGTCGAAAATTAATGTTTTTCAGTCGGTCAACACGATTGTACCCAATTGTAATCCTGAAAATTTCTGGTCTGAGGGCTGGAACGGGGTACACTCAGCCTCGTGAGGTAAAACTGAGAAGAGGTGGGTTCGATTCCCACCTCAACCATCCTGGAAGGGGTTTTCCTGTGGTTTCCCATTTATACTCCAGATAAATTCCGGGATGGTTCCTAACTTAAGGCTACGGCCGCACCCTTTCCAAATTTCACCTGAATTACAAATAGACACACTAATACAGCCATCACAATAACACAGGTTAGCAGACAAATTCATGCCACCAAATGGTACAGTTAAGAAGAGTATCAGAATGTTGGCAAGTACAGCGTAGTACCATGAAATGCCTTTTCAAAGCATGGCACACATGAATTAATAACAAAATGTAATTTAAACATGTAAATACCATAGTCAGGTCGTGGAACAGAAGTTATAGAATATAAAATTTTGAAATAGTCTGTGTTGAACAAGGGAAACGGTTCAGTTCCCTCCACGGTGGACAATAGTGAATTCCCCTTTTGAACACGGATTAGTTGTTGGATCCGTGTCATACGGTATCCTCTAAGGTTAAGACGTAATTTATTCATTCTCTGAAAATTAGATCCGTTCATTATATGGTTATTATGAGTTAGTTTTGCTGATTCCAAATATGTCTTCTGTTGATTTCTAATTGCTCTGGATATTTAATTTCATATATAGCCTATATATTTTTTTAAATCGAGTTTACCCTCCAGGGTAGTGGCTCTCACGGACTCAGCGAGAAAACTCACCCCTACCGCCCTTTCTGGCAGTGTCCTAGAGCTGGGAACATCTGATCGGTGTGAATACAACTGGGGAGGTGACCATCACCGCGCCCAAGTGGCCTCACCTGTAAAGCGAACAGGGGCCCCATGAGGGAAGGGAGGGGAAGGGTAGGAGGGATAGACAAGGAAGAGGGAAGGAGGCGGCCGTGGCCTTACAGGAGGTAACATCCCGGCATTTGCCCGAAGACGAAGTGGGAAACCACGGAAAACCACTTCGAGGATGGCTGAGGTGGGAATCGAACCCCCTCTACTCATTTGGACCACCCGAGGCTGAGTAGACCCCGTTCCAGCCCTCATACCACTTCTTTCTTTCATATTTCGTGGTAGAGCCGGCAATCGAACCCAGGACCTCCGGGCTGGCAGCTGACCACGCTGACCACTACGCTATGGAGGCGACAATTTCATAATTACGCGTAGCAATCAATCACATGGTCTCCTCCCAAGATTTCTCGTCTTCATTGCTCTCAGACAATGGCTAGTGAATCCCAGCTGAATGACCACGATTTTCGAGCCCCTCAAACGAAACAACAACAAAGATATCTCTGGGGGTAAATTTGTGGGAGATATGGAACTGCGCCCATAATCAGTGGTATTTTCAGACCCTTTTAATTAGGCCGATTGAACTGCGCCCATAGTCAAGTCGGCTGTTAGCCCAAGGTCGGTTTAAGGGGAAGTGACGGACTGTCTCCCACCACTAGCTTCTGCACTGCTGAGAATAAGAGGTAGTCCCCCGTCCCGATAAGCAGCTGTACTACGGGCCTCCGGGGGTGGCAGCTAATCACACTAACAACTACACCACAGAGGCGAATAATAATAATAATAATAATAATAATATTTTTTTTTTTTTTAGCGTATGGCTTTTAGTGCCGGGAGTGTCCGAGGACATGTTCGGCTCGCCAGTTTTGTAGCTGCTTCGAGACGGACACCCAATGGGTGAGCTACAAGTACCGTTTGGGGAGGAAAGTTGGAAGGGAAGGGCGAGGAGTTGGAAGGTAGCGGCTGTGGCCTATAGAGAGGGACCAACCCCGGCATTTGCCTGGAAGGAAGATGGGAAACCACAGAAGACCATCTTCAAGGTTGCCGGCGGGGGGATTCGAACCTCCTCGCCTCCCGGATGTGAGCGACTGCCATTAGTCATGCCGTAACCACCACGGCTAACTCACCCGGTAATAATAATAATGTGAGGTTCCTTCAAGGTTGCCGGCGGGGGGATTCGAACCTCTTCGCCTCCCGGATGTGAGCGACTGCCATTAGTCATGCCGTAACCACCACGGCTAACTCACCCGGTAATAATAATAATGTGAGGTTCCTATAATTTACATACATTGTATTTCAGTACAGAAGGTTCCTTGCTAAGGCCGAACCAGGCTGTAATATAAAATGTAACCGGTATCTGCCGTGTTAATGATGTCAAAAAAAATAAACAATAATAATAATAATGAAAATCCACAGCCTTTTTCCAGTCATTGGACCGGTTGAGGGTTGGAATGAATGAAGCTTCTATCTAGCGGCGAGGATAGGCATTGTGCCGACTTCCGAAGCCTGTCGCACTCCTCTGGGACAATGATTAATGAATGACAGATGAAATGAAATGATATTGGAGAGTGTTGCTGGAATGAAAGATGACAGAGAAAACCGGAGTACCCGGAGAAAAACCTGTCCCGCCTCCGCTTTGCCCAGCACAAATCTCTCATGGAGTGACAAGGATTTGAAGCACAGAACCCAGCGGTGAGAGGCTGCTGCCTAAGCCACGGAGGCTACAATAATAATAATAGTAATAAATAATAATACAACTCTCTCTAATCCACCATAAATAACTACCACTCTAGTTTTTGTTACACAATAAAAAATATAATAAACTTCTAAATGGAAAGATTACCTCAAACTAGATTATTAGACATTTGCAATAACAAAACTATTTTTAAAATATGGTTAGGCTGTCGAAAACATCCCAATGTACCAGTTAATGCTAATAATGCTAGAACAAAAATTAAATATTAGTCTGTTTTGAAAACTGTACATGTTTTATGTATCCCGGGCCAACACTAATCTCTTGTCCGCAATATGGACAGGGTATATTTAGTTGTTCGCAATCTGGACTGTTTTTGACTTGTTCGCAATCAAGACACAACCGATTTGAAATGAGTCACTTCAAAATCACACCAGTCCGGCACAACATAATTCGGAAGAGGGGTGGAGGGAGGGAACCTACCTGACCGCTCTCAATGGGCGCACTTCCACAGCCACTTTTCGAATGTTGATGCTAATGACCAGGGTCATTACTGAAGCTTGGGCGGAGTTCCATACAGCCCAAATTTGTGATTACCGTGGACAAATTTCCGACACGATAGTTATCATGGCAACAAGGGTTCGTCATCTAGGCCTAAAACATATCCATAATTCGATGTTTCTCAGTATAGCGACCGAACTTTAATTGAAAATCCACAGCCTGCTTCCAGTCTCCGACCGGGTCAGGAATGGAATGAATGAAGCCCCCATCTTGCGGCGAGGATATGAACTGTGCCGGCTGCCGAGGCCTGACGCACTCCTCTGGGGCAATGATTAAATGAATGACAGATGAAATGAAATGATAGTGGAGAGTGTTGCTGGAATTAAATTTTGACAGGGAAAACCGGAGTACCCGGAGAAAAACCTGTCTGCCTCCGCTTTGTCCAGCACAGATCTCACACGGAGTGACAGGGATTTGAACCAAGGACCCAGCGGTGAGAGGCCGGCGTGCTGCCGCCTAAGCCATGGAGGCTCCGAACTTTAATTGCTGATTATT
The DNA here is from genome assembly GCA_946902985.2 of Meconema thalassinum. Classification (NCBI taxonomy): domain Eukaryota; kingdom Metazoa; phylum Arthropoda; class Insecta; order Orthoptera; family Tettigoniidae; genus Meconema; species Meconema thalassinum. The sequence goes on along the minus strand of OX336393.1, from coordinate 309,572,899 downwards.
ATTATTATTACCCCGTGGTGTTGGGGTAGCGCGCTTGCCTCTCACCCGGAGGCCCCGGGTTCGATTCCTGGCTCCGTCAGGGATTTTAAAAACTGATGTGTGGGCTGGAGCGTGGTGCACTCAGCCTCGTGAGGACAATTGAGTAGCTGTCTGACAGCGAGGCAGCGCCCCGGTCACGAATACCAAGATTAACGGCCGTGGGGACTCGATGCGCTGACCACGCGTCACCCCAATATCTGCAGGCCAAATGACTGGACAGCGGTCGCTTGGTAGGCCTAGGCCCCATCATGGGCTGTAGTGCCAGGGGTTATTATTATTATTATTATTATTAGCTATAGATTGGGCAGTGATGCAGGTTCACTTTGTCCCGGTATTATCACGATAGATACGTGTCCTAGTCTTAAATGAGCTGTCTCCATAGAGAACACAAAGCATGTCGCTCGTTCTGCGGTTCACTACCGCATTCACAATGAAGAAGCAGTTCTCAGCTGGCGCGCTTGGCTAGGCGGCATTAAAGCTTGCGTTTGAGTCCTTTGTATTATTATTATACATCGTTATGCCCATCTTTAGAACGCAATAGAAATATCTTCATCTGGGCACCGGAAATCTTATTCAGTCCATAGCCCAGTAGATATATAATTTTGGATAGCAAAAGGTGGAGTAATTTTGATTTTCAGTTTTTTTTAAATGTGTGGCCTCCTGAGAGACCGAATGCAGGTCTTTCTAGTCGACACCCGTGGACGACCTGCGCGAGAGATGAAATGCATGAAGGTGAAACTTGGCAAGGATGTGGACGGAAGCGGCCGTGGCCTGTCAGAAGGTACCGTCCTAGCATTTGCCTGGTGTTGAAAATGGGAAACCACGGAAAACCATTTCAAGGACGGCTGACGGTGGGGCTTGAACCCAGACGTGTACCGAGTCATCAGAGTGCTTGGCCCCATGACCTAACGCTGCGCTTTAGCGAGCGTAGCCACTGCTGTCGGTGATTTTCAGGTATGCTGTATGTAGTCCCTCTCGTGAAAAATCCAAGTTTTTGACCTCCTCCTCCTCCTCCTTGTGCGTTGTCCGCCATCTTGAAAATACCGCTAAGAAAATGCAAATGCTGGGATGATCCCTAACTTAAGTCATCCTCCTTCCCTATCTTTATATGAATTACAAATAGGCCTACACACATTAATACAGCCATCACAATAACACATGTTATCAGATAAAATGACACACTCGACTACAGACTGGCTGCATGGCACAGTGGTATCACACTCACCTGCTGCTCCCAAAGTTGCGGGATCGAATTCTCGCGCAGTCAGTTGGCATTTGAAGTTGCGCAAATGCGAGTAGATTTACTGGCACGATGAAGATCCCCTTCGGGGCAAAATTACGGCACCCTGGCGTCTCTAAATGCCACAGTAGTTTAATGGAACGTAAAACCAATAATATTAACAATTTGTGCATGGTGATCGCACACGTTACATTAAGTGCCCTTGCACAGGTTGGCATGGTATAGATGTGCCGGTCATTCGTGGCCGGTCGTAAGCGCGTGAGAATTCTTCTTAAAGCCCGAGTAGAATACTGAGACTACTGAATATGCAACTGCGGTGCCGAGGACACATTGCGCACTTTATTTGGCATTGGTCACAAAGGTATGAAGGCTCACTTTGAGGGGAGACACACTGCGCAGGTAATGTGTACCGGTCAAGAAGGAGAGCCAAGAAACCAGCGAGGAACGGGAAAGAGGAGAGGGTCCGCCCCAAAGGCAACGGAAAAAGGCGAAAATCTTGACCCAGCTCAGGAATCCCTAGGGGTTGCCAAATCCCGAATTCACAAGCCGTGAGCCCTTGAGGGTGTAGCACTATCCAGGGTGCACCAGAAGTGGTGAGGATACATACCCCCTGCCTCCTTGAGGTCCTTGTGCAGAAGGCAGGAGATATCATGAAAAGAAAATGAAGGCTGACACCTCGAAGAATGAGGGTATCAGGAAAGATGAGAAAAGGGCCAATTAAGGCGGGGAAGTGGAAGTCTCCCTAGGCCGGGGATACCCTAATACCCAAGGAGCGGCCCACTTATATCTAGGTGTCGGAATTTTTTATCCATACTAATTTAAAAAGACCCGCAGCCCAAATTCACATCCATGTTGTTGTTATTGTTTGAGTCTTCAGTCTTTTGACTGGTTTGATGCAGATCTCCATGCCTCCCTGTCCTGAGCTAATCGTTTCATCTCTACATAGCTACCACACTCTGCGTCCGAGGCAATCTGTTTAACATATTCTAACCTTGGTCTACACCTACAGTTCTTGCCCTCGACCCTTCCATCCATAACTAAGCTTGATATTCCTGGGTGTCTTAGTATATGTCCTACCAACCTATCTCTTCTCTTCATTAGCAGTCGCCAGAAATATCTCTCCTCTCCCACTCGTCTTAATACCCCTTCGTTTGTAACCCTATCTACCCATCTGATCTTCACCATTCTCCTGTAACACCACATTTCAAACGCTTCAATTCTCCTCTTTTCTGCTGCACCAATAGTCCAAGTTTCACTTCCATAGAGCGCCACGCTCCAGACAAAGGCCTTCACAAATGACTTCCTAATACCTAAATCTAGGCTATATTCGATATCAACAGATTCCTTTTCTGTAGAAATGCTTTCCTTGCCTGAGCTAACCTACTTTTTATATCCTCTTTGCTTCGTCCATCACTGGTTATTTTGCTTCCTTAGTAACAGAAGTCTCCTACTTCCTTAGTTTTTCACCTGCCAATTTGATGTCCATACAGGATTCTGATTTATTTCCATGTTAAAACCCACGTTCGAACCTCAGGTCTCCAAACGTGATGCAGCCCCTCATTGTAATCGTGGTGCATGCCTTAGCTCGCTTGGCTACGCTGTTGGCTAGGCTGTTAAGCGATGGAACGTGTGTTCGTAATAATCCAGAGGCCTTGGCTCCCCTCCCATGCGCCTCTGAGAAAGGGAAGCAGAAATATGAGGTCCACTGACCTCACGTGGGTAAAAGTCTCGTTCTAACTAAGTAACAAGCAGTCTGGCGACCGCCTCAGAGCAAGCAACACTCAAGTGTGACCGAGTGAAATATTTGACAGACGCAGCGCGTTTACATCCCCATCCTCACGTATGTTTTATAAGACACGTTGGAATCCCTTCTACAAACTCACTCGCAGTCCAAAAATAGTCAGTGTATTAGAAACAATCTGGCGAAACAACAACACATGTAGCAAAGCCAGCAAATTATTAGCACTCTAAGCAATTGCCGTGTTATCGTTTACCTTCATTTCTTTCTGTGTAATTAGTGAGTTACCACACAGAGATTCGTTCTATTTGGCAGCACTATCGCGTATCTCATTGTTTGGTTTCCGAGATAACGTTTGCCATTACTGTTAAAATGTGCGCGCCGTGCCTCTGAGGACCGGAAGTGCGTCACAAGAGGCAGTCGATACCGGCCCGGAAGACAACGTGCTGGTGAGTAACCGTTCCTTGTCAAGTATCTTGAGTGGGTGGAGGTGGAGGGTTTTAAAGTATTCGACACATGCGTCATTACCAGACTTCAGGTTCTAGAAGTTTTATTGCAAACCCATCAAATTCCGTAATATTAAGCATTTTAGTTCAGTTTCAGTTGTCTGTTAGCAGTGCTGGATTACCCATTAGGCCCGACTAGGCCCAGGCATAGGGCCCCCAATTATCTGGGGCCCCCAAGCAATTTCTAATTTAGTTCAATTTTATTCCGAAGATTTAGATTTTTTTAAATCTGGAACTGAGACCGTTTCAGCATTATATTAAATTACAATGTCCTTTAAAAACTGAGTTCACTCTTTCTGAACTTTACGAAACTCTTATTCGAGACACGCTTGAGTCTGTTTTTCGGAACATTGAAATTGCTTTTCGCATTTTCCAGACCCTCATGATAATGAATTGTTCTGCGGAGCGCTCGTTTTCAAAATTGAAACGGATCAAAAGTGCGCTAAGAAGTATCATGTCACAGGAACGATTAGACATGCTAAGTTTAATGTATATCGAGTCAGATGTTCTGCGGGAAATTGATTTTGATGACATTGTAGAAGATTTCATTGACCGAAAAAACAGAAAAAAATTGATTACTTTTTACAGAAGTAAAAAATAGTATGATTTGTTAAATATTTCTTCAAATCATGTGAAATGTTTTCAAATAACGATGATCGTTTCAATTGAAATGTATGTATAGGCCTAATGTATGATTTAATAAAAAGTGTATTATTCATCTTGAGGAAAATAACTCTTGTATATACTTTATTAAATGTACAGGTGCTAAAAAATAAAAATTATTTGAAAAAAATAAAGGGGCCCCAATAATCTGAGGGACTTGGGCCTCATTTTACCATAATCCGGCACTGTCTGTTAGGTAGTCAGACCGAAGTCTGGTTGGATCCTCAAAAAGTACTGCCGTTAGGTTATGTGGGTAGATACCCACAAAAACCCAAGGCAGCGCTATATTGAGGCGTTCTAGTCAAGAAGAGGAGTGAGGTAGTTTGTCATAGCTTTCCTCACTGAGTCAGAACAGCAGTACTAACCCTATGAGTAGAACCTTTCCCAGCATCCACAGGCACTGACTGTGCCCTGAATGTCATTACTAGGGTCCGGATGTTGATGACATGTCATCTTTTTACTGAGCTGTCTGAAACAATGCTGAAGTACATAGAAACTCTGGACGGGGCAGCCCGTCTTCAATTATGTAATTTTTATTTTGCATCATTTTGCATGTTTTGCTATTTTTCCATTTTAAGAGCATTTTCTTAAGTTTTGTAGATTTTTTTGATCTTATCTTAGAGAAATTGGCCTTTTAAGGTCATCTTTTTCCAATGTAAGTTATGTCACAGCTTTATATGAGGGAGTTACGTCTCTCAGAGTTAAGAAGCTAGTAGCTGATACAAGATAATTTAAAATATTGAAATACTGATTCCATTTCCTTAATCAAGCGGGTGGAAACTAGTCTTAGCAAAAATCGTGGAGAAATTGCTATGAGTATTGCATCAAAACTGAAAAAAAAGAAATGCTGGACAAAAACGCCGGGTATAAAACATTACGCAAAATCTTAGACAATCTTTCTGGTGAAAACTACTGCATGGATGGGATTGAGGAGGATTTAGCAACAAACGACCTTCCTCACTTCAAGTACGCTCCGATCACATCAGTTGATGTTGAACGCAGCTATTCGAGGTATAAAAACTTGTTGGCTGATAACCGCAGATCATTTACATTTGACATCAGAATGACATTCGTAGTGCAGTGCAACTCAGACTAAAGTGAACATAATCCTTTTGTTAAGTGCTAGAAATCTATTTTGATTGACTTTTCAGTTTGAGCTTAAGATGTCATTTTTGAAATATCGGTGAGTTTATTATTTTAAGAACATTTTCTCCATTTTATAGTGCATTTTTTGAATTTTTAGGTCATTTATTACAGTCATTTTTGAAAATGTTAAGTGCATTTTTTAAATTTTTTGACGGCGTCAATATCCGGGCCCTAGTCATTACTAAGCACCACCCATACCTCAGTAGCTTCCATATAATCACAGCCATGAGTAGGACTGAAGCATCGGTGAAAAGCCACATTTTACTCTAGCCTGTGCCAACAAACAAGTGCAAATGTACTACATTCATCAAGAGATGGCAAACAGGCCGCGGTATTAAGTAGCTACTATTAATTCTTTTAAAAACGCTCGTCAACAAAGCACAGTAATTTCGGCTTAGAGCACAATTAGTTTTTGTTGTTTCATTTGAGGGGCTTAGACATCGTAGTAATTCAGCCCCGTGTACTTTGGTGTGTGTAATTTTGTCCTATAATATGTGTTATTGTGTGTGTATTTGTCATTGAGGTAGGATTTGGCCAGAAAACGGCCGTGACCTTAAGTTAGGAACCATCCGGGCTATTTACCTGCAGTAGAAGTGGGAAACCACGGAAAACCACTTCAAAGATGGCTGAAGTGAGAATCCAACCCATATCTTCTCAGTTTTGCATAACGAGGCTGAGTGTACCCCGTTCCAGCCCTCAGATCAGAATTAAATTTCTTGGCAGAGCCGGGAATCGAACCCGGACCAAGAATGCTAGTCACACGCAACTAGGAGGTTATTAATGTGTGCAGGGGTATATGAAGTGTCACGGAATTAAATATGTCATGGAATAGGATGAGTTAACTCCTTTTATTTACGAGGAAAGTAGAAAATTTTACATAAGACACTTGAGAAGAGTCCGCACTCTTCAAGCGCGTAGGATTCTTACCCACTAAAAATCACTTCCTATCTTCTTGACAAAATCCATCCCTGGACCATTTACGTTGGCCTATTGCTTCAGGGAAAGAGTATATTTAGAACTAGAGAAAGAAGCTACAAATATTGGGTTATTAGTGAATGAGAGTAAAACTAAGAGCATGGTAATGTCCACATCTAACACAAGAAGAGCCCCGCAGGATATTACAATAGGCGATAAGACATTTGAGGGTGTGACACAATTTAAATATCTAGGAGTTATTAACAACCAATGTGATATGACAAACTGCATGAAAGATCGATTACAGGCTGGAAACAGAGCATACTATGCAAACATCAAGATGCTCAGGAATCAACTTATATCACGAACAACCAAAATGAAGATATATAAGACAATGATAAGACCAGTAGTGACCTATGGCTCTGAAGCTTGGACATTAACTATGGATGATGAGAATACTGTGAAGTGTTTTGAAAGGAAAATACTGCGAAGAATATATATCATGAACTAAACGAATTGATTGGAAAATAAGATATCGTAAAGTTTATAAAGGCACAGAGAATCCAATGGTTGGGGCATATAGAGAGGATGCCGGAGAGGCAGATGCCCAAGAGAATGTTGAAAGGGAGGTTATTCTCCAGCAGGAGGAAAGGACGTCCTATGAAGAGATGGTTGGATGGTGTGAATGCAGACCTCGTCGCAATGGAAGTGAGAGGATGGAGGAGCAAGGCGATGGATAGATCAACATGGAGAGCAGTTGTTCAAGAGGCCAAAACCCACCCCGAGTTGTAGCGCCATGGAGTAAGTATTGCTTCAGGTTAGTATTGTTTTCTAAGCTTCTCGAACCCCTTCTGACTTCTCTATTCATACGCAATCCGTAGATAGTTGATACACAATCACAATAATGGAACTTACAAAGTTGGAGGTTAGGGTCCTTCTAAAACTACTGAAAACAAGATTAATAGGCTGGTTCCAACGATTCAACACTGGAGAAGAAAACACTACAGACCTAAACTATGGGACATTGACAATACACGCAGAGTGCATCAAAAGATACCAAATATCGCCAGATTAAGCAAATTTGAAAATCAAACAATAGCTGTAGATCTGTACTTAATGAATTGACCCCCCCCCCCTTTTTTAGCGTATGGCTTTTAGTGCCGGGAATGTCCGAGGACATGTTCGGCTCGCCAGTTTTGTGGCTGCTTCGAGGCGGACACCCAATGGGTGAGCTACACGTACCGTCGCGTGTGGAGTGTTGCCTGGGGAGGAAAGTTTGAATGTAAGGACGAGGAGTTGGAAGGTAGCGGCTGTAATAATAATAATGATCGCGTGGCCTCCGGAGAGGCCGAGTGCAGGTCTTTCTAGTTGACGCCCGTGGGCGACCTGCGCGTCGTAATGAGGATGAAGTGATGATGAAGACGGCACATACACCCAGCCCCTAAGCCCCGGGAATTAACCCCAGGAGATTAAAAATCCCTGATGGCTCGGCCGGGAATCGGCCGGGGCACTTTGGGCCAAAGCCTAGCGCGCTAACCATTTAGCCACAGAGCCGGACGGTAGCGGCTTTGGCCTATAGTTAGGGAGTAACACCGGCATTTGCCTGGAAGGAAGATGGGAAACCATGGAAGACCATCTTCAAGGTTGTCGGCAGGGGGATTCGAACCTCCTCGCCTCCCGGATGTGAGCGACTGCCAGCAGTCATGCCGTAACGACCACGGCTAACTCACCCGGTAATTGACCCCTGAATAGACTCAACGTCGAGTTATCTTGTAGCAGAACAATGCGAGACCTCATACTGCACGAACAAAAATTCAGGAATTTGGAGGAATCGAACTACTACCACATCCAGCATACAGCCCTGATCTTGCGCCTTCAGATTACCATCTTTTTCGATCCATGGCCCATTTATTGCGTGGAAGAAATATCTAAAACTTTGAAGCTGTGGAATTGGGTCTCGCCGAATTCTTTGCATCAAAACCCTCGGTGGAACCGACGAGGGATAAGAAAACTCGCTGAAAGATGGCTCAAGACCACAGAATCTGATGCTCTCTACTTTGAAAGATAGTTTAATTTCTTGTCAGAGAACTTTCCAAATACATTTTTCTAAAAAAAACAATAAACAAAAAAAAACGACATTACTTATGAGTAGACCTGGGATTTTAGGCTCTAAAAAAATTAGTTTTAGGCGCCTAAAATAGGCTTTTAAAACAAGTAAATAGGCTTTTAAAACAAGTAAATAGGCTTTTAAAAGAGAAATTAGGCACTTAAAATATGTTTTCAAAATGTGTGGATAGGCAGGAAATAGACTTTAAAATATTACAATATACACTTAAACTGTAACGTGATACTTTATTTCTTTAACAAACGTGGTATCCCTATTCTTAACCGAAATAACTGCAAAATTAAGACAGAATAAAAAAGACATTTATGAAAAACAATATAAAAAGTAATGTGTCAAAAAATGTTTTGTATTATATGATATATCATTATCAGTACTGATCTAAAACCTTAATACTAAAATCACTGTACACAATTACAGCACTGTAGGCATCCAATAACGGTGGAAACGCGAATGGAGTATGTGTTTATTTATTTGTGAGGAACATTCCTACAGTACTTTCATTCGTAGTTTGCTTTACAGTACAAAACAATAATCTTCTCCAAATTTTCCACAGTCAGGCTGTGTCTTTTGTCTGTTAAAATCATTTTGAAAGCAGAAAAAGAGCGCTCCACACTCACAGATGTTAGAGGGGCATAGGAAAATTTACCTACATTTTTCAATTCAATTTCACTTGGTAAGTCTACCTTTTCCCCATCCATTACCTGATGTACCCTTTTCAGCATTGAATAACCTGGGTTCTTCAGCAGTACACTAGACCACTTGTCTCTTATTTTATCTCCTACCTTGCCCCTAGCACTTTGTATGTTATTCTCAGCTTCTTCAATTACAGAAAATTGCTGTTTGAGACTGTTTCCTTTTTCCTCCATTTTTGTAATGGTGACTGGAAGAAATGAAAAATTTGCCTGAATATACGCAATGTCTCTCTGAACACTGGAACAATCATTTAACAGTTCTTTGACAGACGACACACATGCAGAGTTGTCCGTTAAAGGCACATTGTCTATCACAGTCATGATTTCCTCAAGGTGTTCTGCATAATACAGGGCAGCTTCCATCCAGGAACCCCAACGAGTGATGATTGGCTGTGGTGGAAGGGGAATAGAGGGGAGTTTCTCTCGAAAGATGGCTATTCTTGATGGAGCCTTACAGAACACTTTCTTCATTGTTGAAATGAGAGTATTTACTGCAGGAAACTCGGCCCTAACTGTTTCTGCGAGTCTATGCAAGGCATGGGCCATGCAAGTAACATGAATTAAAGAAGGATAGAAAGTTTTGAGGAGAGGTGCAGTGGCAATCATGTAGGAAGCAGCATCGGAGACAAGGAGAAGGACTTAAGAGTCATCAACACCCCCAGAATACAACAATTGCAACCCCTTGTTGATGAAGTATGCAATGCTTCGACTATTGACTTTCTCAAGCTGTTTAGAGCAAAGAAGGTGAGCGGTAGATGCCTGATTGGGTTCCAGTTTTCCTACTATAAGGTTAGCAATGTACCTGCCCACAGAGTCGGTGGTTTCGTCCACACACAACCATATGCAAGACTCACCAATATCCTCCCTGATTGACAAAATGACCTCTTTGTAACAAATATCTAAGTAGTTTTTCTTTAATGTAGATGCTGATGGGATGTGCTGCTTGGTGTATTTCTGTAAAAAATCTCTGAAAACCGGATTATGCACAGCATTCCAGGGGATATTTGCTGCAACTAGGGCTCTACACATATCAGCATAGAAACCATTATGAGTTGTAGGAGATATAGTTTGTGTGAGCAGAGTCTGTCTAATGTTACTTTTCATGGCTGCTTTCGCTTTGTGACTGGCACTATCTGCATGCTGCTGAAGGTGGCATTTTTTCTCATGTGAAATCTAAAACACAATAAAGTGATGTCAATTAGAGACTAAGATGAGGAATAGAAAAGGTGAGCTATTGAATAAAATTTGTAATATTGAACTATATAAATTAAGCCATTATTACTCTAAAGTTAATTAAGAACAAGAACACTACAGTCCCCGAAGGGCCTTGGCTTTCAATAACGGTTGCTGCCCAGCTCATGGCCTGCAGATATTGGGTGGCGGGTGGTCAGCACGATACATCCCTCAGCCGTATTGCCTTGCCTCCGTGACCCCTGCCCACCGTAGTTTCTCAATTGTCCTCACGATGCTGGGTCAACACCCTTCCAGACCTCATAGATTTCTAAATTACTGCCTGTACTGGAAATCGAACCCAGGTCGCCTGGACTACTGTCGGCGCAGAAAGTATCTGCAGTCGAGTTTAAACGCTAATAAAATTTGAACCAGTCCACCAATCTAAAATGCAATCACTCCATCGTAAAGCTTGTTTTATTCTGCATTCTTTGCTGGTACATGCATATTTTTATTATGTCTCCTGTGAAAGTTATGTTAGGTGGAATGCAAAAAGTACCTATTTTCTTGCCCGTTTTTTGTAAACAACAACTTTGTAGTACCGTTACATGAAAACGTACTGTTCGACTTTCATGAAATTTAGGTGGATTATGGAATGCACTATTATAAATATATTTATGAAGTTTAATTACTCTACACACGTTGGAAAAAAGTTATTGTTTTTGTAAAAGACTGTCCGTTTGATACTGGGTGTTCTTCCGAAATCGAGACTGAGTTCATCAAAGGTCTGAAGGTTTTTGTTTCAAATCGTTGTATACCGAAAACTTACAATGATTTCTGTATTTTATACCAATTTTTATTTGAAATCGAGCGACAGGCTCTCCGTTGTCATGTAATTAAACTACAAAGTTGTTGTTTACAAAAAACGGACAAGAAAATAGGTATTTTTTTGCATTCCGCCTAATATATCTTTCACCAGAAACACAATAGAAATATGCATGTAACAGGAGATAACGCAGAATAAAACACGCTTTACGATGGTGTATTTATATTTTAGATTGGTGGACCGGTTCAAATTGTATTAGCGTTTAAACTCGACTGCACATACTTTCTGCGCCGACAGTAGGTCTCTACAATTAATTAGAGAAGCCAATATCAAAACCTTAATTTTAGATTAATATGAAATTTAAGATATAGGCACATACCTGTTTATTGCAGTACTGGCAGAAAATAATCTTGCCATCAAAAGTCATCCCTGGAAATTGTACAAGCCATTGTTGTATAAGCGCACTCTTAGATGATTTCGTTTTAGGCATGATGAACTATATTCACTTAAACAGATGTTCTTTCACTGGCGACTTGACACAGTATGTCGCTTCTTACTACCTGCTCCTTGTTCTTCCTAGATAATCCTCCCCCTCACCCCGTCACTCGACACAGTACGTCCTTGACTACCTGCTCGTTGTTCTTCTGAGCTAATCCTCCACATCCACCCTTCACTCAGCATTCCTTTGGTGACAGTTGTCTGGGAAGAGCACATTTCTGTGAAAAACCCACCCTCTGCTGTTCTGCTCGTTCCAGGGATGTCCATTGTGTGATTGTAAAAATTACAGAAGTTGAATTTTATTTTAAGTGTAGAAAATAGGCATTTTTAGGCACTAAAATAGTAAAATAGGCTCTAAAGGTCCAAATAGGCATTTTAGGGCACTATAAAACTCTATTAATGTAAGGGATTTATCATGAAACGTCAAGATATTTTTAAAAAATCATGTTATTTCGTAAGGAATGAAATAGGCATTTGCCTTAAAATCCCAGGTCTACTTATGAGACATCCCCTATAATTCTCACTCATTTATTTATTATTCTTTCGATTCGGCCATCTAAGGACCACGCCATTTCAACTGTTTCTTGTTGTATCGAGGTTTAACATCCTCCCAGTACTTTCGCAATAGTTCATTTATTTATATTATTTATATTTATTTATATTTATATTTATTTATTTATTTATTTATTATATTATGGCTTTTAGTGCCGGGAGTGTCCGAGGACATGTTCAGTTCGCTAGAGGCTGTAGCTACTAAAAGAGGACACCCATGGGGTGAGATAAAAGTTCCGTTAATTTCAAGTAGTTCCAACTTTCGCCACCGTCACTGACACCTAGTGGTGAACGTTGGAACTTTGATAGAGCGTTTCAACGAAATCTAACCTAGAAATTTAGCTTCACACAAGTTTAGTTAGTGGAAGGATCTCTTATATGCCATAAATCTATGACATAGGACCGCCGGCTTTACTTCCCCTCCGAAGGAAGGCGTACTGAAGGATTTTAACGCTCTTAAAAAGTCCCACGACTTCGGCCGAGCTTGAACCCGCGATGTTGGGCACAGCGGTTCAGCATGCTACCAATTACGCCAGAGAAGCCATAAACAACGATCACAGTAAAGCGCGGTGGATCTTCTATTCTGCATGTCTCTCTTGGGCGAAAGCGATTGTGCGCCTGCGCGTACCTGGCATATTACATTTTTCTTTAATAATTTAAAAACATACGGTAATATTTTTTTCTTTTAAAGAATGTCTGAAAATCTACTGGTTAAGAGGTTTCGTCAGAGTGCTTAACGAAGTCAATCGGTTCAGCCATTCTCTCAATCTCGTGGTAACAAAAATGTTTATTGGAATGCGGAATAACTGGTCTCTATGACGAGTTACTATGTAACAATTGGAGAACTGGAATCATTTGTATTACACATACGTGAATTATTCTTTGTATTAAGAAAGACATATTAGGAACAGGAATTGTGAGTAAATAGTGACTCAGGCTAGGGTATTGCGTGATTGAGGACTGCATAACCGCGGCTGACAGTGTGCAGTGCGGGCATTCTGAGCAACACTGGTAAGTTTCACGTGTTTCGTCTTGTTTTTGTGAGTTATTTGGGCTTTCAATCGCATGTATTATCTCAACTTCAAAGATTGCTCGATGGGTTTAGACATGATAACATGTGTACACATGTTCGGTTGTCCGGAATCACCGCCCAAACGACTTCATCGAAGTTACTGTTTCTTTTAGGGACACTTATGTGACATTCTCAAAATTTCAAGTGAGAAGTTTCTTGAGGCGTCAAAAACATAGTGCAATCACATCAGTTGTTGTTGTTTATTTTAGGGGCTGCGACATCCCTTCTTCAGTTACGGTATACTAAAAATTAAAATATTAAACTAATAGCATCAATCTAACATAACAATCTATGAAAAAAAGAGATAAAGACTAGAAATAAAATATTCACTATAATTTTTTTCAGTAATCGTAGGCTAAGTATTAAAAATTATGTTAAACATATTGTTAATTATAATCGAAAATACTGTCTAATTAGTATAAATCGTCAACATATCGAAACATATAATGTAAATTTTCTTTAAAATCAGATCTGTTACAATTGAATTATTATTGAAATTTAAATAAACATGTCAGAAAATATATATTGCTTATAGAAACTATTTTTGGAGGTCCTTAAATAGAGAAATCTTCTTATGTTTTCCATATATTATTATCGTCAAATAGATTGGTCGTTAATTTCGATGGTTTGTACCTTCTTTGGAAAATGGTCAAACTGATCTTATTAAAATGTCCCCTTCAATAAAATAGTTGTTTTGATATTGATGATTTGCGCGTACCTTTGATAAAATGATGTGGCTATGGATGCATAAATGTTTTTGAAACGTCTTATGTCTTTTCAAAGAGTTTTCTGCTTGCATTTTACGTATATTTATCTGAATTAAAAACTTCATCAAATTACATATTTACATTATTTGGCTCTGGGGATTACATCAGCTATCCGATATCATAAAATGTCGAATTGTGGATCCATTTTCGCAACGCTTATGACTAAATCTTTTTCAAAATGTAGACGGTTCCTCAGTTACTTTTTATTTTAGTTGGTAGGTTCCTCGGTTTTGGGGCTGCGACAACTTGGTCATGTAGCCCCGAGTACTTTGGGTATGTGTAGAATCTGTCTGATAATCGGTGTTAATTGTTATGGCTGTATTAGTGTGTGTTATCTGTATCAAGTAAGGACTGCAGACGATCAATTTCAAGTCGTTCCTACTTTTGCTATAAAATGCTACCGTCAACGACACCTAGCTGTGAACTTGGCTACTTGATGCAACAGCAACCGACACCTGGTAATGAACGTTGGAATTAATAGAGCGTTAATCAAATTTAACCTACACACACATATTTAGATTCACACAATTGTAGTTAGTGGAAGGTTCTTTTACAAGACATACATCTATGACATGGGCCCGTCGGCTTTACTTCCCTATCGAAGGAAGGAATACTGAGGGATTTTTAACGCTCTTAAAAATTCCAATGACTTCGGATTTGAATCCGTGATCTTGGGCATCTTACACCACCGAAGCCGCCCGTAAACCCCTACTGCTAGTACTTTCTTCAGGTATCTTGTTTTTATGCATTCTAGTTTTGCGAGGTCCCTGATTGTCAAATATCCACCTATCTTTATGAAAATAATGAGGAGGGCATACGCGCCTATACCAAGATATTTTCAACAAAATACATGAGAAGTTAGATGCATCAGAGGGCGAGGTGTCCCAGATTTATTTTGGTTTGTAAGGAGGTCCCACTGTGTAAAACACCGAGTGAGTTACGGCGTGGCTGCTGGCAGTCGCTCACATCGAATCCTCCCGCCGGCATCCTTGAAGATGGCCTTCTGTGGTTTCCCATCTTTCTTCCAGGCAAATGCCGGGGTTGGTCCTTAACTATAGACCACAGCCGCTACCTTCCAACTTCTCGTCCTTACATTCAAACTTTCCTCCCCAGACAACACTCCACACGCGACGGTACTTGTAGCTCACCCCTTGGGTGTCCGCATAGAAGCAGCTACAAACTGGCGAGCCGAACATGTCTTCGGACACTCCCGGCACTAAAAGCCACACGCTAAAAAAATAACTGTGTAAAACGTTGAAAAACACTGTAATACGGTATTTATTAGCGATAATATTGTTTCTGCTGTTATATGCAGAGAATAAGATGCCTAGTTATCTGCTTGGTTAACATACTGTAGTGCTCTATGTGTCGTCATTCACCCACTTGTCCACTCTGGACCTCACCCATCATAAATTAAGCGGACCGTGTCAAAGGCCGGAACGCATTTGTTCTGGTAGAGGTCGAAAATTCCAAGTGACCCAAAAACATTGAATTGTTTTCGTGTCAAGTTTATGAGTGACTTCCCATGGTCGTGGAACACAGAGCGAGCGATCTGCGTGGTCCGTCACAGCGCTTCCGGTATTCTATTGTCCAGGAGGGAGCTAGCGAGAGCCACACACGGGCCTGTTCTGCATAGAACTCCATATTAAACGTTGAATCGTTTTCTTGATAAACACGTTTCGTAAAACGTTTAGGAGCCTCCATGGCTAAGGCAGCAGCACGTCGGCCTCTCACTGCTGGGTCCTTGGTTCATATCCCGGTCACTCCATGTGATATCTGTGCTTGGCACAGCGGAGGCAGACAGGTTTTTCTCCGGGTACTCCGGGTTTCCCTGTCAAAAATTTCATTCCAGGAACACTCTCCACTTTCATTTCATTTCATCTGTCATTCATTTAATCATTGCCCCTGTGGAGTGCGACAGGCTTCGGCAACCGGCACAGTTCGTATCCTCACCGCTAGATAGGGGCTTCATTCATTCAATTCCCTGACCTGGTCGGTCGACTGGAAGCAGGCTCTGGATTTTCATTTTCGTAAAACGTTTAATTTAATAAACATATTTTTGAGAAACGTTAAAACGATTTTTTATAATTGATATTGTAACTTTCAGTCTGTCAACACAAGATAATTCCAATTACTGGAATATGTGAAAAAATAACCCGAAATAAATTACATGTGATTAGGTAAGAAGTTTGATGCTTTTCAGTCTGTCAACACTACAGTATTGTACCCAAATGAGATGGGTTGTTCCCTAATCCTGAATAGAATTTACATGAGTATACACTTGGATGATCAGTTCCGATCGTCAAGCGATCATCATCAGATCCATTACACTTAGGCTTCAAAATGTTTATGCCTGAAAGTATTGGTGAAAATATTTACAATATGTACCAGTACACTTCTTTGACCACCTCGTGGCGCAATGGCTAGCATTGTTGGCTGTCACCCCTGAAGTACCGGGTTCCATCCCCGGCTCTGCCAAGAATTTGAAAATTCTTGGTATGGTCTGGTACGGGGTCCCCCAGCCTCGTGATGCAAAATGGGAACCTGTCGGATGCTATGGCAGGAGGAGGAGTGGAAAGGAACTGGCCACCCTACCACACGGTAACTCTGGCTCAGGATGCCTGGTTAGTGGCAGGTCGCCTACGTCCCTGGAGAGGATATGGCACATTACGAAGAACACTTCTTTAGTTGCGGTATTAGTCGAGATACTTCAACTCGTCAATATTTGTTAGTTATAGTCTATGTGATGTTTTGTTAAAATACTGAAAGTGGTGATTGACCTCCAAACTTGCTTGTTTAGAGTGAATATGTGATTGTAGTTAAATGGTACATTTAGGTTGTATTGTACAGGCTACTTATCTGATTGAATCTTGCGCGTCCTGGTGAGAGCAGATGTCTTCGTCACTATCTACACTCAACTGGGGGAGGCTTCAAACGCCATAAAGTGATTAGGTATATTATGGACTATTAGAAAAGGAGAAAACTAAGGGAAGTCATATTTCGCTCGTCAAGTGAGCATCATCAGATCCAAAATATTGTTTAATAAATCGTTACCTAATTAAACATTTTCCGAAAACTGTTTTATGATTTTAAAGAAAAAGCGATCTTTTATATCACTTTTCGCTTAAACATGTTTCTTTAGTCGTTAATGTGTTCTATTTTTGTTTCCTTAATTTAATAAACTCACCGCAAGGGTGTTATTGTTGGTGAAACAATCAACTTTTCTTTCATCAGCTTTTAAGACTGAGCGGTATTTCTCATACCAGATGGCGGTATTAAATACTCCAAAATACCAGTATACTGTGCATTTATTCCTCGTACAAACTTGTGAAGTGAAAATCCTTCATAACACTTCCCTCAGAATCAGTCAAGATGTCAGTCGACGGAAACATTTATTAAATTAAAAAGCTACATCGTTTCAATAGGGTCGAGATTAAATAGAAATTCTAAACGTTTAAGGAAATGAATCTTTACAAAACGATCACATATGAGGTAGGTACCTCGGCATGGGCAACCACTTCTAGGATGACTAAGATAGGAATCGAATCCGCCTCTTCATAGTTTTGCCGCACGAGGCTGTGTTCACCCCGTTTCAGAAGGAGAAGATGGGTTTCAATTGTTTGTTGTTGTTGATTTTAACTCATTTTAAGGGCTTGGGACTACGTGCTTATGAACCCCGTGTACTTTGGATGTGTGTAGAATTTGTCTGATAACCGGTGTTAATTGAGATGGCTGAATTATTGTGTGTTATCTGTAATTCAGGTGAGGACAGCAGACGATCAATTTCAAGTAGCTCCTACTTTTGCTACCCAATGCTACCATCCACGACACCTAGCTGCGAACATGGCTAGTAGATACCATCGCAAATAGCACCTGTTGGCGAACGTTAGAACTAATATAGCGTTATCAAATCTAACCTACAATTTTTAGCTTCACACAAGTTTAGTCTGTGGAAGGATCTTTCACATGCCATACATCTATGACTTGGGCCTGCCGGCTTTACTTCCCCTCCGAAGGAAGGCATACTGGGGGATTTTCAACGCTCTTAAAAATCCTAAGACTTCGGCTGGGTTTGACCTTAGATCTTGGGTAAGAAGCTCAGCATGCTACCAACTACGCCACGAAGCAACTAATGATTTGGGCTTAGTATTGGGGTTGGTGGCCGGTGATTTGACCTAAGGTACCATCTCGGTGTGACAACATCCGGGGAGGCGTAATAATCCCCTCCTCTTTGCGCAGTCGCGACTTAACGCGTACGGCTACGAGACGAAGTATATAATATGTTGTTGTTGATTCTTTTAGGGACTGGTTGGTTGGTTCTTAAGTTTAGGGGCTGCGACAACGCGGTCATGTCGCCCCGTGTACTTTGGGTGTGTGTAGAATCTGTCTGATAACCGGTGTTAATTGTGATGACTGTATTAGTGTGTGATATCTGTTTTTTTAATTTAAGTACTGCAACTTAGAATTTTTCAAATAGTTCCTACTTTTGCCGCCAAGCGCCACCGTCAACGACTACTAGGCCAAGTTCAGAACTTAGCTACTAGACGCCACCGCAGTCGGCTCTTGGCAACGAACGTAGAAACCTAAGAGCGTTCTTTACATTCTTAACCTATCCAATTTAGCTTCACACAGGTGCAATTAGTGGAAGGTTCTTTAACATGCCATAAATCTATGACATGGGACCGCCGGCTTTACTTCCCCTCTGAAGGAAGGCATACTGAGGGATTTTTAACGCTCTTAAAAAATCCGACGGCTTCGGCCGGGTTTGAACCCGCTATCTTGGGCATAGAAGCTCAGCATGCTACCGACTACGCTACTGAAGCCGCTCTTTTAGGGGCTGCGAGACATTATGGTAATGTAACAGGGTGTACTTGGATGTGTGTACTGTAGAATTTATCTGATAACCTGTGTCATTGTGATGTCTGTCCTAGTGTGTGTATTTTTTAAAATGAGATAGGATTTGTGTAAGAAGTGACCGTGGCCTTAAGTAAGATACCATTCCGGCATTTGCCTGGAGTAGAGGTGGGAAAACACGGAAAACCACTTCCAGGATGGCTGAGGTAGGAATTGAACCCACCTCTTCTCAGTTTTGCCTCACGAGACTTAGTGTCCCCCGTCCCAGCCCTCAGACAGGAATTACATTTCTTTACAGGGCTGGGAATCGAACCTGGGCCTCCGCGTTGGCCTCTACGACGAAGAAACAAGAAGGTTCCCTTGGCTACCCAGCAACTGCACTCGTATGGTGACATTATTTAACAACACTAAAGATGATGTCCTGCCGCAAGTTGTACTTGAGAGTTTTATGAGTCGGCCTTGGTCGTGCTGAAGATTTGGTTAGTTGAACATCAACAATACTCGGTACGTCATAGATTAGTAGCTATGGAGCACTGAGGCTGGCCCATTGCTCTCCAAGGCGAGTGGAAGGTCCAACTGTTTCCTGTCACATGCACTACAATATTACTGTATCTCAGGGTTGGGTAAGTACAGAGGTGGTCAAATTATTATGGCAATGCTGAATAGAACAAAAAAAATTATTGCGGATTAAGGGGATACACACATCTTCAGAAGCCAAAAGAATAACGATTTTAATATAATAACTGTGCCTTTCATAAATCTTCAACAATAAATATATAACATTTTCAAGGAAACAAATATCTTGTTATTATAAGCGAAGCTTTAAATTTTCAAAATTCAAATCTTAATTATTTTCCACCATTTGAGCCTATTTTTATTTATAATAATAATAATAATAATAATAATAATAATAATATCGTATGGCCTGGGTGCCGGGTGCAAGCTTTGTTAATTGACACCCAGAGGGCAGCTTGGGCGTCGAATTTAATGCTCCTTGGAGCGCTATGAATGTCAAGGAGGTTACAGTAGATATCTAAGCTCCTTGACTATATTCCGCTTTCTAGTAGAGAAATTAGGAACTTTGTGTTGGCGGAAAATCCCGAGATTAATTTTGCCATTATGAACACGGCCTACTAAATTCAAATGGGTTCTTTAACATGCCAACAATGTATGACATGAGTATCGTGATTTTTGTCGCCTTTCAAAAATCACTTACCATGGCCAGGAGCGAACCTGCTATCATGGGGTTGGTAGTCCGACACTATAACCACAAACCCACCGTGGAAAGCTTTTCATTTATGAAAAAATAGCCTTATGAGATCACCTTTTTCCGTGTGTCTGTCTGTGTGTGAGATTCATGTGTGTGTCACACCCTAATAAAATCTTAACGGCTGGAGCGATTTCAATGAAACTCGGTAAGTGCATAGCACTATTCCGGACGACCCCGACCGTGCCCTTCAAATTTTGTTACGTCTCACCAATCCAACATTGCGGCTGTGTGAAATATTTCACCAGCATTCAATATCTCCGAAACTATTACCGATATCACCCTGGAATTTAGTACAGTAATAAAGGGAACTACAAGAAGTTCATCTATGTGCCGTTTGTAAACCTGGTAACTACAAAATCAACATGGCGGCCAAGCGAAGTTACGACTTTTAAATAGACGTTTCTCGCGATTTAACCAACCAAACGCAATGAAACTTGGTACAGTATATGTTTATACACATTGTAATGCACCGATATCTAACTTTGTTCAATTGTTTACATAACCTCAAGATGGTGGCTGTGCGAAATATTTCACCGGCATTCTATATCTCTGAAACGGTTACCGGCATCACCCTGAAATTTTGTACGGAGATAAAAGGCACTTCTCAAAGTTCATCTATGAGACTTTCAAAAACCGGTTAACTACCAAACGAACATGACGGCCAAGCGAAGTTGAAAGTTTTAAATAGACTTCTCTCGACATTTAATGATCCTAACGCAATAAAACTGGGTACAGCAAATTTTTATACACATGCACTGGTATCTAATTTAGTTCAATTGTTTACATAACCTCAAGATGGCGACTGTGCGATTTTTAAAATTAAGTTTGTATTTCTTGTGTCGTAATCATGCGATCGAAGTGAAAGTTTGAATAATGAACCTACGCAATTATTTGGCTTTAATGTTACATGACTCTATGGCCTATACTTATAACAATCCAACATGGCGACCATCCGAAATATTTAGATGGTTCTCAATATCTACGAATCTATTACAACAATCAAACTGATTTTTTTAATGTTCATAAGGGCTATGAACATAAGTTCACCTATAGGACTTTCAATAACCTGGTGATCGCAAATCCAACATGGCGGCGACGCGAAGTATAAATATTCACATGGACGTTTTTCGCAATTTAACCATCCGAGTGCAGTGAAACTTGGTACAGTAAATCCTTACACAAATGTTAATCCACTGGCATCTAATTTATTTCAATTTTTCCATAACCACAAGATGGCAGCTGTGCGAAATTTTAAAATCTCGTGTCCTAATCTTCTTGTGTCCTAATCATGCGATTGAAGTTTGAATACTATACGTACACAATAATCTTCATGTAACGGTACATAACTCAAAGACCTACATATATATAAATCCAACATGGTGACAATCCGCAATATTTAGTCGGTTCTCAATATCTACGAATCTATTACAGCAATCAAACTGAAATTTTGTATGTTGATAGTGGCAATTAACATAAGTAGGATATATGAAAATGGCTTAATTCTTCACGGAACTACTTGTTCAAAATGTGGTTCAGGTAGAACCTCGTTTACCCGGATCAACTGGACCCAGAGCCAATCTGAGTTAACGAGAATCCGGGTTATCCAGAGAATGTCGGAAAAACGATTTAAAAAAACGATGTAAATCACCGAAATATTTTTAATGGAGTTTATAAATTGGTATCGGAACACTTTCACCTAAAACCACATACACTGTACGTATTGTCATAGCCAATGTATTTGCACTGTACACAATATAGCTACATTTTATTATTTATGGTATAGCTTTTAGTGCCTGGAGTGTCCGAGAACATGTTCGGCTCGCCTGAGGCTGTAGCTGCTTCCAGGGTGAGCTACAAGTTCCGTTCAATTTCAAGTAGTTCCAACTTTCGCTACCAGATATCAATGCTACCTAGGGGTGAACGTTGGAACTTTGATAGAGCGTTCCAACGAAACCTAACCTAACAATTTAGCCTCACACAAGTTTAGTCTGTGGAAGGATCTTTTACATGCCATAAATCTATGACATGGGACCGCCGGCTATACTTCCCCTCCGAAGGAAGGCATACTGAAGGATTTTTAACGCTCTTAAAAAATCCGACGACTTCGGCCAAGTTTGAACCCGCTATCTTGGGCACAGCAGTTCAGCATGCTACCAACTACGCCACCGAAGCCGCTATATACTGTAGCCACAAACTACTCGGTATTAAGAGAGGCAGTGAGCTTCTGCTGTCTCAGATTAGTGTATCGCTTACGAGCAGCGCTATCTCGCATCCGCTTTAACAGTGGAAGTTCATTTGGCAATGTTTCGGCTTGACTCTCGATAAACCATTAATTTCTCTATGTTTGCTACTGATTCTGCGTGGGTCATAACCACAGTTGGTTCATCAACACAGTCTGAATCTGAATCCTCTTCATTTTCATTTTCAGTAACACCGCATGATGCAATAATGTGTTCCTCTGTAATCGGTTTATAACCTCCGTCAATGTCGATTTGCAACCAATTGTCAATTTTTTTCTCAAAACTGTTCCGGGTTATCCGGACGTCCGGGTTAAAGAGGTCCCGGTTAACGAGGTTTCACTGTACTTACTTACTGCTGACCTTCACCGTTTCCCTCATATCTCCCGCGTTTATAAGCTTCGGTGGCGTAGTTGGTAGTAAGCTGAGCTTCTATGCCCAAGATCACGGGTTCAAACCCGGTCGAAGTCGTCGGATTTTTTAAGAGCGTTGAAAATCCCTCAGTATGCCTTCCTTCGTAGGGGAAGTAAAGCCAGCGGGTCCATGCCATAGATTCATGGCATGTAAACGAACCTTACACTACCTACAATGAGAAACTAAATTTGAGGTTGGATTTGATCAACGCTGTATTAAGTTCCACAGTCCATCGCCAAGTGCCGGTTGCAGTGGCATCTAGTAGCCAAGTTCGCAGTTAGGTGTCGTTGACGGTAGCATTTGGTAGCAAAAGTAGGAACTACTTGAAATTGATCGTCTACAGTCCTTACTTGAATTACAGATAACACACACTAATACAGTCATCACAATTAACACCGGTTATCAGACAGATTTTTCCCCCACCAATGTACACGGGGCTACATGACCACGTTGCCGCAGCCCCTAAACTGTGGAACCAACCAACCATTATTTTTTGATAGCGGGTGTTAGACTTACAGCTACAAAATGAATCTCATGAATGTTTACAATACAGTATTAATTAATTAAGTGTTATTATTTCATTTCTGTCGCCTCCTTGGTGTATTGGTTAGCGTGCTTAGCTACCACCACGGAGTTCCAAAGTTCGATTCCTGGCTCCGCCACGAAATTTGAATAGTGGTAGGAGGACTGAAACGGGGTCTATTCAGCCTCGGGTGGTCCAAATGAGTAGAAGGGGGTTCAATTCCCACCTCAGTCACTCTCGATGTGGTTTTCTGTGGTTTCCCACTTCGTCTCCGGGCAAATGCCGGGATGGTGGCTAACGTAAGGCCACGGCCGCCTCCTTCCCTAGTCCTTACCTATCCCTCCCAATCTTCCCATCCCGCGTAAGGCCCCTGTTCACTTTGCAGGTGAGGCCGCCTGGGCGAGGTCATCCACCTCCCCAGTTGTATCCTCAGACCCGATGTAGCAAGCTCCAGGACACTGCCCTGGAGGCGATAATGGTGGGATCCCTCGATGAGTCCGAGGGAAATCCTGGTCTAGGCCTAAAACTTGATGATATGAAATGAGGTTTAATAAATATCTGAATGAATTGCGGGCAATAGTTTCGAATAGTTTCGAAATTATTCATTAGTACTTTCAGGCAACTAATTTAGAATAACCCGTGAACATTGAGGTGTTTGAAGCCATACCGTATTTTGAGTGTTGCCTTAGTTATCAAGAGTTTAGTGCTTTTCAGTCGGTCAACACGAATGTACCCAAAAGAGATGGGTTATGCCCTAATCCTGAAGGGTAAACCATTAAAAAGAAAAAGAAAAGAATTCATTTTTATTCTGAACAAACTCTAAACATACAGTATTTTTAACGTTTTATAGAAAGACTAATTAAAGCCACAAAGGTTCGAATGAATGAGTTTCATTTTGTAGCTGAAGGTTAACACCCACTTTCAAAAGCAAAAAGCCCAAAACTTCCTAAACACGGCGGATGTGAGGGAAATGTTGAAGATCGGCACAAAGCAACAACCAAATTTTGCGAAGTGGATAATAATAGTTAAGATTTGAATTTTGGAAATACAGGGTTACTAAGAAACACTTATGTTAACTATACGCCAAATCAATACTAACAAAAACACACTTAAATGTCTACAATTTATAGACTATTTGAAGTGTACATGTTTTGAAACAACAATGGTTTCTTCTTCAGCACAATTAAGAGAAAAACATACTTATTCTAAGGAAAAAACTTAAATTAAAATGGATATCCTTACAACACGTTTTAAAAGAATAATTTGGAAAAAAACATTTATAAATCCTTAAAATTATCTATGAAAATTTAGGCAATTATATGGTTAATCTTCTGAAAAATATATCTATGAAAAAATATTGTAAATATTCCTCTTCTGAAAAAATTATTAGTTATTATGGTTCGCTGAACATAAACAGTATCTTAAAAAACAGTATCTTAAAAATAAACTAGTAAAGCTTTAAAGTACTGTACCACGGAGTTGAAATAACACATGTAGTCATATCTCTGGAACTGATAACAATCTTAAACCCTACTAAGAGCATCAAGTCTATATTTCGATGTTCATTCAGTTCTTATATGCCTTCTGTTCCGCATGCCAACTATTTCAATGCGTGGTGGCATCTCAATCTCGAAAATCTTAAATCAGAGCATCAGATTGTCATCTACGTCGTTATGCCTTCAGTTCCTCATGCCAAATATTTTGGGATATTTAATGTATTAATATTAAATATTAAACTCCAAAATATTTGTAGGTTTTTCAATGTTAAACATGTGATCATAAGTCCTTAATTAGTTGAAAAATGAAAAAAAAAAAAAGATCTTATGTCTAAGATTGAATCAGTTCCAGAGACATGACTACGTGTTATTTCAACTACATGGTACAGTACTTTAAAGCTTTACTAGTTTATTTTTAAGATACTGTTTATGTTCAGCGAACCATAATAACTAATAATTTTTTCAGAAGAGGAATATTTACAATATTTTTTCATAGATATATTTTTCAGAAGATTAACCATATAATTGCGTAAATGTTCATAGATAATTTTAAGGATTTATAAATGTTTCTTTTTTTTCAAATTATTCTTTTAAAACGTATTGTAAGGATATCCATTTTTAATTTAAGTTTTTCCTTGGAATAAGTATTTTGCTCTTAATTCTGATGAAGAAGAAACCATTGTTGTTCCGAAACATGTACACTTCAAATAGTCTATGAATTGTAGACATTAAAGTGTGTTTTTGTTAGTATTGATTTGGCGTATAATTAACTTAAGTGCTTCTTAGTTATTCTGTCAATACGGATCCAAACAATTTGCTATTATGGCAAACAGTTTTGCTTAATACAGGGTTATTCTAACAAGAGTTTAGTGCTTTTCAGTCGGTCAACATGAATGTACCCAAAAGAGATGGGTTATGCCCTAATCCTGAAATAAATTACATGAGATTAATAAATTATTAAATTATTAAATTTATATCTCATGTAATTTATTTCAGAATTAGGGCATAACCCATCTCTTTTGGGTACATTCGTGTTGACCGACTGAAAAGCACTAAACTCTTGATAACTAAGGCAACACTCAAAATACGGTATGGCTTCAAACACCTCAATGTTCACGGGTTATTCTAAATTAGTTGCCTGAAAGTACTAATGAATAAATTCGAAACTATTGCCCGCAATTCATTCAGATATTTATCAAACCTCATTTCATATCATCAAGTTTTAGGCCTAGACGACAGAGTTCGCTCCGTGCACTCTCCTTGCTCGTCTGGCGGGAAAACAGGAAACGTGACGGAACGCAAACAAACTTGGGGTCCCCGCGCACATGGCGCGAAGTCAATTTATGGTCAGTCGCCATGGAGGAGCACAGCGGTGCAGTTTTCTTAATAAGCTTGTGTTCAGTGACAAGTGGTGAAGTTAAAGTTAATCACTAGAATGTGAGGATAAGGAGCACACAGAAACCGACGGAGTGCCTGGAACATATCCGTGACACTGAAAAGTGCGCTACGCTCCGGGCAGGTGTAAGGACGATTCCTTTTTCATGAGAAGACTGTGACTGGCATCACATATCTAGATATGTTGCAAAACTATCTGATGCCACAACTGCAAGCAGATATGAGGGCACACGCACATTTTATTTTCCAACAAGATGGAGCACCTACTCATTACCACCATTGCCCTTCGTCGTTGAAATCCTCTGACCTGAACTTCTGTTCATAGTCGAATTCTTTAAGTATTTTATGCCCATTTTTAAATAACTTTGACGATTGTAAAAATATTTTTTTTAAGTTTCTTAACAAGATCAACATACAGTAGACTGTCTTATGAGAATCATTAATGTGTTTGATTGAAGAAGGCTCACAGAGCCGAAACATGTATCTAAGAGTGTAAGGACATCGTATAAAAATATTTTTGTATTGTAAAGTGGATATTGGTGTAATATATCATAATCAATACGGGAAAATCTAGAATAATGACTAAAGTCATTGATATTCATACGTAAAATTTAACTTTATTATCAGGTAACTAATTTAGAATAATCCTGTATATTGCTTCGCTTCTACAGGGTCTTTCACTCAAAGTGGGGCCCCCGGCCGTTGGTGCGTGGAGGGTCGGACGAGCACATGGCACCTCACTGAGCTTGGGGAGGAGAGAGCGCCCATACGAATCGCGTGTAAATAACAAGCACACAGAATAACACATAATCAAAGCAAAATACTCACATTATCACATAAGGTTGAAAATGTCTTCCACCTGCATCTACACTTTTCTGACATCGTCATTTTCATTCACACGCATTAGTTCATCTACCGAGACAGCCTCAATTTCTCTCGTGATATTGTGTTTGAGTTCATCTACAGTGTGAAGGTTTGTTGCATAAACCTTATTTTTCAATTTTCCCCATAAATAAAAATTGAATCAATTGGCTTAAACACTTAGCAATAACACATTATAAAATTTTGAAACACAATAACAATTAAACAATATCCACATAGCTACACATACACACGTTATAAACTTATAACACTTATAACTTAAAATAGGCTACAAACGAAATAGCGAAGTCAACTTTACTCGGCAAATCCTGCATCGTAACCGTCCCAGTTCCGCTTTGCCATATTATATAATTGTTGTACAAAATCTTTGATAGGCACGGTTATAATATTAAAATCATTATTGATTTGGCTCCATAAGATATAATGCAATAAAATGGAAGATTTTATTTGAGTCCGAGTCTCCGTAGCTTGGCATTTGTTGGTTGTATTTCGTCATGTATTCACTAAATGTGCTATAAGAGATCTTTTACGAACCAATATCATATGAATTTACTCATGTTTTTTACGCATTAATAACGTTAAAGCACTTTTATTTTATTTTCTACAAGCTGTACCCGGCATGCGTTGCAATGCCGATTAAAAACTGTGTTGGCGTTGTAATTTTGTTTGTTGAAGTGCTTTTGGATACACAATATTTTGTTTTGTTTCCCGCAAACTGTCTCTAAACTGTATGAAATACATTCATTTGTTAAAACGACTCGGACGCCACCTTTAGTGTAATAAACGATTCGTGTGCCAAATCTCATTTGTTGAAACAACACGTGAGCTACCTGTTCTAAAATGGATTTACTGATTCAGAAACATTCGCGGGAGCGTGCGCAACAACTCACCAAAGTTTCATCGCATGCTGAGGAAAGGTATACGAACGCATACGAGACTTTGTTGAAATGTTTCGGGCGCCATCCCTTGTTGAAACTAATCATGCGCTATCTATTGGAAAATGGATTTACTAATTCAGAAACCCTCACGGAAGTGTCCACAACAACTCACCAACATTTCATCACAATCCGATGAATGGTATATGAGCACAAACGGGACATACAGATAGACAGACGGACAAACAGACAGACTAACTACCACGTAACATTCATTTGTATATATAGCCTAGAGATTAAGCAATAAAATTAAAAGGCCAATCTCTAAGGAAGAAAAACAGTGTGGTGTCGGAACTAAATTAAATCTGTCACCGTATCATTTTTCGTTACGAGTAGTATATGGCATAAATAAATAGAATTATTTCACAGCAAACCATCGACTGGAAATCGTTAATTTATTAATTTCCAACCACGTTAGCTCAATTGGCGGCCAAGACTGATCTAGTTAGGATTCCACAAAAACACATTCTCTTCATCAGGGTATGGAAATCTATGCATTGTTGAAGATTCTGTGAGCCAATTAGCAATAAAGGAATCAATTTAGCTTTACGATAACAGTTTGGCCACCTGTGTATATTTGTACATTAATTATGTTACAGCCACCTTTACCATTACAGTGTGTGAGGGGCAGATAACTTCTCTGTTCCGCCCCTTAAAGAAACAATAACACCAAGAGCCCGCTGATGAGCCTATCTTGGTGTTCCTATGTGAAACCTCGTACAAGACACGGCATAAACCTAGAACAATTGCTGAGTTTTAATAACTAACTAATTACATTGTGATAAAAGTAGACCTCACTATTAAACGTTAAATCGTTTTCTTACCAACCATGTTTTGCAAAACGTTTAATGAAATGAATGTTTTCTCGAGAAACGTTCAAATGTTGTTCAATAAATACACAATAGGACGTTTTTTAACAAATCATTTCCAAATTAATGTTTCCAGAGGACCGTTTTATGATTTTAAAGATAAATCGATTTTCAAGACAGTTTACGCATTTGTTTCTTTAGTTTTTAACGTGTTCCAGTTTTGTTTGCTTTATTTAATTAACTCACCGTAATGATATTTCTCGTTTTATTTCATTAACATTTATCAATGTGCAAATGCTCAAAATTAACAATTTGGTTGATATTAAATTATTGTGTCCAGTTGTAGTTTTTTTCTTTTCGTGAAATCATCTGGCTCTTTCTGGTTGGTTGGTTGGTTCTTAAGTTTAGGGGCTGCGACAACGCGGTCATGTAGCCCCGTGTACTTTGGGTGTGTGTAGAATCTGCCTGATAACCGGTGTTAATTGTGATGGCTGTATTAGTGTGTGTTATCTGTTTTTTAATTCAAGTACTGCAACTTAGAATTTTTCAAATAGTTCCTACTTTTGCGGCCAAGCGCCACCGTCAATGACTACTAGGCCAAGTTTAGAACCTTGCCACTAGACGCCACAGCAGTTGGCTCTTGGCAACGAACGTAGAAACCAAAGAGCGTTGTTTACATTCTTAACCTATCCAATTTAGCTTCACACAGGTGCAATTAGTGGAAGATTCTTTAACATGCCATAAATCTATGACATGGGACCGCCGGCTTTACTTCCCCTCCGAAGGAAGGCATACTGAGGGATTTTTAACGCTCTTAAAAAATCCGACGACTTCGGCCGGGTTTGAACCCGCTATCTTGGGCATAGAAGCTCAGCATGCTACCGACTACGCCACCGAAGCCGCCCTGGCTCTTTCTATTTCCCGATATTGTATATATATTAATAAACTAAGCCTATATATAGTTCACAACTTAAGTAAAAACCGCAATACAAGTACGCCTAAACACAATTCTAATCAAAAATCAGCAATTTTTCTAGGTTAACGCCGCGTCTTGTGCGGAGTTTCTTCTAGGAACACCAAGATAGGTTCATCAGCAAGCTCTTGGTGTCGGTGCGCGCATAGCCGTGAAAACCAATATACCAGTTTTTGGAAGCCTTCATAGGGAGGTGAGAGGCTAACCCCACAGCCAGAAATCACACGGGTTCAAATGTGGGGGGTTACCTTAAGGGCAGGGTGTATCAACGGGACACTGACAAATGTTGACGTTTGAAGGTGAGCACCGCGAGGGAGGAAGCCAACATCCCACCTGAGATGTTGCGGATAGTGATGGGGCACTCGATAGTTCGGTTCCAGGCTGTCGTGGATGCAGATGGTGGTCACATTGTAACCTGGACTGTCAACATGGTACGCCATTAACACATGTTAACCACTCATGTGGAAATTAAAATGTGTTCCTTCCAATGGTATATTCGTTATGTGTCTCCCGCATGTCCTGCCAAAGATATCCACACCGTCGTTTATCCCTCGCAAGTAGCGAAAGTTAAATTGTATCCATCCTATACATAATAAAAATGTCTGGTGATGTCTGTCTGTCTGTTTCTCTACTCAACCGATTTAGCTGAAATTTTGCACGAACATTCCGTTTATTCCTGGAAAGAACATACGCCTATTGTCGCTTTGATATCCTTCACCATTTCAATATGGTGGCCAACGTTACGTTTCGTTTCCGTTGCAGGGGCTGCCACGGACAACCTGCCGTGCAGTCATCCATGGCAGGTTGTATATATTTGCCTTGCCCACCACGCTGGTCGCGGTTGAAATTTCGCTTTCGATTCGCAGCTTATTTGTTTATTTGCTCAGATTAGAACCATTAAAGAGCGTTCAGAGAGTAGAATTCATGCACAAGTACATTTTACCCATACGGAGGACAGGTTTCTTTTTGTCGTGTGGCCTCCTGAGAGGTCGAGTGCAGGTCTTTCTAGTCGACGCCCGTGGGCGACCTGTGCGCCGGGACGAGAGATGGAATGGATGAAGATGAATGAAACTGGGCAAGGAAGTGGAAAGAAGCGGTCGTGGCCTGTCAGAAGGTACCATCCCAGCATTTGTCTGGTGTTGAAAATGAGGGAACCGCGGAAAACCGTTTCAAGGACGGCCGACGGTTGGGCTCAAACCCACGCGTTTACCGAGTCACCAGAGAGCTTGGCCCCATAACCTAATGCTGCGCTTTAGCGATCGTAGCCACTGATGTCGGTGGAGGACAGGTAACCAGCCAGGAATAATTAAATGTTTGTTGTGAAGGCTCATCTCTGTAGATTCACAACTCGTAAATTAATTCCTTAGGAACAAAATTCAAAATTGTTACACTGTAACTTTCTCGGTGAGCCAGGATCACTTCTTTCTCAAATCCTCGTCTAACTTAAGATGATGATTATTATTAGTCTATATACAGGGTGATTCTTATTAACGTTTAAAACTCTCTGTAGCGACGTACATGGCATTGAGACGAGTAATTTGATATAGGACACTTAGGGTCGCAAGTGTCCGGAAATACCTTAAAAGTGAACCACAACTGTTAAACATATGACGTCATCAGGTGACGACTACGCTCGAGCGCACTGGCCCGTGCTCTCGCACGCACACCAAAGCATCCAAAGCAAGCGTTGAATGTCATATCACTCTGGCCCCGAGTCCGCGTGTGCGACTTGGGCGCGTGGGGTTCGAGGTTCAAATCCGGGGCCTATCCATCAGCTTTCTTTGTTCTCTCTCTTTCAAGTGGGAGCAGGACACGGAACCAGAGTGATATGATATTCAACGTTTGCTTTGGTGTGCGTATGGGAGCACGGGCCAGACCGCTCGAGCTGAGCCGTCACCTGATGACGTCATATGTTTAACAGTTGTGGTTCACTTTTAAGGTATTTCCGGACACTTGCGACCCTAAGTGTCCTATATCAAATTACTCGTCTCAATGCCATGTACGTCGCTATAGAGAGTTTTAAACGTTAATAAGAATCACCCAATTGTAAAGCTAATACAAAAACTACGTTTCAATGTATCAAAGGGTCCTGATAATATTGTTGGTGACGTACTTAAACTAGGAGGTAGGGCCGTGGCACGATACTTGGAGGTGATGTTTAATGTGTCCATAAACAATGCGCAAATCCCGGATGACTGGAAAAGAGCTACGGTAGTCCCAATATTTAAGGGAGGGAGCAGACTTGAATTGGGCAACTACAGGCCGGTTAGCCTTACGTCCATCGTTTGTAAACAGATGGAGCATCTCATTTGCGACTACTTGAGGGAACAGTGGGAAACATTATCATGGTTTAATGATAGGCAGCATGGATTTCGGAAAGGTTACTCATGCGAGAGCCAGATGTTATCACTTTTTCAAGACATTAGCGAATCGTTAGATCATGGAGTTTCAGTCGACGCCGTAGTTATAGATTTTGCGAAGGCATTTGATGTCGTGCCGCATGACATGCTACTCCATAAATTAGCTTCGACTAAGATTGATAGAAGAGTAATTTTATGGATCCAAGAATTTTTGACGGGTCGTTCCCAGAAAGTGAAAGTCGAAGGCATATTCTCGGATGAAATTACCGTAACGTCGGGTATCCCTCAGGGCAGCGTAATCGGAACTTTGTTATTTTTGGCGTTTATAAATGACTTACCAAATGGGATTCGCAGTGACTGTCGATTGTTTGCGGATGATGTGTACTATATCGAAAGATACATGACCCACAAGACAACGCAGTGCTTCAAGAGGACCTGAACCTGGTCTATAAGTGGGCGATTGTAAATAAAATGAAAATAAACACAAGAAAATGTAGTCTCTTAAAAATAGGGAAGTGCGAAGGCAGGATTTTCAATATAACATTGGATCGGAAATACTTGTAGAAGAAGATTCTTGCAAATATTTGGGCGTTCACGTAAGGAATGATATGAAATGGAGTAGTCATGTAGGATGTGTAGTTTCTAAAGCTTACAAATCCCTGCACTTTGTAATGAGGGTATTAAAAGGAAGTAGTACCTCTGCTAAAGAATTAGGATATTTGTCACTTGTAAGACCTATTCTGGAATATGCCTCGGCGGTTTGGGATCCATATCAAGTAGGGTTCATCAATGAGTTGGAAATGGTACAAAGAAAGGCCGCTAGATTTGTGCTCAGTGACTTTAATCCCAGGAGCAGTGTGAGCCGTATGTTAAAGAAACTTGGGTGGGAATCACTGGAGGCTAGGAGGATGAAATCTAGACTCTGCGCTATGTACAACACGTATACAAATCAACCAGCATGGGGTGAGCTTAGCAAACGAATGGGAAAGCCCACTTACATGGGTAGGAGCGATCATCCTTTCAAAGTTAAGGGCCGACCACAGCGAACAAATTATGGTCAATATTCTTTTGTAAACCGTGCCATTGATAACTGGAACTCTCTACCTGCCGCAGTCTTAGAGCCTTTTCCCAAACATATAGGTGTGTTTAAGAAAAGACTGACTATTTGTGTAAATACTCCAGTTTAATTGTTATTTAAATGTTATTGAATTGTTATGTATAATTATTTATTTGTTATGTATATCCAATTTGCCACCGGGGGACACACCCCCAATTGCAAATAAATGAATGAATGAATGTATATACTGTATATACATAAATTATATACAAACTTTTGAACTGACAATGGTTTTGGGGTCTAGGGGATGTGAAACGCGAAAATTGTCGAAATGTTCCGGAAGTCGAAACATGGTACCCATTCTATTTCTAATGAAATCTACCTAAAACAGATGCCTACTTCAGAAATAGAAAATAAGTGGCTAGAAGTGTTGAACAGGAAGGACCTATATTAGTACAGATAACTCGTTTCAATGGATGGCAGCTACAGTACGTGTCCTCAGCGCTATGTGTGTGGCACAGATCTGCTGGTGAAAGGGTTTATGCACTATTGTCTGGATGTGATATCACACGGAATGGAGGTCGCGGTGGAGGTGGGATATGAACTGGAAGCTCGCTGGATGTCTCGTTCTTCTGGCCCCAAGCTCACGGTGCTCTACATTCTGAACCTGCTTGAGTTCCACTCGGCCAGCCTAACGACTTTCCTTTATAACACACCACACTGCTCTAAACTACATTAATTTATTTAAACAAGACGACAATTTATTTCTAAGCATGAAATATCAGTTCTCATTGGAATTGTAATGTAGTAGTATTTTGGATCTTGAATTGTACGGTACCTGGGCAATTCTTTAGAATCACTATAAATATCTTCCATTGCTGAATTAGCAACGCACAGAAGTCTGATATGTGCCTGTACTGGCTAATATTTTTCGTTGTGTCAGATTACTGGATGATAGGAGAAGGGGATTCAGCCCAAACACTGGTTTACACCACCAAAGAAGCGGTCCTATGCCGGAGTTTCCGTACGGTAGGGTGGCCAATTCATTTCCGTTCCTCTCTCCCTCCTCCCACCACCACCACCACCACCATCAACAACAGCAGCAGCAGCAGCAGCAGCAGCAGCAGCAGCAGCACGCGGCCACCCATCCTTGCTCTGACCAAACCCAATGTTGCTTAACTTCAGGAATCTCACTGGATCCGGTGTTTCAACATGGCCAAACATTTGCAAATGTTAGTTAACTAGGAGAAAGTCTTGTATTATCAATAAAATTATTTTGTTACATTTAAGAAAATTGCAATCATCTCACACTTAAAACTAGTTGTAATCACTCAGTTACTTATAAAATCGTGTTGTTGTTGTTTTTTTCATTTCAAGGGCTTGGACACCGTGGTCATTTACTGTAGTCCTATGTACATGGGTGTACCAGCATATATATATATACTATAGAATTTGTCTGGTACCTGTGTTATTGTTGTGTCTGTAGTAGTGTGTGTATTTGTGATTCCGGCGAGGATTGGGAAGAAGGCAGCCGTGGCCTCAAGATAAAAATCATCCTGGCATTTGACTGGAGTAGAAATGGGAAACTAAGGAATAACACTTCCAGGATGACTAAGGTGGGAATCGAACCCGCCTCTTTTCAGTTTTGCTTCACGACGCTGAGTGTACCTCGCTCCAACCGTTAGACCAGAAGTAAATTTCTTGGCAGAGCCAGGAATGGAATTCAGACCTCCGGGGCGACAGCCAAGAATGCCAGCCACTTTGCCATGGGGTGGTCTCTCCAGATAGCATTTATCCCTTACTGTATACCTGTTCCCATAGGATCAAGGATGAGACAAATAGTATTTACATCCGGATGTTCTTGTCCCATCAGAACATCCCATCTGGATTTCAGCTACGGTCTTGCGGAAGACAGGATGGCTAGGAACTATTTTCCAAGTTTCCTCTTTATAAATGCCGGGGGTCAAACTGGGACACAGTTGTTCACATAACCTGCCTCACCGTAGGTTACATAAACCGGTTTCATTCAAAGTCGGTAGGTAATTTATTCATACAGTAGTTAGGAAAGTGTTGTGCGTTATGTTCAAGGCTGCTTATGCAATTCTCGCGCACTCTTGCGGAACCTGAGTGAAACAACGTCTCGCGATCTTCCATTCCACCCTTCATACTTCATTGCCGTACCTTTAACTTGCTGATGACATCATCATCTTAGACGACACACCAGAGGATTTGAATGAGTTTTTAAATGGTATGGATTCTGTCCCGAGGAAAGAATTCATGATGAAAGTTAATAAATGTAAAACAAACAAATGGGAATGCAGCCGAAAGAAATCAGAAACCCCTTTGGACGTCGAATTGGCAGGTGAAACGCTAAAGGAAGTAGGAGACTTTTGTTACTTAGGAAGCAAAATTACCAGTGATGGACGAAGCAAAAAGGACAAAAAAAAGTAGGTTAGCACAGGCAAGGAAAGCATTTCTGCAGAAAAGGAATCTGTTGACATCGAATATAGATTTAGGTATTAGAAAGTCATTTTTTAAAACCTTTGTCTGGAGCGTGGCACTCTATGGAAGTGAAACTTGGACTGTTGGAGCAGCAGAAAAGAGGAGAATTGAAGCATTTGAAATGTGGTGTTACCGTACAGGAGAATGATGATCAGATGGGTAGATAGGGTTACAAACAAAGGGGTATTAAGGCGAGTGGGAGAGGAGAGATGTTTTTGGTGACTGCTAATGAAGAGAAGAGATAGGTTGGTAGGACACACACTAAGACACCCAGGAATAGCAAACTTAGTTATGGAAGGAAGGGTCGAGGAGGGGAAGACCAAGGTTCGAAGCTCGTATGTTGTGTGTGGTAGCTATGTAGAGATGAAGCGATTAGCACAGGACAGGGAAGTATGGAGTGCTGCATCAAATCAGTCAAAAGACTGAAGACTCAAACAACAAGAACCTTTAACTACGTACAACTCCTAATTTTATTGTCATCCTATTTGATGTCTCTTTTCAGTTTGGATAACAAGTATTCATGCCCAATTATATTAGGCGGAATATATACCTTAAGACTTTCCTTCCAATATCCCTTCCCTGATCCGTCCTGAAAAGAAAGTACATGGTAATTGGCTGCATTAATAACATTATTATTAATGCATAAGACTTTACCTGAATAATATTTTCAATGTTCAATTATGTACATGTCGTGTGACTTCCGGAGAGGCGTGATACAGATCCGAGTAGACCAGGGCCATCCAAACAGCGCTCCGACCGCGCTCTAAGCCAGTGCGCTGAGCTCTTTGGTGGAAGGTAGTTTCGTTAGGGGTGGGAGGAGCTTGGCTGGCTGAGCGCGTCTAGTCGCTAGTCTAATCCAAAGCGCTTTGTTAACAGCGTGTAAGTAAGTCAGTTTCGCAGCGGTCATGACTGAAACATCATATTAAAAAAGGAGTGGCGAAGCAGCAGCCCTTAAAGCAGAATGGGAAATTTCATTTTCTGTACAGCTTTTCAAGGGCATGGCAAATGTTTAGTGAGCCACCGAGATTTAATGTGTTTAAAGAAAGACAATTTGGAACGGCACTGCAGTGCCAACCACAGGGATGATTACGGTGATTTGACAGACGTCAGTCGCCAAGGGAAGTTGAAAGAAAATTTCAAGCAGCACTTCTCTGTAAGTATTACTGTTTTAATTTTAAAATGCTTGTTTATAAACAAACAAACAAACAAATGACTTAATTAACTGAAGAACACTAAAATTGATACTTGCCGTATTTTGTCCGACAGGAGCTAGAGGAGAGTGAGGCTGGTGGACCCAATTTACGAGCAAGCTACAATAATGTTCGATGCGAATTGCCAAAGTTCGGAAATCCTTCGTGGAAGGGAATTTAATCAAGGAGAGCCTAATGGACGCGGCGGCATGTGTTCTTCCTATAGAGCTAGTTGAGAAATTATAAAAAATCTCACCCTGTAGGCGGATGTGAGTTATATATTTATGGCAAAACAGCCATATCAATATGATGTCAACAATCCCACAAAAGCCGTCGACCGCACGACTGTACGTACATATCTTGTCAGTGCGTTCGGAACATCGTCTGTCTGTCTCAGGTCTCCTCGCTGCCACAGTGTAGTGGTGGTAGAGGAAGGAGCGCTAGTCTGACTGCCCAGTGCTCCCCGAGCGCAATGACTGGATGGCCCTGCGCGTAGATGAACTGCGCGTCGTGATGAAGTTGATTTTTCTTTTCGAGGGAAACTGTGGGGAAATCTTCAAATGGACTGACTGAAAGCTTCCGCACTTAAACTGTGCAGGTTTCTTACCTACTAAAACCCCACAAACCCTACAGGCCTACTTAACCTAAAGCCAACCCGGAGCTGCTTGTTCAGTCTTACTTAGGATGGAACCACTGGTACGACCAGAGGTCTCAGTCAATTTCATTTTCTTTGATGATAATGAAATTACTCATCATCTCCATTCTGATGCTCTACATTCTGAATATGCTTCTGTTAATAATAATTCTCTCTATATATGTGTTATATATCACATTTTGTGGACACGATAACTACCACAATTTTGCACCAATCACTTTCATTGTTTTACATAAAATGTATCCCTATAAAATCTCGGTCAAGTTCGTTAATGGGCAAAATCGGTCGAAGGGGGTGAAAATGGGGATCTTTTTTTTTCGAAAAAGTGTACTGTTGCTATAACTCTCTTAATATGTGAAATATCGAATCCATTCAAAGTTCATAATATGTGTCGGGTAATGACCAAAACGTATTTTTGAAAAGTTTTTTTATAGCACCAACCATTGACCAAAGGGGTGGGAAAAAGTGTTTTTTTTTTGGGAAACATTAATCATATCTCTCTTAATAGGCACAATATCAAAACCGTACAATATGGACAATATTCCCCTAATAATTACCTAAAACCTTTGTCTGAAAGAATTTTTGATATTACTCACCATTACGCCAAGGGATGAGCAAAGTGATTTCGGAATTAGAAGAAACTGCCAAGAGCCATCAGAGGTTGCCATGACAACGCTACTAAATTGATAAGGGATGAGCCATCAGAGGTTGCCATGACAACGCCATTGCACGAGATCTCATTCAGTTTTCCATCTGACTCTGTGAGAAGCGGCTTCGGTGACGGAACTGGTAGCATGCTGAACTTTTATGCCCAAGATCGCGGATTCAAAGCCGGCCAAAGTCGTCGGATTTTCTAAGAGCGCTAAAAATCCCTCAGTATGCTTCCCTTCGGAGGAGATGTTCCAACGTTCTTTGCAAGTTGCTGGTTGCGGTGGCATCTAGTAGCCAAGTCCACAGCTAGGTGTCGTTAACGGTAGTATTTGGTATCAAAATTGGGAACTAATACTTGAAATTGACCGTCTGCATTCCTTACCTGAATTACAGTAATACAGCCATCACAATTAACACCGTTTATCAGACAGATTCTACACACACCCAAAGTACACGGGGCTACATGGTAGGTTATTATTGAATATTAACACTACCTAAGGGAAGATGATGAGAGAAAAAAGGAGGTGTGTTTAGGAGTGGAAACAATTTTAGGTAGAAAGGAAG
Source organism: Meconema thalassinum (assembly GCA_946902985.2). Classification (NCBI taxonomy): domain Eukaryota; kingdom Metazoa; phylum Arthropoda; class Insecta; order Orthoptera; family Tettigoniidae; genus Meconema; species Meconema thalassinum. The sequence continues at coordinate 309,534,183 of OX336393.1, read as the reverse complement.
AGAATCCGACACAAAACAAAACAAAACAAAAAAAAAACAAAAACAAAACAAAAAAATAAGGATTTAGCGAAAGGTTCCACTGCACAAAGCCTTTTACGTACCTAAAAGGTTTTGGGACCTGAACTATATCAACGGGAAATGCAGCGTGAGCTGAGGTCACCCGCAATCAACCATAAAGTGCTCTTTCCCTCCCAAGCCAGTATTCTGGTATTATGGGGATAGGTAGTACGCTAGAAGGCAAAAATATCGGAAAGGAAGTGGATTTTTGTAGTTTCCCTTCAAAAGAGTTAGACTTTACTGCGCATTTTAAAATGCTAGAAGGATTTGAATTTATTGTGATAATTTTTATTTCTGGGCGTTGTTGGATCTCCGTCAGGACAGCCGAATGTCCCCAGAGTGGGAAGAGATAGAGCAACTCTATTGCTTTTGACAATACTTTTTTCTGTTATTAGTGAAGATCTTTTGAGAATACCAATTGTTGCACTCGAAGCAGGCCAAACTTTTACCCAGCGGGGTGCCGACTAAAAGCTTAGAACGGAGGAAACCTTCAGACCTAACTTAAACAAAACTGAAATTTTGAAGAGTAAAACACAAGTTTAGAGAAGAAGTCTCTGCAAATAGGAAGCTGACGAAGCAAGCTGTATTTGCCTCAATGGTTTACTAGAATTAGCTCTATGGGCTAAGAGAAACTTTGCAAATGTTGTTATTTGTAGCTTTGTTTTAAACGCAACAAGTGGTAAAGTTTTTATTGATTTAGAAATTACTTTTGCTATTTTGAAATAAGCAATAATTTTGGGAGAAGAGTCATAGAGAATGTCCTGCCTAACTGTGATTCTAGCAAGAGAGATAAAACGAAAAATAATAGACAATTTATGCAACAGTAGATTGAATTTTCCAAAAATTAACAATTATTAGAATCTTATTAAGAGTAACAATTTAGCTATATTAAGCTAAAGTAAGAGATCGTGGTTTTAACAACTTGGAAGTCTGAGACCCCTATTATGTACAAACTACTTACAGAGGTTGTTTAACAAGCGTATAAATAAAAGGTATTTGAACCCTTTGGGTTAATTATAAGATTGCAATTTATTGTAACATTTTGTTAAATTAGTTAGGTAGAACATCAAGAGTAGAATGCCCTTATGGCAAGCGAAACGGCTATAAAAATAGATTAAATTCCTGATCGTAACAGGAGGAAAAAGGAAAATTACAAGCGGAGGTTACCGCTGTTTTAAGCAGAAGTTAACAATGTGATATTCATAAATGGTCAGGTCAAATTAACGAAACCTGGAGCAAAAGGATCAGGTACAAAAGTTTAATAATTAGAAAGTTAACAATTCCTGAGCTAGCAGGATAAGAAAAGAAAGATTGATAAGTAGTTTCTATAACTACTAATGTTTTAACAGAATTTAAAGAATTACAAATTCTAATGGAGCTGGTCACACTTTGTGAAGCCTGGATTAGACAAATTAGATAACTATTTTATAATTGGAAAAAAGCAGAACTCCCTAGTTTTAGAAGAAAAAAAACAATACATATTAAAATGTTGGCTAGCCACATATGTTAACGCAGAGTGAATATATGGAAAATGGAACAAAGTTGGGAGGGCGCTTAATTCTAAGCGAAGCCTCGTAGAAATTTGACTTAAATTTAAATTTTAAATTAATTTTGTTAATAAAAGTTATTTAGGTAAAAGGAGATATGAATTCAAAGTTCTGGCCAGTTTTATTGCTCTTAGTAAAACGCGGCGCGGTAGATAGTTAAACGGACACTGTTTTGCACTTAAGTCTGTTGATAGATTGGAAAATTTCACTATTGCAGCACAGAAAGTTCATGGAATAAGCGAAATGTTATTGCAGTTTATGGAGAACACTTAGTTTAATTTGAACTTGAATCCGTTTATAGCGTTGGAAAGTTTGTGGGTTGCAGTTATTGGTTCTATTTAACTTGAAGTTCCAGCAATTTGACGGTATTAAGCATAGTTCTTTGCGGTTTGAAGTATATGATGAATGGAAGATTCCAGAACTGTAATGACAGCTAAATGGAGCGGTAATAATCCCTCGAAGGCAAGTTAGGTTTTAGAAAGTTATTAATGAATTTTGGCAAGAATCCCACGGTGAGAGAAAGAATCTCTTTTATATCGTACAAGAAGTACTAAATTTCATGACTGGTAAAAAAGCTTTGGTAGCTAAGAAAAGCGATTCCCATGAGGGGCAGAGTTTTCGCAAGTTTGTGAAATTCAGCACTGCCTATAACTTTTAGTAAAAGCATTCCAAAAATTGTTTAAAAAAAAACAATTTAAAACATGTTAAAAGTTTAGTGTAGGTAGTTACTTAACTTGCATGTTGAGTAGGCGATCGTTCCTTGTAACCGTTATGTTAGAAATCAGACATGGCCAACTTTTAAAAATGCCTCATAGAGACAGGAGGCTGGCCTCTAAACAAGAGTACCAAACTGTTCACACAAAGTTCGAACTAGAAGTGAGAGCGGGCAATGCAGCGCACTACAGAGATAGGTAAGCAAGGGGGAAGGGGAGCGAAACAAAAGAGTTTATAGCAAGCAGAATGGGCAATATTGAAAAAATAAAACCCTTATACAAAAAAAATAATTCTTCAAGGAGCAGTGTCTTCAAGGAGATGTTAGCTGACGACGAAGACTACGCCTGGTGGATCGGTGTGTAAAACCTCTTGACTTGAGGAGTTTGAAGAACTTCAGCGGGTAGCCGCAAGGTGCTGGTAGGTGGATTCCATATAAAATACACATCTAGAACAGACTTAAAAACAACATAAGCGCGTGTACGGATCAAATAGAATACAGAAAGTCGCTGTGGATGTCTGCAAGGAGGGAAATTAAATAAAGGAGACTAATTGAAAAAGACAAAGAGTAGCAAAAGCTAACTCTAACTGAACGTGTTTTCCAAGGAATACACCACTACATGAGCGCGTTGGCCCAACCCCTAAACTGAGGAACCAACGAACATCTCTGCGGGAGATAAAATTTTGCGTGAAGAAGTAACAGGCCGTTACATAGTTACACATCAGTGTCGAAACCTTGCATAAGGACAGTGTGACCACAAGTATAACAAGTAGTTCCGTGAAGAACTATACAGCCTATTTTCATATATCCTACTTATGTTAATTGCCACTATCAACATACAAAATTTCAGTTTGATTGCTGTAATAGATTCGTAGATATTGAGAACCGACTAAATATTTCGGATGGTCGCAAGGTTGGATTTTTATTTATGTACTAGACTATTACATGAAGATTATTGTGTACGTGTAGTATTCAAACTTCAATCGCATGATTAGGACACAAGAAGTAACAAGGAGATTTGAAAATTTCGCACAGCTGCCATCTTGTGGTTATGGAAACAATTGAAATAAATTAGATGCCAGTGGATTAATATTTGTATAAGGATTTACTGTACCTAGTTTCACTGCACTCGGATGGATAAATTGCGAGAAACGTCCATGTGAATATATATACTTCGCGTCGCCGCCATGTTGGATTTGTGATTGCCCGGTTATTGAAAGTCCTATAGGTGAAATTAAGTTCATAGCCCCTATGAACATAAAAAAATCAGTTTGATTGCTATAATAGATTCGTAGATATTCAGAGCCGTCTAAATATTTTGGATGGTCGTCATGTTGGATTGTTGAATGTATAGGCCATAGATAAAGCCCTGTGCGGATGCGGATATCCGCGGATAAACCCACGGATATCCGCAAAATTTCTCGCCATGCGGATATAGTTTGCATGGCTGTGCGGATAGCGGATAAGCTGCGGATAATATTTGGAGTAAATTTGCGGATAGTTTTTAGAATACAATCCGAACTTGTTGAATATCATGGGGAAAGTTGGGTAATTGTGTGCACCTATGTTTTTCGAGTTGATAGTACAACTAGCAACTCACTTCCCTGCTACCCTTAAGCTGTCATCGTTCCTATCAGATAGGGACAGTCAGCAAGATGCCAGTTGCTATGTGATAGCCGTGAGGCTTGGATGAAGAAACTTGACACGTTGCATGTTATTTTCTGTAGCCAGCAAATAAGAAGGTAAGCCTACAGTTGTGATTCAATTATTTAAAATTAAATGTTGTTTTAAATGCCAGTTTTTACGGTGTTCATGCATGTATTTATTTTTCAATATAATATTAGTTTGTCGGGATTCATTGAGTTACGTTTTAAAAGCAGAGTGGGGTAATGGTGCGCAGAACATAATACAACGCGAAATTAATGGCAAAATATTTCGTGTTTGTTCTGCAAATGCCAAGAAATTATACGCAGAAAACGGAGGAAAAGCTCTACGTGCAATTGGGGATGATGGGAGGAAAATGAGGGAAGTAGGGAGACGTTTCAACATTTCCGAGTCAACCGTACGAAAACAGTTGCTGCAAAATAGGCTTTTTCTACCTCGTCTAAGCTGTAAACCTGTTTTTACCAACGAAATGGAGTCACAATTATCCGAATTCGTTTTGACATTGGCAAAATTATTTTACGGCTTAACACCCACCAAGCTTGTCAGATGGTTTGCTTTCAAATTTGCAGAGGAGAATAAGATTCCCCATAATTTCAATAGTTAAAGATCAAGCAGGCAAAGATTGGTTGTATGTGTTCTTGAAGAGAAATCCTACATTAACGTTGAGACAACCTGAAAAAACAAACCTGAATAGGATTGCCTCCTTTAATGCCGACGAAACGAAGATATTTTATTCTAATATCCAAAACTGCAGAATTTTAGTATCATTGCATTGTTATGCTATTGTAAAAAGCATTGGAATATTCTAATGTTAATGCACAATGCAAGTTTCTGCCAATTCACATTGTATCATTATGGCTTTCCAACATTCATCCCATGCTCACAATTCCGCAACCCATGCACATGATTATCCTGCAGGGTGGGTAATGGTGCGCAAGTGCATATTTGCGAGATTTTGAATTATAGTCCACGAAATGTATTTTTGACTTAAATTTGTTTCTGCACATCGAATATAGGATTACTAAGGCTCCCTTATTCATATTCTATCTGCAGCTGTGTTATCTATTATGAGACCATCACAAGACCGATTCTTGCTTAAGTGCTCACAATTCCCCCACTATCCCTTACTAGGGCCCGGATGTTCATGAGTTTTTAAGTTATGTTTTTCATGACAAATGTAAAATGATGATTTATGATAATTCCATTCAAATTTTGTCATTAAGGATAATCAACACTCCGAACTGAAAAGGGTTGCAATTCTGGCAGTGAAACATTCATTTTAAACATAGCACATGACATACATAGCCTAGGGGAACCACTTTCTGCTCAAATGTCTAAAAGATAAAGTATACTGTACAGCAACACATTGATAATATTATTGTAATGCCAGTAGATTCGGATAACAAACGTGTGGATATCAGTCGTGTGGATGCGGATAACAGTCGTGCGGATACGGGGCGGGTGCGGATAAGAGTCGTGCGGATGCGGGGCGGATGCGGATAACAGCCGTGCGGATGCGGATAACTTCTTGTTTATCCGCGCAGGGTTCTAGCCGTCGAGTCATGTACCATTAAAGGAAAATTATTGCGTAGGTTCATTATTCAAACTTTCACTTCGATCGCATGATTACGACACAAGAAATAAAAACTTAATTTTAAAATTCGCACAGCCGCCATCTTGAGGTTATGTAAACAATTGAACTAAATTATATAGCAGTGCATTACAATGTGTATAAACATTTCTTGTACCAAGTTTCATTGCGTTTGGAACATTAAATCGCGAGAAAGGTCTATTTAAAATTTTCAAATTCGCTTGGCCGCCATGTTCGTTTTGTAGTTAATTGGTTTTTGAACTTCCAGTAGTGCCCGTTATATCCGTACAAAATTTCAGGATGATACCGCCAATAGTTTCAGAGATATAGAATGCCGGTGAAATATTTCGCACATCCGCCATCTTGTGGTTATGTAAACAATTGAACGAAGTTAGATATCGGTGCATTACAATGTGTATAAACATATACTTTACCAAGTTTTATTGCGTTTGGTTGGTTAAATCGCGAGAAACGTCTATTTAAAAGTCGCAACTTTGCTTGCCCGCCATGTTGGTTTTGTAGTTACCAGTTTTTCAAAAGTCGAATAGGTGAACTTCTAGTAGTCCCCTTTATCACTGTAATAAATTCCAGGGTTATATCGGGAATAGTTTCGGAGATAATGAATGCTGGTGAAATATTTCACACAGTCGTCATGTTGGATTGGTGAGACGTAACAAAATTTGAAGGGCACAGTCGGGGTCGTCCGGAATAGTCCTATGAACGTACCGAGTTTTATTGCAATCGCTCCAGCCGTTTAGAAGTTATTAGGGGGACACACATCCACACACGCGTACACACACGGACAAAAGGTGATCTCATAAGCCTATTTTTTCAAAATTGAAAAAAGACTCAAAATAAAATAAAACAATAATGATCAAAGCCTACATGAATTGAAGCCAATGGCCATAGCTGGGTAGATTTGATTGAACGCCCGAGAGCTCCCAACAATTTCATTTCCAACTAGTTCCAACTTTGGCTACCAGATGCTACTGTCACTAACACCTTGCGGCGAACGTTCGAACTAGCCAAATATATTTTTTTAATAGGCCTACACTACCAATTATTGCTGTGGTAGGTTCTTTTGCGTGCCATAAATCTATGACATAAGCCCGTCGGCTTTACTTCCCCTCCGAAGGAAGGGATACTGAAGGATTTTAATGCTCTCAAAAATCCGACAACTTCGGCCGGGTTTGAACCCGCGATCTTGGGCTTAGCAGCTCAGCATGCTACCGACTGCGCCACCGAAGCCGCTAATAATAACGTAATAATTATAATTGGCCTAGCAAACAAAAATATACGGAATACAAAATTCAGAAATTGAAATTTTAAAAAGAACTGCGTATTTTTGGCCTATTTTCATTTTATGAAAAAAACAAGTAGTTCCGTGAAGAACTATACAGCCTATTTTCATATATCCCACTTATGTTAATTGCCTCTATCTACATACAAAATTTCAGTTTGATTGCTGTAATAGATTCGTAGATATTGAGAACCGACTAAATATTTCGGATGGTCGCCATGTTGGATTTTATATATGTAGGTCCTATAGTTATGTACTGTTACATGATGATTATTGTGTACGTGTAGCATTCAAACTTCAATAGCATGATTAGGACACAAGAAGTAACAAAGAGATATTAAAATTTCGCACAGTTGCCATCTTGTGGTTATGGAAACAATTGAAATAAATTAGATGCCAGTGGATTAACATTCGTATAGGGATTTACTCTACCAAGTTTCAGTGCACTCGAATGGTAAAATTGCGAGAAATGTCCATGTGAATATTTATACTTCGCGTCGCCGCCATGTTGGATTTGTGATCACCAGGTTATTTAAAGTCCTATAGGTAAAATTAAGTTCATAGCCCCTATGAACATTAAAAAAATCAGTTTGATTGCTATAATAGATTCGTAGATATTCAGAGCCGTCTAAATACTTTGGATGGTCGCCATGTTGGATTGTTAAATGTATAGGCCATAGAGTCATGTACCATTAAAGGAAAATTATTGCGTAAGTTCATTATTCAAACTTTCACATCGATCGCATGATTACGACACAAGAAATAAAAAATATATTTTAAAATTCGCAAAGCCGCCATCTTGAGGTTATGTAAACAATTGAACAAAATTAGATACCAGTGTTTTAAATGTGTATAAACATTTCCTGTACCAGATTGCATTGCGTTTGGAACATTAATTCGCGAGAAAGTTCTATTTAAAATTTTCAAATTCGCTTGGCCGCCATGTTCGTTTTGTAGTTAACAGGTTTTTGAAAGTCTTATAGATGAACTTCCAGTAGTGCCCTTTATCTCCGTACAAAATTTCAGGGTGATACCGCCAATAGTTTCAGAGATATAGAATGCCGGTGAAATATTTCGCACATCCGCAATCTTGTGGTTATGTAAACAATTGAACCAAGTTAGATGTCGGTGCATTACAATGTGTATAAACATATACTGTACCAAGTTTTATTGCGTTTGGCTGGTTAAATCGGGAGAAACTTCTATTAAAAGTCACAATTTCGCTTGGCCGCCATGTTGTTTTTTGTAGTTGCCAGGTTTTCAAAAGTTACTTAAGTGAACTTCTAGTAGCTCCCTTTATCACCATAAAAAATTCCAGGGTGATATCGGGAATAGTTTCGGAGATATTGTACGCTGGTGAAATATTTTGCACAGCCGCCATGTTGGATTGGTGAGACGTACCAAAATTTGAAGGACACGGTCGGGGTCGCCCGGAATAGTGCTATGAACTTACCGAGTTTCATTGAAATCGCTCCAGCCATTTAAAAGTTATTAGGGGGTGCACACACACTCCTCACACACACACACACACACACACACACACACACGCGCGCACGCGCACACACACACACACGGGCAAAAGGTGATCTCATAAGTCTATTTTTTTCAAAATTGAAAATAGGCTAAAAATGGACCCCAAAAGACGAGAAGGTTACCGTCCCCATAAGACAAAAAAATGTTAAAAATATGCATAAAGAGGCGAAAAACAAAGTTAATTAAGCTCAAATTGTAAAATACTTTCTCGCAATAAATGAGTTCTGACCCTTCTACGAAAACCTACATATTCTGCCAATTTTCACTTATCCCCTAGTTTGCCCGGTGAAATCTACCTCCGCCTTCCGGCGTGCCGAGAGGATTATTAGCCTACTTTCGATTTTTGCAAAAAATGAAAGTAGACTTATGAGATCAATACAGGGCGAAAAAAGTGTGTCTGTCTGTGTGTGTGTATGTGTGTGTGTGAGTGTGTGTGTGTGTGTGTGTGTGTATGTGTGTGTGTGAGTCTGTGTGTGTGTGTGTGTGTGTGTGTGTCTGTGTGTGTGAGTGTGTGTACTCTGAATGTCTGTCCCCCCCCTATCAATTCGAACACGGTGAATGCGAACGAAATTTGGTTCAAAGGTAGCACTAGCAAAGGACACCTCAGTGTCATGTTTTATATCGCCGCCATCTTTACTAAAACTGAATGGCGGCCACTCAAACGTTCAAAACGTAAAATCAAATAACGACTAACCAAATCATCCGATCTATACCAAATTTGGTAACAACATACCTTCGCATAGGATGCGTCTTGTGACCAAACTACAAGGTCGTCCGCCATACCATTTCAGGATGGCGGCCGTGCGAATTATGCAAACTTTATAATCCATATCATGGGACCCACCAGTTCCGATTATCGAGCCGAGAATCGTTTTAACTGTTCTAAAGGAAGAGGCACGTTCGAAATTAAAAGTTTATTTTGTAATACTATAGTGCAGACGTGATTTTAAAAAGCTGAGCCGATTCAGTAATAAGACAAGATGGCAGCGGATATCTTGTGCCTGACTTATATTTCACTAATTTGAGTATTGCATGCAATATAGCGTACTGATACAAAATAAATAAACTTTGTATGAAATGCTTTATATATAAATAATATACTCCAGTGATGAAATCGTTTAGTATAAATCATTATTTGCTAACAAGTTCTATGTAAGTCATTTTATATAGAACGATATTCGTTGACACAATTAGCTCAGTGGTGGAGCGTTAGCCTATCGCTCAAATGCCTATGGTTCAAACCCGATCAGAGCTAGTTTTTTTGCTTGAAATGTTATATGTTTATTGTTTTGTAATGACTCAGATGTTTTAAAATTAAGCGTTATATTGTGCATATTATGGTGTAAAATATATATTTAATTAAAACATAATTCGCCAGCAGATTTACTCGAGACATCTAGCTGACAAAAAGGTAACAGATTTTATTGAAAAGTTTCTTCTTCTGGCCGCTAGAATGCACTCGCTCTGTTAGGATTATATTGTTCGATATTTCACCACTAGATGTCACGACTAGTCTACGTGGGGCTCCATTGATTACTATAGCATTGGCATTCTATGCGCATCGAATTTGAAGAATGACAAGATGATACTACGATACATTTTTACTTTTTATTTTAAAGGGTTTGTAACAGCCTATTGTGCGTTATTTGAAAATGTTAATTGAAGTAAAGAACAAAACGATTTCACATAGTATATGAACTCTACCGTTGGTGCTAGTTCAGGATATTAATTAATACTTTTATTTCAGCCAAATAGCAACCGAAAATATCCACATAGTTGGTATTCACACGTCTCTGTAGGGTCATGGAAAGATTTGTTAATTCAATTAGGGTTGTGAAAGTCACACGCAGTCAGACGTGTAAAGACATGCCTCAACTCAAAGTTGGATGTTGCCCACGTCAGGCCGATTATGTAATAATAATAATAATAATAATAATAATAATAATAATGTTATTGGTTTTACGTCCCTTTTAACTACTGTTGCTTTTAGAGACGCCGGGGTGCCAGAATTTTGTCCCGAAGGGGATCTTTAACGTGCCAGTAAATCTACTAACACGGCTCCCTCGCATTTGTGCACCCTCAAATGCCAGCTGACTGCGCCAGGATACGAACCTGAAACATACGGTCCAGCAAGCGAGAACGTTACCGCTGAGCCACGCCGCCAGTCCGGTCGATTATGTCTCCTGATCCATAACATTCCTTAGATACTTCTTATCTTTCTTTCTTTCTTTCTTTCTTCAATGATGGTAGCAGTTTTTATCTAGGTTGTGGCGTTTGGTAGAGGTAAATCGTTTCTAAGGTCTTCAACAAAGAATAGTTCTATTATACTCTTTGACAATAACAACGAGTTATAACTATACTCATACATTTAGGAGAATGTAGGCTATATGTTCTTTACTGAACATCTTGTTTAACATCGTTATGGTTTAGGGCTGATCAGTGAGACGGTGGTTACCATAGCAACAAGACACGCTCTATGCATTCTAGTTAGGATCGCACTCGTTGAAGTGTGTTGACAACTAGTTGCCATGGCAACAAGGACTTAGATTCCAGTTGTTGAAGTGTGTGATGCTAATAATACAAATAGAGGAATAGTTATAATAATCAGCGGCTTCGGTGGTGTAGTTGGTAGCATGCTGAACTTCTATGCCCAACATCGCGGGTTCAAACCCGGCCAAACTCTTCGGATTTTTAAGAGCGTTAAAATCCCTCAGTATGCCTTCCTTCGGAGGGGAAGTAAAGCCGGCGGTCCCATGTCATAGATTTATGGCATGTTAAAGAACCTTCCACTAATTACACCTGTGTGAAGCTTAATTGTATAGGTTAGGAATGTAAACAACGCTCTTAGGTTTCTACGTTCGTTGCCAAGAGCCGACTGTGGTGGCGTCTAGTAGCTTAAGTTCTGAACTAAGCCTAGTAGTCGTTGACGGTGGCGTTTGGCAGCAAAAGTAGGAATTATTTGAAAAATTCAAAGTTGCAGTCTTTACTTGAATTTAAAAAAACAGATACACCCACTAATACAGCCACCACAATTAACACCGGTTATCTGACAGATTCTACACACACCCAAAGTACACGGGGCTACTTGACCGCGTTGTCGCAGCCCCTAAACTAAGGAAACAACCAACCAAGCTAAATTAGGTTAAAAATGTAAACAACGCTCAGGTTCCTACGTTCGTCGCCAGGTGCCAACTGCGGTGGCGTCTAGTAGCCAAGTTCTGAACTAGTATTCGTTGAGATGGCGTTTGGAGGCAAAATTAGGAACTACTTGAAAAATTCTAAGTCTGCAGTCCATACTTGAGAAACGGATAGCACACACTAATAGAGCCATCACAATTAACACCGGTTATCAGACAGATTCTACACACCCCCAAAGTACACGGGACCACATGTCCGCGTTGTCGCAGCCCCTAAACTGACTAACCAACCTACCAACCAGTTATAATAATTAAAACTCAGCAATTTTTTTAGGATGATGCCTTGTCTTGTGTGGGGTTTCACCTAGGAACACCAAGATAGGCTCATCAGCGGGCTCTTGGTGTCCATGTTTGGACCCCCACAGGAGAAGTGAACTGTGTACTGCCTCCATTCTTATGAAGCGCACCTGCACCTCTTTCCTGCGAGAGCTTAAATCTCAAGCAGCCTTTCACCTCCCTATACAGGCTTCCAAAAAGATGTCCGGGCATGGAAACCAAGAGCCCGCTGATGAGCCTATCTTGGTGTTCCTAGGCGAAACCCCACACAAGACACCGCTTAAACCTAGAAAAATTGCTGCTGAGTTTTTATTTCATTGGCCGTGAAAGCCAATATACCATCTTTTTGGAAGCCTTTATAGGGAGGTGAAAGGCTGCTTGAGCTTTTAGCTCTCGAAGTAAAGGAGCGTGGTTGCGCTTCTTAAGAAGGGAGGAAGTGCACAGTTCGCTACTACTGTGGGGGCTGGGTGGGGACACCAAGAGCCCGCCGATGAGCCAGCTTGGTGTACATAGGCGAAACCCCACACAGAACACGGCATAAACCTAGAAAACTTGCTGAGTTTTAGTTATTCATTGTTAATACGAAGTACGTCCAGAAAGTAAGTTCCGTTTGGTAATATGATTAAATTGTGTACAGATAGAGAAAAATTATTTATTGCACAAAATTCTACAACCCTTAAACTACTTTTCCACATAACTGCCGAAATGTTGCAGGCATTTGCCGTAGCGTGACACGAGCTTTTGTATACCTTCTTCAAACACGTGTGCCGCCTGTGTCTTCAACTAGTTGTACGTTCCACTGCAGCGCAGCTCCGCATATGCACGGTAGACGCTCTGTATCAAGGAGAAGAATTTCTGACACAGATAGTCACAGGAGATAAAACTTGGGTTTCTTACGACACCCCTGAAACTAAGCGGCAATCAGGCACACGTCATCCCCAGCAAAGGTTAAGCCGAAACAAATCTTGACACCTCGGAAAATGATGTGCACAGTGTTCTGGGACTGGAAAGGCATCTTACTTATTGATTTCTTACCGCGTGGTCAAACAATCAACGCAGATGCTTACTGCGAGACACTTGGGAAATTGCGCCGCGCAATACAGAATAAGCGCCGAGGGTTGCTGTCAAAAGGTGTTGTTTTTCTTCACGACAACGCACGACCACACATTGCAAATGTAACGACAAATCTCCTACAGGGATTTGGCTGGGACGTGTTTGACTACCCTCCGTACAGCCCTGACCTCGCTCTTAGCGACTTTCATCTGTTCACACATCTCAAGTCTTTCCTTGGCGGTCAACACTTCAACAATGACAACGAGCTGAAAGAAGATGTTTCCAACTGGTTGAAGACACAGGCGGCAAACTTCTATGAAGAAGGTATCCAAAAACTTGTGCCACGCTATGACAAATGCCTGCAAAAGTTCGGCAGTTATGTGGAAAAGTAGTTTAAGAGGTGTAGAATGTTGTGAAATAAATAATGTTTCTGTATCTGTACACAATTTAATTTTATTACCAAACGGAACTAACTTTCTGGACGTGCCTGGTATATATGTAACATTGTTTAAATGAGTGAAATAAATGGGCTTCATTAACAACCTCACTAACGCAACGGCTCATTTCCGTGTGAAAGTAACAGAGCCGTCGGGAAAGCTGCAGCATTGGTTTCAATGTGAAGTGCGTGCGCATACTTCCTTTCGTATGGGAGAGGGAGGACCTCGTAACAGAGGGATCCCATGTGACACGCCCGATTGTCATCCAGCGCAGCAGCCGTCTTGGGCGCTATGGGCCTAACGGCCTGCCCAGATCAGTTTCAAATCTCTACTTAGTATAAAACAAAGTCCCCGATTCTTGAATGTCACGGGTAATATCGAGAACCACTGGATAGATTTTGATGCGGTTTTCACCATTCTGGCGCCCGTGCGCTTTTTAAGCTTACGCTGGGCAAACAGTTAAAAATACCTAGATACTAGAAGTGAAAGAATTGTTCAGCAAAAAAGTCCGCGAGAGCATATCTATATCTTCAATACATCGCCCACTTAAAGTGTTTTTACGTGTTCATTTCTTCCAACAATCTCCATTCAGTTACTGAGGCGACAGTTTACGATCTAGCTAGGGGCGAGCCCATCACCCCAGTTAGAGCCTAGCTAGTGGGCTAGTCTTTTGCCCCAGATACAGTCAGCAGCAAACTGTCGAGTCGTGTTGAGTTAAGACTTCAGAGAAGAGTGGTTGTGTTTGGAGTTTCCGTGGAAGTGCAACTCGGATTTTCTTCATTTCACCTGTGAACTTTTTGTTTCTCAAAGTACACAGTCAAGTTAAGATTGGACGGAAAGGGGATTTGTGTTTCATGCACCTCGCCATTCTTAAATTACGTCTGACAAGAATTCGTTGCACATGCATCTCCATGATAATATAATTAATAATCCAGTCAGTGATTTTAACCCTTCATGCCGAGACGTAAAACGGATATACAGTAGGTCGTAGTTCATTGACATCGAAAAAAAAAGCGCTTATCACGTAATGCATTCATAACTGTTTCCGGGCGAAGCCGGGGCGGGTTACTAGTACAAAATAAAGCATTATTATCATCATTATTATCATTATGCTTGCAACGGTGGGTGAGTGGATAGCGTGTCGGTCTACTAACACCAAGCTTGCAGGTTTGCTCCTGGCCGTGTCTGTGATTTATGAAAGGCGGCAAAAATCACAGACACGCATGTCGTACGATGTTGGCATGGCAAAGAACCCATTTGAATTCAGTAGGCCGTGTTCATACTGGCAAAATTAATCTCGGGAGTTTCCGCCAACACAAAGTTCCTCATTTCTCTACTAGAAAGCGCTAGTGTTCAAGGAGCTTAGATATCTAACCCCCCTGACTTTCATAGTAATTCAAGGAACAACGAAATTCGACATGCAAGCTACCCTCTGGGTGTCAAATTACAAAGCTTGCACCCGGAACCCAAGGCCATACGATATTATTATTATCATTATTAATATTATTATTATTATTATTATTATTAATATTATTATTATTATTATTATATAAACGCTAAGGTGTATGTTTCACAAAATACAAGCTCTTAAACTAGAGCGAGATGGAAGGTGTGGTTTGTTCCAAAATCTTCCAAATCGTCTCAATAGAACAGGAATAATTGTGCAATTCTTGAAAAGTCAACGGAATATGTATTTGTATATAAAGTGCGTTTAATCAAATAAACGATACACTTGCCCCTGTCAGACCTGTGTCGCGTCATCACAAGTAACCTATAATAATGTTTATGTTCTACGATGTCGAAATGTAAATATTATAGCCTATGCCAGAAAACTGTATCATAAAGTGGGTCATTAAAGTACTACTTTTCATTATGATGCAGCTTCCTCGACCAATCAGAGCTCAATATTTTCATTCACTGACCAATTAGGTAAGGATAGCTTCGCACATGCCCCCAAAATCCAACTCGTCGGACATGAATTACATGATTTGAAAGTTGACAATGTAGCCTATATTGGATCAACCATTATAGTTACAATGCCAAAAACAAATACAAAATGAGCACGAACCTTTGCGGTAACAGGAAAATAATATAGCTTGCCACAATGGGTGAGTGGTTAACGTGTCGGTCTACTAACCCCAAGCTTGCAGGTTCGCTCGTGGCCGTGGTAAGTGAATTTTGAAAGGCGGCAAAAATTACGACACTCATGTCATACGATGTTGGCATGTCAAAGAACCCATTTGAATTCAGTAGGCCGTGTTCATAATGGCAAAATTAATCTCGGGAGTTTCCACCAACACAAAGTTCCTCATTTCTCTACTAGAAAGCGCTATAGTGTTCAAGGAACTTAGATATCTAACCTCCTTGACTTTCATAGTGCTTCAAGGAACAACGAAATTCGTCGTGCAAGCTATAAATAATAATAATAATAATAATAATAATAATAATAATATAATAAATTTATTTATTTATTTATTTATTTATTTATTTATCGTATGTCTTTTAGTGCCGGAAGTGCCCGAGGACATGTTCGGCTCGCCTGAGTCTGTAGCTGTTTCCAGTGGACACCCTTAGGGTGAGCTACAAGTTTCGTTCAATTTCAAGTAGTTCTAACTTTCGCTACCAGATATCAATGATACCTAGTGGTGAATGTTGGTGAATGTTGGAACTTTGATAGAGCGTTCCGACGAAATTTAACCTAATAATTTAGCTGCACACAAGTTTAGTCTGTGGGAGGATCTTTTACATGCCATAAATCTATGACATGGTACCGCCGCGCCGGCTTTACTTCCCCTCGGAAGGAAGGCATACTGAAGGATTTTTAACGCTCTTAAAAAATCCGACAACTTCGGCTGGGTTTGTACCCGCTATCTTGGGCACAGCAGTTCAACTACGCGACCGAAGCAATATAATAAATAAATAAATAAATATTACTCTTTTGGGTAGATTCGTGTTAACCGACTGAAAAGCACCAAAAAAAACTTTTGTTTTCTAAGGCAACACTGTAAAATGGCTTCAAACCCCATAAAGTCCATAATTTTTAAAAGTTAACCACAAGACAGTGTTTATTAAAATACCTTCAGCACATTTCAACTTATATCTTATTATTTGGTCATTTACTGTCAGGAAAGCGGGGATAAATCTCTTATTGTTTACAAGTACCCTATATTCTAAATGAAAACGTTAATTAAACGGGGTAGAATATGAAAATCACCTCTGGCATCCATAGTTTTATTGAATTTGAATAATTTACGATCTGTATTTAAGGAGAGCAAATATTGCTTAAAATTGTGAGGTTCTCGGTGATATTTTAATTACGGTATGTATAATATTTACACTCTTGTTGCAATCAGATTTTCTACTAACAATTCGGTATTAATTTTCAGTTTTGCGCAGTTTTTGTCAACTTTTGCTTTTGCATTATGCAACGAGCCTATAATGGCAATAATTAAGACACGAGTATGTTTATAAAACAAGCGTTACGAGTGTCTTAATTACCATTATACGAACATAAATATCTATATCTATACGAATATGATAAAGCTGAAGTGTTTGTTTGTGTTTATGTGTTTAAACGCGCTATTCTCTGGAACTACCAGTCGGATTCTTTTTGTATATGATAGCCTGATTCAAGAGGTATAGTTTAGGCTATGTAGCATTAGGCTACACCTCTCAGGTAACCTTAAAGATTGATTTTTGTTCAGTAAGTCAGAAGAACAGGCGCTCCAGAACGGCTTCAATAATACCGAAGACGTATATTGTTGTCATGTAATGCGGGCTGCATCACGTCGCCCCTACTAATGTTCTGGTGCAGAATTGCGAGCTGCTTATAAATTGCAGTCACGTGGAGTAATTAGTGCAAAAAGATTTCTTAGGCCCCTTAAAACAGTTATCATCATGACAATAGTATGCCTCTGTATAAGGGCGATGGTGTTGGTGCAGTAAACTGAGGTTATCAGCTGCAATAAGCGATGGTGCTTTCCAATTTACTTTCATTTATTCCGATCCTTATCCTTGAGCGCTCCAGTTCCGTAAAACAAATAAATCCACCGGGCGAAGCCGGGCACTACTCCTAGTTCATAAATATCTGTCGAGATTTCACCAGTTTTATGTACTGAACAGAGCGCATGGGACGCAGAGAATACCTTGTAATTGACCATGGTCTCCTCTAATACCTCACCATGACACCCGCCCCGCAGTGAACTTTAAAATAGGGGGCCATGGAAGTGAGTGCAGGTGCGATGCTATCCTCACCTAATTGGTCACACAACTGTTTCTTGAGCTCTGATTGGTGGGAGAAACTATATCATAATGAAAACTTGTACTTTAATGAGCCTCATTATAGTACAGCTTTCTGACATATAATATTAAATTTTTGCCAGGGTCGAACATAAAATAGTTATAATTATCGTCGAACATAAACAGTCGTATGTAACTCGCGTATAATGGTAATTAAGACACGAGTATGTTTATAAAACGTGTCATAATTATTGCCATTATATGCTCGTTGCATAATGTACTATTAAGAACGTATTTTACCTATTAAAACCCTAAAAAGAACTAGTATATGTTTTTGGAAAACCTATAATTACAATTTTAAAACCCTAAAAATACGGACCCTAATTACAACTCTCACACAACTATGTAGTGAGTCGGGTGCTGCAGGCAGGACGTTTATGCATGTAATTTAACTCTGCAAATGTGCGTGTGTGTCTTTTCTCTGGTCATTGGCTGCAATAAACGTTTATCAATTCATGCCAGTAGGCGGGAAACTTGCAGACTGTGTCATACTGCCGGCGTGGACTCATTTGAATCCCCGTTGCACCACCGATAGTGAATCACAGCTCCCGAGGTGAACAGAGAGTTGTGTCTGATCTCACGTACATAGCCTTATTGGTTTACTACAACTCATAACACTGATAAAATATGACGTAATGCGACATAATGCCATGAGGCAATAGTAATTGATTTTATCACGTAACCA
Organism: Meconema thalassinum; assembly: GCA_946902985.2. Lineage (NCBI taxonomy): Eukaryota > Metazoa > Arthropoda > Insecta > Orthoptera > Tettigoniidae > Meconema > Meconema thalassinum. Next base: position 309,515,831 of record OX336393.1, on the reverse strand, counting down.
CAAAAATATTGTTGGTTTTGCACGAGTGAACACATTTGAATACGATATAGGCACTTGTTAATGAGGTCGTAGGCAACCCACATAACGCGCTGGATATAACGAATACCGAGTCCCACCACCGTACCGGTCATCCTCATCCTCAAGAATTAGCCATTTCACATTATATGAAGTTGTTGTTGTTGATTATTTTAGGGGACTTGTGACTTCATGGTCATGTAGCCTCGTGTATTTGGGCGTGTGGAATTTGTCTGATAATCTATGTCCAATCCTTGGTCTATGCAGATGACATTCTGATTTTGGCTGGGAAGGAGGAGGATTTCCAACAAGCTCTTACTGAATGGGTTTATGCCTTCCAGGACCGTGGGATGGCAGTGAACGCGAGCAAAACCAAGGTAATGAAAGTCACCAAAGCAGGAAAAGTACAGCGTCAGATCAAGTGGAACAACGTGGATATTGAGCAAGTAGAACAAATTGAATACCTGGGCACCATCATCAGAGAGGATGGAAAATTAGAGGCAGAAATAAACAACAGAATTAGAAAAGCTAATCAAGTTTACTATTGTATAAACAACACAATCTTAGGGAAGAAAGAAATGACCAGAAACACAAAAATGCGGGTATATCATGCTGTGTACCTGCCAACCCCCCTGTGTGGTGCAGACAGTTGGACAGTGCATAAAAACTGGAGAGTCGTTTGGTCGCCGCTGAGATGAGATACTTGCGGAAAATTGCCGGGAAAACTCGAAGAGACCATATGAGAAATACCACAGTGGGAGATGAGCTTCAGCAGGAGCCAATAATGGATGTCATTGACAGGAAGGGATTGGTCTGGGTTGGTCACCAAGAAAGAATGGAAGATGAAAGCGAACCAGGCGTGGCGAGCCAGATCTACAGGAAGAAGGACAAGAGGAAAGCCACGGATTGAATGGACGAGTACATCTTGGGACTGATCAGGAAGCGAGGGAAGACCTTGGGTGATGTTCAGAGAATGGCGCATGACAGAAGAAATTTTAATAAATGGCTGAAATGTCCAGACACCTAACGGTACAAAGGGAAAGAAGAAGAAGAAAAGAAGAAGAATCTATGTCACTGTGATGTCTGTACTACACGTAGTGTGTGTATTTGCATCGATATAGGATTTGGGTAGGAAGGTAGGACTTACGTTGGGAACCATACTGGCATTTGCCTGGAGTAGAAGTGGGAAACTAGGGAAAACCATTTCCAAGATGGAGGAGGTAGTAATCGAACCCCTCTCTTCTCAGTTTTGCCTCACGAGGCTGAGTGTATCCCGTTCCAGCCCTCAGATCAGAATTAAATTTCTTGGCAGAGCCGGGCATTAAACCCGTGCCTCTGCGATGACAGCCACTACGCAATGAGGCAGACAACGTCATTATATGATAGCCCCTATGGAGGCTGCAAGTCAATTAATGATTATTAGCCTATTTTCATTTATAAAAAATCACCTTTTGTCCGTGTGTGTGTCCCCCTAATAACTTCTAAACGGCTGGACCGATGTCAATGAAACTCGGTGAGGTCATAGCACCATTTCGGCCCTTCAAATTTTATTACGTCTCACCAATCCAACATGGCGGTTGTGCGAAATATTTCACCGGCATTCAATATCTCCGAAACCATTACCGATATCAAGCTGAAGGTTTGTACGGTGATAAAGGGCACTACTGAAAGTTCACCTATGAGACTTTCAAACACTTGTTAACTACAAAACCAACATCGCGGCCAAGCGAATTTGGAACTTTTAAATATACCTTTCTCGCGATTTAACCATCCAAAAGCTATGAAACTTGGAACAGCTAATGTTTATACACATTGCAATGCACTAGCATCTAATTTAGTTCAATTGTTTCCATAACCTCAAAATGATGGGTGTGGGATATATTTCACTGTCATTCTATATCTCCGAAACTATTACTGATATCATCCTGAAACTTCGTACAGTGATAAAGAGCACTAGTAAACGTTAGTCTATGTAACTTTCAAAAATCTGTAAAGCACAAAACGAACATGGCGTCCAAGCGAAGTTGAAACATCTTAATAGAACCTTCTCACGATTTAACCATCTGATCTCACTGAAATATATTACAGTAAATGTTTATTCCCATTGTAATGCACTCTCATCTAATTAAGTTCAATTGTTTACATAACCTCGCGATGGCGGCCGTGCGGAATTTTAAAATTTAGTTTCTATTTCTTTTGTCGTAATCATGCGATCGAAGTCAAAGTTTGAATATTGAACCTACGCAATAATCGGCATCTAATAGTACATAACTCTATGGCCTATACATATAATAATCCAACATGGCTGCGATCCGAAATATTTAGACGGTTCTCCATATCTACGAATCTATTACAGCAAACAAACTGATTTTTTATATTTTCATAGAGGCTATGAACATAAGTTCACCTATGGGACTTTAAATAAACTGGTGAGCACAAATCCAACATGGCGGCGGCGCGAAATATAAATATTTAAATGGACGTTTCTCGAGATTTAACCATCCGAGTGCATTGGAACTTGGTACGGTTAATGATTATACAAGTTTTAATCCACTGGCATCTAATTTATTAATTGTTTTCATAACACAAGATGGCAGCAGTGCGAAATTTTAAAATCTCGTTTTTATTTCTTGGGTCCGAATCATGCGATTGAAGTTTGAATACTACACTTATACAATAATGTTCAAGTAATGTACCCAATCGTCATCATGAGGAACATGTGTTCGTATCCCAGCTAACTCACGGTCTTTCGAGGTATGGGACATTCATGCCCACCATACGATCACATGCTCAGGATTTGAGTCTGTCAGGTGACTACTCTACTTGAAAGAAACAACATATTCCTAAATATAACATTTAATGATAGAAAATCATGGATATACAACATAAAACACAACAAAAGATACTTTACATTTACTTCCCACAACAAAATCAAAGTTATCTGTGAGTTTCTCCTTAAAATTAGTGCTTCACCGCACTCAAGTCTATTCCAAACATCCTATTATTGATACTCTCTGACATTTGCGAGTGTCCATAGTTCTTCACGTGGCACCATTTAACACAAACTGGAATATCACAACACAATAAACACAACTTATCTTTAAATGACATTAAATCTGCAATTATTAAACATTTATCCGTTTTACACGGGGCATTTACTTTCAGTAACATTAATTCATTATCTTATGCCTTAATTAACATGTGTTGTGTCGTGCAACTCGTATTCCTTTTTCCCATCAATTTGAAACGCTGAAGTAGTACACTTTCCCTTCCAAAATACACATGGATAGAGATGTTTTATAGCTTCACCATACAACGATTTTCTGGGTCTGGTCAAAACGTTATCGTTACAAACGTGTCATGTCATTGAAATTACTCTACCCGTATGAATAAATTAGTGTAAACTGGGCAAATACATTTTACAAAGATGCCTATATTTATTTGGTGCAGTATTCCTCCTCAGAGAATAACTGGGCCAAATATTATCCGATCACAGCGATCCAACATGGTATGTGTGTGGAAATAATGCATTTAATTCAATTGACATCATCACATCAAGCATATCTTAATTACTTTTCGAAATATCGAGATTCTTCAGTGTCCCACTACGCTTTTAAAATAAAAGGATCAGGTCAACAGACCCCCTTTCCAAGCGGACAATACATTAGTTTCGGCTGCATGAGAAAGATGGCCGCCGGTCTAGTGGCCTTCCTGCCACCCCATATGGCTCCTCGCAAGGTCAAGTTTATTTACTGGTGCAGCATACTGGAGGTACGCTGAGTGTGTGTCCCTAGTAATTGAGTCATTCTAATTATTTAACACCTACATATAGAGTATAATGGGCTCAACTCGGCTCCTAATTAATATTCATGGCAGGGGATGGATCATGTAATAGCTTTGCCGTTCTGTGGCGACATTAGTGGCTTCTGGCGCGCATCTCAAGTGAGTATCAAAGTTCTCTCACTGGTGCAGCTGCCTATACTTAAGGAAATCGGCGTTTCCTATACGACGAACCATTAGTCTTACCTCTAAGGGCAGATCAATTAATACATGGGCTCACACAGGGTCTCTAATAGTTATCCCTAGTGGCAACAATTCTGCAAACGGTGGATACAGACAGGCTCTGTCCCACTTCGTTGCGAATAATACAAGTATGCTCCAAGGCGATACTATCTCGTGGATATCGAAGATTAGCCGACTAGATTCGCCTAACGCGCAAGCTATGTTTGGATGATCCCCGCAACTTATTGACGTAAATCTCTTGATTCTACGTTACTTGCTCGCTGTACGCGGCTCAAACAATACTTCTTATAGATGACTCAATTATTAAAGCACTCACGTCCTCTCTGCAATTACTCTTAAGCCAAAGCTTTATGTAGCTCCCAAAACAAGTATAAATTTACTGGCTTACATTAACTACCTTAATGGTTCTCAAATCCAACCCTGTAGAATTTATCATAATAAACATTCATCCAACAATTCAATGACACTGAAAAAGTCTCATTATCTCGATATTTTACGTTTCTTCTTACTGCTTACAATAATACAGTACTCTTATGTTAGACATGACACACTTTGCACGTTCTCTAGGCCTGGCATGCCTATTATTTATTCATTACTGTTACCGACCCCAGATTATTATTATTATTATTATTATTATTATTATTATTATTATTATTATTAACGTTACCGTTACTTTCATCATTGTCTTACGCCGAAATGGCCGTAAACAAATCATCCTCCAAGCCATATTTTTACCAAAATACGAGGGATGTAAGCTCGTACATAAATGAATGTTAATTCTTAGTCTAAGAGTGATGCTTCGTTGTATGGTGAGCTATTTAATCATATCAACATATTAAATTTGTACTCACTTTTCATTTTTGCTGGGTTAGTCCAGCACGCCAGCCACGAGCCTACCATGACGCTTAGCTTAAGCCATCATGATATTTATCACACGACACATGGTATACACTTCATACATGATAATCATATTTTCATCACTGGCTTTTCTCACTTTGACACAATACATATTATTTTACCACATACATAAACACTTTTAAAAATCACTGTAATATAATTTTATATACAATTCCCGCACTATTTCACACATGGTTCCTTGATTGGACTCCAACTATCGCCTGACCTCAGAGATGCGATGCAGCTAACTCCTGACAACCGCTAGTCTCCATGAAAGTCTGTCTTGCGTGTGAGTGCGTTCGATTCCCGTCACCTACAGTTTATATCACCTCTACTGCAATTCTGTTCAATCCTCTGTCACGACTATTTGTGACGCCTTCCAGGCTCCCGTAACTGTAGTGATCCTGACAATAATGTGTCATTTTTAACTATGACAACACCTCCTGGTATGTTCACTGTCTATAAATATCCTAAAATATCCCTACGCTGTACTGAATTTATACTCGCGTATGTTATTGGTTAAACATCTGCTGTCTGGCTGCGTGGCTCAGGGGTAACGTTCTCGCTTGCTGAGCTCAAGGTTGCAGGTTTGAAACCTGGCGCAGTCAGCTGGCATTTGAGGGTGCGCAAATGCGAGGGTGCCGTGTCAGTACATTTACTGGCACGTTAAAGATCCCCTTCGGGGCAAACTTCCGGCACTCCGGCGTCTCTAAAAAGCCAGTGTAGTTAAAAAAGGGACGTAAAACCAATAACATTAAAAAAAAAAGAATTATTAAAAAACATCTGCTGTAGACTAAATCTTACACGATGCATAATTGCTGTTGTGAAGCTGCATGATGCGCTTCCATTGTTCTCCAAATACATTTGAACGTCGATACTTTATAAACTCGCGCACTTTCTTGCGTGATCTGGCAGCGTGTTAGTTCACGTGTTGAGTCAAGACGAACTGAAGACGAACTGAAGACGGACTAACTTCCCTGCGAAGCTTCTCCTATATAAAGCTTTCTTGTGAAACATAGTCCACTGGACACTCAGGACCGACTCCCTTCTTGAAATAATACATTTCCAAACAAAGTGAAGTATAACTCTCGTTTGTCTAGGTGTGGAGGTCCCAAAATCACTCGCGTGCAAGCGATCGCTTCGGCCAATTAATTACAATTAATTGCCTTCTACCATGGCGTCATGACGCTATCCTGGTAATTCCCCCTCTGCTGGTCTCCAAAACCTTCCTCCCGAGCGGAAGCAGTCTGTTCAGAGGCTCGTTTATAGATGTAGGCTTTAATTTAGGCGTGAGAACACTCCTAAATTATCTTTCCTAGAATATATTCACCTGGGTTTAAGTTTTATTTCATTTCAATGCTCCAATTGGCTGTAATCAATTAATTTCTGTGGGCGACTGCCCCCTCTCTACTCTTATGCCTTGTGAAACGGTGCATCCCAGAGTCATTAATCTTGAGCTGTTCCTGCGGTCCAGACGAAAATTAGTTCCTTGGCGTCACCTAAAAACGCCCCTTCGCTAACTGCGATTGGTCAACTGTCAAGCTGGTTTGCTTTCTAGCGTTCAGGCTTCTAAAACGTACATGGGCTTTGTATTTTCTTGCAAAGATCCATCTTAAAAGCTATGATATTCCAGTTCTAGCCGTGAAATCCTGCTATTATGATTATATGCATATATAACTCATTGCTCTTCGGGTTCCCTGTAGCTGTTCTCCCTCAGAGATCAATGATTCGATCCTGGGCAGAATCATGGGCCTGGTCTTCTTTGATAAGACCCGAGTTCGATGCCAGTCTGCCGTGTCTAATTGGGCACAGTAATAGTACATTACTCTAAGACCTATATTTATAAAAATACAACATGGCGACCATCCGAAATATTTAGACGGTTCTCAATATCTACGAATCTATTACAGCAATCAAACTGAAATTTTGTATGCTAATTGAGGCACAAATACATCTTGGAAAATGCCTGATAAAATGTCAAAATCTATGCATCATACTTTATGCAACTGTAGATTGAACCCTGTTGTTAGTCAAATATAGACCATCTGCACAATAGTATCAATTGATAATCACCAGGTACTGTATTAATACATTTAATAATTGTTTTCATCCATTACCAATCACAACGTATTGATTTCAGTAATATTCTTATTTTAATTACAGTTTACTTTCACCTTATCAAGTTAGCAATCAGCATAATATTTGTGTTAAGGATAGTTAAACTTGAGTATGTGAACTGTATTAATATGATTGTTTGTGTTTTTGTTTTTGTTTTATTTAACATGTGATTGTGATAATGCTATTTAAAATTGGCCAGTCCCCAGTAATTGGAATTTTATTCTGTTGGAGGCAATAAATAAATAAATAAATACATAAATAAATAAGTAGGATATATGAAAATAGGCTTTAGTTCATCACGGAACCATCCTGAAATTTTCTTAAATAAGTTAAAAAGAAAATATACGAGGGAAGTTTCGAAAATAAGTTTCATAATTTATTCCCAGGGACCCTTTATTGCCAAACTGACATACAGTACACCATAACATCATGAAGTAGACACCTTGCACTATTTTTCGATATAGTCACCATCGACATTGAGACACTTGTCGTAGCGTGCTATCAGTATGAGGAAACCACTCTGGTTATGCGCCTGTCCACTAACACCATGTCCTGTACTCGAGCAATATTGTTTACATTCGTAGATGTGGAGGGACGCTCACTTCGATTTTCATCTCCACACTCTGCTGGCTTTCACTGAACCTGGAACACCAGCGACCGACCATTTAACGACACAGGACCGCTTCACCATACACGGTTTGTAGGCGTTCATGGACGACTGACACACTAGTCCCACGAAGCCATTCATACCGGGTTACAGCACGCATTTCCATTAGCGACCACGTTCTCAGCAGACGTCTGTCTGGCATCGTGAGCTGTACTTGAATGATATCGGGCACACCGGTCAGCTGCTCTTCTCTCTTGGTCGGCGCTCTGCGCATGCGTCATTCCCCCTCCACTGACCCTCCTTCCGTCGTTAAACCAGCCAAGGGTGTGGATTCTTATGGCGATTGTTGGTGTGCCATCTGCTCGTGCAATAAAATAACGAAACTTACTGTACTTTCGGAACTTCCCTCGTAGTTACATAATAGCACATTATGTAACGAGCCTATAATGGCAATAATTAAGACAAAATCTATCGCTTCGCTCGTTTTATAATGTCCATACGAGTGTCTTATGGACGAAGTTCGACGATAATTATAACTTCATTATATGTTCTAACATGAATATTCATAAATATCTGTCGATATTCTGTCGGTTGACTTCGTCTTCTTGGGAACTGTATGGGCTCAGCATTTCATCTCTACCCAATAACGGGTCCCAAAGCTGTGAAACATTGTTTATCCTGAAGTAGCACCAACAGATAGCGCACAGGTACTATGTATGATCATTTTGTTATTTTGGTCAAATAGGCTGTTACAAACGCTTTAAAATTAAAATGTATCGTATTATCAACTAGTTATTCTTCAAATTCTATGCGTATAGAATGTCAACGTAAAGCAAATCAATTTAGTCCCAAATTGAACAGTCCCATTTACTGAACAGGGAGCTGGATTATAATTTCCGTGGAACTAATGTAATATGCCTGCTTCCTCCTTGACGTTATGGGGTGATTATGTCAACAACTGCATTGACTAAAATTGTCGGCGAAATCTTGCGAATGTGTAGAAATTGGGGTGGCGGATATTAAGGTACAGTGCTATATCTTTTGTAATATTGCCCAGTTTGTTTATGCATTGAAACTAAATGGTTGATCCAATATAGGCTACATTGCCAACTTTAAAATCATATAATTCATGTCCGACATGTTGGATTTTCAGTACATGTCAGACGCTATCCTTACCTAATTGGTCAGTGAATGAAAATATTGAGCTCTGATTGGTTGGAAGAACAGTGTTATAATGAAAAGTAGTACTTTAATGACACCCATTATGATGCAGTTTTCTGACATATAATATTTACATATCGACATCGTCGAACATAATAATACATTATGCAACGAGCCTATAATGACAATAATTAAGACACGAGTATGTTTATAAAACGAGTGTAGTGAGTTTTATAATTTCCATACGAGTGTCTTAATTACTATTATAAGCGAGTTGCATACGACTGTTTATGTTCGACGATAATTAACTTATAACTTTATTATATGTTTTAGCATAAATATTCATAACTATCTGTGGATTCAGTAACTTCAGTTAGTGAACAGAGCGCGCTGGGTGGTTTGCTGACTGAACAGAGCGCATGCGTGGGTCAAAGCATTTCGAAAGGAGAGACCATTTACTTTGCTTGGCAATGTTATTGTTTGCAGCCTGCATGATGTCTAGTGCTGATCAGAACTAGCATTCACTAATATTGTCACCAAAGTCGTTTGAAAGCAATGCGCTGTGTGGAAAATGGAGTTGCGGATATGAAGGTACAGTGCTATTTTTGTCTCATATTCGCCAGTTTATTTACGCGAACATTTACGCACTTTCCATGTCGGTAATTTATGTAGAAGGATGCTGTGTTGATAACTTCTGGATGTAGATTCATAAATTTCTTGCATATGTCATAGTATTTTCTTGTTACCGTAAAGGTTCTTGCTGATTTTGTCTTTGGGTTTGGGATTGTAACTACAATGGTTGATCCGATATCCAATTTGAACTTTCAAATCATGTCCGACATTTTGGATTTTGAGTGCATGCGCGAAGCTATCCTTATCTAATTGGTCATTGAATGAGCTCTGAATGGCTGGAGAAACTGTCTCATAATGAAGAATAGTACTATAATGACCCTCATTATGATACAGTTTTCTGACATATAATATTTACATTTCGACATCGTCGAACATAAAAGACTTTATGGTCGACCCTCACTATTATGTGTCAGAAAACTGTATCATAATGATGGTCATTATAACACTGTTTTTCATTACGATACAGTTTCTCCAGCCAATCAGAGCTCGTTCATTGACCAATTAGGTAACGATACTTTCGCGCATGCGCTCAAAATCCAACATGTCGGACATAAACACAACATCGAACTATAATAAATTACCGACATGTAACATATGTTCGCGTAAATAAACTGGCGAATATGAGACAAGAAATAGCACTGTACCTTAATATCACCAGCCCTAATTTCTACACAGCGCATTGCCTTCAAACGACTCCGGTGACAATATTACTGAGGGAAGGCAGATGTAAACATATGGCCTGCATAATATGGCATTGCAAGCACACAGAGCGCATGCGTCGGTCGTTCAAAGATCTTGAAAGACAGATATATCATACCCAGCGCTCGCTCTACGATCACAAAATTCAAGTGGCTGACTCTCAACAGATATTTATGAATATTTATGTTAAAACATATAATAAAGTTATAATTATCGTCGAACGTAAACAGTCGTATGCAACTCGCCTATAATGGTGTTTGCCAGGTTGGTGCAGAAAACCTGATGCCTGACCACGTAATGCAGCGCTGACATTTCTGTATCGGTACCATGATGGCATCGTCACGGGCAATGCGACGTGGGTTGCTCACATTCCGGTCCTCTGGTCAGCAATTCTACACTGACATTGATCTGCTTCAGGCTAAGTGGCGCTAACTTAGGTTTCGGTTGAAAAATTCAATTTTCACTTTTCTGATATTTTTTTTAGCGTATGGCTTTTAGTGCCGGGAGTGTCCGAGGACATGTTCGGCTCGCCAGTTTTGTAGCTGCTTCGAGACGGACACCCAATGGGTGAGCTACAAGTACCGTTGGGGAGGAATGTTGGATGGGAGGGTCGAGGAGTTGGAAGGTAGCGGCTGTGGCCTATAGTTAGGGACCAACCCCGGCATTTGCCTGGAAGGAAGATGGGAAACCACAGAAGACCATCTTCAAGGTTGCCGGCGGGGAGGATTCGAACCTCCTCGCCTCCCGGATGAGAGCGACTGCCAACAGTCATGCCGTAACGACCTCGGCTAACTCACCCGGTACTTTTCTGATGTTTTCTCTTTTCTCAAGACCATTGTTTGGAGTATATTGACCTATGGTTGTGAAACATGGACACTTGGGAAAAGAGAAGAATCAAAACTTGAGGCAGCTGAAATGTGGTTTTGGGGACGAATGACCCGAACAAGCTCGATGGAAAGAAAGACAAATGAGCTTGTTCTGAACCAAATTCAGGAGAATCGATGCCTGTTGAACACCATCGAGAAAAGGAAAACAAAATTCATGGGACACATACTCAGACATGACACTCCCCTCCAGGTCATTTTTGAAGGAAAAACTTTTGGGGAAGAAACCAAGGGGACGACCAAGACAATCGTATCTCAAGAACATTGTCAAGAACATGGAATGTGACTCGTATGTCAATATGAAGGGGACTGCTGAAGACCGTAAGAAATGGCTGCAACGACAAGGCTTTTAGCCTTTAGAAGCTGATGATGATGATGTTTTAGGTCCTCAGCATATTGAAATATCATAGGAAGTTAGTTTGGGGCATAAATGTGAATCTGTTTCCGAGAGAAGAGTTTTTGAAGTTTGTCAACATTGCCAAATATCTACCAAGTCTTTATTCATTTACCTTTGCAGACATTTCTTGGACAGCCATTTCTTATTTTGCTTGCAACGGTGGGTGAGTGGTTATCGTGTCAGTCTACTAACCCCAAACTTGAAGGTTCGCTCCTGGCCGTAGTAAGTGATTTTTGAAAGGCGGCAAAAATCACGACACGCATGTCATACGATGTTGGCATGTTAAAGAACCCATTTCAATTCAGTAGGCTGTGTTCATAATGGGAAAATTAATCTCGGGATTTTCCGCCAACACAAAGTTCCTCATTTCTCTACTAGAAAGCGTTATAGTGTCAAGGAGCTTAGATATCTAACCTCCTTGACTTTCATAGTGCTTCAAGGAACAACAAAATTCGACATAAAAGCTGCCCTCTGGGTGTCAAATAACAAACCATGCACCCGGCACCCGAGGCCATACGATATTATTATTATTATTATTATTATTATTATTATTATTATTATTATTATTATTATTAAACTTGTATTTTTATGCAAATAATGTACATAATCTCAGTCATTACTGCACTGATCTACTTGCAATGTTCACAGTATCTTTATATGCACAAGTACATTACTATGAACTAGAGTAATAGCTGCAGTATTTATTTAATTTGAGAAAATAAGCATTGCTTCAAAGCTTTTTAAACTTATCAAAGATATATCTATACTAATATAATAAAGCTGAAGAGTTTGTGTGTTTATTTGTGTGTTTATGCTTTTAAACGCGCTAATCTCAGGAACTACCAGTCGGATTCGAAAAATGCTTTTTGTATATGATAGCCTGATCCAAGAGGAATAGTTTAGGCCATGTAGCATTAGGCTACACCTCTCAGGTAACCTTAAAGATTGATTTTTGTTCAGTAATTCGGAAGAACAAGCGCTCCAGAATGGCTTCAATAATACCGAAGTCTTATACTGTTACCATGTAATGCGGGCCGCATCACGTCGCCCCTACTAGTGTTCTGGTGCAGAATGGCGAGCTGCTTATAAATTGCAGTTAGGGGGGCTAATTAGTGCAAAAAGATTTCTTAGGCCCCTTAAAACAGTTATCATCATGACAATAGTAAGCCTCTGTATAAGGGCGATGGTGTTGGTGCAGTATACTGAGGTTATCAGCTGCAATAAGCGTTGGTGCTTTCAAATTTACTTTCATTTATTCCGATCCCTATCCTTGAGCGCTCCAGTTCTGTAAAACAAATAAATCCACCGGGCGAAGCCGGGCACTACTGCTAGTTTACAAATAAAACGTTTGGATTGCAAGCCGTAAAATCGTCTTCAGTAGTATTAAGTTTCAACCCTTTAACTTCAACAGCTAGGTCATAAATGTACTTCTTTCTTAGTAATTTGTTTTCAAAAAATCATTAATTGTAATGTTGGAATCAGTGAATGATATTGCCTTTTCAGTAACGTAACTATTTTATCTTATGAAGGTAAATGTTGATACATTTTAATTACAGTGATTCAGTAGTTTGTGTGGTGGGAACAATTTAAGAAACTGAACTGTTTTGTTCAAATATTCCGTTAGCGCCACCTTAATTTCTTGCATGGCCCAGTAATTGAGGATTGCATTATGTATTATTGATAATTCGATACAGCCATCTATGGACTACAAATACGCGGCAATTATTCGGGTCTTCGTCTTCTAAATGTTTCTTCCTTGCCGTTTAGCTTCCTGCCAGAGATTTTCAATCTTTGACTCCTTCTCAATCTTTCTTCCACTGAAAGTGTGAGTCTTCTTTTGGGGGGATCCTTCACACTTGCAACTTTAGTTCTGAATCTTATCCTGTCTCACACTTCAACCAGTCCAATATTTGCCCTTTTTAAGTCTTGATATACCTTATGAAGCCATGGAGGTTGTATCTTCCACTTCTCATGAAGTTTAAGCATTTTATTAGCAAACCTCTCAGTTCCCGATCGTTTAATATGCCCATAGAACATCAGTCTTCCTTTTCTCATTCTGACAGAAATCCTTTCACACTTATCGTAGAGCTCTTGATTTGACCGCATTTGAAATTTATATCCACACTTGGATGATTATACTTATATTAATAATTTGAAAAGTAATTTCTCAATTTTCTTAATCAGTGCCCATCGATGGCGCGCGAGTCGTTTAAACAATGAACGTTGGTCAGCTGTTGTGCAAGCTCGCGAGGTTTCCGAATTAGTAATTCCATTTTACAATAGGTGGCTCATAAGTTTCTACAAAAATGTGTGTATTTTCAAAGTAATGGTTCGATTGTGGAATAAATAATTCGGACCATTGTTGGAAATCAAATAATTACTTAACACCCTCAATACTGAGATTTAACCAAACGTGTCGTGTAAAATTTACTCACAAAGCAAATCGCGCCAGCATTTGTGAATAAGCTGGGTAAAATTTGCAGGTGATGTGGTGAACTTTCAGATGTGAAGGTTCTCGTGGTCTGACCCACATCTGTAGAGGTACTTATATGGTGCATAGCACTCACCTTCATTAGAGATCAGAACCACGCCCAGTTCAATACCTTGAGTGAAGACTCTTTGGCAGCGATGTACACTCATGAAAATGGGAATTGCAACACCGTGAAGGAGTGGTGCAGGACGACAGGTCCCTCTGACCTTAATTATGGACACAATCAATACAGGATGTGTGCACCTCGAACTGCAATAGAGTGCTGAATGTATGGAGTCAGTAAAATCCTGGATCACTTCCCGAGGAATTGTGGTCCAGGTCAGTTGTATCAGAGCTGTGAGTGGCTGAGACAAGTTGGCCAGTTGTCGACCCATCATGTCCTACACATGCTCAATAAGATTGAGGTCCGGGGATCTAGTGAGCCACTGTAAGTTGTGATGCCGTGGAAAGCCTCGCTGGAGATGCGTTCTGTGTGAAGGTGGGCAGTATCCTGCTGGAACAACGCATTTGCAATATTCGCCATCATAGGAATAACCATTGGATTGAGTTCCCTGTCAACATACTGGTGAGCAGTCATATCACTCCCCATCAATCACTAATTAGGATTCCACATTAAAACCAATAGCTCCCCAGATCATAATGTCCGGTGTTAGCCCTGCGTGCTTCTGGACAATAAATGCTGGAGCAGGGTACACAGTCTCATGAGGCAAAACCGATCATTGGTGGGTTCGAATTCCATCTCAGCCATCTTAGAAGTGCTTGTCCGTGTTTTTCCACTTCTACTCCAGGAAAATGCCGAGATTATCCCTAACTTAACGGTTGCCTCCTTCCCTATCCTAGCCTGAATTACAAACGCAGACACTACTTTCGACACAGGTTATCACACAAATGCTCGTTCAACCCCTCAGACCAGAATTACATTTTTAGGCGGATCTGGAAATCGAACCCAGACTTCCGCGGTAACAACCAAGAATGTCAACCACTACGCCACGAGGTGGACTTTCATTATTGAGTTCTGTATTGTCTGTAGGTGTCCTTGATCCAGCACTAAACGTGCTAGTGTATTATCTCATCGGCCGTACGTACAGTAGGTTACAAAGGTGACATTGACTCGACATGTGTGGAGAAAGTAAATGCAACCACGGACTGGCCGTGTTTCTGGTTGAGCTGAACTACTACATGTGTTACACATCCCGGAATTGAGACAACACCCACAGATTGCCCGATTGGCTGTGTTAGCCATTAAAGTGGTGACAGTGACTAATACATGGTGTTTCAGGAGGAATAGTAAATACTTTAGTAGGTGATAGTATAGATGAATTCCAATAAAAAACAAGAAGTTCCGTGACGAACTAATGAGCCTACTTTTCTTAAAATTAAAGGTCCATGGCAATGATTAATCTATATGGATCTATCTAGAATAATGACGAAATTAAGTAGGTAATATCGAAATTTCGAATTAGTTCGAAATACTGTATACCTGACATAATGTAGCCTAATAGAGAAGTACAGTTGGCAGCCCTGGTGACTGAATATATTCTTAGTTCTATCTCTTAAGGTACAGAATACAAAATTTGGTTGAAGTCCAATGGATAGCATGGACGTTACATGCAGTTAAACATTGGATCTAACAGCGCGCGTAAAATCATGTTGGCTACAATGACATACATGTATTGGTCAGAAATAATCTGAAATAATATGGTCTATTTTTGTGTCAATTTTGAATGAAATCCATTAGTTAGTATAGAAGTTACATGCATTTTAAAATTGGACCTATCAGCAGGCTTAGAATCATGTTGGCAGCACTGACGTATATAAGTTACTCCAAATTAATCTAGAATGTCAGGTACTATACGTGTGCAAAGTTTAGAGCTGTTGGCTTGCATACTTTCTGATATATTGGTATTAAGAAAAACGAATAGAGACAGCATTTATTAACAGTTGGCAGCCCTGGTTGCTCCTAAGAATGCGCAAAGTAATATCTGTTACGGTACACATTGCACATAAGAAATTTGATTGAAATCCAATTGATAGTATAGAAGTTACATGTATTTAAACTCAGCAGGCTTAGAATCATGTTGGTAGCACTGATGTATATAAGTTACTCCAAATTATTATAGAATGTCAGGTACTATACGTGTGCATAGTTTAAAGCTATCGGCTTGCATACTTTCTGATATATGGGTATTTGGATTAAAACAATTGAGAGCATTTATTAACAGTTGGCAGCCCTGATGGCTCTTAAGAATACACTCGGTCATATCTGTTTATGTACACATAGCACATACGAAATTTGGTTGAAATCCAATTGATAGTGTAGAAGTTATATGCATTTAAAATTTGGACCTATCAGCAGGCTTATAATCATTTTGGCAACACTGCCATGTATGGCCTCCTGGAAATTAGACTGCAATATTATTATCTATACGTGTGCCAATTTTGAAATAGCCCCCATTCATACCTTCCATGATATCCAACATGGAGCTCAAATTTCAATTGCGATTTTTCAGCAGTTGGTAGCACTGACATCATTTTCAAATATGGCCGTGAGATATTCAAGTATAGATCTTTAATCCTACCAAATTTTGTTTCGATTGCTGCAGCCGTTTAGGAGTTGATAGGGGGGGACACACACACAGCCAGACAGACAGACATACATACAGACAGACAGACAGACAGAAGGACAGACAGACAGACACACATTTGCCCGATCTCATAAGTCTACTTTTTCCTCATTTTTGCAAAATGTGAATAGTAGGCTAAAAATCCGTATAACGTGTTTCCCATTTGTATTGCATAACGAGATACAGCTGTCGGTATGTAACCAGGGCAGTTGTCGTTTAGTGTGTTGGTACACCGCTTACTATGGGCGTATTTAGCGATTGTCAACCGTCGTAGGTTGTTGTGAAGTTGTGCTTTAGTTTCCATTGAATGTGTTCACCTGTCAGTGTGCTTTGTTGACCAAGTTGTCTGTACTGTATCGTTTAAACATGCCGCACGTTTTTACACATGCTGAGTATGCCGGTAAGGTATTTGTGTATGGGTTTTGTAATGGAAACGCTGCTGCTGCTTGTAGAGAATACGGAATACGATTTCCTAACCGCAGACGACCAGATTAAAGAGTGTTTACAATACACTGCGTGATTCTGGTGCAGTACCCAGCAGTCGATATAGTGATACAACATCTAAACCTAACATTCCCCGGGAGATGGATCGGGAGATATGGCACGTTTCTTGGCCACCAAGGACCTCGGGCCTTACCCCTTTGGATTTTTGCCTGTGGGGATGGTTGAAAGGCGAAGTATACAAGGAAACATTTACACAAGAGCCGAGTTGGCCGTTTGTATTATGCATAGTGCAGCCCTCATCAAAGAACGCCAAGACGCCCTCCGAAGAGCTACGCGGGGTGTTATCAAGAGAAATGCAAAATGCATTGAAATTGGTGGTAGAAGTTTTGAAAATGAACTTTGAACGTCCTAATTTGCCTGGGTTTTACATTTGTTTGGGTTAAATACTAACAGCTGTATCTCGGTACGCAATACAATTGGGTCACATGTAATATGGATTTTGTATTGCAATTCATCTACACTACCACCTCCTAAAATATTTACTATTCCTCCTGATACACCCTGTATATGAACTATGTACAGAACGGATGTTTTGGAAGATTTGCAATTACAACTGCCTCTTCCATCTAGACCATCTAGACTTCAAGACCGTAACCGGAAGAAGTCAGAAATTTGGAGTGATGCTATGGTCGAAAAGGAATAGACTGGAGCAAATTATAAATTCAGACATCTTGTAACAAGATAAGCGGGGCATGGCCTTCATCATAAAATATGTAGTAGTAAGAATTTCCACACACTGAACGAAGATTGCATTGTGAGGGGCTATGCGATCGGTATCATGTGGAGAAATGCAAGAAAAGAGACATATCCTTGACACAATTTTGTAATGTCTAATTCTGAAGCGACTTAATGTATGCATTTTATTATTTATGGCCGTTGGCTGCATTAATTTTTGGTATGCGTGTGTCGTGTGATTCGAGATGAGCACGTAAATAATGAACTTAGGGCGTTCCCTAATCGCCAGGTGCAGAAGTGTCTCGCGCGGTTACTAATGTTGATGGGTAAGGAGACTGGGAAGGCACATGAGCTCGGCTAATATGAACCAACGCCCGTGTAAATGGGCAGCGAACTAGCCCGATATGTAACAACCATGTGCCCAATTTTTTTCCCCAATCGAAGCGGATACAGTTTACATGATTTGTATAAATATGTGCTCTGTGTATTGTATTGTGAAAGTTGACAGTTAATTATGAATTTTAATTAATTAATTAATTAATTAATTAATTAAGGGGTCGCTTCCGTAGTGCAGTGGCCAGCATGGTTAGTTGCCGCCCCGGAGGTCCTGGGTTCGATTCCCGGCTCTGCCACGAAATTTGAAAAGTGGTATGAGGACTGGAACATGGTCTACTCAGCCTCGGGTGGTCCAAATGAGTAGAGGGGGTTCTATTCCCACCTCGGCCATCCTCGAAGTGGTTTTTCGCGGTTTTCCACTTCGTCTTCGGGCAAATGCCGGAATGGTACCTACTGTAAGGCCACGGCCGCCTCCTTCTCTCTTCCTTGCCTATCCATCCCAATCTTCCCCTCCCTTCCCATCCCTCACGAGGCCCCTGTTCGCTTTGCTGATGCGGCCGTCTGGGCGAAGTGCTGAACACACCTCCCCAGTTGTATCCAATCCGACCAAGTGTTCCCTGCTCTACGACACTGCCTGGAAAGGCGGTAGTGGTGAGTTCCCTCGCTGAATCCGTAGGAACCACCAACTTGGAGGATAAAATTGACTAAAAATAAAATAAAATAACTAAGGTATCTATCTAACCGCCCGCGTTGGTCGAGAGCGCTAACGTCTACCTCGTGCCTCGCTGGCATCGGAAGAGCGTGGGTTCAAATCCTACCACGGCCGTCCTGAAAATGGTTTTTGTTGTTTCCCATTTTCACCACCAGACAAATGTCGGTACGGTTCCTTTCAATTGGTCCACGGCCGACTTCCATCAAAAATGCAAACCCTGACCCTTCCTTAATTACTGTAGATCCAAGTTAGCGGTCACCTGAGCGATCCCCAGTTGTATCTTCTGACAAAGTGTGTTCAGCTCCCAGACACCGTCCTCGCGGCGGTAGAGGAATGATCTCTCGTCGTCTGTGAGTGAAGCTGAGCTAGGAGGATACGCGATTAAAACGATATAAGTAGCGCCTTGTTAATACTAGTTGTTTCACTTTAAAGAGCGCTCCATTTAAATAAATAATAGGGATAGCGATGAGAGGCTTCTGGGTTTTTCAATCACTCAACCAACTCCAATAAATATTATAAATATCGTATGGCCTCGGGTGCCGGGTGCAAGCTTTTTTTATTTGACTCCCAGAAGGCAGCTTGCATGTCGAATTTTTTGTTGTTCCTTGGAGTGCAATGAAAGTCAAGGAGGTTAGATATCTAAGCTCCTTGACACTATAGCGCTTTCTAGTAGAGAAAGGAGGAACTTTTGTGTTGGCGGAAAATCCCGAGATTAATTTTGCCATTATGAACACGGCCTACTGAATTGAAATGGGTTTTTTAACATGCCAACAACGTATGACATGCGTGTCGTGATTTTTGTTGCCTTTCAAAAATCACTTACCACGGCCAGGAGCGAACCTGCAAGCTTGGGGTTAGTAGTCCATGATAACCACTCACCCACCGTGGCAAGCTAGCAACTCCAATTAAATTCATTTAAATATTTTAAAGACTACATTGATTTGAGTAGTGATGATGTCACTTGAGTCTCCAATACTTAGACTCGTTTGATGCAGCGTCCCATGCCTCCCTGTCCTGAACTAATAGTTTCATCTTTACATAGCTACTAAAGCAGCACGGGATGGCTCCTGGCCACTAGGCAGCAACCTGCCGTGCTGCGATGCATTCCCCACCTTAAACGTTCCCCCTCACTCTTCTACCCTCTCGATTAGAGTATAAAATGCAACATAATGTGATGTTTTGCACTTGGCCATACTGTAAATAAATAAAACAACTTTTTTTCTGTTTATTCTTTGTAATCTTTGCAATAGTGAATGCTTATAAAAACGTGGTCAATGCAAAGTGATTGCTTGTACCACGCGCACCTTGCAACACTTCCTTTTATACACATATCGCAAGCATTTTGGATAGCATCATCCTTGCTACAAAATTGAACGGGGTTCGCAAAGCAAGCGGGCTGTGTTTCAATATAACCGGATTTGTACCAACTATACTTCCACATGTTACGAAACCGCGGAGAAGATCAATGATTGGGTTTTTAAAATATTGTTGCGCAAATGAATGTTAATGTCGAAATTGTATAATACAATTAGGTCATAAAAATAATGAGCAAATTGTTTCCATATCCGGAAACCAAGCACATCTAACTGCTGAATCAATCCAGTAGTTCACTGGGGAATACTTTTAACAATGATAGTTTTGTTGGCGGGTTTTGCTGCTAATATATTTGCTTCACTTTGTGTTGTCCACGAATCCAAGAGTAAAACACGGTCGTCTGGTACAGTTTGAAAATAAGCATCTTCTAACCACTTTTGAAGTAACTTTTTAGTTAACTTTCCGGACGGGGACGGCAATACAAATAAATTATCTGCTGTAAACAAAGTTCTTTTAACAATAGGGCCAAATTTACCGTCCTTTTCTTTTAACACAACTAACAGTTTAGGTAACAGTTCTCCTTCGGCAGATATTACAGGCTGAATTGTATAGCTGTGTGATAATGAGTTCAACGATTGCGCTTCTCCGAAAATTATTTTGTCTCCCTTTACATGTAGCGTATGTCCTGCATGGAACTCTTCGTTAAACCCGCTTTGATCTGTCTTAAAAACACACTTAGGAGAGTGAGTGTTTATTAATTCGGATACCTCTCCTACAAAGATTGTTGCGTTGGTCGCAAGGTCAAGCTGATCGGCTGTGTAACTTTTGGTTACAAATTTCGTAACTTTTCGGGAACCAATATTGCATTTATTTTTAAACTTGCGAACCCAGAAAGTTGAGGCGCGGAAGGTATCGTCATGAACACGCCGAGCATTCTTCAGGGCCCATTTCCTAATGTGTACGTCATGGACGTTTTTATTGTTATTCAGCCTCGACTTTTTTAAATCTTCAAATGTTTCTTTGGTGATAAATTTCAGTTTTTCATCCTTTGTACCACCTGATTCAACTTGTAGCTTCCATCTAGAAAGGTCCGACTGGTGCCGTAGCTTTTAAAATTTGTGCTGAATGACTTTAAATGACCTTTCTTCCCCTCCTTTGTTCAGCCAATAATCAACCACCTTTTTTATATGTGACACTTATTGCAGGTGTTGTGGTAGCATCTTTTTCACTGTCAGTGTCGGATATTACAAATTCATCGTCTTGAATAGCATTGTTATTGTCAGGCAATACTAACGTATCCTCATGTTCAATGGTGACCTGCACATCAACAACCCTTTCTGCAATAAGGCCTGTAAACAAGGATCATGATTCAGTCTTGGTGCATGTCTGCCCTTGCCATGAGAAAATGTAAACAAAGTTTTTACTTACGGTACAGTTCAAAACCCAATTCTCTTTCACCAGGTGTTATTTGGCTTTCACAGCGATAACTTTCAGCAAAGCAGCTTTGTAGACAAACTACCACATTCCATGGATTCAAATTTGGAAGGTGTTCCAATTGAACATCGTCGTCGTCACTTTCTGACATTTGTAAATATTCTGACTGTAAAGTAAAGGATTTAACATTAATTGCTGTATGTGCCAGTAAAATTAAACACAAACACAATAAAACTGTCATACTTACATGGCTAGATGACGGAACGATTTGGGACCTGTTCATCCGAAACACACCTCTTGTTTTGCATAGCCCTGGCCCTACTGAACTGATCAGGAAGTGACAGGATGAGGGGGAAGGTGGAAGGTGGGGAAAGCAACGCAGCATGGCATGTCGCTGCCTGGTGGCCGGGAACCATCGCGTGCTGCTTGGATTGAAGGTCAGCTTTACCTCTCCCCAACTCCTCGCTCATGCCACCGTCCGGCAGGTTTTTGACGTTCAAAACTGAAAGTGGCCCGTGCGGTTTTCACTACGTCATTGTACAACTTGTACAACATTGTACTACAAAGAAGCCGCTTGCATTGCGAACCCTGTTCAATTTTGTAGCAAGGATGATGCTATCCAAAATGCTTGCGATATGTGTATAAAAGGAAGTGTTGCAAGGTGCGCGTGGTGCAAGCAATCACTTTGCATTGACCACGTTTTTGTAAGCATTCACTATTGCAAAGATTACAAAGAATAAACAGAAATAAAAAGTTGTTTTATTTATTTACAGTATGGCCAAGAGCAAAACATCACATTATGCTGCATTTTATACTTTAATCGAGAGGGTAGAAGAGTGAGGGGGAACGTTTAAGGTGAGGAATGCATCGCAGCACGGCAGGTTGCTGCTTAGTGGCCAGGAGCCATCGCGTGCTGCTAGGATTGAAGGTCAGCTTTACCTCTTCTCACCTCCTAGCTCACGCCGTCGTCCGGCAGCTTTTCGGCGTTCAAAATTGAAATCGGCCCATGCTGTTTTCACTACGTCATTCTACAACTTTGTAGGATTATTGTGTACTAAATTTCAACCAGATCAGAATTTTACACCGCGATCCGTTCCCTTGTTAGTAAATTGACGAGTATTTAGATATTTACCATTCATACCCCATAGGCCATATAGAAAATTCATTATGTATTGCCACTAATTGTAGGCTATAGCCTATAAACTTAGAATTTTACAATTAACTCTTATCTAAAATAATTACTCGAAGTTATATGCTCTAAGATATTGGATGATATTTCTGGGTATTTTGCGGTGACAGTCCCCTGAGAATACTCGCAATTTTCCAGGATAGTCACCCCCCCCCCTTCGCCCCTCCTTCTCCCCTCTCCCTCCCCCCGAAGAAATGTATATATGCCCCTGTACTGGAGTAAGAGTAGCGATACTTGTTGGATTATGATTAAAATGAATCATTGTGATACAGAAGTACAAATAAAGACATCAGGTACAACCTGTGTGAAACGTCTCGAGCCCTGCAATGTAGTCACCAGTCACTCGTCGCCAGTGATGCAGAAAGCATAGAATCCCTGTAGCAGCACCTGTGCTGTTGATGTCTCTGTAGCGGAGCGATACAATGGCTTCAGAATCTCGTGCATAGTCCGGAAAGAAATGCCACGAAGTGGTTTCTTCCTCTTTGGGATCAAGTCATTATCACCACGGCTTAAGTCCGGTGAAAATGTAGCAGTGATCGTAAAAATCGGCTTCAGGCTGTGCGCCCATTATCCCGCAACAGAATAGGATGGTTCTCATGGAGTATTGCCGGTTTGGCCGCAACGCTAGTCTCGAGTTATGTTCCATCAAAATAAGGAAATTCTCTGCCCTTGCATTGTTGCATTTGCTAGAACGACACCATCGCTGTCATAAACAAGGGTCGTCATAATTTTCACATTAATAGGGAATTGAAGAACCTTTGTATTGCGTCTGGTGTTGCTGGATTATCGCTTCAAATGAGGTTAAGTTCATTGTTACCGAGATTCTGCAAGCAGTAGATCGCTCCAAGAGAGACATCAACAGAATGGGCGCTGCTACAGAGATTCTACGACTTCTATATCACTGGTAAAGAGTTGTAGACAATGTTGGGGACTACACTGAAGGACTAAAGACGTTTTATGCAGGTATCACTTAGAAGTAACTAAATAGTAGCTAAAATTTAAGTTCCAACCTACGCATTGACCCAAATAAAATACAATGCTTTCAGCAACAACGTCAACTTGGTGAACTCAAATCTATTCCTATACGATGTCGTATTCAGTACGAGCAAGTAGCAGTTCGTATTGACATTGCAGTTCGGAGGTTAAAAAAAAAACAATAAAGAGCTTAGCAGTCAACTAGTCAACCCCTGGCACTATACAGCCCATGAAGGGCCTAGGCCGACCAAGCGACCGCTGCCCAGCCATTTGGCCTGCAGATATTGGGGTGACGCGTGATCAGCGCATCGGGTCCCCTCGGCCGTTAATCTTGGTTTTCGTGATCGGGGCGCTGCCTCACTGTCAGACAGCTACTCAATTGTTCTCACGAGGCTCAGTGCACCCCGTTCCAACCCTCACGTCAGTTTTAAAATCCCTGACGGAGCCGGGAATCGAACCCGGGGCGTCCGGGTAAGACACAGGTGCGCTACACCCAACACCACGGGGACGGCAGAGAGCTTAGCAGTTACTCAAAATTTACAAATCCATATTCAAATAATTATATACTTTCTCACCGAATCACACGACTTTGAGGTTTACGTGCTGCCTCCTCTGGTCCAAGCAAGTAAGCTGATAACACCTTCCGCACATACACGTAAGTTCACGGGGCTAATGATCACAATGTCCTATGCTACAGTATGTTATCATCCCGGAACAATGCTCACGTGCCGGGTTACGAGTCAGATGTGCGTGGCTTTGTTTTTAGGTTTGTAAAGCGAGGCAAATGACCCGCTTGCCAGGAAGCAAGGTGACTTTCATGGCTACCGCATGGCGACCTTAATGCAAGTCAGACCTTGCTCAGTAATTGGACATTAACGCATTTGGCCGGGAGGAGCTCCACTTGAGAAACATTCTCTGCAGATAAACTAGAGCACACAATGTCTTATTTTACACCATTCATTACATTATTGTCATTTGTAACTCTTCAGTCGCTCAACTCGATTTTGCCCAATGAATGGGCGGGGTACAAGATATAAATATACAAATACAAAAAATACACTCTTAGAAAAAAATCACATGTATTAGTTAATTAACGATGTTAAATGGGGCAATTTGGGATTACACGTTTCGACCCTCAAGTGGCCATCATTAGATCATGATCACTGTGTTAAGGTTTGTATTTTCACTAATGCAAATGTTCTACTATTGTACAGTACAGAGGTGTGGAAATTATTAGAATTAAAAAAAAAAAAGGATTTACATCAGTCACAAATTTTTATTCAAAATCATTTTATTGACCAACTGGTTGGTTGGTTTCTCAGTTTAGGGGCTGCGACAACGTGGTCATATAGCCCCGTGTACTTTGGGTGTGTGTAGAATCTGTCTGATAACCGGTGTTAATTGTGATGACTGTATTAGTGTGTGTTATCTGTTTTTTAAATCAAGTAAGGACTGCAGACTTTGAATTTTTCAAATAGTTCCTACTTTTGTCGCAAAACGCTACCGTCAACGACTACTAGTTCAGAACTTGGCTACTAGACGCCACCGAAGTCGGCTCCAGGAGACAAACGTAGGAACCTAAGAGCGTTGTTTACATTCATAACGTGCAATTTAGCTTCACACAGGTGTAATTAGTGGATGGTTCTTTAACATGCCATAAATCTATGACATGGGACCGCTGGCTTTACTTCCCCTCCGAAGGAAGGCATACTGAGGGATTTTTAACACAGAAAACCCAACGACTTCGGCCGGATTTAAACCCGCGATCATGGGCATAGAAGCTCAGCATGCTACCGACTACGCCACCCAAGCCGCCTTTATTGACTAACTACTGGCATCTTTTGTTATCCTACTTAGTAATGATTCCTTTCCCGTGGACTTAACAATGCATAATATGGGATTCCGAGGGATACCTCAGCTAGGTACGTTTTCTATTTTTAGCCTACTTTTCACGTTTTGCAAAAATGAGGAAAAAGTGGACTTATGAGATCGATCCGGGAAAATGTGTTTCTGTCTGTCTGTCTGTCTGTCTGTCTGTCCTTCTGTCTGGCTGGCTGTGTGTGTCCCCCCTCCCCTATCAACTCCTAAATGTCTGCAGCAATCAAAACCAAATTTAGTATGACTAAAGATGTATACAGGAATATCTCAAGCCCATATTTGAAAATGATGTCAGTGCTACCAACTGCTGAAAAAACGCACTAGAAATTTGAGCTCCATGTTGGATATCATGGAAGGTATACATGGGAGCTATTCCAAACTTGGCACACGTGTAGATAAAACTATTTCAGCTTAATTTCCAGGAGGTCATTCATGACAGTGTTGTCAAAATAATTTTAAGCCTTCTGATAAGTCCAATTTTTAAATGCATATAACTTCTGCTCTATTAATTGTATTTCAACCACATTTTGTATGTAATGTGTGTACATAAACAGATATGACTGGGCGTATTCTTAAGAGCCACCAGGGCTGCCAACTGTTAATAATCTCTCTCTCTATTTTCTTCATCCAAATACCAATATATCTGAAAGTATGCAAGCCGACAGCTTTAAACTATGCACACGTATAGTACCTGTCATTTTAGATTAATTTGGAGTAGCTTATATACTTCAGTCCTACCAACATGAGTCTAAGCCTGATGATAGGACCAATTTTTAAATACATGTAACTTCTATACACTCAGTTGGATTTCATCCAAATTTCGTATGTGCTATGTGTAACATAACAGATATGACTATAAGTATTCTTAAGAGCAATCAGGCCTGCTAACTGTTAATAAATGCTGTTTAATTTTTTTACCCTAATATCAATATATCAGAAAGTATGCAAGCCAACAGCTCTATACTTTGCACACGTATAGCACCTGACATTCTAGATTTATTTGGAGCAATCAATGTAAGTCAGTGCTGCCAACATGATTCTATGCTTGCTGATAGGTCCAATTTTAAAATACATGTAACTTCTATACTAACAAATGAATTTCATCCAAAATTGGCACAACAAGATATCATAATAATTCCGATTATTTCTAACCAGCACGCGCATCACATTGTTGCCAACATGTTTTTACGCGTGTTGATAGATCCAATGTCTAACTGCATGTTACGTCCATTGGACTTCAACCAAATTTTGTATTCTGTACCTTAAGAGATGGAACTAAGAATATATTCAGTCACCAGGGCTGCCAACTGTAGTGCTCTATTAGGCTACATTTTACCAAGAATATTTCGAACTAATTTGACATTTCGATATTACCAACTTAATTTCGTCATTTACTAGATACAGTAGGTTCATATACTGTAGAATAATCATTGGCATGAAAAGTAGGGTCTTTAATTCGTCACGGAACTTCTTGTTTTCATTGACTTTGGAATGTACCCTCTAAGTCAGGTGATGTCAATATATGATTCACAAATCTTTGAATAATTCAAGATGAGATCATCAGTAATATGACACCAAATCTCTCTGCTCTAAATCCACACGAAAAGTAGATTGAAGTAATCAATACAAAACGTGTGGCATGTGTCAGTAGCAAAACTCCTCTGTTAGTGGAGATTCTAAACAATAAATTGACTAAGAGTTTTTTAAAAGAAAACATAATTAAGACTCTTGGTTAAACATTTGAAGTAATTCCAGCGCCTTGTAAACATATTTAGTGCATTGAGCCTTGAAAAGTAAAAATGTTATTTTGGGAAACTGACGTTGTTTCTAATAATTTGCACACCTCTGTAGCTCGTCTTAGGTAATTATAATACGATTCGCAATTTGAATCTCGTTATACGTTAGGTTTATTTTGTCTTAGAGGTTTTGTGAATACACCTTTACTCACGTAATTGACAAATTGGAAGAAATGAAAACGTAAAATCTCTTATAGTGGGCGATGTATTGAAGACAGAGATATGCTCCCGCGGACGTTTTTGTAGAAATTTTCATGCTGAACAATTCCTACACTCATAGCATATTTATATTTTTAACGGTTTGCCCAGCATAAGCTTAAAAACCACACGGACGCCAGGTTTTATTTCGACTTTTTCACTGAAATCGTTACTGCTCAGCTTCCTTTGATCATAAATAAATTATTTTCTACAGAAATCTTCCTCGAGATATTATTTACAGAATGGTGAAAACCGCATCAAAATCTATTCAGTGGTTCTCGAGATTACCCGTGACATCCAAGAATCGGGGACTTTGTTTTATACTAAGTAGAGATATATCTTGTACCCCACCCATTCATTGGGCAAATTCGTATTGTCCGACTGAAGAACTACAAATGGCAATTTTGTATAGGCAACACTGATAGAATGGCCTCAAATCTTTATCAGTAATTTATTACACACATTTGAACATTATTTTTCTTGTACTTACAATTGTAAATGTAGTCTCATAAGAATAGGGAGAGGGTGAAGGCATGATATCGGCACGGAAATACTAGTAGGAAAATACTCGATTAAAAACTTGGGCATTCATGTAAAGAATGATATGAAATGGAGTACCCATATGGGTTGTATCGTCTCCAAAGCGTACAAATTACTTCATTTTGTAATAAGGGTATTAAAAAGCAGTAGCTCCACCGCAAAAGCATTAGGATATTTGACCCTGGTGAGGACAATTTTGGAATACGGCTCAGTGGTTTGGGACCCTTATCGAGTAAGGCTCATCAATCAGCTGGAGATGGTACAAAGGAAGGCTGCTAGGTTTGTGCTCAACGATTTTAATCCTAGAAGTAGTGTAACTCAAATTATAGAAAAACTAGGGTGGGAATCTATGGAAGGACGAAATCCAGTCTCTGCTGGGTGAATCACATGCCCCCCTTTTTTTTTTGTGCGTATGGCTTTTAGTGCCGGGAGTGTCCGAGGACATGTTCGGCTCGCCAGTTTTGTAGCTGCTTCGAGACGGACACCCAATGGGTGAGCTACAAGTACCGTGGGGGAGGAAAGTTGGAAGGGAAGGTCGAGGAGTTGGAAGGTAGCGGCTGTGGCCTATAGTTAGGGACCAACCCCGGCATTTGCCTGGAAGGAAGATGGGAAACCACAGAAGACCATCTTCAAGGTTGCCGGCGGGGGGATTCGAATCTCCTCGCCTCCCGGATGTGAGCTACTGCCAACAGTCATGCCGTAACGACCGCGGCTAACTCACCCGGTTGCCCCTAATAATATTGTATTATGCAGCCCAACTAACGCGTGTTGTCAGGAAGGTCGATATTTCTTTGCTTGCATCCCGTATGGTACTAATGCACTGCAAGCATATCCCACAAACGATACTGAACACTATAGCCTTTACCTCGTATTAGTCTGTACTCACATCGAAGGAAAAATAATGGTGTTCGTTATCGTTTACGGGATGTGCTTGCAGTGCATTAGTACCATACGGCAGGACTGCCCAATCTACGACCCGCGCTTTGCCGCCAACAACTAAAGCCATCTGGACAAACAAAGTGTGTGCGCATCCCTACCCAAAGCAGTTCCAGTAGTCGCACTTAACTAAATTATCATGAACTTTATTTCATAATTTGATTATTAATTGTGTTAAATGAACATAAATACTCACTCTTTGTTATTATGCTGTATGAGTGTATTGAATATCATCGTACTTCTATTTTAAAGGGATTTATTAAAATTATGTAAATTTAGTTTTAGTGTTTTATTTTTTTATCCACTACAAATAAATATATAAAACTGCTACAAGACCAAGAAAACTAAGGTCAGACAGCCACAAATCACACAATATTGCACATATATCTTATTTTTAAAGAATTTCCATAACCCCCAAACCCCCGGAGTGTTTTTGGCCCGAGAGATCTCCCGACTATTTACAATGTGGCCCTTATATAAGAAAGGTTGGGCACCCCTGCCATACGGGATACAAGCAGAGAAATATCGACCTTCCTGACAACCACGCCAGTTGGGCTGCATAAAACAATATTATTAGAGGCTGTTGATTCACCTCGTATGTTTAAATCATCCGCATAAAGTTAAGGGCCGACCGCAGCGTAACCATTATGGAAAATATTATTTCATTAATCGTGTTATTGATAATTGGAACTCATTACCTGCCTCAGTCTTAGAGCCTTTCCCCCAAACATATTGATGTGTTTAAGAGAAGATTGAAATGTTGTGTAAATACTGCGGTGTAATTACTATAGTTCCCAAATCGCTACTTGTGTATATTAAGTGTGTTTGTTATTATTGTTGGTAATTTCCTGTAAGTGTACAATTTGCCACCGGGGAATTACCGCCATTTGCAAATAAAGTAAATGAATGAATGAATGGAGGAGACGGAGGAATAGTGACTTGTACAACCAGGCGGAGAAACTTACTGACACGATGCGTAAGAGAAGGATTACATTTTATGGCCACCTCACACGAATGAGCAACAATAGGTTAACCAAAAGGATATTCACTTACATTAACAAATTAAAGTCCGCCACAAAATGGGTTGAGGAAATACCAGCAGATCTCAAACAAGTTGGCATCACTCAAGAAGATATTCTCTACAAATAACTGTTTTGAAGGAAGGTTGATAAATTTAAATGGTTTCAGGAAAAACCTAGCTCAAAAACGAAGGTCATCTGGTCTGAAGAAAGAAGGAGGAGACTCATTGAACGCATGAAGAAATTCCGGGAGGAGAAGAAGAAGAGATTGGTCAGTCGGCCGATTGTTCAACGTGGTCCACTGCAGGCCAAAATCGACAGAAGAAGAAAAGAATAATAATAATAAGAATGAATGAATGAATGAATGAATGAATTGGCATATGATCATGAATTTATCATTAGGCAAAGAGTTAGCCTTCCTAAGCCAGCTGATAGCAATAAATATGAAGATGGTATATTGACTTTCACGGCTGAGTTTTAATAGATATGAAGTATTCATGTGCCCACCTCGTTGCGTAGTGGTCAACACTCTTGGCTGTCACCCCGGAATGAAAAACATTCTACTATTGTATATAAATTCCTCTGGTTAGGTGCACTTTTCTTGTACCTATCTTGTCAAGGAACCTTCATTATTTCCTAGAATGTAAAGAATATGTATCTTGAAAACTGAAAGGATTTCTTTTTCTATAATAATTCTTTTGAACTGTTTAAAAATTAACGAACTCAAGATAATTCTGAACCAAAAATATTTGTTGAGTTCACCACTTTTCTTGCACCTATCTTGTCAAGGAACCTTCATTATTTCCTAGAATGTAAAGAATATGTATCTTGAAAACTGAAAGGATTTCTTTTTCTATAATAATTCTTTTGAACTGTTTAAAAATTTACGAACTCAAGATAATTTTGAACCAAAAATATTTGTTGAGTTCACCATTTCCAAGCACTTGGCTGATCCCATGGTGAACATTACGTGTTCTGCCATTGACACTCATCCACCGCCACCTCCATTTGCAGTGGTGTCTCCACCGAGATATCTGAACGTTTACAGAGAGGAACCGGGTTGTCTTGAGCGACGAATCCAGGTTCTCTTTGTGATCAGACGACGGCCGTGATCATGTCTAAAGATCTCGTGGCGCGTCACATTGCCCTCACTACTGGCATGTCCACTAGTAGCGTAGTGGCTAGCACTCTTGGCTGCTATCGCGGAGGCCCGGGTTTGATTCACGGATCTGCCAAGAAAATTATTTCTGGTCTGAGACCTGGCATGGGACACACTGATCCTCATGAGGCGAAATTGAGAAGAGACGGGTGCGATTTCTATCTCCTCGATGGAATGTGAGGGGAAAACCACATTCAAGATGACCAATATTAGCGCTAGGATTCGAACCCAGGATCTCCGAACACTGTCATTGCCATCGTGAAGTGTGACTGATCTTGCCTCTGGGCTTGATATTCAGTATGGTTACTGTTCATTCGTGTGTGTGTACAGAATCCATCTCACCACTTTGTTTAACTTTAAGAGAGGACTTAGTATTCTTGACAGCACCTCTCCGCCCGATAAGGGAGTGTGACGCAAGTGTCTACACCCGGACCTCAAACTACTGGTGGGACCCGAGATCATCTTATCACAACCATTATTTATCCTTTCAAGTAAATTTATAGTCCGAAGCAATGCTATCAACATTGTGGAGCGGTCGTAAAATCAACTGCAATAACGTAAGAGTAGGTCAAAATAAATGGCGTAATCTTGTGATATGCAATTATAACTCATGAAGTGATTGTTGCTAATTAATAAGGCATAACTCCTCAAGACAAAGACTTCAAAGACGACCAATAAAGAGAGGGATGGATACTTTACGTGAGGATATGCGCATTGGAAGTTAGGTCTTCGCCTTATAGACGTAGCAAATCACAATAAATGGAGAACGAGGTGCAGAGTGGTGGACCCCAAAATAGAATGTGAAAAAGCCAGGAAGATGAAGAAGTGATTGTTGTTTCGTTTAACGCGTTGATTGCTACGCCTTTCTATAGACAGTGCACGAGAACTTTTATTTTCACATGTTCCTCGTTCGCTCTCAAGTACCGATTGTTCTCTGGCATGTACTGCCAGATATATAAAAATCAAATGCCGTGCATTAGTCTCGCAAAACTCGAAACTTACTGCTCCGATTTCGCTGAAAATTTTACAATTTGTTCTGATTATGACGAAGAGTGTTTAGAAAGTGGGTTGAATGAAATCGGATAAGTTGTTCTTTTTAAGTAATTTTACTTTTTATTCTTCAAATTCGATGCGTATAGAATGCCAACGGATTAAGTGACTAGCACCAACAGATAGTACACAGGTACTATGTGGGATCATTTTGTTCTTTAGTTCAAATAACATTTGCAAATAACACATAATAGGCCGTTGCCGTACTAGTTGGCGGAAACGTTTCACATAAGATATCTTTATTAAGTAAGTCCAAATATCCTTGGTGACATAGCGCATTCACTTAAAAATCTTCTTGAGCAAAGAAAACATCCCATGCTATAATCTCTTTGATCAATATACGCAATAAGATAAGACTTAACGTAACAAATCATTCATATCTCCATATATGATCCAATTACAGCGTATTAAATAAAGTATGTCATACAGTGCTGGATTAACCATAAGGCACAATAGGCATTGCCAGGGGCCCACGGCTCAAAAGGGCCCCCCCAAAAATGAAAAAAATCCCACCACAGAATGGAAAACAATTTGGTTTTTTTTGTGTGTGGAAAAAGTCAAATAAATTAGGTACCGGTACCGGAAAAAAAATGTGAAACTTAGAATTACAGTTCTAATTTTACATTTTAATTTCTTAGTTTATACTTCGTAAAGTGCTGTTTGTAAATTCTCTCTGCCCGGGTTTTTTCCATAAACTTTATCTCCTTATTATACTTCCAATTCATAAATAACTTAACTATTGTTTGACACATTCCAAGTCAATCGAAATTTCAACTTTCTTTTCGCTCTATTGTTTAAGGATTGGAAGCAATTAACTGATACTCCCAGGGTCGGGTCCCAAAATTCCCAAAATGCCATGCCTATTTGAATTAACTGATAAGTCCCCACCCCCACTCCCCGCCATCCCCTCCACTTTATTAGCCATACATAAACACGGAAAGAGTTTTTCCAAATTCTGGCATTCTGGCCTGTAGAGTAATTTCGGAAACAAGTAACGTGCTCCCGCTTGAGTTCAGACTTCAAATCGACGGTTTTGTGATCGACAATTTTAATTCGTTAGTGTTCGATGAACAGTTTTATCTGTGTATCGGGTTGAATTAAAACCCCAACTCAAAAATGTCTTCACGTACATATTTGAGTGGTGCACAAAAAAAGAAAATTTGCCCAAGACAAAAAATTACCGAGAAAGTGTGGTGTTAGAGAAAATGCCAAAACTGACTAAATTTGGAATGAAACCTCTTCAAATTCATCGGAAAATCAAGGATCTGCCACTAGCGATGGAGCAAAGAAGCAAAACAAAACGAACACTGGTCACGCAGAAGACCCGGATAATGATCCGGTCATTTCAAGGTCTCATACATCCAGTTCTTCTTCCGGGGATGAAAATGAAGCTGGACAACCAGGTGTCGAAAATTTGAACCGTTTCACTGATCCAGGACATTGGGGAAAATTAACCAGTGAAGACATACAGTTTTGGGTTACACATGGTCCGTCAAAATGTCAAAATTTGACTGAACCGTTTGAATCGTCCAAGCGTCAATATGATAAGGAATCAACGTCAAGATATTGCTCCCAAAATTTATTCTTTGGAAAGAAGCCGAATGGAGAGAATACAAAACGAGATTGGCTCATTTATTCACCTGCGAAAGGTAAGTTTTGATTAACAATTGAGCCTTTCATGTATTTATGAAGCACTGACAGTTTTTGAAATCAAAAATCAAAAACAATTGTAAATTATGTGTTTTATTTTTATTTTTCCGTTTTTGGAATTCTAGTTCAATTTTATTCGTTTCCAGACTTCAATAAGTTCTCCCTTATGTGTAACAACGCGGCATTTTTGAGCACCATATGCACTTCTGGTAGCTTGGTCCAATTTATCAGCAACGAGCGTATCACGCAAAGTATATTAAAACGCAAGAATAACATCAAATTTTTTGGATCATTTTTGTTGATCAGTTTGCTTTTTTCGGAATTTCAGTCAGTCGTATTCGTTTCAATTTTTAAAAATTATTATAATATAATTATAAACGCTTTTATTTAACTTCACCTGTGGCAAATCAAATCAAATCTTGCAACAACAATTTTGAATATTTCTATCTTACCAAAACGAATCAAATTTTGCATAGTTGTGTAACTGGAAATTACAAATCAATTGTTAAAAACCGCTCTTTTAGTCCAAAAAATTACGATCATACAAAAAATGCAAAAAATATACTAAAAACAACTGAAGCCCAAAAAATACAAAAAGTCAAAAGTGAATAAAAAATATAAACGTTTGCATTAAATTAAAACGCAACGCAAAAAATAAAAAAAATGAAAATCCAGGTAAATTTATTAAATTCATTGATATTCAATAAATGATCGAAATTTTTATGATCAATAAATGATCGAAAATAAATCGTTTTTGGAGAGGTACGATGGTACTTTTTAATCTCCAGACAAAAAAGGGTTAACATTTCAGTCACGGGTTTTATGTCGTGAATACCGTTTAATTTATGTTTTGTTCTCAAATTATAATAATATTTTTTTTGTTTTATTTTCAGGCTGAGTCTATTGCTTTTTTGCAAGTTATTTTTGCCGCCAGAAAAATCGAACAGACTTGCACATGAAGGGTATGATGATTGGAAGAACGTCGGGATTCATTTACAGCAGCATGAGAATAATTTGAATAATCGGGAGAGTGTGCTGATTTACCTGGAAAAACGGAAACATGAAAATGTGCTAGATCTATTCAGAAATGGACTACTTGAAGAAAAATACTATTGGCGAGATCTTATAAAAGGTGTAACTGCTGTTTTCATCACTCGGGCAGAACGAGGATTGTCATTCCGAGGTACGAACGAGCACTTTGGAAAGCCGGGTAATGGAAATTATTTAGGTACAGGTCTACTTGAACTTCTTGGGCAGTTTGATCCATTTTTGTGGGATCATATTGTACGATAGGGAAATGCTGGAAAAGGTGTTCCTTCGTATTTATCCAAAATGATCTGAGAAGAGTTAATAAACATCATGGGCAAAAAAAGTTAGATCATATATTTTCCTTTCCGTTGATTCAAGTCCCGACGTATCGCATATAGATCAATTGTCAGGTGTGCTCCGGTATGTTTCACCAAAAGATCACAAACCAGTTGAAAGGTTTATATCTTTTCTTGAAATAGAAGGTCATACTGGCGAAAGTTTGAAAACTCAAACTGTGAACTACGTCACTGAAGATTGCGGTTTGGAAATTCAAGATTGTAGAGGACAGTCCTATGACAACGCACCAAACATGTCTGGAAAGTATCAGGGTCTGCAAGCCAAATTATTAGAACTGAATAAATATGCGATTTATGTTCCTTGCGGTACACATTCCCTCGATTTAGTTGGTCAATCTGCTGTTAAATGCTGTTATTACGCAGTTGTTGTTTTTTCGATAATGCAATCATTGTATAACTTCTTTTGTGCCATCTCTCACTGATGGAGCATGTTGAATAATTATATCACAAACGCAAAATCTTTGAAATCATTGTCAGATACGCGCTGGGAAGCACATGCTAACGCAACGAACGCGGTATATGATTCGTTTCATAAAATTGTCGAGGCTTTAGAAAGCATTGAAGATGCCGAGTCGGAAAATAATGACACTCGGCATGAAGTGGGGTGCATCGCAAACAGAAAGCAAAAATTCGAATTCGGGTTCATGTTAATTTTGTGGGATTCAATTTTGACTTCTATGCGTGAAACTAGTAAATCATTAAAAGCTGAACAGATCGACTTACAAACGTGTACTGCCTTGTATAAAACTTTAGACGAAAAGTTAGGCAAGTTTCGTGATAAGTTCGATATTTTCGGGGAAAAAGCTAAGAAATTGTTACCTGATGTATCGTATTCTAAAAAATCGTCGCGTAGAAGGAAAAAACAACTGGGTAGATTATTGGATAAGGAATAACCCACCCACCAAGGGAAGATGATTAAAAAAAGGGAAGTAGGTTTTGGATTGGAGAAAAAGGATAGAAAAATAGGAGGAGAGTCCCACAAAAGTTGTAAATTTAACTTTAAATACCTTTAGAGGCAGTTTCCACTGAAAATTAACTCTCTGATACCTAAAGTAGGTACGAGCTTGGTCGAAGCTAACGGGAGCCGCAGCTGGGACTTGGGCGATTTGCAAGAGAGAGGCTTTAGTGTATTTCCTCCCAAGCATGTATAAGACTACTATGGGGAAAGGTGATGGTCTGGCAAAACTAAGAGTAACAAATTTATTGTAAGGTTTTTCAAAGAAATTCGTTTTGCGAAATAATTCGAAGAATGCCAATAATTTAAATCAAGTTTGGTATTTCCAATTTTCGAAATTATAGAGTTCCTGAGAAAAGCGACCCAGTGCTTCCAGGAAGGATAGTGATGAAAAATTATACCTGGGAAAGTAATTTTGGTAAGTGAACCAATGGTTGCATTTGGAAATGGCTAAGCCTTTACTCAGCGAGAGGCCGGCTAAAAGCTTAGACAAAGAAGAAACACTTATTTTTTGGAAAATTAACCATACGTTTTCGGAGAGGATCTCCACAAGCAGGTAGCTGGCGTAGCGAGCTTTACTTGCCTTACTGGCCAATTAGAATCAGCTATTAAAGCTAAGAGAAACTTTAACAAGGTTGACACTGAGAGTTCTTGCTCAAATGCAACAAGTGGTGAAATCCCTATCAATAGATTTAATGGCATCGAGTAGGGAGAGCCAAGGAGGACAGGATCTTGCTTATCCGTTGTATTAGAAAAATGAAAAAAAAACGAAAAGAAACTCTTAATTTATTTAACAAATTAGAGGAAGTTGATATCTTTAACAATTAAATATGTTTCAATCTTATTAACAATTTGGGGTCGCAGACCTCCGACAACATTTAGAAATTGCTCCAGGCAAATAACAATTCTTAAGATTCTAAACCTGGCACTAAAATCTTTGTAAGATTTTAAAAAGGCAAATGAAATGATTAAAGTTTAGACATTTACAAGAGTACAAGGAGTGTACTATAAGAAATTTCTGAGAGAATATTCTAGAGAGAGTAACAACTTCGAAAATAACAATAAGAAGAACATGAAGAATAAGATAGAAGTTCCTACAACTTCTTATATTTATACAGAATTAATATTGGTTATTATGCAAATAAGGGCAGGTCACTGACTGTGAAACCTGAAGAGATAATCAAAAGGAAGGTTCTCGACCTCCTATGTTTTAAATGGGAATCACGAACCAAATGGGGCAGTTTCCATTTCGTGAGACCTAGAAATAACTCACTCAAGAGATGAAAGAATTGTTTTCCCTGATCAGAAGGGAGAAACAATGTAAGTTTGAAACGTGCGTTGGACACGTAATTATACAGAAATTAATTAATTACACATGAGAAAAAATGGGAGGGCACATCTATGGATTGACACCTCGTTGAAACAGACCTAAATTTAAAAGTTTATTACAGATTGTTAGTAAGAGGTTTAGGAAAGAGAAATAGGGATTGAGGAAAAATGTTCATGGCCTTATTTATATGTAAACGTACGATCGCGACGCGGTAGAAAGTTGAACAAGCACTGGTTTTCACTATAGTTCGTTGAAATATATGAAAAGTTCACTATAGAAACGCGAAAGTTTTTGGCAAAGACAGTTATTTTGATTTGAAAAAAACTGACTAGTTGCACTAGATGAACGAAAGTCTATTGCTGGAGAAAATGGTGGATTACAGTTAAATGCGCCAAGAACATCCAACGGTGGAAGAAAATTCGCTATTGAGCTTTAATTCAGAAGTGAGATTCTTCAATTTTAAATAGCATTCTCACAAGTAAGTGAAATTTTCATAACGGCAGGACTTGTAGATGAAATACAGAATCTGGAAGGTTCCAGAAAGACCTTAGTAGAAAAATGGGGTTAAGAAAATCCAACGGAGGAACTAGCTTGGTGAATTATAGACAGCGGGTATTAGATAATATCCCACGTAGTGAGAGGATTTCTCATTTGAATAGCTTAAGAAAAGCTCTTTTCTAGTAAGGTTGGCTTGTACGAACAAAAGCTCAACATGGCAAATCCCACGAAGAATGATTTTTGCCCCAAAATAAATAATCTCACACTGTCTATAAAAGTATCGTTAAAAGCAAGTGAAAGTTAAAACCATGAAGATGAGGTTAAAACTTTAAGATGGTACTTATCTTGATTTCATGTTGAAAGTGAAGTTCCTTTTGACGATAACTACTTTGTCAACATGGCGTAGAAGAGAGTATGCCTCTTGGTTTGAGGAGGCTGGCTCGAGAGGAGCCTTAACTGATCGAGTCAACTGCCGACTGAGAAGTGAGACTTGCTCAACGGAGCACGGAGGGTCCAAGGAAGGGGAAAAGAGTGGGGGATAGGAGACAAAAGGAGAACATATAAACATTGCCAACTTTATAACAAAAAATTATTTTCTCTTGATGAGCTGGTCTTCAAAGAGTTGATAACAGGCGATACTAGCGCAGCATGGTGAGTAAAAAAGTAGACAGAGTCCTCTTGCTCAAGGAGAAAATAGCTGGCGATGGTAACAGGATCTGGTGGCCAAATGGATAAGTAAGTCCTCTTGCACCAGGAAAAGTTGAAGAGCTTCAGAGATTCGCTGCTAGATGACGCTAGGTGAGTCACAGAGGATATATATCTAGAACAGACTCATAAAAGATATAAGCGACCTGAACACCTAAGAGAAAACAGAAGATCACTGTTGGTGTTTGACAAAGAGGAAGGAAAGAACATGCAAAAGCATTGAAAATTATAATCTCTCGTACCGTGTATTCCAAGAATACACCAACAACCGAACGACGGAGGCGCTCCTGAAGTAGTATTTTCGCTTCGTGAGAATTTCAGAATGACAGGTTTTCTCGAAATCATCGATAAACTCAATGTCGAAATAAAAAAAGGGCAAAAGTTTATATGGACGTTTCCACGAAATTTGCATTTTTGAATAATTTTTCAATGAGCGATGAAGAACTCTGTGAAGCGGTAAACAATTTGGTTGGCTTTTATGATAAAGATTTGGAAGAATTTCCAGCTGAACTGAAACATTTTCATTCTTATATAGGCCTAAACAACAGATACACCGCTGCCGAAGAATCTCATAGTCAGTTGTATGAGATTTTAATGAAAGACCAATTGGCAAATGTATTTCCGAATGTAGAAATAGTTCTCCGAAATTTGTTAAACTTTAATGATAACGAACTGTACTGCGGAACGTTCTTTTTCACAGTTGAAACGAATTAAAGCGCCTCGAAGAGCTACTATGCGACAAGAACGACTGGACATGTTAAGTCTTCTCTGCATAGAATCAGATATTTTAAGGAAAATCAACTTCGATGATGTTATTGAAACTTTCTGCGATACAAAATGCGGAAAAAAGTTTTTCTGAAAATGTACATATGATCTAAATTGTAATCTTTATTCATTGTAAATTTGTAAATAAAATCTCTTTCAAAGTTATGATTGACTTTTTATGAAGGGGGGTTGAAAAATGGAAAAAGGGGCCTCAAATTAACAATTGCCTAGGGCCACTGTGAGTCTTAATCTGGCACTGTTTGTCATATAATAATATTCATGGAAATGTGTTTAAACCAACATCTCTAATGTGAGGACGTAGGCCTACTACTAACGGAAAGGATGTCAATATTGTATGGTTCTCAAGGTAAGTTCGACAGATTTGAGTTACTGTGAAAAAAATTCCGTGTCGTTTTACAGTGCTCACATCAAGATAGCGGGTTCAAACCCGGCCGAAGCCGTCGGATTTTTTAAGAGCGTTAAAAATCCCTCAGTATGCCTTCCTTCGGAGGGGAAGTAAAGCCGTCGGTCCCATGTCATAGATTTATGGCATGTTAAAGATCTTTCCACTAATTACACCTGAGTGAAACTAAATTGGATAGGTTAAGAATGTAAACAACGCTCTTAGGTTGCTACGTTCGTTGCCAAGAGCCGACTGCGGTGGCGTCTAGTAGCTAGTTCTGAACTAGGCCTAGTAGTCGTTGACGGTGGCGTTTGGCGGCAAAAGTAGGAACTATTTGAAAATTCAAAGTTGCAGTCCCTACTTGAATTTTAAAAAAACAGATACACACACTAATACAGTCATCACAATTAACACCGGTTATCAGACAAATTCTACACACACCCAAAGTACACGGGGCTACATGACCGCGTTGTCGCAGCCCCTAAACTAAGGAACCAACCAACAGTGCTCACTACAATGCCAAGGAGAGGACGAGCTGACATAGGTCATCGAAGTCAGTCAAATATGCGGCGAGCTACTTTCCCGTGCAAACCACACTGATGACCAACGAGCGACGGATAATGAAAATAGTCCTATTGACATGTCCGATTTACGTTCGAGAGCGACTGAAAATGAACGACAAGCGAATAGATTCACAATGCAACGAGTTCGTGAACATCAAACACAACGCCAGCGAGCACGACGCAATGAACATGACCGATTGCGCCGACGCGATACTCCTGTTAACCTGAAACGACCGGCATTACTATCCCACCGAATTTTTGAATTCGGTGGAATTGACTGGATTACCACCTCAAGATTTGCAATTGAAAGTAGGCTCAGTCATCACCATTTGGCGTAACATCAATCAACCTTGACTATGCAATGGAACGAGACTGGCTGTGAAAAGCTTATGAACAACGTCGTCGAGGCGACGATTATCAAGGGAAAGTACAAAGGAGAGGATGTTTTGATTCCGCACATCCCGATGATCCCAACGGACGTGCCATTCTATTTTAAACGGTTGCAATTCCGCGTGCGTCTGGCCTTCGCAATGACCATCAACAAACCACAAGGCCAGTCGTTGGAAGTTTGCGGAATTAACTTGGAGTTTCCGTGTTTCGTGCATGGACAACTGTACGTCGCGTGTTAGCGTGTCGGGGAGCCGTCATATTTGTTTATTTACGCACTAGAAAACAACACTAAAAACGTAGTTTAACCAGAAAGCTTTGCATTGAATGTTAACTGCATTTATCTTTCATGTAAATAAAAGGCATTGAATTCATTTGAATTACAAACGAGTTTCATTTAATAACCAAACCGTACACGATGCGGCTAATATTATAACTCTCAATTAATTGGAGTTGGAAGGATTAATAATCACTTATGAAGAGTTACAATCAAATCAATTTCAGGTGGTACAAAGTTCACCTGGTCATCTAGTCTCTGATATAAACAATCAAGGCGGAACAAGAAGCAATTTCATTCGCTGTATTGTGATTTTGGATCAAAGCATATGAATTGTTGTACTGTACTAGTAAGGGGCAACATTAGTTGTCTAGTGATTTCAGCAAACCCTTTACCTGCTACGAGGATGATACAAGCGTAGGGACAAACATCTTAATTTTGTTTTGTCATCATCATCATCATCATCATCATCAACATCATCATCATCATCATCAGGAATTTCTTCCAGCGAGCCGAGTGGGAAATTTTAGAACGAAGTGCCTCCATTTATATTCGATCTTCTATGTTTCTTCTCTTTCTAGGGCATCCCATGTTTCTCCTCTCTTCTCAAGGTCTTCCTT
This sequence comes from Meconema thalassinum, assembly GCA_946902985.2. Classification (NCBI taxonomy): domain Eukaryota; kingdom Metazoa; phylum Arthropoda; class Insecta; order Orthoptera; family Tettigoniidae; genus Meconema; species Meconema thalassinum. The sequence continues at coordinate 309,474,029 of OX336393.1, read as the reverse complement.
AATCTGGTCTTAACACCTTTTCCTAGGGCGTCGAATCGATCCTTTTCCTGGAACGATCCTCTCAAAATACTCCCTTAGAGTTTGTGATGGCTGCTTTCGATTGATGTGTCCTAGCCATTTCAACCTTGCAGCACTTAATTTTTCTTCCATGGTCAGACCGATTTGTAGATCTCTTTGGATTTGCTCATTCGTAATTCTGTCTTTCCTTGTATTCTGCACAGCAGATCAAAGGAATTTCAATTCACAAGCTTGTAGTTGACTTTCTTCACTTCTACGAATGATGCAACTCTCCAGACTATGTCATGATTGGTAGGAGGTAAGATTTAAACATGGTCTGTTTAGCCCTTGTCCCATACTAGTTTCCGTACTTGATGAAAGAAATTTGAACCTTTTTGGACACAGTTCAACACTTTCTTCTTGGCGCTTGATATTGTACTCCCCAGTTATTTAAAGGAATTAACACATTCTATCTTCTCTCCCTCAAGGGTGATGTTACAAAGTGTGTTCGTCCTGCTTACTTTCATTACCACTGTTTTACTCTTGCTCTCAGTTAACTTGATTCCCCTCAAAGTGAAAAGTAGTATATACATAGAATTTTGAATTTGCATTCAGTGTAATAAAGACCCAGAACTTATAGATATTTTGAACCTACCACCAACTCCCACTGATACGTTAAAATTACGGCTTCTATTCTTTTTTTACATGCACATGAAACACTCAGCAGTGAGGTAGTAACACCGCACAGTAAAGGTTAACCCTAGAACGGTAGCGCTTCGCAACTTTGTTATCGGTAGCGCTTTGCAACGTTGTTATCGGTAGCGCTTCGCAACGTTGTTATCGGTAGCGCTTCGCAACGGCGACGACGACGATTCTAGAAACTGATAATAAATACCACTTACGTCAACTGTTATTTCGCTCTCAAGGCGAGCAGAAGCGACACTGTTATTTCTCTCTCAAGGCGAGCAGAAGCGACACTGTTATTTCGCACTCAAGGCGAGCAGAAGCGACACTGTTATTTCGCTCTCAAGGCGAGCAGAAGCGACACTGTTATTTCGCTCTCAAGGCGAGCAGAAGCGACACTGTTATTTCGCTCTCAAGGCGAGCAGAAGCGACACTGTTATTTCGCTCTCAAGGCGAGCAGAAGCGACACTGTTATTTCGCTCTCAAGGCGAGCAGAAGCGACACTGTTATTTCGCTCTCAAGGCGAGCAGAAGCGACACTGTTATTTCGCTCTCAAGGCGAGCAGAAGCGACACTGTTATTTCGCTCTCAAGGCGAGCAGAAGCGACACTGTTATTTCGCTCTCAAGGCGAGCAGAAGCGACACTGTTATTTCGCTCTCAAGGCGAGCAGAAGCGACACTGTTATTTCGCTCTCAAGGCGAGCAGAAGCGACACTGTTATTTCGCTCTCAAGGCGAGCAGAAGCGACACTGTTATTTCGCTCTCAAGGCGAGCAGAAGCGACACTGTTTTTGAATAATTTTGTTTGATTTTTTTATTGTGACTATTTTTTATTTATATATTTATTTATTTGTAATGTTTGAGCTGATTTTCACTTATTTTGACTGTAATTGTTTTATTTTCGTATTTTGATAAATTTTTATATTTAGCGTTATTTTTATTTTAAGTATTTCATTTCGTTCTATTTACTTTTTGAGCATTTGTTGACAAATTTTGATTGTTGTTTTGGGGTTTTCTCGGCGTAGGGCTGTGGCGGCCCCATAGCCTAGTGGGAAGCCACTGCAATCAGCCAGCCGAGTATTGGCGGGAAAACCATAACTTAGTGGGTAAGGAGCAAATCCCTGCCCAAACCCTGACCATCTGGGGCACCCTGTCTCCAGGGGATAAATATGGAGGATGGGAAGGTAACCCAGCAAACCACTCTACGTTGGGCTAATCACCCATGTGGAGATATAGTGATTCTGAGAACTACAAGCAGCCTCGGATTGGACGGATATAAAGGACGACCGGAGTGGACACGGAACACGAGATTCGGAACATGGAACATTATGACAATCGTTGGTAAAGAAGTGAAATTGATACAGGAGGATTGAGAGATTGTGACAGAAAAGGGGCAAAACTGTCGTGGAAATGAAGAGAATGTGCAGAAATAGAGCGGGATGGCAGAAATGGCTCAAACGAGGCTACCCCGACGCTTGAAGGCATAAGGGAATTGTTGAAGGAGAAGAAGAAGTAGAAGAAGAAGTTTGTTTTTAATTTTGACTAATTTTGGTAATTTTTCTTTTATTTATTTTTGATTTTTACTAATTTGCTTTGTATTTTAGAGCTGCCAAACAATGGTGGGGGTTGTACAAAAGAGAGAAGTGGGGGAAGCAGCAGTGTATCCCGTTTCCGTCGCGGAGACGAGCGCTACCATTCTAGGGTTAATAGGCTTGGACATCGTGATCATTTAACCCCGTGTACTTCGGTGTGACTGGAATTTTTTGTCAGAAAACCTGTGTTACAGTATTGTGATGGATTCATTACTGTGTGGATTTGTAATTTAGGTGATGATTGGGAATGAGGTGGCCGTGGTGGCATCAAATTAGGAATCATCCCTGCATTATTTTGTCTGGAGTAGAAGTGGGAAACCACGGATAACCACTTCCAGGATGGTTGAGGTGGGAATCGAAACCACCAGTTCTCTTCTCGGTTTTGCCTCACGAAGCTGAGTGTACCCGTTTCAGGTCTCACACCAGAATTAAATTTCTTGGCAGAGCCAGGAATTGAACTCGGACTTTCAGGGCAACAACCAAGAATGCTAGCCTCTACACCTCGAGGTGGTCTACATGATGTGAAAATAGCGGGTGAATCAGCTGCCCCTAACCGACAGTAGTGGCTACGCGGGCTAAAGCGCTGCGTTAGGTCAAGGGGCCAAGCTCCCTGCTGACTCGGTAGACGCGTGGGTTCGAGCCCCACCGTCGGCTGTCCTTGAAATGGTTTTCCGTGGTTTCCCATTTTCAACACCAGGCAAATGCTGGGACAGTACCTTCTGACAGGCCACGGCCGCTTCCTTCCACATCCTTGCCCAGTTTCATTCATCTTCATCCATCCATCTCTCATCCCGACGCGCAGGTCGCCCACGGGCGTCGACTAGAAAGACCTGCACTCGGCCTCTCAGGAGGCTACACGACAAAAAAAAAAGCTGCCCCTTATTGTTTCATGCAGCTCAACTAACGTCTGTTGCCAGGAAGGTCGATATTTCTCTGCTTGCATCCCGTATGGTGCTAATGCACTGAAAGCAAACCCCGCAAACGATACTGAACCCTATTATTTTTTCCCTCGATGTGACTACAGACTAATGAAAATGAAAATCCACAGCCTGCTTCCAGTCGACCGACCGGGTCAGAGAATGGAATGAATGAAGCCCCCATCTAGCGGCGAAGATATGAACTGTGCCAGCTACCGAAGCCTTTCGCACTCCCCTGGGGCAATGATTAAACGAATGACAGATTATTTATTTATTTATTTATTTATTTTATTTATGTATCGTATGGCTTTTAGTGCCGGGAGTGTCCGAGGACATGTTCGGCTCGCCCGAGTCTGTAGCTGCTCCCAGCTGACGCCCTTAGGGTGAGCTACAAGTTCCGTTCAATTTCAAGTAGTTCCAACTTTCGCTACCAGATATCAATGATACCTAGTGGTGAACGATGGAACTTTGATGGAGCGTTGCGACGAAATCCAACCTAACAATTTAGCTTCACACAAGTTTAGTCTGTGGAAGGATCTTTTACATGCCATAAATCTATGACATGGGACTGCCGGCTTTACTTCCCCTCAGAAGGAAGGCATACTGAAGGATTTTTAACGCTCTTAAAAATCCGACGACTTTTTCCGGGTTTGAACCCGCTATCTTTGGCACAGCAGTTCAGCATGCTACCAACTACGCCACCGAGGCATGAAATAATGCCATGGCAGACTTGAGAGATAGTCTATTTAAGAACTTGATATCGTATATAGCTTTCGTAGCTGCTGCTGTTCTGAATCTTGTGTGTAGTCGGAAAGATTTAGTCGTTGTCTGAAGGATAAGGCCAAGGTATTTGAAGCTATTTACGATGTGTAGTGGCTCTGATTTGAAAAGTACTCTATGATGTGGGGATAGCCGTCCATCCTTCCTAAATACCATATGTTCAGTTTTTTTCGGCATTCACTTCTAGCTCATTAGCATTGGCCCATTTTTCCAGTGCAGTTACTGCCACTTGTAATTCATTGATGTCATGCGACCTTAGAACCATATCGTCAGCGTATAAATATATCCGTACTTCCTTTGATTCTTCTCCAATTACCCGTACAACATCACTAGAGGCAACATAATGGGCTCAGGGGTTCACATTGCACGTCTTGTTAGAAGTCGTCACATTGTCTGAGATTCTAACGGTGTTAACCCTCAACATGATATGGACCAGGACAGTGATCTCTTCCACTAACGACTCAAGTTTTGAAGAGATTGATGTTCCTGTTAAATCTATCGAATGCTTTTGTAGTCACTGAATACCGCATGAAACTTTCCCTGAGGCAATCTGAGTACATTTTCAATGGTGTCCGGACAGTTCCCCACACTGACACTTCCCCACAGCCCTTGGACGCGGCTACCTGCTTAATGACTCAGAAATAATCTCGACTGACATTTCCACACACATCTTCCCCCCCTTCCCCAAGGCTACTATGAAAACGATCAAGTTGAAATTTGGCCTACTGTTGTTTAGCACTTTTAATATCTCTGGAATCACATATTATATTCTTTAACTACTGAACTACTGTATAAGGTTTGAGGCAAAAATATTTAATACTCTTCAGCTATTATGAGTACAAGTACTAGTGCATTAAAAACCTCCCCATAGTAGCCTTTGAAGTACAAGTATAGCGTAAGATCTTCCATTGATATTTAACAGCTGTATGATACAGCACACATTAAAAATGTATCCTGCAAGTAAATAAACTATATATTTGTTTCGTTTACACCACATTTTGCACGCCACCACTGCATGCTGCTCTGTTTATTATACGCTATGCCCCCTTGGGGCAGTGACCTATTGTTGTTGGATCACATTCCGTTTTTTGGATTAGCCAACGGGGTAGCAGGTGTAAATTCTTTCGGAAGCAAGTACCTACCAAAATACGTCACACTGGACGGACGGATTGACAACATTCAGTAAAAGTTCGAAAATGTCCACAAAAAAAAGTTTTCTGAAGGCAGTTGCCTATTCACAGAAAATGGAGTAGGCAGGGCATTTTTTCAGGGGGAACGCGGGGGGTACACGTACCCCTTTAATATTTGAAAACTGTTTAAGAAAGAATATTGGTACATTTGTATCTCGTCCGGCAAATATAACTTCCGACTTGAAAGTTCATCGATCAGCTGGCGTCAACGTGCTGGAGGAGATTTCGAGTAATTCTCGATTTAAATCGATCTATCGAATCAGTTTCTTTTGGTCGGCAACTCGGCACTCAGCAGTATAATCGAAACAACAGGACATATAATCTTCTGCTCGTCTAGAGCTTTGTGTAATTGCTGCCTTTTTCGAAGGAATTTACTTGTTTAGGTAAAACAATCGTGAAAAGGAAGTTCCGTTCTTATAAGCCCGCAGGCTATTGTTTGGAGGCGGGGTAGGTTGTTATTTTGTGTGTGTGGTTAGTTTTGAAGGATGGAGAAAATAACGAACTGTTTTACATCCACCCAGGCATCGAAAAAGCTGAAAGTTAATGAATTAATGAGTTTATAATTAAACCCAATTCAACCTTTCATTTAACATATAAATAATGTTATTGTTTTTACGTCCCTTTTAACTACACTGGCTTTTAGAGACGCCGGGGTGCCGGAATTTTGCCCCGAAGGGGATCTTTAACGTGCCAGTAAATCTACGGACACGGCTCCCTCGCTTTTGCGCCCCCTCAAATGCCAGCTGACTGCGCCAGGATACGAACCTGCACTTTCATTTAACATGTCAGCCCATAAAGAAATAAACGGACACTGGAAATTGCCGAAAATTGCAAGATCATGATGTTTTGTCGACTACAACTGGGAGTACCCTTTAAATTTTATTTGGAAAAAGAGCACTGGGAGTAGGTTAATATTATTGTTGAACATATATGACAAAAACAAAAACAAACAAAAAATTAAAATACAAAACAACTGACGAAGCATAGAAAGATGATTTTAGACACGCCAAAATGATAACAACACCAAAATGATCGGTTTTGTTATTCTTTTGCCAGTCCACATCCTGGATAAAGTTTGATGGAAATCAGACTCTGCATTTATTTTATTTTAATGGAAATTACACTACATCACAATGATATTTTCGAGACCAAGCGCTTTTCTTCACTCCAAAGGAGTATTATGTTAAAGTGCATTGTCCCTGGTGCGGCTGTAACGATGATCGCTGAAGCCTATAGCCATAGGGGGAGGGTATGTGTGGAACTGCCAGTCGAGAGTATTTCTGAGTCATTAAACAGGTAGCCGCGTCCAAGGGCTGTGGGGAAGTGTCAGTATTTTGGGCAATGTGTGGAAGTGTCAGTGTGGGGAACTGTCATGTATTCTTTTCAATGTCATCCAAAAGATTCCTTATTGCTTGGATTGTGTTTCTTCCTCTTCTGAAACCAAACCGTTCATCTGGTAATTAGCTCCCAATTTCAACGTTGAGTCTTTTAGTTACTAACTTCGTAAGTACTTTCAGTAGGATGTTTTCCAAGGCAATCCCCCTATAATAGTTAGGGTCAGCGGTGAAAACCGGAAGTAACATATCAGCGGATGCTTTTAAGGTGCTCACTGAAAATGCTATCAGGCCCTGCAGCTTTCTTATCTTTCAGACTCAAAAGTATCTCATGAACTTCTTCAGATGAGAACTTGCTGATACTATTGCAGGTTACATTAACTTTTTTTTACTGGATTCTTATTAACAGACACAGTTTTATTTAACTATTCCATAAGATGAAAAATTATGTTTGCTAGATGTACGATCAGCGGTGCCTTGTCCAAATGAGACTGGGGGTTCAAGGAGACACTTGCTACTACTGGGGCGCTCTATTAGGATGTCGCATAAGTAATGTCGTATTTTGAGTTTGGTATTTTATACGATAGAATTGGTTGTCTTTGGTTCGCCAATGCTATTTACAGGAATCCATGACTAGAATTGCGTATATTGTGGTAATGTATCATCAAAGGATACCGTACATCACCAGATTTAGAAACTTGGGAAATCAAACAGATGCTGTAGATCTGAAGGTTCATGAATTGACCCCTGAACAGGCTCAACGTAGAGTGGATATCTGTCGCCAGTTTATCGGTAACCCCAAGGGTGATAGATTTATCAAGAGAATTGTCACAAATGATGAAAAAATGTCTCTAATATCGCAACGCTGACGGCTCGAAACAGTGGCTCAGTCCAACTCAACCTGCCAAAGGCATCGTTACAAAGGATCGGTTCGGCCCCAAAGTGATGTTGTGTGTCTGGTGGAATTTTGAAGGAGTGATTCACAGTGAGTTTGTTCCAAATGGGCGTGCGGTCAATGCCCATCTTTATTCTCAACAACTGGAACGAGCTTATGAAATTTTGAGACGGAGATACCCAACATTAGTTAACCGGAATAGGTAAGTTCTGAACTAGTAGTCGTTGACGGTGGCGTTTGGCGTCAAAAGTAGGAACTACTTGAAAATTGATTGTCTGCAGTCCTGACTTGAATTAAAACAGATAACACACACTAATACAGCCATCACAATTAACACCGGTTATCAGACAGATTCTACTGTACACACACCCAAAGTACACGGGGCTACATGGCCGCGTTGTCGCAGCCCCTAAACTAAGGAACCAATCAACCAACCGGAATAGAGTTCTCTAGCAACAGGACATACTGCACGAACAACCATGGCAACAATTCAGGAATTGGAAAGAGTCCAACTGCTACCACATCCCGCACACATCCCTGATCTTGCATATTCAGATTACTATCTTTTTCGATCCATGGTCCATTTATTGCGTGGAAGAAATTTCGAAAACATTGAGGCTGAGGAAGTGGGCCTCTCCGAATTCTTCGCATCAAAACCCAGAGACTGGTACCGTCGCGGGATAAGAAACCTCGCTAAAAGATGGCTCAAGACCATACAATCTGACTTTGAAGAATAGTTTAATTTCTTGTCAGAAAACTTTCCAAATAAAATTTTCTTTAAGAAAACGACATTAATTATGAGACATCTCCTATATAATGATTTTGTGTGACCAAAACACAGCCCTTCGGAACTTTGGTCAATGTCTTTAACTTGAACATAATCATTGTAACATACAGTTGTATTCGGACTCGTCGCTACTGCAGTTTCAATAACAGCTAGGCCAACAGCCCCAATATTGAAAATAATTACATTTTATCGTAATGTCGCACCCCATAGAACAACTTAAGTTGCAGCTCCTGGATTATGCTTACTGGATACGGTACCTCCTGTCCGATAGCAATCTCATCTTTGTACATGACGCCCACTTCTCTCTGACCTTTCCGACTGCCGTACGTGACGTAGTTCGTATCTTGCGCAAGGCAACGAAGATATGGCGCACTCATCTGATTTTATCTTCATGGTCCCTTAGCCAAGCTTCTTCACTTGCCTAATAATGTTCCTCACAACTTTTACATCACAGTGATATTGGGACACTTGGCTCATCGTCCTACAGTAGTGTGACGTCCCGCAACTGGATCTAAACCCAGTCCAATCACATATAAAAGCGTTTAAATGCAAGAAGCCTCGTATTAGTAGACTTACTCACTTATTCCAAATACCCTCAGCACGGCTTCCTGTCGTGAGAATTGGGCGAGTGTGGTCCACTGGTGCCATGTCCAGGAGAGCGCCGGTTTTAATGCACACCACATCGTGATGTAGGGGATAGCGTTCGTCGTTATCGCCCCGAGGGCCCAGGTTCGATTCCATATACTCTCTCCAGTCATATGAAACCCTATCCCTGCCCCTAATAAATACAAGTTATCAGAAAACTTCAACACACATACACCCACCTACACAGGGCTGATTACTAAGATGTCCCAAGCCTCTAAATTTAATCAACAACAACAACAACAACAACAACAACATATACATGGTTAAGAATCAGTATTGGATGATGATGATAAATGTTGTTTTAAGGGGTCTAACATCTAGGTTATCGGCCCCTAATGGTTTGGGTGATCGTGAAGAAGATAATGAAATGTAAACTATAACTAAACCGAACTACTAACTTATATACTAGAAGAAAAAATGGAAAACAAAAGGAGAAAATGGCAAATAAAGGACAGGAGTAAAAGAAATGCCCTCAACCCTCGAAGAATGTGAATTGAGGGACTTGGAAGGAAGGAGAGCCATAAAAGGCAGATAGGAAAGTGAAAGAGGAGAGGGTCCGCCCCACAGGTAATGGAAAAAAGGGGGGAAACCGGACCCAGCTCAGGAATCCCTCGAGGTCGCCAACTCCCGAACTCACCAGCCGTGAGCCCCTGAGGGTGTAGCAATATCTAGGGTGCACCAGAAGTGGTGGGGCTACATACACCCTGCCTCCTTGAGGGCCTTGAGCAAAAGGCAGGAGATAACAGGAAGAGAAAAAGAAGGCTGACTCCTCGCAATGGGAGGGTATCAGAAAAGATGAAACAAGGGCCATTTAAGGCGGGAAAGGAAGAGACTCCCTAGGCCTCGGATACCCTAATACCGACGGGGTCGGAAGAGAACAAGAGTTGACCAAGTGAGGTCGACAGGGAAGAAGACGGAGAGGAGCCCAGCACAAGTAAGTGGAAGCAATGCCGGGCTCAGCTGGGGCCCCGTGGTCGCCAACCCACGTCCCACTAGATGTGAGCCCCTGGCGGAAATCAGTATTGTATAGTCGTAATTATTAGTCAATTCCAGCAGTGTCACTGGGTTATGTGGCTCATTATACGGAAGGAATCGATGTCTTCCCGTTCGCGACGATTCCCATTTGTCACGGATCATGAAGTGATCATTGTCCCATTTGTGACGAGCAATAAATTCTCATAGTCGTGAGTTTCCCGTTAGCGAGGGAATGTTGACTAATTGTGACAGCTCCCAATATGGTGGGTAAACCCCTGCTCAAGAATGCAGTCACTATGGTGGGACACATTTGGTTTGATAACTTGACATTCTGTCTGTGTCTGACTTAGGATCAGTCCGGTTAATTATGGACTTCATTTCAACTACTAGAGATAAACAATTGACATTTCATTCTTTTGTCACTCGCCGTCGAATTTTACATTCGCATTCTGCACAGATATTCTATCAATCTTGCTCGCTTCATTAAAGATTCACATCGTATCATCGTATCATCATCATCTATATTATTTCAGTAGCATAGATCCCTCCTGCGGCGCTCACAAGCGACCGATCGTGACAAATGAGCATTCAAATGAAATAGAATGGACATTAGCGGTGATGAATTGCACTCTAATTTCATAAATAGCTATAATTTCTTTAAAAAATTACTTTTCAAAAAATGTACGAAGTGTGCGATTTGCAGATACTGTTGCTGTAGGAAAATACGCTCCATAATTGCTGTCCACTTCACATTTTGGCCGCTGTGACGCCTGCTTCATGTCATTTTAACATTCTGAGGTCTTTCCTTTATCATTTTGCATGGATTTCAGAAACAGTAAGTCAAAGGATTGAGTACTCAAATCGTATAATTTTATAAATAACGAATAACCGGTGAATGTTATGATGATCAAAATTTTCAGTGATTGCCTGGAATTCTAACTGAAATGTAAATAGTGTTCTATAATCATTTGGTTGAAATATAAACATAACAACCTTTCTCCTCATAAACCTATTGGGGAAAGTGTGGTTTATGAACATGCGAAATATCTCGCACGGGTCCGGCAGCATTAATTTGTACGCTAATGGCACTGAGATTCAACTGTGAAAACTAGTTCTTCCTTCCGTAGGAGGCCGTTCGTCGCTACTGGCACCAGCACTAACGCCAGCGTACCGTACCAAGGAATCATTGCCATTGGTCAGTAATTGCATGAAATATGGCAGTGTGAATACAGTTTAAAATTATCTCTGCTCACTGTGACCAAAATATGCTGTTCCGTCTCATATGGTTGCTCCACTCATTCCGCTGGTGGTAAAAAGAAAGAAAGACTGTGCAGTTACTAAGAGTAAACGCATTCTTTGTGGCTGTACGTACGGTTCATTCCACTGTTTTGTGTCGATGGGCTCTGGTTGCACATCGGGATATCATACAGCGTGCGAGCCTCACATTCTGGAGCATGCGCGTTGATACGTAAATTGCTTGTCAGTCAGTCAAAGCGCTTGACCGGGTCACAATCATGGATAAACCACGAGCTGTATAATCCGCTGTTGACCAACAGTGCTTCCAGTGGGCTGTTACTAGACTACTAGACTCACCTCAATACGCGAGCTCTCAAGTACACCGGCAGAAATCGGTGGAGTAAAGCCTATCTCAGTGCAAAATCTTCTTACCAGTTTAACTTTATTAATTTTTCCTCCAGATGAGAACCCCATTGATGCGCTGCTTTTTCCACTTAAGTGGCGATTATCATTGAAAGATTTCGCTTACGGCCGATGTCCTGAAAGTGCCAGTCTTGTTCGAGAACAAGTCTCGGATTTACCCCAAGAATAGAAAACGTCAAGCAACCTACTGTTATTGGAAACAGTGATTACTAGGGCGAGGCATTTGATGATTTTGCATCTTTTTGGTATGAAGGCCGAAAGATAGCTCGAGTATATATAAATGAGTTTCATGAATTGACTGATTAAATAAGGGCAATTTGTTAGGGCTTTCTTTTTGCATTTTTTGCCGTTTACAAGAGATAGGTAATTTTTGGAGCAATTTACGGTCATTTTTGGTATTTTTAATTGTTTTCTGGTAAGTGTTATATTTCGTTAATTTGAATATTTAATTAATATTATTTATGTTTACAATACTTGTATATTATGTTTAACTTAGGCAAATAACTTGCTCAAAAAAGAAAGTAGATTTGCAACATAACCTGCTGCCACTAGTTTTCATGGAGAGAGTATTTTTAAACCGCCACTGAAGTTTGTTTTCTTAAATATTCTTTGTTGATTAAATGACACCCATTTGCTAGGAGAGTATTTGAAGAATATGCCAGTTCCAAAATGTTTATTTTTTTTACCAGGGGTGGCAAAGTGGTATTTAATTTGTTAGTAACAAAAATAATTTAAACTTAATGCAATGTCATCCATTAAAATTATCTCTCAAATCAGCCAATTGTTTCTTAAAGCATTAATAAATAAGTGATTTACGAATAATTAATTGGTTATTTTTTTCAAAAGTCGCCTCAGTAGCGTAGCGGTCAGCATGGTTAGCTGCCTCCCCGGAGGTCCTGGGTTCGATTCCCGGCTCTGCCACGAAATTTGAAAAGTGGTATGAGGACTGGAACGGGGTCTAATCAGCCTCGGGTGTTCCAAATGAGTAGAGGGGGTTCGATTCCCACCTCAGCCATCCTCGAAGTGGTTTTCCGTGGTTTCCCACTTCGTCTTCGGGCAAATGGTACCTTCTTCAAGGCCACGGCCGCCTCCTTCCCTCTTCCTTGCCTATCCATCCTGACCATCCATTACCTTCCCTCATGAGGCCCCTGTTCGCTTTGCAGGTGAGGCCGCCTGGGCGAGGTGCCAATCACACCTCGCCAGTTGTATCCACTCCGATTAGATGTTCCCAGCTCTAGGACACTGCCCGTAGAGGTGATAGTGGTGAGTTCCCTCGCTGAGTCCGTGGGTTCCACCAACCTGGAGGGTAAACGACTAAGAAAAGAAAAGAAGAAAATATTTTTTTCAAATGTTGTGTCATTTTTTAACCATTTTTAGGTCATAAATGCATTTTTATTTTCCATTTTCTTGCTATTTTTTTGTCATTAAATGCCTTGCTCTAGTGATTACATAACCTTACGTCCTAAATTTTGTTAAAATGTTGGTAGTGGGACGCTCTGATAATTGAAGCCTTGAACTGAACCCTCACGTGTTGCTAATGACTAATGTTGTTTGTTGTCCGTGAAATTGCTTCATTATCCAACATTTAACCACTGTATTATCAGCAAGTTATGTGTACTGATATGTGGTTCAGGACTATTGTCAGAGGGCAGCACGCGAGCCACGTGGCACGTCACTTGTCCTCAGAGCACACTAGTGCTCACGTTTCAATAATTTGGATGTCAGTGATGCCAACTGACAGCTGTGGACGCTTAAATATACTGTAATTGGTTTGCTGACTGAGACGTGGTATATGAGACTGCTATTAACACTTGGAACTGAATCTCCTGCATTCCGAACCACGAAATGAAATGACCACGATGTCCAAGCCCCTAAATTGAAAAACGACGATATCAACAAAATCGGCCAATAGTTTCTGAGGAAAGGTGCACTGAATTTCAGAGAAACGAACTTTCGGGAATCTAAGTTTAAAGAAAACAGTGTACGACTATTTCTCACATCAGATAGGTGCCTATATACATGGGGCTCTTGAAGAAGTAGATTTACATGCGTTTTACACTAAGGAGCTTATAAAGGAAGCCTATGATGCTCATTACCACACTAGGGTGGGATTTGATTCAAGGGGTGGAGGTCATTATAGCACTAGTATCAAGAAACCTTTCTCTTCTCCGGACATAAGTTTGAAAATTAATTTCTTATTCCCAAAATAATATTCTATACAAATTATACATCAAAATAATCACAAAATTTCGCACTATTTTTGTGCCAGTAACAGAAAATTTCAATTTTTCAATATTTCCGGGGTCATCTCTTCTTAAAGTCGCTACTAGACCTAAAAGCTAGCTCCATGTCAGTTTCTCGAACAACCATATTAAATATTGCAATGATCTCCGCAGCGACACAGCGATGAACTACTCAGTTTCAGGAATGTACCACTAGACACAGTCTGAAAAGAAGGCATCACATTTTGAAACACCCGGTATAACAGCTGTACACTAGAACGTATCAAATACCTCGCAGACCTATGCCACATTTGTTCGCTACGTAGAGGTGTTCCGTAGGAAAAGTCAGTTAGGGAACACTTCAGGGTAATTAGTATTTAGTAATTATTATTGTTTTATGGTACGGAACAGCTAAGTCATCTGTCCCTAGACCCCAGGTTAGCAAACCAATGTAACGTACAGTTTACGCCACAGTATTTGGCTGGTCAGCCACGGTTGAGCAGTCGTACAGAGGTCAATCGGCGAGTTCCAGGTGTGTGCAATTGACACGTGAGTTGATTTCCGCGCAACTGACAACTCAAATGACCACCCCACGGTAAGGACGGGGTAAGTCTATTTTGTTCGGAAATGAGTTTATGGCGCATTCTGGTGGCCAGCCATCGTAACTACAGATCAGTTGAAATTGATTTCAAATAAAGCGAAAGATCACCGAGATACAGAGGTTTTTAGTTTTAGTGGAAACGGAAAGAATGTCCCATATCCTCTCGCTTTTTCGTAATTTAATTTTAGCCTAGTTGTTTTTTGTTTCACATGTAATTCCTTTATAAGATATATACACACATCAAAAAAAGTTTTGCATCACCTCGGTTCCCAGATCTCCGGCATATAGACGTTGACTGTGTATATTGTATCCAAGATACAGTCCCTTTGACTGTTCATAGATGTCACTAAAACTGCTCAAAGATGTAAACAACCATGCATGAGCAGGGCCTATTAGACGGAGGGGGTACGACAGCCGATCAGTTCCAGTCATTCCACCAGGACGAAGGTACGCTGCTCATGTTGTCTGTAGTTCTACCATGCCTAGAAGGTCAATACCGCAGTTCGATCGCGTCCGCATTGTTACTTTGTGTCAAGAAGGGCTCTCAACAAGGGAAGTTTCCAGGCGTCTCAGAGTGAACCAAAGCGATGTTGTTCGGACATGGAGGAGGTACAGAGATACAGGAACTGTCGATGACAGGCCTCGCTCAGGCCGCCCAAGGGCTACTACTGTAGTGGATGACCGCTACTTACGGATTGCCGCTCGGAGGAACCCTGACAGCAATGCCACCATGTTGAATAATGCGTTTCGTTCAGCCACAGGACGTCGTGTTTCAACTCAAACTGTGCGCAATAGGCTGCATGATGCGCAACTTCACTCCCGACGTCCATGGCGAGGTCCAGCTTTGCAACCCCGACACCATGCAGCGCGGTACAGATGGGCCCAACAACATGCTGAATGGACCCCACGGAATTGGCATCACGTTCTCTTCACCGATGAGTGTCGCATATGCCTTCAACCAGACAATCGTCGGAGACGTGTTTGGAGGCACCCTGGTCAGGCTGAACGTCTTAGACACACTGTCCAGCGAGTGCAGCAAGGTGGTGGTTCCCTGATGTTTTGGGGTGGCATTATGTGGGGCCGACGTACGCCACTGGTGGTCATGGAAGGCTCCGAAACGGCTTTACGATACCTGAATGACATCCTCCGACCCATAGTGCAACCATATCGGCAGAATATTGGAGAGGCATTTGTCTTCATGGACGACAATTCTCGACCTCATCGTGCACATCTTGTGAATGCGTTCCTTCAAGATAACGACATCGCTCGACTACAGTGGCCAGCATGTTCGCCAGACATGAACCCTATCGAACATGCCTGGGATATGTTGAAAAGGGCTGTTTATGGACGTCTTGACCCACCAACCACTCTGAGAGATTTACGCCGAATTGTCGTTGAGGAGTGGGACAATTTGGACCAACAGTGTCTTGATGAACTTGTGGATAGTATGCCACGGCGAATACAGGCATGCATCAATGCAAGAGGACGTGCTACTGGGTATTAGAGGTAGTGGTGTGTACTGCAATCTGGACCACAAATGCTGAAAGTCTAGCTGTATGATGGTACAACATGCAATGTGTGGGTCTCATGAGCAATAAAACGAGCTGAAATGTTGTTTGTGTTGATCTCTATTCCCTTTGTATTTAACGGTTCCGGAACTCTTGGAACCGAGGTGATGCAAAACTTTTTTTGATGTGTGCACTTGGCAAAATTAACTATATTACCTACCCTCAATTGGGGTGTTTTAAGTATTTCGTTTTAGTGTTGAAAGTTTAAATTCGCTGTCCTGAAATTATTTACATAATGTGACTTACCCCGTTCTTCCCGTGGAGCCTTCAAATGCGAAGGAACGGAATGTGGTAGTTATTTTTTCAAAAAAAGAAAAAATTCACAAAGGGCCTAACGCCATACATGTTGAAAAAAAGATTACCTGTTTTTAAATTTTAAATGAAAAAGTGGTTCTATTATTTAAACTAGTTTCCAGGATGGTTCCGTATTGACGTACTAAATAGTTTTAACAACAAATTGTATATCCGCCTTAGTCAATACATAAATACTAAGGCGGATATACAATTTGTTGTTAAAACTATGAAAAAGTGGTGTCAAGTATATTTACTGACACGTTTAAAATTCTCTTTGGAACACAATTCCTGCACCCCGATGTCTCTAAACGCCGCCGCAGTTGTTAAAGGGGACGTAAAAGCAATACCTTTATTTTATTACTATCGGATCCGTGCGAGAAATCTCGAATGTTCATAAACCACACTTTCCCCAATAGGTTTATAATGAGAGACTTAAGTACAAAGATTGTTATACTTATATTTCAACCAAATGATTATAGAACACTATTTACATTTCAGTTAGAATTCCAAGTTCTATAGAGCGTATTTTCCTACTGTAATAGTATCTGCAAATCGCACACTTCGTACATTTTTTAAAAGTATTTTTTAAAATAAATTATAGATATTTATGAAATTCGATTGCAATGCTGCTAATGTCTATTCTCTTTCATTTGAATGCTCGTTTGTCACGATCGGTCGCTTGTGAGCGCCGCTGGAGGAATCTATACTACTAAAATAATATATATGATGATAATTAAACCGTCCAAGATAACTGGGATTTCCTAATACGTGTTTGTCAATTGATATTATAACTCTTCAGTTGGTTAACACAATTACTGAGACATGCGAGAAAATTACATGTGCTTACACTGAGTGGCCAAAAGGCACGGGAAATAACGCGAGTCCTCAAAACGGCAGCAATACGGCGAGGCATCGACTCGACAATAAATGGGTTCCTGACTCCCAACATTCAACTGGGCGGTGATCCGACTCACAGTATTCTGCTGAGGCGAAGTGATGTCTGTTTGTTAAACACGTGTGGGGGTTTACGCACAGATGGTAACATAACCTCTACCATATTGAAGATCCACCCTCGACACTGTTGACCTCGGTAACTCGAATTCACGTGTAATCTCCGAAATGCTATGACCCTTGCGCCATGCGCCGATGATCATGACACGTTCAAAGTCGGTTAACTCGTGACGTGTTGCCAGCGTCACTACACTCGTGTCAGTGACAGACTGCTCTGTTCCGTCGCAGCGCTCAGGAGTCATACACGGCACATTTTATCCTGGGACTACCCTTCCCGTGACCTTTGGGCACTCAGTGAATATTTGTTATAGACTACAGGAGAGGGAGAAATCTATGGGATGACATGTTTCGCTCATCCAGCGAGCATCATCAGATCCAAATAACAACAACAACAACAACCCCTCGCACTATACAGCCCATGAAGGGCCTAGGCCGACCAAGCGACCGCTGCCCAGCCAATTGGCCTGCAGAAATTGGGGTGACACGTGATCAGCGCATCGTGTCCCCTCGGCCGTTTATCTTGGTTTTCGTGATCGGGGCGCTGTCTCACTGTCAGACAGCTACTCAATTGTCCTCACGAGGCTGAGTGCACCCCGTTCCAAACCTCACGTCAGTTTTAAAATCCCTGACGTAGCCAGGAATCGAACCCGGGGCCTCCGGGGGAGAGGCAGGCGCGCTACCCCAACACCACGGGGCCGGTTATCAGATCCAAATATACAACAAAAATAGCTCTACTAAACACTACCAAACCCACAAACGATCTCTGCCCTTGAAAAACAAAAATCACGGCAAAAACTGAGAAAGTGTGGTAATTAGACAGTTCAAAGGTGTGATTATCTTGAAAACAGGCGAGTACTCTAGATGAAAATAACCTTGTAACTATTCAACTTGGTCATAGTTGTAGGTTGGCCCAACTTGTAGTGTAGCGTCCGGGTTTCATCCCCGGTTCTGACTGCTGGAACGGGGTTCAATGAGTATCGTGAGGCATAAATGAGAAGAGGACGGTTTGATTCCCATCTCAGTCATCCGGGAAGTGGTTTCTCATTGTTTCCCTACTTCCACTACAGGATTGGGATGGTTCCTAACTTAAGGCAACTGGCTGTGAGGCTCTGCGGTAACGTTCTCGACAGCTGTGCCCAAGGTTGCAGGATTGAATCCCGGCGCAGCCAGTTGACATCTGAGGATGCGCAAATGTGAGGAAGCCGTGTCAGTATATTTACTGGCACGTTAATGATCACCTTCGGGGGAAAATTCGGGCACCCCGATATCTCTAAAGGCCTCAGTAGTTAAAAGGGAAGTAAAGCCAATTCCATTGTATTATTATTATTATTATTATTATTATTATTATTATTATTATTATTATTACGGCCACTGCCACCTCCCTCCAAATACTGGCATGAATTACAAATACACACACTACTACTACTACAGACACCACGGTTGATCAGACAAATTCTCCACACACCCAAGTAAACGGGGCTGAATGATGTTGGTGTCCACGCCCTTCAAATGAAACAAGTTCTAGTTTTACCTCTTTAAGACCCTTTCAGTGGTGCACCACACGTGGCTTAGCTGAGTTGAGTCCTTTGTTGGATATTACTGCTGCGTAGTCATGTGTGTTGACAAAGATTAGGAATGTGGATTTGAGATGTCTCGGTTAACCTCAAATTATCCGCTCTCCACAGGTAAACCATGGTCTAACTTCCTCGTCAGAATACAGCGCAGGTAAACAACTGCCAGCAATAAATGTTTTATGATCTTGTAAAATGTGAAGTACTTGAGTAAGAGGCAATTAACCTTCAGTACAACACACAGTCGTGTGACGACGAAATTTAGAATTTGCCTGCAGGTAAACCTTGTTTTCATGAGAGGTTTCTGAGTGCAGCATGGGTGGGATATTCCTGGAAGATGTAACACTTGGACAGGAGAAACGTCTACAGATAAAATCAGGAGGGTATCCCCAGTCCCAGGCACACATCTACTTCTTCAGGTGATCAAATTTTGGATTCTGAGAAGGACGACGCTTCCGAAGGTGACGGACTTTGATTCATGTTCGATGGGTTGCATACTGCAGGAAGTGTGGATCACACGCCGTATAAACCGCGCACGACGGGTCCTATGCGCTAGGGGCAGGAAATGTTAAATGTTCACACAGGTAGATCAGCGGCCCCAACTTTAAGTAGATCGCGCTCCGGGAATTGTATTATGAAAGATTTGAAGGTTCTGTACTTAAACCCACTAAGGAGAGCTTATGACTAGTTCTCCTTCTATGCTCTCTTTCGTTCCCAATAACTCTTGAACCCGGCTGATAGTTTTTCCTTTCTCTCCAGTAATAGTGGTTTCCGACACTTCGTGTGGTGGGAACCCAGAGTTAGCCATATCAACAAATTTGGAGTGATCTTGGACATCAAGGTCATAAATCCCAGCGGAATACGAGTCTTTTTGGACTTCATTGAGCCACAGGCTTCCCGACTTGTAGCTTTTAACCAAGGAGAAGATCCTCTTGGTAAATCTGTTGTTGTCCAATCGTAGAAAGTGCCCGTAGAATTTCAGCCGCCTACGTGGCATGCTGATATTGGCCGTTCGATATAGTTCGGAGGAATATGCAAATTTATAATTTTTCAATGATTCTCTATAGTTCTTAAAGGGGACTATTCCAAGCAAAAATATAAAAAATACGAAATTTTGGGAAATATTCGTCATTAAATTGTTTGGATTATTCTGATTCAAATGGCATGTAATTTATTATGAAAACCAATTTAGAACTAATTAATTTCAATGTTCAAATATGTAGCCTCGTATTTTAGCGTATGGCTTTTATTGCTGGGAGTGTCCGTGGACTTGTTCGGCTCGCCAGAGTTTGTAGCTGCTTCTATTCGGACACCCATGGGGTGAGCTACAAGTACCGTCGCGTGTGACGTGTTGTCTGGGGAGGAAATTTTGAATGTCAGGACGAGGAATTGGAAGGTAGCGGATGTGGTCTATAGTTACGGACCAATCCCGGCATTTGCCTGGAAGGAAGATTGGTAACCACAGAAGAGCATCTTCAAGGTTGCCGGTGAGGGGATTCGAACCTCCTCGCCTCCCGGATGTGAGCGACTGACTGCAGTCACACGTAGCGACTACGGCTAACTCATCCGGTATTTGATACGTGACGTACGGTATTGGAATGGCTGTAGTGTGAGGCTATCATTCGAATGTCAAGAAATATGAAGGCTATATGTACAGAGGACGCAAGAGTAGAGTATGCTGCAGGTGCCTTTTGTCTTCAGTCTTTTGATTGGTTGGATGCAGCGTTCCATGCCTCCCTGTCCTGAGCTAATCGTTTCATCTCTACATAACTAGCACACCTTACATCCGAGGCAATCTGTTTAACATATTCATACCTTCGTCCACCCCTACAGTTCTTGTCCTCAACCCTTTCTCCCATAACTTTGCTATTCCTGGGAGTCTTACTATGCACCCTACCAACCTATCTCTTCTCTTCATTAGCAGTCACCAGAAACATCTATCTCTCGTCGCCCGTGTTGTCCTAATACTTCTTCAGTTGTCAGTCTATTTTACATCTGATCTGCATCATTCTCCAGTAACACCACATTTCGAATGCCTCTATTCTTCTCTTTCCTGCAGCGCCAACAGTCCAAGTTCCACTTCCAGAGAGCGCCACGTTCCAGACAAAAGTTTTCAAAAATGACTTTCTAATACCTAAGTCTACAGTACATTTGATGGCAACAGATTTCTTTAAAAAAATACGAGTACTGTAACTAACAATCGTAACAACTTCTAACTTAAACGTATGTCCTCTTAAGTAAATTTTACACGTTCTTATGGTCAGATATTGCAAGTAATTAACTAGTAATGTAGCCCAATATTATTCAACTTCATGTTGAAATGCGGAAACGTCTGATAATTCAAAAATTACAATTAGTCGAAGCTTTAAGAAAATATGATTATATTTTTGTCTATGCGGCGCGTTCTGATATTTCGTTAAATCATAATTTAAAAACATCCATTTACTGGATATCTACGTACACGCTAGGCCGCAGAACGTTAATAGATGTCCTATGTAAGCAATTCAGGTAGAAATTAACGAGGTCGTGAAGGCTATCTTTAAATTTCCTTTCCGGTAATCAGAGCTGATTAAGTTGAGTACTATTCATTGTATATTGGAAATAATCTAATGAAAGGATTGATTGCCATAACTACTGTTCTGTAACGTTGTTAGTACAACCGCAATAGTTAGACGTGTGCTATCAGCGGGCAGTGGTGTGTCATGGTCACTGATAACTGGGATTTCCCAGTTATCAAATAAATGGCTTGCTTCAGTATTTACAGTATGGAGGTTTTTTTTTTCTTTTTTGTGGCCTCATCAGAGGTCGAGTACAGGTCTTCTATTTGACTCCCGTGGGCGACCTGCGCGTCTGGATGAGAGATGGAATGGATGAAGATGAATGAAACTAGGCAAGGATGGGTAGGAAGTGGCCGTGGCCTATCAGAAGGTAGCGTCCCAGTATTTGCCTGGTGTTGAAAATGGGAAACCATGGAAAACCATTTCAAAGACGGCCGACGGTGGGGCTCGAACCCACGCGTCTACCGAGTCAGCGGAGAGCTTGGCCCCATGACCTAACGCTGCGCTTTTGCTAGCGTAGCCACTGCTGTCAGAGTATGGAGGTGTTAACATGTTTTAACCATATAACCAGTATTAACGTGAACGCAATATTTACAGGAATGCTATAACACTAATGGAAAACAAGTAAAGAATTTGACACGTCTAAACAAATTTTTATAACTAAATAATTGTATATTACTGTGAATCGACAATCCAATAAACGTCTTAAATAAATAAGAACTGATGATGCTCGTCAGTTAAACGAAACCTGTCATTCAATTAAAACATTTTCTAGAAGTGTGTATAAAATATAGAATGAATTCAGGTATTATTTCCAGCTGTTGCTTCCCACCTTATTTAATTGGGCACATTATAGTGTTGACGGATTGAAAAGCAATTTCTTGACTAGACTACGAAGGAAACGGTGAGAAATGGCTTCTAAAGTAATTTTAAATATTGTTTAATTTCAGTTATCGTTCATTGTGAGAAGGCGCCAAGGTCTGGGAAAATTTATCTTAGATTAATATTATTTTATTGATTTTACGGTCTTTTTAATTACTGCAGCGTTTAGACACGCCGGGGTGTCGGAATTTTGTCCCATCTTTAACGTGCAAGCAAATCTATTGACACGACTAGTAGTGGTTTTGTAGCGGTTCTAGCGCCTCCTCCTCCTCACCCTCCTCACAAGATGGCAGTGGCGCGATATCTCTCGAACGCATAGTTGGATTTTGACAAATGAGGTGTCATTGAACTCGGGCTGACACCCCCTTACCTATGGACGACATATTTCAACCCCAAAATAAAACCTACCCCTACTAGGGGGTGAAATTGTAATTTTTTAGAGAATCTCTCTTTCCAATTGCAACATGTGAGAGTTTGAATGCCAATATGGAATGAAACGTTGTTCTACACAAGAAACATGTATACGGTGGATAGCCACTATGAATTAACATGCTTGTTTTTGTTTTTTGTTTTTTACGCATGCCCACTCATAGCTTTTGTAAGAGGGCGGGCTTTTTAAAGATGGTGGCTGTAAGGTAACCTAACCTAACCTAACCTAACGGGTCCTTGTGGACAGGTCATTGTTGACGGATCCTTGTGGACGAGTCCTTGTTGACAGGTCCTTGTGGACGAGTCCTTGTTGACAGGTCCTTGTGGACAAGTCCTTGTTGACAGGTCTTTGTGGACAGCTCCTTGTTGACAGGTCCCTCTGGACAGGTCCTTGTGGACGAGTCCTTGTGGACGAGTCCCTTTGGACTGATCCCTTTGGACCGGCCCCTTTGGACTGGCCCATTAATTTATCCAAATTATATCAAAGGGCTTAACTAAAGGACTAATAAGGCTAGGAACTTGTATGAGGTATTGTAGGACTTGGGATGAAGCCCCCTTTTAGAATGTATTTTTGAAATTTTGACAAAGGGCCTAACCACACTTTTGTTAATATCTCGCGAACCTATCATGCTAGTGACTTGTATGAGGGGTCCTAGCAATTGGACCGATGTTCCCCTTTGGGGGTGAAACAATCCCCCCACTCCCAAATTGAAAAATCGATATCTTGGAAACTAAGAACCCTAAAATTATGTGTGATAGTTAAATATAAGTTTTTCGGGCTTGTAGGCCGTGGTCCAGACAGGATATCTCCCGACGTTTCACCGGAAATTGCGTCCTGCATTATCAAGGGTTCCGCTCCTTTCCTTGGTGTGCAGTGGAATGAGGAAGAGACTTGAAATAATGGGTAACGGCTAGTAGTGGAGTATTGTTGTTGGGCTTGAAATAATGGGTAACGGCTAGTAGTGGAGCCTCTTCACGCCGGCCGTGAAAGCCTAAGCTGTTATATGTGTGATAGCTTTAAAAATAGGTCATAAGAGGGGAAAGCAGAATACAGACGTCTGAGAAATGAGGTTAACAAGAAGTGCAAGGAAGCGAAAGAAGAATGGTTGAAAGAGAAATGTGCAGGTATAGAAAAGTGTCTGAAATTAGGAAAAGTAGACACAGCTTATCGAAGGATTAAGAATACTTTTGGGGAAAAGAAGACTAAGTGCTGGGACACAAATGGAAAGCCTCTAACAGATAGGGAAGAAAAGGTTGAGAGATGGAAAGCTTACATAGAGTGCTTGTATAAGGGAAAGGAGATTGAGAATCATGTAATGGAAAGGGAGGAGGAAATTGATGAGGATGCAAAAGGAGATTTAATATTGAGATCAGAATTTGACAGAGCATTGGAAGACTTAAGCAGGAACAAAGCACCAGGCATAGATGATATACCGATTAAGTTGCTACGCTGCATAGGAGATGAAGGTCTGATCAAGTTATATCACTCTGTGTGTAGGATTTATGAGACAGGTGAGGTACCCCCTGATTTCAAGAAGAATGTAATCATCCCTATACCAAAGAAAGTGGGAGCTGACAGATGTGAAGATTACCGTACAATCAGCTTGATTACTCATGCTTCAAAGATCCTGTCTAGAATAATTTACAAGAGGATTGAAAGCCAGATAGAAACGGAGATGGGTGAAGACCAGTTTGGTTTCAGGAGAAAGGTAGGAACAAGGGAAGCTGTACTAAGTCTTAGGCTGATTTTGGAAGGTAGAATAAGGAAAGATAAGAGAACGCTCATGGCATTTGTAGACTTAGAAAAGGCTTTTGATAACGTTGATTGGACTAAATTGTTTGACATTTTGAAATCTATTGGAATAAAGTACAGGGATAGGAGGGTGATATACAATCTGTACAGAAACCAGACAGCAGTCTTTTGAGCTGAAGGATATGAGAGAGAAGCTGGTATTATGAAAGGTGTAAGGCAAGGCTGCAACTTATCACCCATATTTTTCAATCTTTACATTGAACAAGCAATGAAGGAAATTGGAGAAAAATTTAAAGTGGGAGTGAAGATTCAAGGAGAAATAATTTCAACTCTGAGATTTGCTGATGACATCGTCATCTTGGCCGACAAGCCTGAGGATTTGAATGAGTTTTTGAATGGTATGGATTCCGTCTTACGGAAGGAATTCATGATGAAAATTAATAAATGTAAAACAAAAATACTGGAATGCGGCCGAAATAAATCAGAAACCTGTATGGAGATCGAATTGGCAGGTGAAAAGCTGAAGGAAGTAGGAGACTTCTGTTACTTAGGAAGCAGAATAACCAGTGATGGACGAAGCAAAGAGGATATAAAAAGTAGGTTGGCTCAGGCAAGGAAAGCCTTTCTACAAAAAAGGAATCTGTTGACATCGAATATAGATTTAGGTATTAGGAAGTCATTTTAGAAAGCCTTTGTCTGGAGCATGGCGCTCTATGGAAGTGAAAATTGGACTATTGGTGCAGCAGAAAAGAGGAGAATTGAGGCATTTGAAATGTGGTGTTACAGGAGAATGATGAAGATCAGATGGATAGATAGGGTTACAAACGAAGAGGTATTAAGGCGAGTGTGAGAGGAGAGATGTTTCTGGCGACTGCTAATGAAGAGAAGAGATAGGTTGGTAGGACAGATACTAAGACACCCAGGAATAGCAAGCTTAGTTATGGAAGGAAGGGTCGAGGACAAGAACTGTAGGGGTAGACCAATGTTAGAATATGTTAAACAGATTGCCTCGGATATAGGGTGTGGTAGCTATGTAGAGATGAAACGATTAGCTCAGGACAGCGAGGCATGGAGAGCTGCATCAAACCAGTCAAAAGACTGAGGACTCAAACAACAACAAACATAAGATACGATTTTACCACGATAGGTCATTTCACCCCTAAAATAGTAAATAGTAATTTTACAGGAAAAAAAGCGGTTAAACACTTAAAAATGATAAATGAACCTAAACAATGCATGTAGATTTTACAGGGGAAAAAAAGGGAACCAATAATCAGATTTGGACACATGAGGTGTTATAAGACTCAGGGTGACAATCTCTTCTTGAATTTATTATTTATTTTTAGAAATTTTGACAAAGGGCCTAACCACACATTTTGAAAATTTAGATTTTTAAAATTTTTGAATTAATTTTAATATTTATTTATTTTTTAGTAAAGAGAGACAGTACCGGTTGTGTTTAAACGAGCATGTCGCCGATCACTGTGGCCATGTTCAATGGATGAATCGATATTTTGTGAAGCATTGATTGAAGAGGGTCATGCGACGACTTGTTTTAAGAATATTTTTATGATTTTTCCTATGATGCATGCATTTATTTAAATATCCCAAAACGGCAAGGTTACTGATTTGAGTTTTATAAACTAATAATGGGATTTGGACTCATAAGGTGTCCTATAACTTGACATGACGCTTTCTTTATATGGCTTATGAATTTTCCCAAAAAAGATTGAAAACAACAAGGTCATGGACTTTTGTTTCTCTTAATATATTGCAAACCCATAATGTTAGATGTTTATGGTGAGTGATGAAACATAGCTATGTAGAGAAAGACTTATTGTAGGCTTCACATATGGTGACTGACAAGTCTTTGACCATTGAAACTTGTTTTTAAACCTGACCGCAGTACATAGGGAGTATAGGTTTCAGGCATGACACGACAAACGGTGTGTACAAAATCCAATTTATCGATTCAAGAATTAAGAGTAGACTATCTTTAATTGATTAGTTAAAGAGGGTAGCTAAGAAAACAAGATGGTGATTACACTGAACCAAACTGAACCAATACAATCCTTTTTGAATGTATAATGTTTCTTGCTAACCATTTTGTGCTGCAGTGGCAAGCACTTTTGGCTCTTGCACTAGAGGCCTTAACTCGATTTAACTTTAAGGCTTAGAACGAACCAAACTAAGAAAGATGGTTATAGTGGTGCAGTGGTTAAGCTGTTATCCTTTGACTAAGGTAGACCAGGGTTTGATTTTAGATTAATACGCATGTCAAAAACATATTAAAAAATCAGGGATAATGTTTTAAGACTGATTACACTTGTATACTTTTTCAAATTATTACTTGGATTACAAATACAAAGGAGGACTGGGTTCAATATACAGTTAATGCAAGTAAGATTTTGTATTTGTTTTTTATTTTAGACTTTAGATTTTAGAATTTACATTTTACATTTTAGATTGTACGAAAAGTTCAAACCATAATGTCATGACTTTAAATTTTCGGTAACTAATTATTAAAGAAAAACATATAAGGATTTGTATTACTTGGAATTATGTTTTCTATACTATATTTTATTTTGGTTTTAGATTTTAGAAATTTGATATTGGATTTTAGATTTTAGGTAAAGACCAAACTAATATTGACTATTCATTAGACACTGGTGTGTAGATAGAAAGATGATTAGACTATATGTTAAGATGAATTTTTAGGTGTTGACTGGCCTTGCAATAAGAATTGACTAACCAGACATGAGTTAACTACCAACGAAACACTTTGGCGACTATGCTTGTTATTGACCAGTGAGTAGGGTTTTAGAAAAACTGTTTGCTATTTTGGGTTATATACAACAAATGCATAGACCTACTGAGCGACTATGTTTGCTAAACGAGACATTATACCAGAGATGATTAGGATTCTTATGTAGCTCAGGCAAGGAAAGCATTTCTACAGAATTTGTTGACATTGAATATAGATTTAGGTATTAGGATGTCATTTTTGAAGACCTTTGTCTGGAGTGTGACGCTCTATGAAAGGGAAACTTGGACTATTGGTGTAGCAGAAAAGTGGAGAGTTGAAGTGTTTGAAATGTGATGTTACAGGAGAATGATGAAGATTAGATGGGTAAATAGGGTTACAAACAAAGAGGTATTAAGACAAGTGGGAGAGGAGAGATGTTTTTAGCGACAGCTAATGAAGTAAATCGATAGGTTGGTAGGACACATACACCCAGGAATAGCAAGCTTAGTTATGGAAGAACGGGTTGAGGACAAGAACTGTAGGGGTAGACCAAGGATAGAATATGTTAAACCGATAGCCTTGGATGTAGAGTGTGGTAGCTATATAGAGAAGAAACGATCAGCTCAGGACAGGGAGTCATGGAGAACTGTATTAAACCTGTCAAAAGGCTGAAGACTCAAACAACATGTAGAGCTTACCAAAATAATGTTGTGTAATGGTAAATACTAGTCAACAAACATTAATGTATTACTAAAACCCATGACACGATACCTGAGAGCTTTTCTAAAATTATTTTAAGATGCCTTTAACCCTATATTAAACACCTAGTTCTCAAGACTCATAACTACAATGTAATGAAAAAACAACAACAACAACAACAACAACAACAACAACAACAACAACAACAACAACAACAACAACAAAACATTTACAAACGAGCAAGTGGTTGAGTCAATGTACACTGGAAAATTTTGTAAACACTCAAGTGCACAAAACAAATTACATTATTAACTGTCAGGTTGATCGAGTGGTTAAGGCGTTTGACTTATGTTCACATTTTCAATACAAGAAAGCAAGGATTTGAACCCCTTACCTGACATAACTATTGCTTTAACATAGCTTAGCGATACCGTATTATTATGATACTCGATACACAAACCATAGATAGAGTGTGTTGTTTAAGTCCACTCTCTCTTTCTAAACATAGCTAGAGACTGTCAATGGTTAACAATTGCATTAATAGTGGGAGGATGTAGTGATAGTAATTAAGAAAAGGCAGACAATAACCATAAAAAAAAATTTTAAATTCATTTTATAATAGATACACACTGAATACAACTCTCTCTCTATTTACCATTTTTTGATATAGATTTTTTAAACACAACGCTTGGTGTAGATCCTTTTATAACTTTCTCCAGGTACTCTTGTTCTTAAAAACTGGGGAAGTCGCAGTGGTTTTATAGACATAAAACCCTCATCCTTTTCTTTTTCATCATCAACATCATCATCATCTTCATTATGAATATTATCATCAAAATTATGATATTCATTGTCACCATCATTATCATCATCATCAACATCATCATCATCATCCTCAGCATCACTAGAACAATCCAATTCCTCTTGTTCCTTTTCCACAGGGACCTCCTTTAAAGTCTGCGTTGCTTTTGATAGTGTTAAGGGTTTCTTAGACGTTGACAACTGTCCTAACATGACTTTTCGAGGACATGATAAGTGATTTTGAACAAACACTGCACTATCTTGAGCAGCAATATTTTTTCTTGGACTTGCTTTTTTACCTTGGTTAGAGTATTTTGTCCATTTAAATGTGTATTAATTTGGGATTCACAGTGATGCTCGTTTGAAGTAAGTACGTTGGAGTCTTTTGTTTTAATCATTCCTCGACACTTTTTAGATCGTTGTCTTGAACATCACCAAATAACAGTTCCATTTTTATTTGTTGTTTTTACAATATATGTATATCCTTTATAGTAGGCACATGGCTTACCATGGTTGGTTGTTGAGACTTCCATATTAACTAATACAAATTAATTTAATTTTAGTAAAGTCACTTTAGTAATAACAACAGTAAAATAAATGAAATGGATTGATATTTTTTAAAGGTGGAATTTTCAAAGTAGGCCTACTGTCAATAATAATAATCACATGAACACATTTTAGACTGCAAGTGATTTACACACACATTGCTCAATGTCAAGATTTATACTGAACAAAATTTATAGTGATTATGATTTTTATTGACTGTAATTGATAGTAGCCATGGTTAGTAGAGGCAATGTATACTGGGTGCGTTTTATAGCACGCTCAATTTATAGTAGGTACGATTAGTAGACGCGTTTGATACTGGGCGCGTTTTATACTGATTATGATTTATGCTGAGCGCGATTTTTACTAGAAGCGATTTTTACCAGCTGTAATTGATAGCAGTTCATACTTAACGCAATTGATAGTAGGCGTAATTGATAGTAGGTGCAATTGGTAGTTGGCACAATTGATAGTAGGCACAATTACTAGTAGGCACGATTGGTAGTAGGCGCGATTGGTAGTAGGAGCGATAGGTAGTGGGCCTAATTGCTAGTAGGCGCTATTGATATTAGGCGCGATTGATAGTAGGTTCAATTGACAGTAGGCGCGATTGATAGTAGGCGCGATTAGTAGTAGGCGCGATTGGTAGTAGGCGCAATTGGTAGTAGACGCAATTACTAGTAGGCGCGATTGGTAGTAGGCGCAATTGATAGTAGGCGCAATTCACAGTAGGCGCGATTGGTAGTGGGCGTAATTGCTAGTAGGCGCTATTGATAGTAGGTGCAATTGACAGTAGGCGCAATTAGGGCTCAATTGATAGCAGGCGCTATTAGTAGACGCGATTGATAGTAGGCGCGATTGGTAGTGGACGTAATTGATAGTAGGCGCTATTGATAGGTGCGATTGATAGTCGGCGCGATTGATAGTAGGCGCGATTGGTAGTAGGCGCGTTTGATAGCAGGCGCTATTAGTAGACGCGATTGATAGTAGGCGCGATTGGTAGTGGACGTAATTGATAGTAGGCGCTATTGATATTAGGTGCGATTGATAGTAGGCGCGATTGATTGTAGGCGCGATTGATATTAGGCGCAATAAATAGTAGGCGCGATTAGTAAGCGCGATTGATAGTAGGCGCGATTGATTGTAGACGTAATTGATAGTAGACGCGATTGATAGTAGGCGTGATTGGTAGACCTTGAGGTGATAACCCCTTTTGATTGATTCCTGTTGATTTGTCCCTTTGGACTGGTCCCTGTTGACTAGCCCCTGTTGACCAGCCCCTTTGGATGGGTCCTTTATGAAGGGAGTTATTTTTGACGGGTCCCTGTGGACGGGCCCATGCATTTATCCAAATTATGTCAAAGTCACTTAACCTAACCTCGTCACATGACCTGTTCTACAAGTTTAGACTTGCTTTGAGACTGGCTATGACGTCACAGATGAATGGCGGTGGGAGGCTGGACATTACTTTTTATTACACAAAAACATTCTCCTTAAAGTGAGAGGAAAAGTGGGTGCAAGAGTGGATGCAAGAGTGGATGCAAGAATTGGTGCAAAAGTGGGTGCAAAAGTCAGTGTAAAAGTGGGTTCAAAAGTGGGTGCAAGAGTGGGTGCAAAAGTGGGTGCAAAAGTGGGTGCAAAAGTGAGTGCAAAGGTGGGTGCAAAATGGGTGCAAAGGTCAGTGTAAAAGTCAGTGTAAAAGGGAGTGCAAAAGTGGGTGCAAAAGTGGGTGCAAAAGTGAGTGCAAAAGTGAGTGCAAAAGTGAATGTAAAAGCGGGTGCAAAAGTGGGTGCAGTTTATAGTAGGCACGATTTTACTAGAATGTGATTTGAGTAAATGTAATTTCTAAACCCAAGTAGTGAGTAGTCAGTTGGTTTTGATCTATGCAAGCGTAAACATGTCTCATACACTGATGATGGATACTCAAGGCTTTAAGGTCAACGAAAACAAGTACAGTATATATTTAAAGAGGTGGCTACTATTGATTGCACAACACTGAATCAATTTTTGAAATTTTGACAAAGGACCTAAGTGCACTTTTGTTAATATCTCGCGAACCAATAAGACTAGGGCATTGTAAGAGGTATTGTTGGGCTTTTCGCTGAAGATTGCTGGTAAACACCTATGTTCCCACGGCCTTTTTAAAGATGGCGGCTGACCCACAAGGGGTGATTAAAAAGTATTCCAAGCGGCGCTTGTCGATAGGCAAACCAATAATCAAAGAGGGGTATGACAGACCTTGAGGCGATAACCCAATTTGATTGATCCCTGTTGATTTGCCCCTTTGAACTGGTCCCTGTTGACTAGCCCCTTTGGACGGGTCCTTTTTGAAGGGAGTCATTTTTGACGGGCCCCTGCTGACGGGTCACTGTGGACGGATCCCTTTGGACGGGTCCCTGTTGACAGGTCCTTTTGACTAATCCCTTTGGACCGGTCCCTTTGACATAATTTGGATAAATGCATGGCCAACCCATAAGGATCAGTCCATATGGAATGAATGAAGCCCCCATCTAGCGGCGAGGATATGAAATGTGCCGGCTGCCGAGGCCTGACGCACTCCTCTGGGGCATTGATTAAATGAATAGTTCAGTGTAATCACCATCTTGGTTTCTTAGCTACCCTCTTTAAATGAATGACACATGAAATGAAATGATAGTGGAGAGTGTTGCTGGAATGAAATTTTGACAGGGAAAACCGGAGTGCCCGGAGAAAAACCTGTCTGCCTCCGTTTTGTCCAGCACAGATCTCACATGGAGTGACCGGGATTTGAACCACGGACCCAGCGGTGAGAGGCCGGCGTGCTGCCGCCTAAGCCACGGAGAATCCAAGTAATAATTTGAAAAAATATACAAGTGTAATCAGTCTTAAAACATTATCCCTGATTTTTTAATATGTTTTTGACATGCGTATTAATCTAAAATCAAACCCTGGTCTACCTTAGTCAAAGGATAACAGCTTAACCACTGCACCACTATAACCATCTTTCTTAGTTTGGTTCGTTCTAAGCCTTAAAGTTAAATCGAGTTAAGGCCTCTAGTGCAAGAGCCAAAAGTGCTTGCCACTGCAGCACAAAATGGTTAGCAAGTAACATTATACATTCAAAAAGGATTGTATTGGTTCGGTTTGGTTCAGTGTAATCACCATCTTGTTTTCTTAGCTACCCTCTTTAACTAATCAATTAAAGCTAGTCTACTCTTAATTCTTGAATCGATAAATTGGATTTTGTACACACCGTTTGCCATGTCATGCCTGAAACCTGTACTCCCTATGTACTGCGGTCAGATTTAAAAACAAGTTTCAATGGTCAAAGACTTGTCAGTCACCATACGTGAAGCCTACAATAATTCTTTCTCTACATAGCTATGTTTCATCACTCACCATAAACATCTAACATTATGGGTTTGCAATATATTAAGAGAAACAAAAGTCCATGACTTTGTTGTTTTCAATCTTTTTTGGGAAAATTCATAAGCCATATAAAGAAAGCGTCATGTCAAGTTATAGGACACCTTATGAGTCCAAATCCCATTATTAGTTTATAAAACTCAAATCAGTAACCTTGCCGTTATGGGATATTTAAATAAATGCATGCATCATAGGAAAAATCATAAAAATATTCTTAAAACAAGTCGTCGCATGACCCTCTTCAATCAATGCTTCACAAAATATCGATTCATCCATTGAACATGGCCACAATGATCGGCGACATGCTCGTTTAAAAACAACCGGTACTGTCTCTCTCTACTAAAAAATAATTAATTCAAAAATTTTAAAAATCTAAATTTTCTAAATGTGTGGTTAGGCCCTTTGTCAAAATTTCAAAAAATAAATAATAAATTCAAGAGGAGATTGTCACCCTGAGTCTTATAACACCTCATGTGTCCAAATCTGATTATTGGTTTCCCTTTTTATCTGTAAAATCTACATGCATTGTTTTAAGGGTAAAATGACCAATCGTGGTAAAAGAGTATTAAATGTCTAATTTTTTGAGCTATCACACCTAATTCTAGGTTTCTTAGTTTCCAAGATATCGATTTTTCAATTTTGGGGTAGTTTTCACCCCCTTACTATGTTTCATCAAAACAAAAGATCTTAGGTTTATTTATCATTTTTAAGTGTTTAACCGCTTTTTTTCCTGTAACATTACTATTTACTATTTTAGGGGTGAAATGACCTATCGTGGTAAAATCGTATCTTATGACCTATTTTTAAAGCTATCACACATAATTTTAGGGTTCTTAATTTCCAAGATATCGATTTTTCAATTTTGGAGTGGGGAGATTGTTTCACCCCCAAAGGGGAACATCGCCCCAATTGCTAGGACCCCTCATACAAGTCACTAGCATGATAGGTTCGCGAGATATTAACAAAAGTGTGGTTAGGCCCTTTGTCAAAATTTCAAAAATACATTCTAAAAGGGGGCTTCATCCCAAGTCCTACAATACCTCATAAAAGTTCCTAGCCTTATTAGTCCGTTAGTTAAGCCCATTGATATAATTTGGATAAATGCATGGGCCAGTCCAAAGGTGCCGGTCCAAAGGGATCAGTCCAAAGGGACTCGTCCACAAGGACTCGTCCACATGGACCTGTCCACAGGGACCTGTCAACAAGGACTTGTCCACAAGGACCTGTCAACAAGGACTCGTCCACAAGGACCTGTCAACAAGGACTCGTCCACAAGGACCCGTCAACAATGACCTGTCCACAAGGACCCGTTAGGTTGGGTTAGGTTAGGTTACCTTACAGCCGCCATCTTTAAAATGCCCGCCCTCTTACAAAAGCTATGAGTGAGCATGCGTTAAAAACAAAAAACAAAAACAAGCATGTTAATTCATAGTGGCTATCCACCGTATATATGTATCTTGTGTAGAACAACGTTTCATTCCATATTGGCATTCAGACTGTCACATGTTGCAATTGGAAAGAGAGATTCTCTAAAAAATTACAATCTCACCCCCTAGTAGGGGTAGGTTTTGTTTTGGGGTTGAAATATGTCGTCCATAGGAAAGGGGGCGTCAGCCCGAGTTCAATGACACCTCATTTGTCAAAATCCAACCATGCGTTCGAGAGATATCGCGCCGCTGCAATTTTGTGAGGAGGGTGAGGAGGAGGAGGAGGAGGCGCTAGAACCGCTACAAAACTACTACTACGACTCCCTCAAATGCAAACTGACTGCGCCATGATTCGCTCCGGCAACCTTGAGTACAGCAGGCGAGAATGTTAACGCTGAGCCACGCAGTCCGGTGGTTGAAATCAGACGAATTTGTAGCCTATTTTCATTTATAAAAAATAGGCTTATGAGATCACCTTTTGCGTGTGTGTGTGTGTGTGTGTGTGTGTGTGTACAGTATGTGTGTGTGTGTGGCTGGACCGAATTAAAAAAAAAAACTCGGCAAGTTCATAGTATTATTTTATCCAACCCCGACCGTGCCCTTCAAGTTTTATTTCGTCTCACCGATCTAACATGGCGGCTGTATGAAATATTTCATCGGCATTCTATATCTCCGAAACTATTAGGGATATAACCCAGACATTTTGTACGATGATAAAGGTCACTACTAAAAGTTCACCTGTGTTACTTTCAAAGACTTGTACAAAACGAATATGGCGGCCAAGCGAAGTTGAAATACTTAAATAGACTTTTCTCGCGATTCAACCATCCGAGCGCAGCTAAACACGGTACAGCAAATGTTTATACATATTGTAATGCAGTGGCATTTAGTTTAGTTCAATTGTTTACATAACCTCAAGATGGCGGCTGTGAGAAATTTCAAAATTAAGTTTTATTTCTTGTGTACTAATTATGCGATCGAATTCAACGTTTGAATAATGAACCTACGCAATAACCATCATCTAATAGTACATAACTCTATAGCTTACATATATAACAATCCAACTTGGCGACCACCCGAAATATTTAGACGGTTCTCAATAACTTCTAATCTATGACAGCAATCAAACTGAAATTGTGTATGTTGATAAAGGCTATGAACATAAATTCACAAATGGGACGTTCAATAACCTGATGAGCACAAATCCAACATGGCGGCGACGCAAAATTTAAATATTTAAATGGAGTTTTCTCGCGATTTAACTACCCTAGCGCAGTGAAACTTGGTGCGGTAAATGCTTATACAAATTTTAATCCACTGACATCTAATTTATTTCAATTATTTTTGTAACCCCAAGATGGCGGCAGTGCGAAATTATTAAATTGAGTTTTTATTTCTTGTGTCCTAATCATGCGAGCGAAGTGTACATTTGAATAATGAACCTACACAATAATCTTCATCTAATAGTACATAACCCTATGGTCTACACACAGAAAAATCTAAGATGGCGATCCTTTTCATAGACGGGATAATTTTTAATAGAGAAGACCAATAAGATATATGAAAATAGGCTATATAGTTCTGTACGGAACTACTAGTTATGGGACAGACCTAGCTTCAGATCGTTAGTGAACAACATCATTTTATTGCAAACCCCCGGATAATGAAAGGAAGATAAGTCATAGTGAGGGAATGAAGAGATTTTGGGAAGGGAAGGAAGCAAATTCATATTAACCTGTAGACTAGGTTTATCGCACTTCTTAGTTGGGCATAAAGTTGTAAAAAATTAACAATCTGAATTAATGTCAAATAAACCTACAAATAATTCAATTGCTATTAAAAAGTAAAGGGATTATTTAATCGCTTATCCTCCAAGGGGGGCTGCACCCACGGACTCTGCGAGCGAGGAATCATTCTTCTACCGTAGCAAGGACGGTGTCTGGAAACTGGAAACACTTTGTCAGCATAAACAACTGGGGATGGTGACAGGACGATCGGCCAGGCGACAGATAACTTGAGTCTAATTAAAGGAAGGGTCTAGGAAGTTGGCCGTGCACCTGTTGAAAGGAATCGTCCCGATATTTGCCTGAGGGTAAAAGTGAGAAACTATGGAAATTCATTTTCAGGATGGCCGAGGTGGCATTCGATTCCCACGCTCTACCGATATCAGTTAGGGACGAGATAGTGCGTTAGTGCTCTCGGTCGCAGTAGCCGGTCATAAGTGATACCAGTTAGTATATTGACATTGTGGTGCAGCGTAATATATATATACAGTGTGTCCGCAAAGTCCCTCCGCAGTACGTGTTTCGCCTTGTGGGACGTGTTGGGTTGGCAGTACATTCATCTTATGTTGTTACAAGGGAAACAATTAAATTAAATTAAGTAATACACGGTACTCACCACTATCACACTATTAAAGGTCTCCGTAAAGTTTCCAAGTAGGATAAATAAGGTGGTTCTGGCGCAGGGTCTAATGGAAAAATGGCCGCCGCGCGCAACCAGCTCTATGTTATTCTTATGGAGGGGTCAGTCAGAGCTGGCGCAGTGGCTAATGGGCAAGATGGCCACCGCGCCATGAGACCGTGAATGACGTCACAGAGAGAGGTCGGCCGTGTAGTTGCTAAATTAAATATTTATTATTATT
This sequence comes from Meconema thalassinum, assembly GCA_946902985.2. Classification (NCBI taxonomy): domain Eukaryota; kingdom Metazoa; phylum Arthropoda; class Insecta; order Orthoptera; family Tettigoniidae; genus Meconema; species Meconema thalassinum. Next base: position 309,437,419 of record OX336393.1, on the reverse strand, counting down.
ATTATTATTATTATTATTATTATTATTATTATTAATTTTATTATTATTAGGTAATTATTGATTGATCATGTGCAATCCAGACCAGCTTTATATTGTCAACCACTTGGTGTAGTGGCTAGTAATCTTGAATGTCACTGCGGAGGCCCGGGTTCAATTTCTGGCTCTGCCAAGAAATTTAATTACTGGTCTCACGAGTGGAACGGGGTACACTCAGTCTTGTAAGGCAAAAGTAAGAAAAGGCGGGTTTAAATTCATACCTCTGCCAATCAGCCTAACCCAAGTTTATTTAACCTCACCTAACCTAACCTACCTTCAAAGTGGGAGCAAAAAGTGGGAGCAAAATGTGGGAGCAAGAAAGTGTGAGCAAAAAAGAGGGAGCAAATATATAAGCATAAAGTGGGAGCAAATATATAAGCATAAAGTGGGAGCAAATGTGACAGCACAAATAATAAACTTAGTTATAACCTAACCTAACCTAACCTAACTTTACCTAACCTAACCCAACCTAACCTAACTTCAAAGTAAGAGGAAATATCTGAGCAAAAAGTTAGAACAAAAAGTGTCGGCAAAAAAGTAAGAGCAAATGTGAGACCACAAATAATAAACTTAGTTATAACCTAACCTAACTTTACCTAACCGAACATAACCCCACCCCCCAAAAACCTCATTTTAAGATTTAAATTAATACCTGTAAGATTTTCTATTTTTTACATTCTTGATTTTACATTTTTGATTTTTTCATTTTAGATTTTAGATTTTTAGATTTTGATTTTACATTTTTTAGATTTGACATTTTACATTTTAGATTGTAGATTTTAGATTTTAGTGTTTTGATTTTACATTTTTTGATTTTAGATTTTAGATTTTAGATTTTCCGTAAAGAGTAAACTACAAGGTCACATACCTAACCTAATCTCAGTTTACCTAACCAAACATGTCCTCACCTAACTCTACCTAACCTAACTTTACCTACCCTAACCTTTAAAGCTAGGCCAAAGGCTAATCAACACACCCAAAGGATATAAGGACACACACAACTATCTTTATGCTAGTCTTATAGAGAGTAAGGTAAAGCTAACACCACTGTGACTATTGTGCAAGATGTTCGCTACGCACAACCAGCTTAGGATTACAAAATCAATTAAGTTTTAAAAAGTAAAAGCTTTTATTCATTTTATTTTATTTTCATTTTGTTGTTTTCACATTTGTCAATTTCCCAATACATTCTAGACGTTGATGTTGATTACCCATGTGACCTTCATGATCTACACAACGATTTACCTTTCCTACCAGAGTGTACAAAACCTAAGGATTCGTCTCTGAAATAACTAATTCCTCATCTTGGAAATCGAAGGCGGTACGTTGTTCACTACATTGCACTTAAACAGGCTCTAGATCAGGGGCTAAAATTGATAAAGATTCATCGTGTGTTAAAGTTTAAACAAACACCTTGGCTAAAGGCATACGTTGATTTTAATAACAACCTTCGAAAACAAGCCAAAAATGATTTTGAGAAAAATCTTTACAAATTATTTAACAATACAATTTTTGGAAGAACAATGGAAAATATTCGTAAAAGAATAGACATACGTCTTGTGACTGACAGCAAAAAAGCAGAAAAGCTAATAGCAAAGCCGACATTTATTGACAGAACAATTTATGGTCCTAACCTAGCTGCTTTCCACGTGGCTAAACGTAACATTGTATTCAATAAGCCTATATATATTGGAATGTGTATACTGGATATTTCAAAAACTCTCATGGATTCCCACCACTGTGATGTCCTGCTACCCTATTATGGGATGGACAATCTTAAACTTATGTATATGGATACCGACTCGTTCATTTATTTGGTTAACACCCAAGATGTATATCAAGACAAGTTGGATTTCCTAGAACACATCTGATTATCCTACTAATCACATATGTTACTCTACATCAAACAAGAAAACGTTGGGGAAATTTAAAGACGAGGCTTGTGGACAAATTATTAAAGCATTTGTTGGACTTAGAGCTAAAATGTATGCTTTAGACATAAATGGTAAAGAAATCAAAAAGATTAAAGGTATTAGCAGAGGTGTTGTCAAAAATTGTATAAGCTTTCAAGATTATAAGGATTGTGTCATGAAAAACAATGTAAAAAGAATACCAATGAACATTATCGCTTCTAAACAACATGACATATCATCTATAAGACTAAACAAAATTGCTTTGTGTCCTGGCGATGATAAAAGAGTAATTGATTCGAATGGTATAGGTACACATGCCTATGATCATTACTTAATCATTGACCATGCTTAAAGAGTTAAATTTTGAATATCAAAATCCTCTATCTGTATATAGCAAATACATGAAACAAACAATTTAAAACAATAGCACTACAAAAATTAAAAAAGCAAAGAAAAGAAAGAAAATGGTATTCATATTTAAAAATGAAAAAATGAAAAATAAAACCAACTCTATAATTTATGACAAAAAGACGATGTATTATATGTAAATAGTGTAAATATATTTAAAATGAATAAAAATATTGTATGAACACTGCTTGGACATTTTAATTACTACCCACCTCTTTTCACTCCTAATGCAAAATGAACTTGTACATGGACTAAATCAAAAACATGTAAACAACAAAATTGGAAAATCCATGTTTCCATATTGACAAAATTGAAAATCCATGTCTCCATATCATGAAATTCGATAACTTAAAACTAACATTTTTTAAAACTGGAAATGGGAAATTGGGAAATTGACAAATGTGCAAACAACAAAATGAAAATAAAACAAAATGAATAAAAGCTTTTACTTTTTAAAACTTAACTGACTTTGTAATCCTAAGCTGGTTGTGCGTAGCGAACATCTTGCACAGTAGTCACAGTGCAAGTGTTAGCTTTACCTTACTCTCTATAAGACTAGCATAAAGATAGTTGTGTGTTTCCTTATATCCTTTGGGTGTGTTGATTAGCCTTTTGCCTAGCTTTAAAGGTTAGGTTAGGTAAAGTTAGGTTAGGTAGAGTTAGGTGAGGACATGGTGTAACTACAATGGTGAGGCGAATCGCTCCCTCTCTCTTGTGCGGATGACGTCACAATGGGGGCATTGCGTTCTGTGACACAGCACGAAGTACATGTATTTGACACGGCTCTGGTCTTAAATTGAAGGCATAATTAATAAATAAAATGTATTATAGCACTCAACATACTTTGTATTGTAAACTCTGATAATAATGTTGGTAATTATGAATGCGCCGTACCTCTAAATAATATTAATAGTCCAATAACGAAATCAACTATTTTCTTACATTGATGAATTTACACATTTTGCGATTCAATTTTCTCTGTGAATTTCCGAAACTTATTTTTCTGTTTAAGCCAAGCAACCTAATATATGTTCGGGTTCGAGCTAAACAGTGAATAACCTCATATGCAATATTAATATGAGGCAATTTTTACAAGGTCCTGCTGGTTAATTCATTAAATATAAACATATCATTTGATTGCGAAATGTCAGGAAATTTATGAAACGCAGCGTCCATTGTTGTTTCAACTTCCATATGCTCATTAGAGGGATACAAACGATTTCCCCTTGAAATAAACTGGAGCCAATCTGGGCCTTCATTACTGGGTTAATGTTCTTGAGATACCGTACAAAGAACACGGAACAACATGACCGCGTTGTCGCAGCCCCTAAATTGAGGAACCAACCAATGTTCTTGAGATAATGTTCGCAAATTTTTGTACTTATCCCTGAATCTATGTGCTACATATCCTGTACTGTATTTTAAACCTTCATGGTTCATTTCATCTTTAAAATCTGAGACATCAAATTCATCCAACATTCTGATGATCGGTCATTTTAAACATACTCATATTCATTTCCACAGTTTCGTAATTTGATTCAATAAATAAACTGGAAACTAGTTTTTCTTAGTCAGGAGCATCCACGATATCAGGAATAGGTTTGGCAACATTCACTAACGCAGCCTGCGAGAAACAGGTATCGGTTTCTGTTTCCATTGGTTTAATCATACACTATTCGTCAATATCCTCCTCTGTGTTTATATTTAAAGTAAAAACTGAAGCAGAGGGCTTGTCCAAAATGTACCATCTCAATCTACAGTTTATTTAATATCCAGAGGATATTCGTGATCATTGGAGCCTCCCATTCCTCCTCTAATATATGTGAGAAGGTTCTCCAAAATATCTTGATTTAGACGATAAGTTATTATGTACTCGATTTGGTACATGGGCTTCAAGCATCTAAAAAGGTTAACTACGTGTTGCTGAGTAGAATTCATTTTCGAAATGGGAGTAAGGCTTTATGTCGGTCAACTTTCATGGACGTTATCAACTCATTGATATTATTTAGCACACTGATTTGCTTGTCTAAATCAGTACCAAATGCATTTCATTCAGAATAATGATGATGATGATAATATTTTGTTTTTAGGGGTCTTAACATCTAGGTTATCGGCCCCTAATGGTTTGGGTGATAGTGAAAGATGAGATGAGAATGAAAACTATAAGTTATACAAACTAGACTTACATACTAAGGAAGGAAGGAAGCTTGTAGTTTAACGTGACCGTTAATCTCGAGATCATGAGCCACGGGACCTCCTTTTTACGTGGAATCCGAACCACAGGACATGGCATTTCACATCGAAAATCTCACATGCATTGACCGGGAATCGAACCCGGACCGCCTTGGTGAGAGGCATTCAGCTAGACCGCTGAGCCACCACGCCCCCAGACTTACATACTAAACGAAGAAATGGTAAACAAACAAAGGATAAGGCAAATAAAGGACAGAAAGAAAATAAATGCCCTCAACCCTCGAATAATGAGGATTGACGGACTTGGAAGGGAGGAGAGCCATGAAAGGCGGATAGGAAAGAGGAGAGGGCCCATCCCAAGTCAGTGGTAAAAGGGGACAAAACGGACCCAGCTCAGGAATCCCTCGGGATCGCCAACTCCCGAACTCACCAGCCGTAAGCCCCTGAGGGTGTAGCACAATCCAGGGTGCACCAGAAGTGGTGGGGCTACATAAACCCTGCCTCCTTGAGGGCCTTGAGCAGAAGGCAGGAGATAACATGAAAAGAAAAATAAGGCTGACCCCTCACAGAAGGAGGGTATCAGGAAAGATGAGACAAGGGCCAATTAAGGCGGAAAAGGAAGATACTCCCTAGGCCTCGGAAAACCGTCGGGGTTGGAAGAGAACAAGAGTTGACCAAGAGAGGTCGACAGGAAAGAAGATGGAGAGGAGCCCAGCACAAGTAAGTGGAAGCAATGCCGGACAGATGGGGTCCCGTGGTCACCAACCCACGTCCCACAAGTTCTGATCCCCTGGGGGCTTTCAGAATTACTCCCAAATTTGTTTTAAGCATTAAGTAAGCCAAACCAGTCATTTATTAATTTTATACATCTAGCAGCTTCTTCTCCGTCAATGTTTTTAAACAAACCTTTCCCTCCACACCATTCAAGAGCCTTTGATACCTGGTTTGAAAGTAGTCTACTTGAGCTGCAGGCCGAAATTATTGTCTCTCTGATCCCTTTAAGTTTACATGATATCGGCTAATTTTATGCGCAATAGTGAGTTCAGAAGAAGTCATAGAAATTAGTAGTTCCAAAACATTCCTTGCTCACCTTTTTCCCATTGAGCAGTACACATCCCTGATCTAATTACGGACAAATCTAACAAATGATTTCTCACAAGTTTCAATAAATGAGGAATGTTTGCAAACACAAACACCTTTAAGGAACCGTCGCTTGGATGCTTGAAGACACATTCCTTATTATGCCGTTGACAGAGATTGAAATTCAATACTTTCACTAGCAACGTACACACCTGTCAACATTAACATAATTATTTCAATCGACTATGGATTCACGCGCTTGACTCCCGCCTTTAGCCACAAGTCACGGCAGCTCCCGTTGTGACGTCATCCGCACGAGAGAGAGGGAGCGATCCGCCTCACCATTGTAGTTACACCATGAGTGAGGACATGTTTGGTTAGGTAAACTGAGGTTAGGTTAGGTATGTGACCTTGTAGTTTACTCTTTTCGGAAAATCTAAAATCTAAAATCTAAAATCAAAAACTGTAAAATCAAAACACTAAAATCTACAATCTAAAATGTAAAATGTCAAATCTAAAAAAATGTAAAATCAAAATCTAAAATGAAAAAATC